>OX459058.1:8478680-9678680 GCA_949775005.1 Orthosia gothica | reverse complement strand
GCTGATTTTTTATTTTTGGGAATAAAAAGAAGTCACACGGTGCTAGATCAGGGCTGTAAGGAGGGTGACCCAGGAGTTTGACTGGCGTGCTGTCCAGGAAGTCCCTCGTTTTGAGTGCGGTGTGCGCAGGTGCATTGTCGTGGTGGAGCAGTAGCCCGCGGAGCCCTGTGTTTGGTCGCTTGTTGCTTATAACAGAGAAAACTTCTGGCAAACATTTGGTAGTATACCATTCGGCATTAATGCTTCTTTGATCCCGTAAGGGAATTGATACCAAGTGGCCAGTCAAATTAAAAAAGCTAGCGATCAAAATCTTACCCCCGCTTCTAGATCGCTTCACTTTGGTAGGCGTTGGCTCATTTTGAAACACCCAAACAGTCGACTGGCGCTTGGTTTCTGGGTCGTATTGATAAATCCAGGACTCATCACCTGTAACGATGTCGTAAACACGCCGAGACGAGCCTGCTTCAAATTTGTTAAGCATATCACGGCACCATTCCACCCGGGCCTGCTTCTGAGCATCGGTGAGGTTGTGCGGCACCCAGCGTGATACTATCCTCCTCACGCGAAGATGGCTGTGTAGAATCTCGTGAACGCTTCCCGATCCAATCTTCAATATGTGTTGAATCTCCTGATATGTAATTCGCCTATTGTCTTGGATTAAATTTTTCACTGCTAGCACGTTTTCTTCGGTAACAGCCGTCAAAGGGCGACCGCTTCTTTCGTCATCCCCCAAAGTTGGTCGACTTGAATGCGCTTGAATTCGTTATACCAACGATACACGGTTGCCTTGGAAGGGCCTTCATCCATGAATGCCATTTGAAGTCTATCGTACGATTCATCCGGTTTCAGGCGACACTTGAAATCGTATAAAATCATAGCTCTAAAATGTTCCCGGCGCAGATCCATATTTCAGTGAGACACAATACTTTGAATTAACTCGCAAAAAATGTGGAGGGAAATTTTGAAATTGGAACTTACTTATTTTTACTTATAAATAATCATATTTTCGAAAAACATTATAACTGGCCAGTCTCCCATATATAAAAACTTTTTTTCGCAATACTTTCTGAGGGGCCTGGTATAGTGTAGGAATCTATGAATATTGCAGTGTTTATTCTTGCGTACATTTTATCGCAATTAATCATGCTGAAATTATACGCTGTAGGTGTACGAAATATTTAACAATAAATGTAAGCGTTAAACGTGTTATTCTACCTACTAATTTATTGTAGATACATATGTGTTCTCTAATGCCAGTATATTTCTCTGAAAGTTGACGTGAGGACATTAAGCTAATGCTCTTACATGAAGGTTGCTTGCATTACGCTCAGCGCCGGGAGCTCACCAAAGTATCCGGATAATGTCCTTAAATATGTAATAACATCGTCTTAAATGGTCTACCTTCGTAGTAAACATCCAAAGTATTTTACCGCACATCAGTCTGTCAGCCGGAAAATTAACTAAATATTGATCCGGGACCCGATCAAACATAATTATAGATTCTTATGAAAGTTAGTTGAGGAGCTCGTGGCTAATTAAAATCAGCTGACCGGGTCGTACTGCCAGGTTGCCGAGAACGGACTGTGGAGACGAGACCATCTCTAAAACATAGTAAGACTCCTCCGTGCATTGGAAAGCACTTTAAGCCGTTGGTCCCTGTACTCATTTGAACATCTTAGACAGTCGTTACGGGTGGTCGGAAGTCTCTCTAGTCTCGTCAAGAGGTATCGTTACTGAGTTATTGGGTTGTGGATGTCAGATAGGTAGTCGTTCTATGTATAATACTGGTAATCAGCTGCATCCGGTTAGACAAGAACATGGTAACCGCATTGCCAAGGCGCGGGGGCTCAGTAGCCGTGGCTTGGTCACCCACGGTGAAGCGAAGGGGAACCAGAGGCGAGGCCGCTCGTCAGGGCTTTGTCCGATTAAGCCTACGACGTAGCAGCCAACAAGTAGGTGTTGTTTGATTGACATCGCAACTGAGGCGGGTCGCGATGTCGTATGGGAGCATCAAGTGTGAGGGTAGGAGGTTGAGGCGAGAGAGGAAAGCCGGTATTGCGGTGCGCCGCTCTCCCAACCTTCCGCGGCCTGGACGGGGTCGCCGTCTGTAGCGGCAGCGGTGGAGCCAAAGGAGAGGCGGAGTATCGTTATAGCGTTGGCCAAACTCCCTATCTCCTGCGGCCGAAAAGTGGTAGGCAAATTCAAATTAAATGTATTGCATCCATAAGCCGCCACTGACCTAACCTACCGCAGAAGGGACCAAGGAGGCCATACACGAGGTCGTACGGTGCCCATGTGCTGGTTTGGTCCCTGGGGTGGTCACGGCATGCAATGTTTTCTGGCGCGCTGGTGCGGTGAGGGGGGGTACCCCTCAGAGGGGGGTCCGGTGACACACCTTATTAGATAATGATATAGTGTACTTTATATCTATTTGTAACATCTGTTTGAACCTACCTGTATTAAGCCAATAAACAATTTGATTTGATTTGTGACGGACAGCCGCGGCGGGTTTGCGGATGAGTGCGTACCACTTGTCCGTTAAAAAACCCGCTCCGGACTTTTGCGAGATAACCGCATCCGCTGCTACAACCGCTCCGGATGTTTTTTTTTAGTATTTATTTTTTCCGTTTTTTGAAAATTCGCTGAATGCGGTGCATCTGTGTTTAAATTAAAAGCCTAGTAGTCAAAGTCGTCAAAAAAACCGGCCAAGTGCGAGTCGGAATCGCGCAAGAAGGGTTCCGTACCATTATCGCAAAAAACGTCAAAAAATTACGTTTTTTGTATGGGAGCCCCCTTAAATATTTATTTTATTATATGTTTAGTATTTGTTGTTATAGCGGCAACAGAAATACATCATCTGTGAAAATTTCAGCTGTCTAGCTATCACGGTTCATGAGATACAGCCTGGTGACAGACAGACAGACAGACAGACAGACAGACAGACAGACAGACAGACTGACGGACCGCGGAGTCTTAGTAATAGGGTCCCGTTTTACCCTTTGGGTACGGAACCCTAAAAAATCAAAGTGCGTCTGTGGGTCCGCCCGAGACCGAAATATTTATTTTTTAATTCAGTTCACCGCAGGTCGCCATTACGCTTGCAAAAGCGTGCGCGTACAAACTTTTTGTGAGAAAAATTTAGAAAGTTTTTTTTTTGCGGCATGTGGTTTCTGCTGAAACAAACCATGGAATGGTAAGTGTAGAACTGTTTTGACAAATTTTCTTTTGTTTTTCGCGTAAATTCCAGTAGAAAAACGTATTTCAACGAACGCCGTCCGACATTTTTTTGCTGTTTGTTGCTCTTTTTTTCTTTGTGCGATTTTTTTTTTTGCTTTTTGTGAATATTACTCATCAAACTGTTGTTATTTACAATGCTACGTTAATTAACAACAGAAACAATGCATTTAATTGAGGTGGTAATGAACCAAATAAAAATCTAATGAAAACAAAACCCTTGGCCGACCAAAACATCCGCTTCGGATTTTTTGAGCAGAATACCCCTTAAAACCGGCTCACTGTGTTTTTACCACGGATTTTAAAAAATGGATACCCCATTTTACTAGTTGTTCAGTAGTTGTTCAACTGGATTTTTTTCTAGGGACAATTTTTTTTGTGGATTGTGTTTTTCAGCTTTTTTACTTTTAATGATTTGTGGATTTAAAATTTTATATTTTTGTTTCAGGTCGAGTTCAGTTGGGACAAAATCGGTGCCGTATCCATTTTTGGTTTATTCCGTGACCAAATTGCTGTTGTTGTTGTGAAATTGTGCATCTTGCGGGTTAATTTTTGTGTTGTTTTTTTTAACAACATTGTGTTGTGTTGTGTTTTTCCATTAGTAAATATCATTAGCAAGTGGACTGTGAAATAAAATTTCAAATAAATGCTATAGTAATTGTAAACAAAGCCAAATAAACAAAGGCCGTTTTCATGGCTCTTTTTCAAGTGTTTGCATTGTGACTCATATCTCGTAAACTAAACAATTGTAGCAGCAAAAACTGTGTGTGTGATGAAATCAGGTACCAAACTATGTAATACAATAGCACTTTAAGCCACTTGGCCCACAGAGTTCACAGAACTCGAGTGTAAACATAACAATTTTTTGTGCCGCGCCGGCGCGCCGGCCGCCCGTTTTTTTTGCGGCCTAATTTTTTTTTTTTTTTATTTTGAAAAAATTGTATGTGGAGGTGTGTTATTTTGATTGATTATTGTGGAATAGGGTGTATTCTTTGAAATAAAATAAAACTTTTGTGAAATAATGGTTTATTTTTTTATTTTTGTACACAAATCTGAGAAAATGTCCCTAACACTGACTTTACACTGACTTTACACAATATTTACAAATAAATTACAAGGTAAAAGTGGATACATTCCTTTGAAATATGATAGCTTATTTCATAGCAATTCTAACAACATAAGTTTCATACATGGGTCCCATACAAAACTTCCGAGAAATCGAATCGGCGTTTTCTTTCTGAAGCCAGGCAACTATTCTTGAACAATTATAATAATTTTATTTTATTTTTTAATGTAATAATAATAATTTATAATAATTTAATAATAATAATAATTTATTCAACAACAAGTAATTTGTACATGGCATACAGAGTTGTCTTACATACTTAAATGTTATAAACAAAAATCAGTACAAAATAAAAAAAATATATTTATAAAATGGGTCTTAGGACACCCTTTCCTAAACTAGGCAGGAAACCTGTCTGTATCTTAGGAAAGAGTATCCATACATAGTGAGTCTTATTACGGTTGCGAAAATATTGGTACGTGCAGTGGATAAGCAAAGGATAAGAATAAAGAATTAAATTTGTCGAAAATTCTTCCATACAAACGTAGTCTAGAGATTACTCCACTGTTTGACGAAGTACGTTCAAAATAAAAAATAATATCAATTTCTCGCATCATTATCTAGTCCTGTATGGAAACAAAAATGTAAAAAAAATATAAATTTGAAAGTTATGAGCGTCGAAACGTCCATATTTCAACACTAATTTTAACGCATCTTTGGGCGGAAATAAATACCATAAGAAGAAGGAAAATTGCAAAACGGCCTCCATACAGGGATAGATTAGTAATTTAACAATGCAAATATTTTTATTTTGAAAATACAAATTTAGTCGTTTTTTCATGCTAACTAGACTCCCAAAGGTCTGTTTATAAAAAATCGCGCGCTCGTTTTCGTCCCAAATCATCATCCATTTCGCTACAAACTAGCAAAAGTGCTTATTCATACACGAACTAGCTTCTTACTACCTCATCAAAGTATCTATTTCTTTCGCACCTTTTGTTGGATAACATAGCATGCATTTTAACCCCGCGCACAAAATAGTTCGTGCCGTCGACTAGTTCAACCTTAAAATGAGAATCACGTCTAAACGGCTAGTCGTAATTTTTTGGAAAAACATATGTTATATTAGGCCATTTTCTTAATAATTAGATCTAAGAGAATTTTGAGTTTTATTCTTATAACATAGTGTAATTAATTTGTGAAGTTATGTTTAAAAAAAATTCGACAATCGCACCAAAACCGCTGGGCGTATTTTAATCAAATTGACACCATCTTACAGACAATTTAACCATCTATTTTTTTTTAAAGTCATAGAATAATAAGGAATGTACAAAAAACTACGACATTTTGTGTCGCGCGGGCGTGAAACGAGTCCGCGTTTTGTTCCCTCAAGGTCGTTGGCGTTAGTCGTCATCTTAAAACAGATACGCAATTAGGGTGTCTGCACCCTGAAACCTGTTTCTTATGATATTTAACTAGCCCACATATAGTTGTATATGCGCTTAGATGATAAAGTTGAGTCAAAAAAGAACAAAAAAGTTTTTATAATTTGTGGTATGAAACGTGACCGACGCTTTCTCTCTGAATATTAATTGTTTTAAACTTGTAACTTAACCTACCTCTGATAAGTATCTTTCACCCTAACCACTACAAGATAATCGATTACTCCATATAATCAGTGTCGACTAAAACTATCTACATTATAATCGATCTTTCTTCGTGAAAATATTTCGAATAATACATACGTACTTACTTATACATATCGGTAAATGGAACAGATTTTAAAATTCAAACACGATGAATCGAAAAGTCGATTTTAGAGTCAACATTTCACATTCGAGTTGTTTTTGTATATTCGCCACATTGCATGTCTAATTTTAAACTAGTTACTAAACCGGTACGAATATAGAACTACATATTGCAGCGTGAAAAACATTTTCGTCAAAATATTTTTTTTAGCTGTCCACGCTATATGTTTTAATAAACTGTAGGTACAGAGTAAATACAGGTGGTATTTAATTGCAGGTTAGTAAATAGTTATTTATGCTACAAGTGCGGAAGGTAGGTGATGTCCGATTAGTGGATAAATCGACACAAGTCGGAAATCATCTTACGTACGTGTATCATACAACATTTTACTATGCATTGTGCGAGGAAATAAATAAATTAATAAAATGAAATTAATAAAATGGCGGGCTTATTCAAGCGCGTTCAGCATATCCACAGATTAACTAATAGTTCCTCGGGCATATCTACTGCGCATGTGCGAATAGCTGCCACATCGTAACGCAATAAGGCACGAGCAAAATATACGTTCTGCCAAACATAATATATAATGAATATTTAAAATTAATTTATTGATCAAAATCTAAATCTAGAGTAATTTAAAACGCTTAAAATAAAGTATTAGTTTTATTTTACCTTTTATATGAATGATAATCTGTACATAACTAATTTTTAAAACTTTGTCAAATAATAAAAACTCTATGCGTAGGGGTCACGATGGAGTTAAAAATTAAAAAAAACAGGAAAGTAATAAGCACTAGTGAAAAAAAATTACACTTTCCGCACCGTTTGACTACTTGGAAAACCGCTCTTTCCGAGGACATGCATTGTAAAATAATAAATGGCTTCGTATCACTTACCTGCTGTATAATAATTATTATCTATATTAGAATGTTGGTGCCCTCTATGTTTAAAGACCCTCAAAGCACCCTTTGAAGTTCAAGAGCTACCTACTATTATAACAACAACATGGAATTATTGTTGAACTTTGCTATTAATTCCTTGCCTTAATAATGAAGTTTTCGCCTTGTGTTCGAGAACACGAAATGTTTCAACTTTGATGGATAAAACAAGGAACATCGAAAATTCGTGCTACTGCGAACTTCCCTGGGGCTAACCTAGACGTCTGAATGGTTTCTTGTTATAATTTAAGCCGAAGTTATTCTTATCTCTGTTATGTTATGATATTATCTGTATTTATAGATAAAAGAAAACTTTGAGCCCATAAATTTATTTGCTAATCAGAATAACTTTACCGCTATTCATCTTTCGCATACAAATTAAAGAAGCCACTATACAATTAGGATAATGAGATATTAATTAAGTAAATCTCAAACCTTCAGTCATATTTCAGCATGAAAACCGCAAATAGCACTTAATCAAGCGTTTAAAACGGGAATGGTCATTATTCAAGCCATTTGTCGCGGAGTCACCGGCGACTAATGGACCCAGCTTGTCACAATTCAAACTCTAATGACTCCATAACAAAATTCTCTTAATCTTAAACTTTTTACTGAGTTGAAAAGTCATACTTATTATTTTTATAAGCGCTATTTTATAGCGATATTAAGAGTGACTCCCACACCATTACCGAAGCGTGCGGTTAAACCCCAATAAACAGTAATGATCCAATTATTATTTCAAACAAATTATTTTGACAGTATTTCCGATCGGTTTGGTCAATTTAATCTCGATTATCGAGGCTGTTGGTTCCGTATTATTGTGCAAAACGATAATTTTATAGCATAATTAGTAAAATTACGATAAGTACCTGAGGCCTTTTTCAAACAAATACCTTAAAACAACAATATTCTTTTACCACTCAAGTAAAGAAATTGAGTAGCTATTGAAGGTGCTTAAGCTGGCTTAGGGAGTGAATTATTCAAGTGAATTTTCTAAACTCAAAGCTCGCATGACGTAATCCGTGGAAAGCCATTATATCTGTCGGGAAATCCCATTTCCGGTTGGAGAAAAACGGACTCGCTGGCGGGTGGTTCGGAAGTGGGTCGCGACTCGAGCCGAGAACACTTCGGATTGAGCCTCAAAACAAGCGGGGTGAGCATGTGGATGGTGGTACAAGCATTTGCGTCAAAATGTCTGCAGCTTGTATTTATATAATCTTTTTTATTTATCAATAATCTTAATCTTCTAGTGTTATTGTGAGTTACCGATTTTATTTAGAAGTAGATTTTGGTGTTGATTTTAAAGTCTGAAGATGGTGATTTTATAAATAGGTAAAAGCCCGGCGTGTGATTGTGAGCTGCCTACATTTTATGCTTGGCATCTCAAAGATTTTTCTGAGGGATCTGTTTTTATCAAAATTTTCCACAAAATGTAGATAGATATACCTATCAAACAAACATTCAAATCTATCACAGCGAAGACGCATTGCCTCAGGAATTATAAATTTTACAGCTACGAGTATTATACACAGTTATTCGCTGTCTTCAGAGCCGTACCCTGCCACTCACACGCGAGCTAGACGCTATATGTGAAATTTTAAACGTTCTGCCAAATCCATTTCAATTAGTTTTTATTTTCTCGAAAATTTCGTTGAGAGATGCGAAAACCGAAACAGTGCGCATCTTTGCTGCTAAGTATGAAAAAATAACAAAGGAATCTTGGGATTCCCTTGTTATTAGAGGGGGAATGAGTCATAATCTACCACGCGGGCCCATTGCGGATTCATGGATGTCACACATTTTTTATTTTTTTTCTAAGAGGGTATTCTCCTTTCGGATTAAATTTTTATGCATAATATTGTTTAACATAACATTTTCGCATAACTTTTATTAGCATAATAATACTAAGGTATAATGCAAAGGTACGTATAACTATAATTTAGTCTTATTTGATCCAAGGCATAATATTTTTTGTAACCGAAAAAAAAAAAATTGGTTTTATGTAATTACATTATTTATTATAATTTGGGCACAACTCTATTGGATTAGGCCAACAGTATTTTTGGCAAAAAAACATTATGGCAAAACTTTATGCCTAAAAATTTTACGCGTAATAATCATTACGCTGAATTTCGTTATGCCAATGTAAATTATGACTTTTTTTTTTCTTTTTGTTTTTCGACATGACCTACCCATTTCCTTAGTAGGTAGCGAAATGATGATGATGATGTCTATAAGAAAGTCAAAAGATCAAAAATCTCATGTTACAAGTCAAATATGTACCCATATTCGTACATGTAGCATATAAAGTGCATTTCCTATAATTTTTTAAGAGAAAGCACAGTGGGCTTAGGAGGGTATTATACTATCATATATATCTAAGATCATAGATCTATGAGTCATATTGACTATCTTTATTGATAAATAATATATACAACTGAATATTTCTAATCTTATGACTAATAACAAAACAAAATTACATACAAATGGGAGAAGGAAAAGGGCTCATTGCGCATCAAAAAATTCGTTCACATCGATGTCAATAGGAAACGTGCCCAGAACGCTGGCAGCATTGCCACGTTGAATGGCAATGCGGATCCTCTGGCTGAAGAAAAGGCCAGCCCTCTGGTCACGTGAACAGTCGACTAACCTTTTACTTATGTCTCGAAACACTCGGTGAGCACTCGGACCCCATGGATCTAATGTCTCAACCCCAAACGGCTCAAACATATAAATGCCAATAAAGTTGTTATATTTGCGCCGTTTGAGGTTTTCTGCACCAGCAGCAGCCGCCCCAGCACAGCCTGCCGTGCTTAGAAGATGGGATGGCGCAAGGGTATCGACACATGTTGCATCCCACACCAAAGGCATACCCAATTTCCAAGGCATTATGGTCATCCCGTCCGGTCTCTTCCCAACGTCGCGTGCTAAGCCATTGTGTTCTAAAACAGCTGGCACCCCGGCGGTAACAAGAGCTCTACGTATGATGTCATTAATGCTGGCGTGCCGTGCTATCCTACCAGCGCTCCTACTGCAGGATAGGCCATGGTGTCCGAGGCGGTCGACTGCTTCACCACATTGAGTCATATTTATATCAGAATGTAATATAGACATATGAATCATATCGTCTTTGATAAAACTTTTTTGACATTTGTTGTTAGATAGGATCCTAGAAACTGGTGTAGGACGGAGCAATACAAGACAAAATAGGTCTGTCCCTTTTTCACTGTCACACCACGTCCCCTCTGACCACGTGACCCTTGGTCTTGCCATATTTAATCTTGCTTTAATGAATTACCAAATTTATTTTGATAATTTCCAGATACAAAATCCGTCCATAAAATTATGTGAGTTTGTCTTTTCAGTTTTGTACTGCCATATTCTTAATTCTAAGGATTTTTTTTTCACCGCCTAATCATGATGGCGTCAACACGTTATGGTACAGACCCAGAGCAATCGCATGTTCCTTCTTTGTATTAGATAAGAAGAATCCCACAACAAAGGTTCATATTATCAAACCAACGTCCTTTCGACCAAAGATATATCATAGAACAGCTTATCTGAAATAACCTGCAGCAATTTCATCTCCAGCATTACCTAATATTATATTCATACTCGTAAAAAACAAACAACTTTTTATGACTTCCACAAGATTTACTTCCTTTCTGTTTACACCGATGATAACTTAGTACATGAGTCCATGTACTTTGGAACTTATGTACTTCGAAGTCGTATCTTTCCAAAGTATTTTTCCCTAAAAGGAGTTTAGCAAGTTACGGACTTAAGACTACTAAGAGCTTTACGCGTGATGGCCCGCTTTCACTCAAAATGTATTCAAGGAGAGTTTAACCATGCTTAACTTTGAATAACGGTAATTAGAGGCATAAGATCTGGCATACAAGAGAATCATTAGTTGGATTTAACGGATTATTTCAAGGTTGCGTCTGAGGTGTGCGTCTGCGTCTAAGCTCTTCGTGAATGTTATTTAATAACTAAGATAGATGATTTAATGCCTGTATTGCGTGATCATGCAGTAACTAAGCACAGCCTAAATTTGTACTATAAAGTCGTGAATATTAAATATTGCCCCTATTCTGCTTAATATGACCCCAATAAACCCATGTAAAGCACCCAGATAGCCCCGGACTGAAGCTACAGATAAGGTGACCTCTCACCAGAGTATATAGCATGGACTATTTTAAACCAACGTATACATTTTATCGTAGCACTTGAGTGGAATACGAAATTTTGGCGCTGTTCCTTTCTATACGTCAGACGACAGGTCCATAAAACTAGAGAGGGGTCCTATCACTTTATCACTCCATATTTATGTGATATTTACGGCAACACGCGCAAAGAATCCGCGATTAGGGTTCGTTCGGTGTAGCTATAAACATTTGTGTAACTTGTCAATCTGTCTACACATTTGTCACTATGTCGAAAGTTATGTTTGTAAATTGTTTTCGTCACAAACGATACACGTGGAAGAAAAAAAACCGTTATTGATGAAGAATGATTAATTTGAAGAAACTTTGGTCTATTGTCGCAGCTAAAAGAAAACTTTCAAGTGGTAAATGTTTTGTACTGTCTTCAAAGTCTCGTATGCTTTAAGAATAGTACCGTTCGTCGAATGTATCGGGCATGCTTACTCGTAAAGTCTGAGATAGTGCTTGCAAGGGGCCAGGTGGGTCGATGCACACACGGTCGGCAGAGCCCGCACAGATATGTATCGATGTTCAATTTATTCATGCTATCTGCCGCCAAGCAAATCCTGCCAGAGATCGAACTTGATTGCCAAGCGCCTACGAACGTATTTTGAATAAAGATACATGCATTTATAGACTGTATCGGAACGGTATCAACATTATATTGGAAATACGGAGGTGTATCAGCGATGTAAGGCGCTGGTTTCGGCTTTTTAGGGTTCCGTACCCAAAGGGTAAAACGGGACCCTATTACTGAGACTCCGCGGTCCGTCTGTCTGTCTGTCTGTCTGTCTGTCTGTCTGTCTGTCTGTCTGTCACCAGGCTGTATCTCATGAACCGTGATAGCTAGACAGTTGAAATTTTCACAGATGATGTATTCATGTTGCCGCTATAACAACAAATACTAAAAACAGGATAAAATAAATATTTAAGTGGGGCTCCCATACAACAAACGTGATTTTGTCGCCGTTTTTTACGATAATGGTACGGAACCCTTCGTGCGCGAGTCCGACTCGCACTTGGCCGGTTTTTTTTGTTTCTGTGACACGGAAAATATCTGATCGCACGCTGAAAACTCACAGTTGATAAGCAAGATTAGAATCTTATCATTATCAATAAAGCAAATTAAATAATCACCATTGTGTAAAATTATCTTATCTACACCAAAATAAAAATGAGTTGTGGTTTCAAATAATATTCAAAACCTAACCTAATCAATCTTATATCAAATAACAAACGTTACGAAACTAGAAGACAATTATAAAATTCCTCAAATTTATTCAACCCTATACTACTACATACAATTGGCCATTAAAACATAGTTGGTAAATAACTCCACAACGTAGTCTTAACCAAAACAGGGTTATCTCCTTTCTGAAGTCAGGCAACTATTCTTGAACAATTATGGAGCAGGCACCCGTGGCCCGAGGTATGCCGCACACTCGCGAAGTATGTCAAATATATTTTGTGATACAAGATCCTCCAAACTTTGCCAGCCACTTATAGTTGAGAACTTGCATCTTAGATAGGAGCACTGAGAACTCTTGAAGGGTATATAATATAGCTAACTACATATTTCAGAGAAGTTCTTATTATTAACGAAACTTTTCGGTGTTTACCAGTGAAGTTATACTAGTACAGCACCTTGTGTAAGTTCAAAGAGTAGGGTATGGGTTGTTTCCCTTGCATTCATTGCTTCATATGTTCAAAAATCCGTCTACTCTACAGCGTAAAACACGCAATTAATATTGACAGATACCTCGATGAAAAGGAAGGAGTGTGTCCGTGGTGTAAAAACTTAGAAGCAATTAGGATGTCTGCACCCTGAAGCTTGTTTCTTTTGATATTTAACTATCCCACTTAGCTCATATATAGTTGTATATATATATGCGCTTAGATGATCAAGTTGAGTCACGAAAAACCAATGATTTTTATAATATGTAGTATGAAACGTGACTACCTCAGATAAGTATCTTTCTCCCGTAACTAAACCTACCACAGATAAGTATCTTTCTCCCTAACCACTACAATATAATCGATTACTTCATAGAATTAGTGTCGACTATCACATTATAATCGATCTTTCTTCGTGAAAACATTCCGAATTATACATACGTACTTACTTATTCATATCGGTAAATAGAACAGAATTTAAAATTCAAACACGATGAATCGAAAAGTCGATTTTATAGTCAACATTTCACATTCGAATTGTTTTTGTATAGTCGCCACATTGCATGTCCAGTTTTAAACTAGTGACTAAACCGGTACGAAAATAGAACTACATATTGCTGCGTGAAAAACATTTTCATCAAAATATTTTTAATTTAGCTGTCCACGCTATATGTTTTAATAAACTGTAGGTACAGAGTAAATACAGGTGGTATTTAATTGCAGGTTAGTAAAAATAATAAATGGCTTCGTATCACTTACCTGCTGTATAATAATTATTATCTATATTAGAATGTTGGTGCCCTCTATGATTAAAGACCCACAAAGCACCCTTTGAAGTTCAAGAGCTGCCTACTATTATAACAACAACACGGAAGTATTGCTGAACTTTGCTATTAATTCCTTGCCTTAATAATGAAGTTTTCGCCTTATGTTCGAGAACACGAAATGTTTCAACTTTGATGGATAAAACAAGGAACATCGAAAATTCGTGCTACTGCGAACTTCCCTGGGGCTAACCTTGATGTCTGAATGGTTTCTTGTTATAATTAAACCCGAAGTTATTTTTAGCTCTGTTATGTTATGATATTATCTGTATTTATAGATAAAAGAAAACTTTGAGCCCATAAATTTATTTGCTAATCAGAATAAGTTTACCGCTATTCATCTTTCGCAAACAAATTAAAGAAGCCACTATACAATTAGGATAATGAGATGATAATTAAGTAAACCCCAAAACTTCAGTCATATTTCAGCATGAAAACCGCAAATAACACTTAATCAAGCGTTTAAAACGGCAATGGTCATTATTCAAGCCATTTGTCGCGGAGTCACCGGCGACTAATGGACCCAGCTTGTCACAACTCAAACTCTAATGACTCCATAACAAAATTCTCTTAATCTTAAACTTTTTTACTGAGTTGAAGAGTCATACTTATTATTTTAATAGGCGCCATTTTATAGCGATATTAAGAGTGACTCCCACACCATTACCGAAGCGTGCGGTTAAACCCCAATAAACAGTAATGATCCAATTATTATTTCAAACAAATTATTTTGACAGTATTTCCGATCGGTTTGGTCAATTTAATCTCGATTATCGAGGCTGTTAGTTCCGTATTATTGTGCAAAACGATAATTTTATAGCATAATTAGTAAAATTACGATAAGTACCTGAGGCCTTTTTCAAACAAATACCTTAAAACAACAATATTCTTTTACCACTCAAGTAAAGAAATTGAGTAGCTATTGAAGGTGCTTAAGCTGGCTTAGGGAGTGAATTATTCAAGTGAATTTTCTAAACTCAAAGCTCGCATGACGTAATCCGTGGAAAGCCATTATATCTGTCGGGAAATCCCATTTCCGGTTGGAGAAAAACGGACTCGCTGGCGGGTGGTTCGGAAGTGGGTCGCGACTCGAGCCGAGAACACTTCGGATTGAGCCTCAAAACAAGCGGGGTGAGCATGTGGATGGTGGTACAAGCATTTGCGTCAAAATGTCTGCAGCTTGTATTTATATAATCTTTTTTATTTATCAATAATCTTAATCTTCTAGTGTTATTGTGAGTTACCGATTTTATTTAGAAGTAGATTTTGGTGTTGATTTTAAAGTCTGAAGATGGTGATTTTATAAATAGGTAAAAGCCCGGCGTGTGATTGTGAGCTGCCTACATTTTGTGCTTGGCATCTCAAAGATTTTTCTGAGGGATCTGTTTTTATCAAAATTTTCCACAAAATGTAGATAGATATACCTATCAAACAAACATTCAAATCTATCACAGCGAAGACGCATTGCCTCAGGAATTATAAATTTTACAGCTACGAGTATTATAGACAGTTATTCGCTGTCTTCAGAGCCGTACCCTGCCACTCACACGCGAGCTAGACGCTATATGTGAAATTTTAAACGTTCTGCCAAATCCATTTCAATTAGTTTTTATTTTCTCGAAAATTTCGTTGAGAGATGCGAAAACCGAAACAGTGCGCATCTTTGCTGCTAAGTATGAAAAAATAACAAAGGAATCTTGGGATTCCCTTGTTATTAGAGGGGGAATGAGTCATAATCTACCACGCGGGCCCATTGCGGATTCATGGATGTCACACATTTTTTATTTTTTTTCTAAGAGGGTATTCTCCTTTCGGATTAAATTTTTATGCATAATATTGTTTAACATAACATTTTCGCATAACTTTTATTAGCATAATAATACTAAGGTATAATGCAAAGGTACGTATAACTATAATTTAGTCTTATTTGATCCAAGGCATAATATTTTTTGTAACCGAAAAAAAAAATATTGGTTTTATGTAATTACATTATTTATTATAATTTGGGCACAACTCTATTGGATTAGGCCAACAGTATTTATGGCAAAAAACATTATGGCAAAACTTTATGCCTAAAAATTTTACGCGTAATATATCATTATCAGTCGCCGCGCATGCGCCATCCGTGCGGGTGTGTCAAACACAGGTGTCACTGTACTGCCGGTGTGAAAATGTCGAGTTCAAAAACTGTTAAGTGTACGACGTGTAACATCGTAATTAATGAACTTTTGGCCTTTGTGCAAAACAAATATGAAGTTATGGACAATGAAAGCATGATTCAGATCTGTGCTACGGGTTTTTCAACGGAGGATATCGACCGTGCCAAGTCGTTATTATTTGAATCCTTGTCGAGTGGCAAGAAGAAAATATCTCGAAGAAAAGATAAACGGCATAAGGACCTGGAGGACATCATTGCGTTGTTAAAGATGACAGATCCTGAGCGGATTCCCATTTTTGTGGCCAAAGACTTGGGAAAATTGCCTCCCGTAACATTCGACCATGTTGATGTGACGGGATTGTTGAAGGACTTATTGGTAATAAAATCTGAAATCAAGGCTATTAAAGGTTCGTATGCAACTACGAAACAAGTGGAGGAAATAAAAGAGGAGCTACATAATTGCAAATATGGGTCAATTCTATCAGTAGATGAGGGTAATATAAATATGCGTCGTCGCGGAGCGTTTTGTATGGATAGTGGGCCGGTAGGCATGTCACCTATGTTAAACCGAACAACAGTGCCAACACAACGAACACTAGACAGCGAGAGCACTCCATGTCGGCTATCTCTTTCACTCCCGTACGCCGACGATGATTCAGTGTGTGATACCGGCAAGTCAGAGCGGAACAGAGATAAACACGGTGCTGTGACAGTTGGTAAAAGCTGTGCATCGAGTGTCGTGTTTTCGCGTGCTGCTGTCAAGGAGGTACCTACAGCCACAGTGAATAATAAAATAAGTGTACCTATTGATATACCCGAGAAGTAACAGAGATCAATGGCTGAAGTTGTGCAGGTAAACGGTGATTTCAAATACGATAAGCCGAATGAAAGCTGGACTCTGGTGCAGAAAAAGCGTTTACGTAATCGCTTTATAAGTCAGTCGGGCAAGGCCATTGCGGAACCTTTAAATAATTTTAAGGCGGCAGATACTAAAGTGCCTCTGTTTATCTCTAATGTCCATAGAGACGCAGCGGAGACAGACATAGTTGACTATATTTACACAAAAACTAAAGAGAGGGTAAGCCTGATTAAAATGAAAATGAAGTATGACAAAGGTTATAACTCATTCAAGTTGTACGTTTTGAAGCACAAGTTATATTTGTACCTAGATGATAATATGTGGCCCGATGGCATAACGTTCCGTCGTTTTGTGAATATGAAACGGGAGCCTGGCAGACAACATTTTAATGAATCACAATCAAAATAGCCAGCTCGTTAGTTTCAACTGTAAAAATGTGAAAAGGAGTGTGGAGTGTATCAGGTCACTTTGCAAGCAAGCTGATGTGATAGCTCTTCAAGAAACCTGGTTGGTCCCACAGGACCTACCTTTCCTCGGCTGCATCGATGACGATTTCAGCTTCACCGGCAAATCGGCAATGGACTTCTCTACTGGAGTGAGACGCGGCAGACCATTTGGTGGTGTAGCAATCTTGTGGCGAAAGAGTGTGTTTACAAAAGTGTCTATAGTAAAGTGTGATAGTGACCGAATTGTAGCAATCAAAGCGTGTACGGATAACCGGCGAGAAGTGTTGATTTTTTGTGTATATATGCCAACGGACCAGCCAGACAATCTACCAACATTCTCGCATTGTATGGGTGAGATTAGTGCCATTGTACAAAATAATAATGTAGAACCAGTATATATATTGGGTGACTTTAACGCACACCCTTCTGCTACTTTTTGTGACGAACTACTAAATTTTTGTACGGATAATAATTGGACATGTATTGACTTAGTTAAGCTGGGCGTATCGTCTGATACCTATACATTCTATAGCGATGCTCACAGATGTAAACGTTGGCTAGATCATTGTTTGGTTACAGAATCAGCCCGGAAAACGATATCTAGTGTTAAAGTCGACTGTGGGGTGTATTGGTCAGACCATTTGCCACTATTTGTAGAATGTAATCTTGACATAATTAGAAATAAGTGTGTTCTTGACAATTGGACTTGTAATAATATTATATGGGGGGAAAGGGGTGAGGAGTATTGTAACAAATATTATCAGATTTGTAATAGTAAATTAAAAGATATTCACTTCCCCAGTGAACTTGGTGCTTGTGCAGATAAGATGTGTGAAAATGTTAATCATAGAGATGTTATTGACAAATTATATAATGACATTATAGTCATCTTGTGTGAGGCCTCTTTACTGAGCAAAGAAATCAGAAAGCATAGAAAGGGTGGGAGAGTAGCGGGATGGAACAAGCATGTAAGGGAAGCACACAACAGAGCTAGGCAGGCTTTTATTAGATATGTGTCATGTGGCAGACCGAATGGTGGTCCTTTATATGATGACATGTATGCAACACGCAAAATTTTTAAGTCAAGGCTGAAGTTCTGTCAAAACCATAAAAAACAGCTTGAAATGGACATTTTGGCAGAACATGTCTCCGGGAAGAACTTTCGGGCTTTTTGGAAGGGTACTAGGAAAATGAAGGGTAAGGTTAGTATGCCAGTGACTATGGAGGGATGTAGTGAGCCTAAGGATATAGCCAACTTTTTTAAGGATCATTTTAAAGTAATGTCACCACTCTCATCATGCATGGAGATGCCTGTTGCTGGTGTCACTGATCCCGATAACTTGTTAGGTTTTTCCAGTAGAGACGTGGAAAGGATTGTTAGAAGCATGGTGAGAGGAAAATCCCCAGGCAATGACAGTCTTAGTATTGAGCACTTGCAGTTTGCAGGCAGGCATATATTTAGGGTTCTGGCCATGCTGTTTACATTTTGTATGCGACACTCTTACCTACCGACAAAACTATTAGAAACTATTGTTGTGCCTATACCGAAGGATGTTACTGGGGACGTCACAGATAGAGGCAATTATAGGCCTATCTCACTAGCTACTGTCGTGGCGAAGGTTTTCGATGGTCTACTTGACGCTCAACTCAGTAAGTACATTAAACTCAATGACGCGCAGTTTGGCTTCCGTGAGTCACTGTCGACTGAAAGTGCTATCTTGGCTTTGAAACATACTGTCAACTATTATGTAAACAAAAAAACACCTGTCTATGCTTGCTTCCTTGACTTATCGAAGGCCTTTGACTTAGTGGACTACAACAGGCTCTGGGCCAAGCTTGGAGAGGCAGGGGCTCCCACTGAACTCATTAACATCTTGTCCTTTTGGTACAAAAATCAAAAGAATTTCGTTAAGTGGGGAAATGCATTGTCGGACGAGTATGCACTGGAGTGTGGTGTGAGGCAGGGAGGCCTGTCCTCTCCAAGACTATTTAACTTGTACGTTGATCAGCTGATCGATGGGCTCAGTAATTGCCGTGTCGGTTGTCATATAGATAACGTCTGTGTTAATAACATCAGCTATGCTGACGACATGGTGTTGCTCAGTCCATCGCTCAGTGGTTTGAGAAAATTGCTCGATATTTGTGAGTCATATGCTGCGGCTCACGGTCTGAGGTACAACGAGAAGAAGAGTGTGTGTATGGTCATTAGAGGTAGCAATAAACAACCGGAGCATGTACCACCTGTCTATCTGAACGGAGTACCTTTAGAACGTGTCGCTCAGTTTAAGTACCTAGGGCACTTTGTGACAGAGACCCTGAAAGATGATATGGATGTTGAACGAGAACGAAGGGCGCTGTCGGTGCGTGCTAACATGTTGGTTCATAGATTCGCAAGGTGTTCAGTAGACGTAAAAGTGACACTGTTCAGAGCCTACTGCCAAAACTTTTATGCCAGCGCTTTATGGTTCAACTACACCCAGCGGGCCTACAGCGCTCTTCGTATACAATACAATAACGCCATTAGGATTCTGGTGAGGCTCCCCCGATTCTGCAGCGCGTCGGGCATGTTTGCTGACGCAAGAGTCGATGACTTTTATGCCATTATGCGCAAGAAAACAGCTTCTCTGATGCGTCGGATTCGGGGGAGCGACAACGGAATCCTAAGGATGATTTCTGAGAGGCCAGACTCTGAGGTGTTGAGGAGAGTCATCCAACTTCACGTGACGAGATGACACTATTATGATTAATAATTTTACTAACATAGTTTTAAGACCTTTGTTACTAATAACTATGGACATGTAATTAGTCTGCAATAAATGGATTTTATTTTTATTTATTTATTTATATATATCATTACGCTGAATTTCGTTATGCCAATGTAAATTATGACTTTTTTTTTTCTTTTTGTTTTTCGACATGACCTACCCATTTCCTTAGTAGGTAGCGAAATGATGATGATGATGTCTATAAGAAAGTCAAAAGATCAAAAATCTCATGTTACAAGTCAAATATGTACCCATATTCGTACATGTAGCATATAAAGTGCATTTCCTATAATTTTTTAAGAGAAAGCACAGTGGGCTTAGGAGGGTATTATACTATCATATATATCTAAGATCATAGATCTATGAGTCATATTGACTATATTTATTGATAAATAATATATACAACTGAATATTTCTAATCTTATGACTAATAACAAAACAAAATTACATACAAATGGGAGAAGGAAAAGGGCTCATTGCGCATCAAAAAATTCGTTCACATCGATGTCAATAGGAAACGTGCCCAGAACGCTGGCAGCATTGCCACGTTGAATGGCAATGCGGATCCTCTGGCTGAAGAAAAGGCCAGCCCTCTGGTCACGTGAACAGTCGACTAACCTTTTACTTATGTCTCGAAACACTCGGTGAGCACTCGGACCCCATGGATCTAATGTCTCAACCCCAAACGGTTTCAAACATATAACTGCCAATAAAGTTGTTATATTTGCGCCGTTTGAGGTTTTCTGCACCAGCAGCAGCCGCCCCAGCACAGCCTGCCGTGCTTAGAAGATGGGATGGCGCAAGGGTATCGACACATGTTGCATCCCACACCAAAGGCATACCCAATTTCCAAGGCATTATGGTCATCCCGTCCGGTCTCTTCCCAACGTCGCGTGCTAAGCCATTGTGTTCTAAAACAGCTGGCACCCCGGCGGTAACAAGAGCTCTACGTATGATGTCATTAATGCTGGCGTGCCGTGCTATCCTACCAGCGCTCCTACTGCAGGATAGGCCATGGTGTCCGAGGCGGTCGACTGCTTCACCACATTGAGTCATATTTATATCAGAATGTAATATAGACATATGAATCATATCGTCTTTGATAAAACTTTTTTGACATTTGTTGTTAGATAGGATCCTAGAAACAGGTGTAGGACGGAGCAATACAAGACAAAATAGGTCTGTCCCTTTTTCACTGTCACACCACGTCCCCTCTGACCACGTGACCCCTGGTCTTGCCATATTTAATCTTGCTTTAATGAATTACCAAATTTATTTTGATAATTTCCAGATACAAAATCCGTCCATAAAATTATGTGAGTTTGTCTTTTCAGTTTTGTACTGCCATATTCTTAATTCTAAGGATTTTTTTTTCACCGCCTAATCATGATGGCGTCGACACGTTATGGTACAGACCCAGAGCAATCGCATGTTCCTTCTATGTATTAGATAAGAAGAATCCCACAACAAAGATACATATTACCAAACCAACGTCCTTTCGACCAAAGATATATCATGGAACAGCTTATCTGAAATAACCTGCAGCAATTTCATCTTCAGCATTACCTAATATTATATTCATACTCGTAAAAAACAAACAACTTTTTATGACTTCCACAAGATTTACTACCTTTCCGTTTACACCGATGATAACTTAGTACATGAGTCTATGTACTTTGGAACTTATGTACTTCGAAGTCGTATCTTTCCAAAGTATTTTTCCCTAAAAGGAGTTTAGCAAGTTACGGGCTAAGACTGCTAAGAGCTTTACGCGTGATGGCCCGCTTTCACTCAAAATGTATTCAAGGTGAATTTAACCAGGCTTAACTTTGAATAACGGTAATTAGAGGCATAAGATCTGGAATACAAGAGAATCATTAGTTGGATTTAACGGATTATTTCAAGGTTGCGTCTGAGGTGTGCGTCTGCGTCTAAGCTCTTCGTGAATGTTATTTAATAACTAAGATAGATGTTTAAATGGCTGTATTGCGTAATCATGCAGTAACTAAACACTGCCTAAATTTGTACTGTAAAGTCGTGAATTTTAAATATTGTCCCTATTCTGCTTAATATGACCCCAATAAACCCATGTAAAGCACCCAGAGAGCCCCGGACTGAAGCTACAGATAAGTTGACCTCTCACCAGAGTATATAGCATGGACTATGTTAAACCAACGTATACATTTTATCTAGCGCTTGAGTGGAATACGAAATTATGCCGCTGTTCCCTTCTATACGTCAGACGACAGGTCCATAAAACTAGAGAGGGGTCCTATCACTTTATCACTCCATATTTATGTGATATTTACGGCAACACGCGCAAAGAATCCGCGATTAGGGTTCGGTGTAGCTATAAACATTTGTGTAACTTGTCAATCTGTCTACACATTTGTCACTGTGTCGAAAGTAATGATTGTAAATTGTTTTCATCACAAACGATACACGTGGCAGAAACAAAACCGTTATTGATGAGGAATGATGTATTCGGTAATATGGAGAGGATAAATTTGAAGAAACCTTGGTCCTTTGTCGCAGCTAAGAGAAAACTTTCGAGTGGTAAATGTTTACTGTTTTCAAAGACTCGTGTGCTTTAAGAATAGTACCGTTCGTCGAATATATCGGGCATGCTTACTCGTAAAGTCTGAGATAGTGCTTGCAGGGGGCCAGGTGGAAGAGCCCGCACAGATATGTATCGATGTTCAATTTATTCATGCTATCTGCCGCCAAGCAAATCCTGCCAGAGATCGAACTTGATTGCCAAGCGCCTACGAACGTATTTTGAATATAGATGCATGCATTTATAAAGTGTATTGGAACGGTACCTACATTATATTGAAAATATGTTAGTTTATCTACAATATAAGGCGCTGGTTTCGGCTTTATTTGTTTCTATGACACGGAAAATATCTGATCGCACGCTGAAAACTCACAGTTGATAAGCAAGATTAGAATCTTATCATTATCAATGAAGCAAATTAAATAATCGCCGTTGTGTAAAATTATCTTATCTACTTCAAAATAAAAATGAGTTCTTGTGGTTTCAAATAATATTCAAAACCTAACCTAATCAATCTTATATCAAATAACAAACGTTTCGTATTTTACCCAAACTTTATAGAAACTCGAAGACAATTATAAAATTCCTCAAATTTATTCAACCCTATACTACTACATACAATTGGCCATTAAAACATAGTTGGTAAATAACTCCACAACGTCTTAACCAAAACAGGGTTATCACCTTTCAGAAGCCAGGCAACTATTCTTGAACAATTATGGAGCAGGCACCCGTGGCCCGAGGTATGCCGCACACTCGCGAAGTATGTCAAATATATTTTGTGATACAAGATCCTCCAAACTTTGCCAGCCACTTATAGTTGAGAACTTGCATCTTAGATAGGAGCACTGAGAACTCTTGAAGGGTATATAATATAGCTAACTACATATTTCGGAGAAGTTCTTATTAACGAAACTTTTCGGTGTTTACCAGTGAAGTTATACTAGTACAGCACCCTAATTATGTAAGTTCAAAGAGTAGGGTATGGGTTGTTTCCCTTGCATTCATTGCATCATATGTTCAAAAATCCGTCTACTCTACAGCGTAAAACACGCAATTAATATTGACAGATACCACGATGAAAAGGAAGGAGTGTGTCCGTGGTGTTAAAACATAAAAGCAATTAGGATGTCTGCACCCTGAAGCTTGTTTCTTTTGATATTTAACCATCCCACTTAGCTCATATATAGTTTTATATATATATATGCGCTAAGATGATCAAGTTGAGTCACGAAAAACCAATGATTTTTATAATATGTAGTATGAAACGTGACTACCTCAGATAAGTATCTTTCTCCCGTAACTAAACCTACCTCAGATAAGTATCTTTCTCCCTAACCACTACAAGATAATCGATTACTCCATATAATCATTGTCTACTAAAACTATCTACATTATATTCGATCGTTCTTCGTGAAAACATTCCGAAATATACGTGGGACACTCAGAAAGTTTTGCGAAACTAAAAAAAATTGTTCTATACGTACATATATTTTTATTAAATCTTTTCAAAGTACTTTCCACCAGCCTCTATACAAAGATTCATGCGCCTAAACCAGTTTTCAAAACACTTTTTCCAGTCCGCCGCAGACACCTCGTTTACAGCCTGCTCGAACGCAGCCAGCGCATCTTCCGGCGACGAAAATTGTATCCCTTTGAGCTGATTTTTTATTTTTGGGAATAAAAAGAAGTCACACGGTGCTAGATCAGGACTGTAAGGAGGGTGACCCAGGAGTTTGACTGGCGTGCTGTCCAGGAAGTCCCTCGTTTTGAGTGCGGTGTGCGCAGGTGCATTGTCGTGGTGGAGCAGTAGCCCGCGGAGCCCTGTGTTTGGTCGCTTGTTGCTTATAACAGAGAAAACTTCTGGCAAACATTTGGTAGTATACCATTCGGCATTAATGCTTCTTTGATCCCGTAAGGGAATTGATACCAAGTGGCCAGTCAAATTAAAAAAGCTAGCGATCAAAATCTTACCCCCGCTTCTAGATCGCTTCACTTTGGTAGGCGTTGGCTCATTTTGAAACACCCAAACAGTCGACTGGCGCTTGGTTTCTGGGTCGTATTGATAAATCCAGGACTCATCACCTGTAACGATGTCGTAAACACGCCGAGACGAGCCTGCTTCAAATTTGTTAAGCATATCACGGCACCATTCCACCCGGGCCTGCTTCTGAGCATCGGTGAGGTTGTGCGGCACCCAGCGTGATACTATCCTCCTCACGCGAAGATGGCTGTGTAGAATCTCGTGAACGCTTCCCGATCCAATCTTCAATATGTGTTGAATCTCCTGATATGTAATTTGCCTATTGTCTTGGATTAAATTTTTCACTGCTAGCACGTTTTCTTCGGTAACAGCCGTCAAAGGGCGACCGCTTCTTTCGTCATCCCCCAAAGTTGGTCGACCGCGCTTGAATTCGTTATACCAACGATACACGGTTGCCTTGGAAGGGCCTTCATCCATGAATGCCATTTGAAGTCTATCGTACGATTCATCCGGTTTCAGGCGACACTTGAAATCGTATAAAATCATAGCTCTAAAATGTTCCCGGCGCAGATCCATATTTCAGTGAGACACAATACTTTGAATTAACTCGCAAAAAATGTGGAGGGAAATTTTGAAATTGGAACTTACTTATTTTTACTTATAAATAATCATATTTTCGAAAAACATTATAACTGGCCAGTCTCCCATATATAAAAACTTTTTTTCGCAATACTTTCTGAGGGGCCTGGTAAATACGTACTTACTTATTCATATCGGTAAATGGAACAGAATTTAAAATTCAAACACGATGAATCGAAAAGTCGATTTTAGAGTCAACATTTCACAATCGAGTTGTTTTTGTACATTCGCCACATTGCATGTCCAGTTTTAAACTAGTGACTAAACCGGTACGAAAATAGAACTACATATTGCAGCGTGAAAAACATTTTCATCAAAATATTTTTTATTTAGCTGTCCACGCTATATGTTTTAATAAACTGTAGGTACAGAGTAAATACAGGTGGTATTTAATTGCAGGTTAGTAAACATAAATAATGGCTTCGTATTACTTACCTATAATATAATTATTATCTATATTAGAATGTTGGTGCCCTCTATGATTAAAGTCCCTCAAAGCACCCTTTGAAGTTCAAGAGCTGCCTACTATTATAACAACAACACGGAATTATTGCTGAACTTTGCTATTAATTCCTTGCCTTAATAATGAAGATTTCGCCTTGTGTTCGAGAACACGAAATGTTTCAACTTTGATGGATAAAACAAGGAACATCGAAAATTCGTGCTACTGCGATCTTCCCTGGGGCTAACCTTGACGTCTGAATGGTTTCTTGTTATAATTTAACACGAAGTTATTCTTAGCTCTGTTGTGTTATGATATTATCTGTATTTATAGATAAAAGAAAATTTTGAGCCCATAAATTTATTTGCTAATCAGAATAACTTTACCGCTGTTCATCTTTCGCAAACAAATTAAAGAAGCCACTATACAATTAGGATAATGAGATGATAATTAAGTCAACCTCAAAACTTCATTCATATTTCAGCATGAAAACCACAAATAGCACTTAATCAAGTGTTTAAAACGGGAATGGTCATTATTCAAGTCATTTGTCGCGGAGTCACCGGCGACTAATGGACCCAGCTTGTCACAACTTACTTTATTTCCTATACCAATTGCATTTCACTCCACCGAATGACTCCATTGCAAAATTTTCTTAATCTTATAGGCGCCATTTTATAGCGATATTAAGAGTGACTCCCACACCATTACCGAAGCGTGCGGTTAAACCCCAATAAACAGTAATGATCCAATTATTATTTCAAACAAATTATTTTGACAGTATTTCCGATCGGTTTGGTCAATTTAATCTCGATTATCGAGGCTTATGGTTCCGTATTATTGTGCAAACGATAATTTTATAGCATAATTAGTACAATGACTATAAGTACCTGAGGCCTTTTTCAAACAAATTACTGTAAGCTACTTCCATACCTTAAAATAACAATATTCTTTTACACTCAAGTAAAGAAATTGAATAGCTATTGAAGGTGCTTAAACTGGCTTACGGAGTGAATTATTCAAGTGAATTTTCTAAACTCAAAGCTCGCATGACGTAATCCGTGGAAAGCCATTATATCTGTCGGGAAATCTCATTTCCGGTTGGAGAAAAACGGACTCGCTAGCGGGTGGTTCGGAAGTGGGTCGCGACTCGAGCCGAGAACACTTCGGGTTGGGCCTCGAATCAAGCGGGGTGAACATGTGGATGGTGGTACAAGCACTTGCGTCGAGACGTCTGCAGCTTCTTTTTATAAACCGATTTTATTTTAATCTATTTTTATCAAAATAATTAGAAAGAAAAAGGGTTTATTCGACACAAAAACGACAAAAATTTAATCTTTTCTAATTTAATCTTCTAGTGAAATTGACAGTTACCAATTTTATTTAAAAGTAGATTTTTGTGTTGATTTGAAAGTCTGATGATAGTGATTTATATAAATAAAATCCTGGAGTATGACTGTGAGTTGCCTACGTTAAAGGTATCTCAAAGATTTTTCAGAGGGATCTGTTTTTAACCGACTTCCCATAAAGAAGGAGGTTCTCAATTCGATTGTTATTTTTCTATGCATGTACACCGATTACTCAAAGACGCCTGGACCGATTTGGAAAATTCTTCTTTTGTTTGAAAGGGTATACTTCCCATTTGGTCCCATAGTCATCAATTATCTAAATGTATCTCAAAATGTTGATAGAAATAACTATCAAACAGACATCCGAATCTATCACAGCAAAGACGCATTGCCTGAAGAATTATAAATTTAAGAAATAAATGTTATAGCTACGAGTATAATACACAGTTATTCGCTATCTTCAGAGTCGTACCCTGCCACTCACATGCGAGCTAGATGCTTTATGTGAAATTTTAAACGTTCTGCCAAATCCATTTCAATTAGTTATTACTTTCTCGGAAATTTTTTTGACAGATGCGAAAACCGAAACAGTGCGCAACTTAGCTGCTAAATATGAAAAAAATACAAGGGAATCTTGGGATTTAAATTTAAGAAATAGTAATGGCAATCAGCCTTTAAATACTCCTACAGCTAGGACACAAGCCTCTCTTTGAGAGGGGGAATGAGTCTTAATCTACCACGCGGGCCCATTGCGGATTGATGGATGTCACACATTTTTTTTTTTTTTCTAAGAGTGTATTCTCCTTTTGGATTAAATTTTTTATTCATAATATTGTTTAACATAACATTTTCGCATAACTTTTATTAGCATAATAATACTAAGGTATAATGCAAAGGTAAGTATAACTATAATTTAGTCTTATTTGTTTCAAGGCATAATATTTGTTGTAACCGGAAATAAAAAAAAAAATGGTTTTATGTAATTTCATTATTTATTATAATTTGGGAACAACTCTATTGAATTAGGTTAAGTTGCAGAGGGGGTGCTTGATCCGCGAATATGTTTGTTTTTATAAGAGTTATATCGTAAATAATGAAGCGTTTATAAAGTGTACTTATCATTATACGTTTATAACATTATGCTTTTTAAAATTAAGCTTCATTATTATTATGCCAACAGTATTTATGGCAAAAAACATTATGGCAAAACTTTATGCGTAAAAATTTTAGGCGTAATAATCATTACGCTGAATTTCGTTATGCCAATGTAAATTATGACTATATATTTAATGTTTTTCATTAGTAATCAATTCTAAGATATAGGTAATGGTATTACCATGGGTGATATACCTAACGACATGACTTACCCATTTCCTTAGTAGGTAGCGAAATGATGATGTCTATAAGAAAGTCAAAAGATCAACAATCTCATGTTACAAGTCAAATATGTACCTATATTCGTACATGTAGCATATAAAGTGCATTTCCTATAATATTCAAGAGAAAGCACAGTGGCCGTAGGAGGGTGTTATACTATCATATATATCTAGGATCATAGATCTATGAGTCATATTTATATCAGAATGTAATATAGACATATGAATCATATCGTCTTTGATAAAACTTTTTTGACATTTGTTGTTAGATAGGATCCTAGAAACAGGTGTAGGACGGAGCAATACAAGACAAATAGGTCTGTCCCTTTTTCAGTGTTGCACCACGTCCCCTATGACCACGTGACCCTTGGTCTTGCCATATTTAATCTTGCTATAATGAATCACCAAATTTATTTTAATAATTTCCAGGTACAAAATCCGTCCATAAAATTATGTGAGTTTGCCTTTTCAGTTTTGCTACTGCCATATTCTTAATTTTAAAGATTTTTTTTTATCACCGCCTAATCATGATGGCGTCGACACGTTATGGTACAGACCCAGAGCAATCGCATGTTCCTTCTATGTATTAGATAAAAAGAATCCCACAACAAAGGTTCATATTACCAAACCAACGTCCTTTCGACCAAAGATATATCATAGAACAGCTTATCTGAAATAACCTGCAGCAATTTCATCTCCAGCATTACCTAATATTATATTCAAACTCGTAAAAAACAAACAACTTTTTATGACTTCCACAAGATTTACTACCTTTCCGTTTACACCGATGATAACTTAGTACATGAGTCTATGTACTTTGGAACTTATGTACTTCGAAGTCGTATCTTTCCAAAGTATTTTTCCCTAAAAGGAGTTTAGCAAGTTACGGGCTAAGACTGCTAAGAGCTTTACGCGTGATGGCCCGTTTTCACTCAAAATGTATTCAAGATGAATTTAACCAGGCTTAACTTTGAATAACGGTAATAAGAGGCATAAGATCTGGAATACAAGAGAATCATTAGTTGGATTTAACGGATTATTTCAAGGTTGCGTCTGAGGTGTGCGTCTGCGTCTAAGCTCTTCGTGAATGTTATTTAATAACTTAGATACATGGTGAAATGGCTGTGTTGTGTAATCATGCAGTAACTACACACTGAGTATATAGCATGGACTATTTTAAACGTAAACATTTTATCTAGCGCTTGAGTGGAATACGAAATTTTTGCGCTGTTCCTTTCTATACGTCAGACGACAGGCCCATAAAACTAGAGAGGGGTCCTATCACTTTATCACTCCATATTTATGTGATATTTACGGCAACACGCGCAAAGAATCCGCGATTAGGGTTCGGTGTAGCTATAAACATTTGTGTAACTTGTCAATCTGTCTACACATTTGTCACTATGTCGAAAAGTAATGTGCGTAAATTGTTTTCGTCACAAACGATACACGTGGAAGAAACAAAACCGTTATTGATGAAGAATGATTAATTCGGTAATATGGAGAGGATACATTTGAAAAAACCTTGGTCCTTTGTCGCAACTAAGAGAAAACTTTCGAGTGGTAAATGTTTACTGTCTTCAAAGTCTCGTGTGCTTTAAGAATAGTACCGTTCGTCGAATATATCGGGCATGCTTACTCGTAAAGTCTGAGATAGTGCTTGCAGGGGGCCAGGTGGAAGAGCCCGCACAGATATGTATCGATGTTCAATTTATTCATGCTATCTGCCGCCAAGCAAATTCTGCCAGAGATCGAACTTTATTGCCAAGCGCCTACGAACGTATTTTGAATATAGATACATGCATTTATAAACTGTATTGGAACGGTACCTACTTTATATTGGAAATATGTAGGTGTATCTGCAATATAAGGCGCTGGTTTCGGCTTTATTTGTTTCTATGACACGGAAAATATCTGATCGCACGCTGAAAACTCACAGTTGATAAGCAAGATTAGAATCTTATGATTATCAATGAAGCAAATTAAATAATCACCATTGTGTAAAATTATCTTATCTACTTCAAAATAAAAATGAGTTCTTGTGGTTTCAAATAATATTCAAAACCTAACCTAATCAATCTTATATCAAATAACAAACGTTTCGGATTTTACCCAAACTCTATAGAAACTAGAAGACAATTATAAAATTCCTCAAATTTATTCAACCATATACTACTACATACGTGGGACACTCAGAAAGTTTTGCGAAACTAAAAAAAATTGTTCTATACGTACATATATTTTTATTAAATCTTTTCAAAGTACTTTCCACCAGCCTCTATACAAAGATTCATGCGCCTAAACCAGTTTTCAAAACACTTTTTCCAGTCCGCCGCAGACACCTCGTTTACAGCCTGCTCGAACGCAGCCAGCGCATCTTCCGGCGACGAAAATTGTATCCCTTTGAGCTGATTTTTTATTTTTGGGAATAAAAAGAAGTCACACGGTGCTAGATCAGGGCTGTAAGGAGGGTGACCCAGGAGTTTGACTGGCGTGCTGTCCAGGAAGTCCCTCGTTTTGAGTGCGGTGTGCGCAGGTGCATTGTCGTGGTGGAGCAGTAGCCCGCGGAGCCCTGTGTTTGGTCGCTTGTTGCTTATAACAGAGAAAACTTCTGGCAAACATTTGGTAGTATACCATTCGGCATTAATGCTTCTTTGATCCCGTAAGGGAATTGATACCAAGTGGCCAGTCAAATTAAAAAAGCTAGCGATCAAAATCTTACCCCCGCTTCTAGATCGCTTCACTTTGGTAGGCGTTGGCTCATTTTGAAACACCCAAACAGTCGACTGGCGCTTGGTTTCTGGGTCGTATTGATAAATCCAGGACTCATCACCTGTAACGATGTCGTAAACACGCCGAGACGAGCCTGCTTCAAATTTGTTAAGCATATCACGGCACCATTCCACCCGGGCCTGCTTCTGAGCATCGGTGAGGTTGTGCGGCACCCAGCGTGATACTATCCTCCTCACGCGAAGATGGCTGTGTAGAATCTCGTGAACGCTTCCCGATCCAATCTTCAATATGTGTTGAATCTCCTGATATGTAATTCGCCTATTGTCTTGGATTAAATTTTTCACTGCTAGCACGTTTTCTTCGGTAACAGCCGTCAAAGGGCGACCGCTTCTTTCGTCATCCCCCAAAGTTGGTCGACCGCGCTTGAATTCGTTATACCAACGATACACGGTTGCCTTGGAAGGGCCTTCATCCATGAATGCCATTTGAAGTCTATCGTACGATTCATCCGGTTTCAGGCGACACTTGAAATCGTATAAAATCATAGCTCTAAAATGTTCCCGGCGCAGATCCATATTTCAGTGAGACACAATACTTTGAATTAACTCGCAAAAAATGTGGAGGGAAATTTTGAAATTGGAACTTACTTATTTTTACTTATAAATAATCATATTTTCGAAAAACATTATAACTGGCCAGTCTCCCATATATAAAAACTTTTTTTCGCAATACTTTCTGAGGGGCCTGGTACAATTGGCAATTAAAACATAGTTGGTAAATAACTCCACAACGTCTTACGCATGCCCTTGTTCCCGCCATAAGCGGCACAGGAGAACACCGTGGAGTTTTAGTGGGTTGGAGTCCCACTGCAACTGCATGAGCATTTTTCCAAGCAAAAAAACAAAAGGTAGATTGACTCTGAAAGTAAGCTAGCTAAGGTACCAGTAGCATTAGTTTATTGCTCGAATAAATCACATTTTGTTCGTTTTGTTCCATGTGAAGCTAAACTGGAAAGTAATGTAAGTCTAGACAGATAATATCCGTTTATCGGAACTCGGAATACGATAGGGCTTCGTAGATCCCCACCATGTTGATAAATTACATTCGTCTGTCAGGATCAGCTATCCTGATTGAATTATTCGAATATACCTACACCGTGACCGACATTGTGGAGATCACGTTACCGCCGGGAGTCTAACAATAGTGTAAAGAGCACTGACTAACAATATCTGAAGTAAGTGTATTTTTTTTTCATGTTATTTTGGATTTTAGCCATTAAAACCACAGAAAACATTCTAGTTTCTCGTGAATGACAATAAGACCACCCATTGTTTGCTGTGACTTTAGACCTTTAACAATAACATATCAAAAGAAATATTTCGCAGCTTGCATTGGTTTCCCGTTATCATCTGACTGACTGATCTGCCACAGTGTGTTGTAGCCGTAGATTGTAGAACAATTTCCATAAAAAAATTGTCGCATTGTCGCCTCTCTCTCTTCCGTCTGAGGGAACCCTTATACGAACATACGAAGTCCATTTATTCAACGCACTATAGTAACCACTCGCATGTGGCATGTGGTGAGCTGATTGATAATGATAGATGTCTGTGAAGCAAAAATAGCTTTATTTTTGGACTGAAGCAATATGTCGCGTATGACTTATTGTTAGTTGAAATAGTTAAACTGACTTATGTGACTTCTATGACGTCGTTTTCTGAATAAACAAATTGCATTGCTGTTTTGAATTCTGTACTAAATATATACTAATATACACTTTTAATACGTAGTGTAGCATACATGCTAAAAGACGTAATTACCATCACGCCTTTTTTTTATTTGTCAAATCATTATCTTCCTGCCCTTATCCCATGTTATTTTTTATTATTTTTTACTTGGGGTCGGCGCAACACGTTTTCTTCTTCCATACCGTCCCTTTTTTTGGTTTGTCAAACTAGGTTCATACATTTTTAACATTTTCAAATTTCATTTTGCAGACCCTTTTGTTTCATAACTTTTTTGACACTTCCCGTGTGTCTCAAATTCTGGTTTTTACTTTAGCCAGAAAAATTGCTATTCATCTTGATAGCACTGCCAATTTTTTGGGAACGCTAAATACGACTGTGATCAGAAGCTTGCTTGGTCGATTCATCATCATCGTCTCTATAATTTCTGCTAAAAGACCCCCCCCCCCCCCCCCTGCTGGACACAGGCTTTTACCAAGCGTCCACATTGACCGATCCTGATTCTCTTGCTCAGCGAATGCCCGCGACCGTCAATCTTCGTACCCGCCTTAAGAGGGGCCTAGCCACACTGCGCTTTCCGGTACGCGTTTACCGCTTCAGATTTCTTCGGCCCCAACAATTTATTTATTTATATACACCTTATTGTACACCATAATAAACAAGAAAAAGAAACTTAATACTAAAAACATACAATGGGCGGCCTTATCGCATACCGCGATCTCTTCCAGGCAACCTGGAATGGACATAGATTACCTGGACATGACATGGGGTTGTCATTGGTGCGACAATACCAACAATGAACATAATGTAATTTCAATAATATTTTCTAGAAACACAATAAATACATATGCTAAATAATAGATACATAAATACATACATACAAATATATAAGCAATGAAAATAAATGATTTACGATATTCATAGCACATTATGTCTAAAAACAAAGAGCACAATCACAGCGATAGGTAATGTTCTTTGATGAGTTTTTTAAATACAGGCAACGACTGAGCACGTTTAATTGGGTCAGGCAATGCATTCCACAGACGAGCAGCCTGGACAGTAAAGGATTTGTCCATGAAAGTTGTGGAATGCATTGGCATTCTAAGTCGCAAGTTATCCGATGACCTTAGAGATTTCGTGTGGGAATCGCAGATAAACTGAAAACGATCTTTGAGGTAAAGAGGTGTAGAAGGAGTAAAGAGCACATTAAACAAAAGAGAAAGAATGTGAGCATTCCGGCGAAGGCGAATTGGCAACCACTTGAGCTTTACACGAAATTCTGAAACATGGGCATACTTGCGCAAACCAAATATGAACCGTATACAAACATTTTGAAGCCGCTCAAGTTTATCGAGTTGTTCTTGAGTAAGGTCAAGATAGCTGGCATCAGCATAATCAAGGATGGGAAGAAGAAGAGATTGTGCAAGCGCAATCTTAGTGGCAGTCGGAAGAAAATTACGCAGTCTCCTCAAAGTTGCAGCAGATGAAAACAACTTACGGCTGACTTCTTGCAGTTGAGCAGTCCAATAGAAGTCCTTGTCGATGAAAATCCCCAAGTTTCTAACTTTCTCACTGAAGGGAATAACTGAATTGTCAAACATAACTTGGGGAAGACACGTCCAGTCGATCCTAGAAACCATTCTAGAACTGCCCACTACAATTACCTGCGTCTTTACAGGGTTGACCATAAGCCCATACCTCCTACTCCAATCGCAAATGCGAGCCAGATCAAGATTGATGGTAGCTATAGCCTCAGACAGCCTTCCGAGAGGAGCTCGCGAGTATAATTGCAGATCGTCTGCATAAAGATGGTAGGAAGAAATTAGTTCATTGGAGATTGAGTTTATAAAAACTGCGAAGAGTAAAGGGGATAAAACGCCACCCTGTGGTACCCCGGCAGAAGTACTACACCAGAAAGACAACTTATCTCCGATGTTAATACGTTGCCGGCGCCCGAACAGGTAACTACGAAACCAGTCAACCACCGATGGAGATATATTAAGAGAGCATAGAATGCCAAGCAAAACATCGAAATCAACAGTATTAAAAGCATTACTGAAATCGAGCAATGCCAAGACCGTCAGATTACTGCTTTCCATGGCTGACCGAATATCATCCGTAATGTTGAGAAGAGCTGTGGAGGTGCTGTGACCAGGACGGAAGCCGGACTGGAAGGGATTGAGGAGATTATTTTTGGATAGGAAAGTGCTTATTTGATTATGGATTAACCGTTCTAGGACTTTGGAAAGGAATGGTAAGACAGATATTGGACGGTATTCAGGTGCATCTTTCCATGAGAATGGAAAGACACCGCTAGACGCAGAAAAGTTAAGGATGTGGCAAATGACAGGAAGGATAACGTCCAGCACCGGGAGTAACATTTTACGGCTGATACAGTCACTTCCTACTGCATTGGAAGTAATTGATAGTATGCTCTTCTTAACATCACATGCGGTGAATTGACTAAAAACAAATGGAGCATAACTGGGAGTCGGAAGAGATGAAAGATAATCCAACGTATTCAATTTTACTGTCCTATCGAAATTGGACGAAGCTGTGAAATGATTATTCAATGCATCGATATCTAAATCTTTAGGGATTGACTCTTGTCGCGTTTTACCGACCCCCAATGATCTTAGAAAATTCCAAACTTTGGATGCGTCTCCGTTTTGGACAGAGTTATGAATGTGTTGGCGATTAGCATTCCTACACACCTTGTTGCAGAGTTTGCGGATAGAGGCATATTTGTCCCTATTCACATCAGTAGGTCGTCGCTTAAATTTGGCCTTTGCCGCAACTTTTTTGTGCATTAACTTTTTGATCTCATCTGTCAGCCACGGCGCCGGCAAATGTCTAACTTTAACAGCTCGTACAGGAGCATGAACATCATAAAGCTCGATGAGTTTAGCAGTAAAGACATTAACCTGCTCATCGACCGACGTGGAGACAAGCAGAGGAGACCAATCAATATTGCTGGCATCCTCGCAAAGTCTGTTAACGTTCATACCACTAAAATTGCGCTGCATGAGAATTTTGGCTTTAGCCTTAGGTGGACGAATTTTATAAGAAAGAAAAACCAGGTCATGATGTGAAAAGGCGTCGGCTGCGCATTGGCCATGCTTAGCCACGCGATCAGGAGAGGAGACAAAAATCAAGTCAAGAAGCGAAGGAGTACAGTTTGGAAAATGGTGAGTAGCACATAGCGGCAGAATGGAAAGATTGCTAGAAGTTGCAACATTAGTCAGAGAAGAAGAGCGATGGTCTTTTTTCAGGAGACAAGTGTTAAAATCACCCATGATTATGCCATGACTGTAAGAAGGGACCAGATGTTCTAAGAGTTTTTCAAACGATGCGAAGAAATTGATGCGTAAGGAGGGACAATAATAGACGCCAAGAAGTAATTTCGAGTGGTGAAGTTCGACCTCAAGAAAGAGATGTTCACCAGCATTTGATGGCGGTGGTTGCGCTGACATATGGACTACAGAGAAGGGAATGTGTGCACGGAGGTATATGGCAACACCACCACCAGCCGTCCTGTCGTTTCTTATGAGTACGAAACCAGGAAGAGAGTAGCTAGTTGAAGGGAGACAAGGTTTAAGCCATGACTCGGATACAAGAATAGCATGAATGTTTCTACAGTCAAAACTTGCCAACATATCGTGGAAATGGGCCGGAATACTCTGGGCATTAATATGAATCACGTTAAAATTCCTCGGAACATCAGAGAACTGCGCCTCAAGACTAGACAGTCTGTCATCGCTGCCTGCCGAAAAATAACTATTGTTAACACTGCTGTCATCAATAGACATAAATATTTCCTAATATTAATATATAAAACCCTATCTTATAACTAAAAACCAATAAAAAGTTCACCTGCCGGTTGCGTTATTACGTAGATTTTAAACAAAAAACTAGATGAGTGACCGGGTAACACTAGCACAACCAAAATAACTTATAAGGTGAAAAAATTAAACAGTTTATCAACAAGAATCATAAAAATAAAATATTATTCTAAATTATGTCATTTACCAGTGCGCCGTTACCTAAAACGGAACGCACCCATAAAAAACAATTGACGTCAAACTGACAGTAGACAGTGCTGACAGTGACTCATGTCAATTTTGCCTGACGTAAAATTGTAAACATAGTTAAAAATAATGGGAAGAAAAAAAAAAAAAAAAATGTGAAGATGAAAAACAAAACCTAATAAATATAAAATAATATTACCCGGCCCCTTAGTAAATATCACAAAGATGAAATCACTTTTTCACAGCAGCTGTACGTTTCAATCTTGTGGTCTTCATAGGACCAGCGTTCGGAACACTTTGGGATCGCTCTGCTTCGGCTCACAAGGAATTGGCGCAATCTTGTCCAAGTCAGCAAAAGACTCGACCCGATGACGCGTATCATTGGCACCAAGAACATATACGCAGCCCGCCTTAGTCCAGCTCTTGGAAACGCCAAATCTTTCCCTTGCAGCTAAGAATATGTCATGTCGCCCCTTTGTTAAAAATTCGGACAAGGTGATGCCCGAACCTCTTAATTTGGCTTTACTAAACCAAACTTTGTCCCGAACTGCGAGGCTACCAACCTTGAACAGGATAGGCCGGGTTTTGCTTGCCACTGCTCGTCCCATCCTGTGACACCGGCTGATGTCCGCCGCGGTGAATTCAGTCATCTGGAGCTTGCTACGTACCACCTCGGTTAACACCTTGGCAGTATCTTCCTTCTGCTCCTCGCTCACACCATGCAAAAGCAAGATCTTCCTCCGTCCTCGCATCTCAATTTGGTCAACACTTCGGGCTAGTAGCTCCACCTGACACTGAAGGCTGTTGAGAGCTTGCGAGATGAATGTCCTGAAGATGGCAAACTCTGCTGCTAGGCTGGAACTTGTGACAGGTGATGTAGGGGACTTCTGCAGTTCAGCCTCAAAGACGGACATGCGTGTGTGAAATAACTCTTTGAGATCACTCAAAGTGCTTGCTAGCGAATCCATGGTGATAAAATTATGTTATTAGTGTCTTGAAGAGAATATATTGTGAGGAGATAACGCTACACCAGCAGGTACTGATTATTATCTTCTAAAATTTGACATTAAATGACTGTAAATATTATTATATTTAATTACAACAATCATCATTTCTGCAAGCAATGTGCTCTACCCGCTCACTTAAAATTTTCAGTTCCTTGAAATATATCTTAAGACACCATTACTTAAATTTAATTACATATACAAGCCATAACCAGAATGCATAAATCAAACGTAACTTTAATATTAATACGTCGCCTAATATGTTAAAGTTACACGCAGCCTATTAATCTTAAGAATGATATATGAAATGTCAAAGATACTTATACATTTATGAAGGCGGTTGAAGTAATTCTGAAGTTAGGAGAGATATATGTAGGTCTTAAATCTTGCTAAGTTCCATTCACGGTCGGATACACTCGCGGAATGGCCTGAACTGTGCACTGTTAAGAATGGGAGCTACAGAGTTCGGTGTCAAGCTTTCTAGTCTTTGTACAAATTTTCGTGCACTTTTAATAGGTGGTAATCAAGCAGATGACATATGGCTTAAATTATGGTAAGATATAGATAATATGGAGATGCTCTCTCACAATAATTCGATGATCTCGACGGTAGTAAGATTAAATCCAGGGTAATCAATAGACGTAGAGCCAGTAGTAGTGTCTCAATAGACACCAGTGGTGGTAATAGATATATACGTATTAGATATGCAGGATATATTTTGACAATAAAACTAGGCATGGAATTTATTTAACTCTCTCTATGTTTATTAAAAAGATAAATATTGAGCCCCCTAACGAATCTCCGAACTGTAACTAACAGCTTTGAAAATCTAATTTATTTATTAATTCGAGTTCTCAATTTCATCGCGTCGTTTACACGCCGGAGGAGCGCGTGACTAAATAATAACAGCCGCATTGGTCGATCATCAAGGTTAAGCAACGCTCAACCGCAGCAGGTCAGATGGCAGTCGCTTCATGTAAAAACACTGATACTCAGCTGAATCCGGTTAGACTGGAAACCAACCCCAATATAATTGGGAAATTGATTTGTTTACACGCCGATATAAAAGTCAGCTTTGCATTATTAGATTGGTGGGAAATCACCATTAGTCTCGATTGACTCCATTGACCCGAATTCAACTATTTGGGGCAATTTGCATTACAAAAAAATTATGTTGTTCTTCTACATATAGACTTTTTTGCTTAATGTAGAGTAGTCCTACCGCTACAAACCTACCGAACCCGTGCTGTTGTTGTCGGCTGTGACTTGTAGATCTTTGATAGTCGTTACGGTAGGCAGAATCCAGGACATCAGTCTTGACAAGGAATATCGTGTTACCCATTTACTGGGTTGTGGAGGTTCATATAGGCAGTCGCTCCATGTAAAATACAAGAAGTCGACCTCTAAAATAGCTGAGCTAGGCTATGCAGATATTAATCTTGTTCTACATACACATTACATGTGCAGTAAGTTCATAGTTTATTGTATAAACGTGGCAGGTTCAGAACTTAGTACTTAAGTGTTGTGCATTAAGTTGGAAACTAGTCAGAAACTTTGATACTATACTTAATAAAGTGATAAAGTTGACAGTGTTGATAACTGGTGTTTCAAAGTTACAGTTACAACCTGTCGAATGTTGGAGGAAATTTAGTTTATGATAATTTTGCGGCCTCGCTTAGCCCCCGCTATAATCTACTGATCATTATAAGAAGATGGTAAGCAGGTAGGTTCCTGCATATACCTATGTTGTGAAATAAGTAAGTTCTCGTAACTGTGATCAATTTTAGTGCGTGCTTGTCAGTTTATGTTTGTTTGTATTTATGTAAGTTTTGGAATCCGGTGCAGTAAAATTGAATACGCGATGCATCTCCACATCTTTGCTGCACCGCTTCACATATCTATATAAGGTAAAGTTTTGAGGGCGGGCGATGCTGCATCTTAAATTTGTAGCCTGTATTTAGTTGTAGGTCGTGAGTTCAAACCCAGGCAGACACTTCACTTTGTGTAAATATTTCATCACCACTGCTCTCAAAAACGGTGAAGGAAAACGTCGTGAAGCAACCGGCATGTCCTAGAAATAAAAATACGAAGACATGTTAAATCCATCAACCCGCACTAGGCCCGCGTGGTGGATTACGGCCCATCACCTCTCACAGAGAATAGGCCTGTGTCCTCACAGTGAAAACATTAATAGGTCGAGTATAATGATTTAGTTTTAAGAGGCATTATGACTAATTCGTAATCGCAAAACACCAAATCAACCTCAACATTAAGTCCATTTATAAATATATCACTTTATCCAATAATGAAAAGGAAATAGTAATGAAATATCTAAGAACCAAAATAAATTGCGGAATAAGAGTTGCCAAGCTCTGCATTTAACCTAACAATACAAACCAACCTTCCTCAAAGCCAACAGATCCCAAATAGGCCAACACTCGCACAACACTGTAAACAGTTGATCATATATGGGTCTCTACCTACGTACTGACGTGTGACGGTGTTAGGGACATTCGGTGTCATTAGCGATGTGGCCCTGTCTCCTCTATTTACGGCACAGCCCGACCGACATAAAGAATAGCCCGAACAATGGCAGTCGTATGTAGGAACCACTCGGATTTGTGACGGTTTGGGCATTTTGACCTTTATAGCGCTGAAGTTAAAATTGTGGATTTTATTTGGGTTTAAGGGTTCATAAAAAGTAGGACTGTAAAAGTTAAATTACGTTACATTAGTTGAATGTTCTGTTTAAGTTATAGAAGCTTGCTTTCACGCTCCAGAAAACTAACTAGTCTTTTATATCGTTGTCCGCCTGTATATACGACTCTTGACTGTCAGATTCCTCTTCTGCGTTCAATTAATGTCCCTTCAGAATACATCACAAGACTTTTTAATTTAGATCTCAAGTTTCTTCGAGTTTCTATTCTCGGAAGCCATGTCAAGATTGGCTTATTAATACAAGCCTAAGGGATGTTTGATAGCCGGAATGCGGAAATAAATTCATATTACTTCGAAAAACAAAAAAAATCTTCATTAGATACCATCATCATTGTTCTTCCAATATGTATTTTCCGCTTTGGGAACGTTCCCAGTTTTCTTAACCAATACAAACGATTTACTTCAGACAGTTTCTTCGTATTTGTTCACCATTTATTTGCTCCCCACTGTTTACTTTGTTCGTTTATGATATGAAAACAAAACAATAAAGCTTGCCAGCATACTGTTGTGATATAACATGTTGATATTAAACATTTTTCGCGTGCATCTGATGAATGTTCTCGGCGACAGCCATGCTTTACGTTGTCGACGAATCTTTTTAGCAAGTGTTATGAATTTATCTGACTTAGTTTCTCCTGTATCTTGCGTGCAGTCAAATACATTTAAACTCACATGCGCAATCAGTCAGACGACAACTAAGCCATAGAAATATTTTGTTATGATCCGTGGCCCGTGCGGGATCGAACCTGCCACATGTAATAACACATTTGCTCGTCAATATTTTTGTCAAATTAATTTCGATGAGGCCTTTGTTTCTTAGCTGACTATACTACTAATAGATGCTTCGTATTTGCTAACAACTTATGTACTCACTGATATAATACCTCAGAGTATTAAGAATATCAATATCACTGTGACGAGTCTGTACTTGGATTGCTTAGCTATGTAATCAGATAGCGAAGATCAATTTTCCACTAAATGGATTTTCATAGAATCCTGATATACACCACTGTTTCGAATCCTTCAACTAGAAATCCGGTTCCAGAATAAATATATTCGCAAATACAATTGGCGACACAATTAATGTCACCAGCGTATAATGAAGCTGACAGACGATGCGGTTTGTTCAGGATTTGTGCGTGGTTGAATGCAAAAATGGTTTCACAGTACCAACGAGACAAACTCTTTTCCATATTTAGAAGAGCAAAAATGGACATGGGCAGCCTCATAAACTTTTTTTTTGTACAATTCAAAGAAATTCTTTATAATAATAAATTCCTATCCTAGAGTTAATTTACCAATTAGTTACTGAGTTCGAACACGGTGAAGCACAGCAGCTTGAACCACCAACGCAAAACACAGCTTTGACTCTTCCATCTAGAAAAACAAAGTTAGACCCAGATACAGTGTCAATATACAAATACAGACGGTGACACAATTAATGTCCGTGTTTCCGCACTAGAGGTTGAGCACCCGATGAGTGACGTCACACGCGTATAATGAAGCTGACGGACGATGCGCTTTGTTGGCTATACTGGTCCGGGATTTGTGCGTTGCTGAATGCAAAAATAGGTTTGCAGTGCTAACAGAAAATAAGGAGCAGTGCTGAAAAATAAACACCCAAAAGATTATAAGACATGATGTGTGAAATGTAGAAGAGTTGTTAATATTTTCTAGTGATACACATAGGCAAACCTGCAGCCTAATTCCACAACTTTATCGAAAGTTCAGTGCATGAGCACATCCTTTCATTTTGACAATTCAACAGTATTCATTGCGTGTCTTACGTTGTCGAGTAGACGGATTTTTAAACATATGAAGCAATTAACTAAAACCAAAAATTCGAGGACATGTGACATCCATTAAACTGCATTGGGCCCGCGTGGTGGATTACGGCCCATTCCCTCTCAGAGAGAAAAAGCCTGTGTCCCAGCAGGGGATCATTGAAAGGTTGATGATAATGATGATGAAGCAATGAATATTATTGTCGCTCGTACTTTGATCTTAAAATAAAGTTGCTTAATTAGGTAGTAGGTGGCTAGAGGAGCTCGTAGCTAAATAATAACAGCCGCACGGGTCTTTCTTCTAGGTTAAGCAACGCTTGCCGAGGTCGGTCCGTGGTAGGGTGACCATTTCAACATACCGAGTTTCCTCAATGCCCCGGAAAGCACGTTAAGCCGTTGGTCCCGGCTGTCAATTGAAGATCTTTGACAGTCCTTACGGGTAGTCAGAAGCTTGAGATCTGACACCAGTCTTGCCAAAGGGTACCGTGTTACCCAGTTACTGGGTTGTGGATGTCAGATAGGCAGTCGCTATATGTAAAACACTAGTACTCAGCTGAATCCGGTAAGACTGGAAGCCGACCTCAACAACAATATTGGGAAAAGGCTAGGCAGATGATGAATTAGATAGCTGGTTCTGGAAAGAATGTACTTACACTATATGCGTAAAATAAAAAACGCAAGTCAAGTGATGCGATTTGATGATGAAAATTCATTCAAACTAAAATTATGCGATCATTTTCCTGGGCTGTTATAATAGTTGCCTTTAAAATAACTATTTTGTTTCTTCAAATGCTAATAAAATATTCGGTGTCGTAAATAAAGAAAAAGCTTCCCGAATTCATGATGCAAAGTTCTGTTTAAGTAGGTCCACGACAAAAGGAGGATACCATTCAAAAGGATTACCTTTGTAATAGAATTACTTTTATTCAGTTACTGCTTCAAATGTATAACGAGTACATGGCAATGCTTTTAGCTTGGCCAATAGCGAACCCGAAATTTTGCATTAAATCACGATACGCAATCAATTATATCGGTTTTAATGGACTTATTGTGAACTAGCTTCAGCTAGCGACTTCGCCCGCGTGAAATGTTTTGTTAGACCAAGGGAAACGCATTATCCAAAGGGAACGTACCTGCACAATATAAAAGTAACCTAGTATGTCCTAATCTAGGTCCACCCGTGAGCCAAGTTTTATAAGAATCTGTTCAGTCGTTAAGGCATCAAAATGCAACAAATAAACAGACGAAACGGTTAGACAGTTACTTTGGAATTTATTACATTAGTATGGATTTACTGTGACAGAGAGATTCCATTATAATTTATTTTGGTTGACAAATGAGGGCTGTCACTAAATTATTATTCACATTCATTTTATTTTGACTGAGGAGGTATTTTGTTATTCAGACAACTTGTTATAGACTGAGAGCCTACTGCAAAAAAGTATCTTTTATATTTTAAAGATAGATTCTTTGATGGTCGATGTAGTTGTAATTATTATTAGGTACTACATATGTAAAACCTTAACTTTCAATTAGTTTATAAAGGTAATAGGTACACATTCTACGCTAGTCTCGAAAGTAGGCAGGTATGAAATTACTATTGCAAGTTAAAACTGAATTTCAAGGAGACAAATCATTAGAGAAATGGTTAAAATACTGAAAAATTTCTTAACAGAATTAATCAAGTATTCAATTAATATTTAGTTTGGCAAGAATTTGTATTTGGTAACAAATCAGACTTACAGAAAAAGTAAGTGTTCCAATGAGTTACCTATACCTATAAGGACTCATTCATTTAAATTCTAATAAAAATACCACCACATACATTTATAATAAATGTTTTCACGAGAAGAATATTTCAGAATAGCTTTTAGTATTTTCGCTCTTATTATTATAAAATGGATGTCACATTACAAAGGCTATTAAGTAAATCGTGTTAAGCCTTACTTTAAGTGACGTTTACGACGCTTTTTCATGTATTTTATAAGAAGAAATGAGATTATAAACTGTGGAACCACTAAGGTATGACTGGCGTGTTTTATTTTACACTGAAATATTTTTATTTTCTCGCATTGAATTTTCTAACAACTTTTGTTTGTGATTGAAATCGCCAACCCGCCTTGTGCAAGCATTGTAGTTAATGTCAGTGCCTTTTTAACCGACTTCCCAAAAAGGAGGAGTTTATCAATTGGACTGTTTTTTTTATTTGTGTTACCTCTGAACTTGTTTCTGGGTGAACCGAATTTTATTTGAAAGCTGGTGCTTGTCATATGGTCACATTTAATTTTCATTAAGATCTGATGAAGAAAGAACTTCGGAGAAATTCATCAGAACTCTTCAATAAATGACGGCAAATCACTCGGGATAGCTGTAATCGCATTTCTGTTTGTTATTCACACCATTTCATAACATTACATCACACTAGTACGCTCTAAAGGGGTACGCAGGTGTCAACAGTTCACCTTGGTATACTCTTATTCCTCCGGTTTTGTTTAAGTTGCATGTTATTGGGTTAATCATTTCTGGCTTCACTTTGGGCATTATTGGTACCAAACCTATATAACTGGTCCATTAAGTACCACAATTAAAAAGTGAAAAATAAAAAAATCTTTTTAGAAAACATACAACCGAGGTCCAAATTATAACACCACAAAGTGAAAAATAACTTAAATTTCGTAGTCGGAGTGAAAAAACGAAGAAACGAATACAAGAACACCGACTTCCGAAATTGATGTTATTTGTTAGTTTGTAGTGTTTTTATTTGGAACTCGGTTGTATTTTTGTAAAAATATTTTTGTATTAAAATATACAGCTTTGCAATGATATTCAAATAAACAGATACGTTATACACTCACAAAACAATTGAAAAAAGTGTTCCGCGCAGCAGCGGCAGCACACATACACACTTTTCATTCATCTGACATTTCACTACAATGTCGAAAGGGATGGCTTGATAAAACAAACAAGAAAAAAAGAGACAGCTAGTGTTTGTCACTTGCGTGTGAATGTAAACAAACATTATTCTGACAACCAATGTTTTTTCTTTTTGTAACCTCCAAATATCAGAAAATTAGGAAAAAAAATTGAAATAAATTAGTAAATTGAGGTGTATTGCGTATTTACATATGGTATGAGATCCCTTCTGTTTTATGTAATTTGGTATTATGATTGGTACACTTTCTAAATACACACGATGGCATTTTTTTTAATTTTGTTTTTGTTTCAACAAAGCGTATCGCTCTTCGCCATGCGTGACATAAACTAAAGACTAAAGGTTACAATTGTCTACTATTCGAGTCTTCACAATGCGCGCGCTTATAACATATCTGTTTATTTGAATATCATTGCAGCTTTGTATTTTTTTTTATTTTTTTTTATTATCGATAGGCTCGCGTTTGACCACTACCTCGCCTGATGGTAAGCGATGATGTGGCCTACGGTGAAGCACGCTAGCCTAGAAGAAACCTATTCACTCTTGACTTAAAGACCCCAAGGTTGTAGCTATCAGGAAACAAAGACTCCGGAAGGGAATTCCACTCCTTAGCTGTGCGCACAATGAAAGTATTAGCAAATCGCTTTGTGCGTATGGGTGGGATGTCCACCATGTACCGATGGCGCATGGCCGTACGTCTTGTAGTCCGATGATGGAAAGGGCTAGGCGGAATCAAATTGTGCAGTTCCGTCGCACACTCCCCGAAATGTAACCGATAAAAAACCGACAGGCTGGCAACTCGGCGTCGATGTTCGAGGCTCTGGAGCTTTGACGCGACCAGTGCATCATTGCCAATAAGCCTCTTGGCCCGTCTGTCAATCGACTCAAGTGCATCAAGCTGGTATTTGGCAGATCCATCCCAGAGTTGAGAGCAGTACTCCATGCACGATCGAACTTGCGCTTTATACAAGTTAAGCAGCTGTTCAGGTGTGAAGTACCGTCTCACCTTTGCAAGAATCCCCAACTTTTTTGCAGCCAACTGAGCTTTCGCCTCTATGAATGGACCAAAATTAAGGGTTGATGTCAACGTAATACCAAGAAGTTCGAGATGGTCCGTTAACGGCACGGTTACACCACGGAAAGATGGAGCCGAGTGGAATTGGCTCTTCTTAGCGGAAAAAAGACAGGCCTGGGTCTTAGTAGCATTGATTCTTTGGGCGCACGGTTGGCGCAGTGGTTGAGCGATTGACTGCTGCGCTGCGTGTCGCGGGTTCGATTCCCGCACGGAACAAATATTTGTATGACCTACAGATAGTTGTTCCGGCTCTGGGTGATGTGTATGTGAGTTTATATGTTTGTAAACGCACCCACGATACAGGAAGAAATTCCTAGTGTGGGGCAACGTTTTTTTCAAAAAAAAAAAAAAAAAAAAAAATACTGACCAGATTGGCATCACCCCATTCGGAGACCGCCTTCAAGGACAGATTCAAGCGTTCGACCATGGCCCCGGAGAGACCGAATCTGAGGCCCAGTAGTTCGTGCGTCGGACACGTAACTCTCAGCAACAGTGCTGTCATCTGCGTACCCAAAGGTGCCGGGTTTTAGCAGATCATTAATGTGCAGCAAGAATAATGTTGTATATTTTATACTGTAAGACGAAGGTGGTGAGATGAACTTGACTCTTACCGAAAGGACTGGCCCGCAATAACACAGGACAGACATGTGTGAAAAAGGGAGAGGGAGGACTTTCCGAGCCATGGGACATAACGGGCTAGTCAGACAAATAAATATTGTATTGATGTCTTAATAGACTGCCCATGAGCCATGTCGGGAACATAGCTAGTTTTAGCATACCAAGATATAAGAAATAAAGTCTTATTTAACAACATTATTCACAAGTTGTAGTATGCCAATGAACCACAACACATAGATATGTTTCACAAGTCGCATAATTTATTTGCCGAAATCGCTCCTTTGACGAATTTATTCCTCTTTGGATTTAAAAGAACTTTATAGATTGTTCTCCGGTCTTGTGGGCTCCCGTTCTCACACCATGTACCTACTTATCCCTATATTTTCCAAAGATAAGGTTGGCTGAATACTTCCTTGATCTCCCCTAAGCATTGTGACGAGGGTAAAACATTGTTGGCGAATATAATTTCGTAAGCCGTGTAATCGAATTTTAATCTCATTAGCGGGCGATAAGGAAACTCGAGCAGCTTCCTTTACGAGCACATTTACCAGGCATTTAAATGACCCGATATTGTTGCCAGTGGTGATAAATTATGCGAGTAATTAGCTCACTTTACAGTGCACTATAAAAAAAAAACTTTATTCAAAAAATCAAAAAACCCGACTGCTTCAAAAGCGAACTAAAAAGTCGTAAACAAGGAAAAAATCATGCTGTGCAGTTGGAGGATACATATTCGCGGGCTGGCTGACCAAAATCTGGTGTATCCTCCGCCTGCACAGCATGATTTTTTCCTTGTTTACGACTTTTTAGTTCGCTTTTGAAGCAGTCGGGTTTTTTGATTTTTTGAATAAAGTTTTTTTATTTATAACTTTTTAGTTAGTTTTTTTCGAATAATATACATTTAAACATATAAGTGTTATATATTTTTGAAATCACCTCTTAAAACCCTTTATTTTGATACCCCACACGATGGGATTGGAAGAAAAAAAAAAATTGGGCCCCCACAATATGGCATCCAAAATCCGCCATTTTTCTATTATCCAATTTTAATGTAGCCTATGACACTCGCAGGGTTAAGACGCATCGATTGACGTATGAATCATCAAATCGGTCAACGCGTTTGGTCTCTGGAACGCCACATAGGAACAAACATACAGATATACATACATACATACATACATAGACTGATAAACACATTACCCTCCTTCGGCAGTCGGGTAAATAGGGCAATGACAGTAAAACTGTCTCCATTTCTCTCGCAAAATGGTCACAACTAACAAAAAATATATGCCCAAAGAAAGAAAATGGTTGTATTCGGTTTACGGATGAGAAAATGGAATGCATTCAGAGCGTGTGGAGAGGAGGATTTTTTCCGTCTTGACGCGCTTTTCCTGTATGTATAGTCATGGGTCAAAAGTTCAGTCTCCCCAAAATACAAATGGATTGTTTTTGTACAAGAAGTTAAATTAGCCACAACTGGTTTAATAAATGTTGTATGGTAATTAAAGTATTCATTTTACCTACTAACCGTGAATTAAAGAAATTATTCAGCCCAAACCTAATGGCTGCTGCTTTTCTGCTAGAGTATGACTGCTGTTTTGACCCTTAACTGTACACTTTAGACAGTGAACGATACTAATAAAAAAATTAGATTGCATGTTTTCTAACGAACAATTTACCTACTTTATTAACAGATAATTAAGTTGTTTTAATTCAGTTAAACTGCGCTGTGCTCATCGATATAAATCAGTTTTTTAACATTATTTAAGTTTAAATTTTATTAAACCTTATTTCCGTTTTAAGAGACACAAACTATATAAAACCTAAAAAGTCTAGATCTTATAAAATAAAATCACCAATGCGTATAAAATTTGACTATTAAACCACTTATAAAACTTAAAACGTTAAAACTTCAAGGATAAGCTGTATACATTCAAATTTAACTTGAGCTGGCGCAAACAAAATTGTTTTTAGAATTTTATAAAACAATTTTGTTTATCTGTTGTGTACGAGCACAGACAGCTGTGGCCCGAGACGGCGGCGAGCGGACGGATGGATACCAGCTCAACTGTCCATATTTCCGAATCGGATTAAAACAATGGTAATTTCTATTGTGTCTGGAAATTGACACTTTGAGGGTTATGAAAGTTGTCGTATTTGGAATAAGCTAGTCGCCGCTTTGCTGGTACCTATGGCGTTTATAGCTACTACGGCTAGGCATGATTAGAAACTACTACCTAAGTCTTGCGTCAAAGGCTTTTAAAACTGCAATGACTCCCATAAAAGTTTGAAGTTGATAACGCAAAGCACTACCTATTTTGTAATTTTTCTAAAAGCGAACAAAATTTGTACAACCCTACCTTTGTTTTCGATTAATTATATTAGTATATAAACTGTTTTTATTTATTTACATAGATACAAGTATATACAGTGTATAAAATACTTAATTAACTAAGACTACAAAATATACACTTAAACCAAAAACTACTCACTAACTAAACCTAAAAATATACACTTAACTAAAATATGGCGTCGAAAAACTCCTCTCCATCGTTGACCACTGGTAATGTGCCCAAAAGACTGGCAGCATTGCCACGTTGTATGGCAATGCTAATTCTCTGACCAAAGTAAAAGCCAGCCCTTGGGTCACGCGAAGTGTCAACTAGGCGTTTGGCAAGATCCTTAAACAAAGCGTGAGCACTCGGACCCCACGGACCAAGAGTTTCAACCCCAAACGGCTCGAAAATATAACTACCAATGAGGTTATTATATTTCCGCCGCTTGAGGTTCTCTGCAGCCGCAGCGGCAGCGCCAGCACAGCACGACGAGCTAGGAAGATGGGATGGCGCAAGAGTATCGACACAAGTAGCGTCCCACACTAAAGGCCTACCCATCTTCCATGGAAACAAAGACATCCCGTCCGGTCTTTTGCCATCGTCGCGTGCCAGGCCATGGGGTTCCAATACGGCCGGAACGCCGACGGCGACGAGAGCACGTCGGATGATGTCGTTTAAGTTTCCGTGACGCGCTATGCGACCCGCACTTCGGCTGCATGAAAGACCGTGGTGACCGAGGCTGTTGACAACTTCGCCACAGTGACAACGATGAGGAGTACAACAGGGAGCGCCAAGACGTAGGGAAGCAGCGAGGCGGAAAGTAGTGTCGTCAAACAAGGTGCCTATGTTCGACGACGGAAGTGCGTGAAGCCAGAGGCCCGACTCCCACTCACCCACAGCCAGCAGGCGAGCGCGTTCGGCAGGAGACGCAGAAGTGGCAATTTGGTGCTCCTGAACTGCTCTGCAGAGCGGCTCATCCCACCGTCTCTGGGATGATGGGTAGTCGGGGAGATTACAATTCGGGCAAGCGAGTCTCCAAGCATCAATAGCCTCGGTGAAGCACGGCACATCAAAATTAATCAGTATGGGTGCTAGGATATTCCTGATTAATTTCTCAGTACCGTGGACCGAGGATATAAATGCCGGTAAACTAATACTAGAAATTTTGCGGACGCCGAGGCCTCCCATACGGATAGGAAGAGTAGCTTGTGCCCAAGCTCGGTCGTCCATGGCCACATTTAAAATTAAAGTAAGTGTATGACGGATAATTTGGTCCATTTTTTCTAAAAGAGGAGGGTGCTTCCATAGATGGGAAGCACGAAGGAAATATGTTAATTTGGGGCCAAAACAACAAAAGCGAATTATGGTGATAGCCGAATGCATGTTAATTTGGAGCAATCTTTCCGAAATGTTGTTAAAATTTTGAATTTTTTCCGCAATAAAATCGGGAAAGGAATCATCGAAGACTGGGGACCCGAGGAGACGAAGAGAGCTTTTTTCAATAATTTTGATTTCGGGGGCTATTTTATTGAATTTTGAAAGTGTCACTTGTCTGTCGGTACTATCAGATAAAAATAACTCACATTTAGAAAAATTTAGATCTAGTCCTATAGAATGTAGTTGGTGTTTTAAAAATTGCAGGTCATCTAAAACTGTGTCTACATCGCCTCCCAGGGTTCCATCATCGAGATACCAAACGTTAAATTTTGAATTCAGCTGTCGAATAATTGGGTGGATAGCCAGACTGAAGATCACTGGCCCGAGAGGGTCACCTTGTTGACAGCCAACAGCGGATTCCAGAAGGTTGTCCCGATAAAGCAATTTAGATGGATGCCTATAACATTGCCAGAGAAAACTAAAAATTTGAGGTATTTCTTTTTTAGCTTCTGCCAGCAAGGTGTCCCTATTAACCGAATTAAAAGCATTTTTAATATCAACCTTCAGGATGACCTCTCCTTTGCCAGAATTTAGGTAGGTCGATAATGCATGTACGGCAGCCTCACAGCCCCCTTTGGAGCCGTAACCAAGCTGCAGGGGCTGAAATTTATCCGAAACTACCTCACCATACAATTTACAGCAAATCTTGGCTGCCATACGCCGGTAAGTAGTTCCTACGGCAATGGGACGAATCCCGCCATCCCTCTTGCGCAGGGCACATAAATTGGCTCCGTACAAGACGTCGATGACGGATTCGTTTACCTTACCGGACAGCATAAGGTTTGTTTGTTGACACCTTTGTTTTCTGATTATACCTTTGAGCTTAGAATACTTAAGCCTCGAAATACTTAACCCAGAGTTAGTTGCTAACACGAGGTTTAAATTGACAGTTTGTCTTACAACATTGTCAATTTAACTTTTGTTAGCAATTAACTCTGAGTTAAGTTTTTCGTACAAGTGGGCCTTAGTGAATTACCAGTCTAAAGATGCCATGTGAGCCCCAAACCCGTGCCCAGAATAGAGTCGCATAGCAAGAGAAGGCTGCATGAGAATGTAATATCTACTTATACTTAAACAGGAAATTGTATGTATAAGTAAACAAGCAATAACCTTTCCACTATACTCAGTAACTTTATGACATTGGTAACGCGCAGTTGATTCTGACGCATAAGTCGGTGTTTGTGTCAATATTTGAGGGAGTCAGGGACGCAAACACCAGCCCTGCCCGGCCCGGGTAAACACTCTTACCACGCGAAGCTTATTGGAACGCGTCACGCGTCTTATGATCACAATCTATAACGCAAAGCCCAGCTTATCATTTCGCAATCGAATTTTCGAGAATCATATTCCAATGATTGATTCGGAATTCGGATTTTCGGCATTCTCAATCCGGTAAACATTACGCTCGACTACACACGTCTTGATATTGGAGAGTCAATTAAGCTACGTGCTTCAAGTACTTCCTAGTTGACGCTGCGAAGCTTACGTCAAGTGGAATATCCAATTTGATTATCTAGTGTAGCGGAAGTTCGTTAAGAAGAGGCCAGTCAAAAAAAATATATTAAAAAAGTATGTTTCCGAGCCGTTTGGGGTCGAAACCCTCGGAACCCGTGCTCATCTCCCTTTTAAGGATATTTCCAATCACTAGCAACAACAAGGAAAAACAATAAACTTGATGCTATGCTGACTATGGGGAAACAGCACTGATCAAAATAGAGCATTTGTCGCACAAAAGAGATGTATAAGAGCATTATGTGGCCTTAAGCCCGACGAATCTTGCAGGCCGATGTTTAAGAAACTTGATTTGTTACCGCTACCGTCCCTTTATATTTTTGAAATTTGTGTGTTTGTGTGGAGGCATAGGGAATTGTTTGCGAAAGCAAGCGATATTAACTCTCGCAGCAGGCGCGACCCCCACAGGCTCGTGTTAGATGTCCTTCCAAAGCTTGCAAAATATAATAAAAGCTGTATTTTTATGTGTGTCCAGGTATACAATAGAATACCAATTGAATTAAAAACTTTAAATACAAGAATGTTTAATAATAAAGTATACAAATGGCTCTCTGCTAATAGCTTTTACAGTGTTAAGGAGTTCCTGGAACATAAAATCGCATGATGACTGATTGTTTCGTTATGCATGTATTTGCACGCTTATATCTAACTAGCTGTTGCCCGCAACTTCGTCTGCGAAGCATTAGTAATTCGAATAGCTTATTTTTTATATCGCAGCATAATATTGTGGGTTTTCCATGCAAACTTCTACCTTTCTTTCCACCCCCTTAAGTAAGATTTCCGGGATAAAAACTATGCTATGTCCTGCCCAGCGTCTCAAAATATCTCCGAACCAAATTGCATCTAAATCGGTTCAACGGTTTAAGCGTGAAAAGGTGGACAGAGAGTCAGACAGAGTCACTTTCACATTTATATTAACTCCGCCCGCGACTTCATTCGTATGATGGCAACCAAAAATAAGCTGCTATTTAACCTGAGACAAACGGTCCAGTTCGGTAGTTCCAAATCGATGTAGAGGTTCCCATCCTAGTGCCATTTGATTCTTCAAAGAAACTTTGACACCCCTAAATAGTCTTCTGGGGGTAAATCCGAAAAACTAATGATGCCATCCTTTATTATTTTGCCAAAGGAATAAGATTTTTATACTAATAAATGTCTCCCCTTTAACCCTTTAAAAGTTGAATTTCTAAAAACCCCTCCTAAGTGCTCCCCAACGTCATAAAATGAAGCTATGTGCAGTAAAAGTAATCAAAAATCTTTACCACCCCGAAGTCGTATTTTAAGGGTAGTTTCGAAAAACTAATTATTGAAAACCTTTATTGTTTATTTAGGATGGTATTTATGTCAAGTTTCATGTTTATTCACCCAAGAAATCAGATTCTTCAAAAAAAATAACATCCCCTAAATCATCTTTTGAGGGTAGTTTCGAAAACCTAACAATGAAAGTCTTTATTGTTTATTTAGATTAGTATTTGCGTCAAGTTTCAAGTTTATTAACTGAAGTAATAAGATTCTTCAAAAACACTGTAATACCTCCTAAATCGTCTTTTGGGGGTAGTTGCAAAAAACTAATAATCACAAACTTTATTATTTATTTAGGATGGTATTTATGTCAAGTTTCATGTTTATTCACCCAAGAAATCAAATCCTTAAAAAAAAAATAACATCCCCTAAGTCGTCTTTTGGGGGTAGTTTCAAAAAATAATAAGGGCAACCTTTATTATTCATTTAGGTTAGTATATTAGTGGCAATTTTATTGACCCAAGAAATCAGATTTTCAAAAACACTGTAATACCTCCTAAATCGTCTTAAGGGGGGAAGATGCAAAAAAACTAATGATGACAAACTTTATTGTTTATTTAGGATGGTATTTATGTCAAGTTTCATGTTTATTCACCCAAGAAATCAAATCCTTAAAAAAAAAATAACATCCCCTAAGTCGTCTTTTGGGGGTAGTTTCAAAAAATAATAAGGGCAACCTTTATTATTCATTTAGGTTAGTATATTAGTGGCAATTTTATTGACCCAAGAAATCAGATTTTCAAAAACACTGTAATACCTCCTAAATCGTCTTAAGGGGGGAAGTTGCAAAAAAACTAATGATGACAAACTTTATTGTTTATTTAGGATGGTATTTATGTCAAGTCTCATGTTTATTCACCCAAGAAATCACATTCTTCAAAAAAATTAACATCCCCTAAATCGTCTTTTGGGGGTAGTTGCAAAAAACTAATAATGACAACCTTTATTGTTTATTTAGGATGGTATTTATGTCAAGTTTCATGTTTATTCACCCAAGAAATAAGATTCTTCAAAAAAATTAACATACCCTAAATCGTCTTTAGGGGGTAGTTTCAAAAAATAATAACAACAACCTTTTTTATTCATTTAGGTTAGTATTTCTGGCAAGTTTATTGACCCAAGAAACCAGATTTTTCAAAAACACTATAATACCTCCTAAATCGTCTTTTGGGGGTAGTTGCAAAAAACTAATAATGACAACCTTTATTGTTTATTTAGGATAGTATTTATGCCAAGTTTCATGTTTATTCACCCAAGAAATCAGATTCTTCAAAAAAAATAACATCCCCTAAATCATCTTTTGAGGGTAGTTTCGAAAACCTAACAATGAAAGTCTTTATTGTTTATTTAGATTAGTATTTGCGTCAAGTTTCAAGTTTATTAACTGAAGTAATAAGATTCTTCAAAAACACTGTAATACCTCCTAAATCGTCTTTTGGGGGTAGTTGCAAAAAACTAATAATCACAAACTTTATTATTTATTTAGGATGGTATTTATGTCAAGTTTCATGTTTATTCACCCAAGAAATCAAATCCTTAAAAAAAAATAACATCTCCTAAGTCGTCTTTTGGGGGTAGTTTCAAAAAATAATAAGGGCAACCTTTATTATTCATTTAGGTTAGTATATTAGTGGCAATTTTATTGACCCAAGAAATCAGATTTTCAAAAACACTGTAATACCTCCTAAATCGTCTTAAGGGGGGAAGTTGCAAAAAAACTAATGATGACAAACTTTATTGTTTATTTAGGATGGTATTTATGTCAAGTCTCATGTTTATTCACCCAAGAAATCACATTCTTCAAAAAAATTAACATCCCCTAAATCGTCTTTTGGGGGTAGTTGCAAAAAACTAATAATGACAACCTTTATTGTTTATTTAGGATGGTATTTATGTCAAGTTTCATGTTTATTCACCCAAGAAATAAGATTCTTCAAAAAAATTAACATACCCTAAATCGTCTTTAGGGGGTAGTTTCAAAAAATAATAACAACAACCTTTTTTATTCATTTAGGTTAGTATTTCTGGCAAGTTTATTGACCCAAGAAACCAGATTTTTCAAAAACACTATAATACCTCCTAAATCGTCTTTTGGGGGTAGTTGCAAAAAACTAATAATGACAACCTTTATTGTTTATTTAGGATAGTATTTATGCCAAGTTTCAAGTTTATTCACCCCAGAAATCAGATTCTTCAAAAAAACTAACATCCCCTAAATCATCTTTTGGGGTAGTTTCAAAAAATAATAATAGTGACCTTTATTATTCATTTAGGTCAGTATTTGTGGCAAGTTTCAGGTTTATTGACCAAAGAAATCAGATTTTTCAAAAACACTGTAATACCTCCTAAATCGTCTTTTGGGGGTAGTTGCAAAATACTAATAATCACAAACTTTATTGTATATTTAAGATGGTACTTATGTCAAGTTTCATGTTTATTTACCCAAGAAATCAGATTCTTCAAAAAAAATAACATCCCCTAAATCATCTTTTGGGGGTAGTTTCGAAAAACTAACAATAAAAGTCTTTATTGTTTATTTAGATTAGTATTTATGTCAAGTTTCAAGTTTATTAACTGAAGTAATAAGATTCTTCAAAAAAACTTTAACACCCCTAAATAATCTTTTGGGGGTAGTTTCAAAAAATAATAATAGCAACCTTTATTATTCATTTAGTTTAGTATTTGTGGCAAGTTTCAAGTTTATTGACCCAAGAAATCAGATTTTCCATACAAATTTCAACAACCCCTAAATCATTATTTGGGGGTAGTTTCGAAAAACTAATAATGTCAATCTTTATCATTTACTTAGAATACTATTTGTGCTAAGTTTCAAGAATTTTGGTGGAAGGAATTAGATTTTTCATACAAACTTTCAACCCCCTTTTTACCCCCTTAGGGGTGAAATTTCCGAAAATCCTTTCTTAGTGCATACTTACGTCACTTGAGGAACCTTTCTGCCAAATTTCATGCTTCTAGGCTTAGCAGTTTTGGCTGTGCGTTGATTGATCAGTCAGTCAGTCAGTCAGTCAGTCAGTCAGTCAGTCAGTCACCTTTCGCTTTTATAGATATAGATAGATATAGATAGATAAGCAAAACATGTTTGTTCATATTGTTTACATTACCATCTTTTATACCATGTTTTTAGCAAATAAATGATTATGATTATGATTATTAGGATGACTAAGACGTTGATCGTAAAGCAAGTTTTTTTTTCAGATTCCAAGTTATCCTGCCATCTTTTTGGTGTTTTAGGTACTTAAAGTATTTCATTTCGGCCATCCTGCATTACAATCAGGTGCGGCTTTAATTTCTGAAAAATTACAATTTTGCTTCATACCGTGATAAAAATCAATAATTTGCCGTGGCACGTCAAAAATTTAATCCCAGCGCTGATCCAGCTCAGGTAAACATATTATCGCCCCCCTCCTTCTCCTGATGGATGCGAGACGAGTATGTTGGACATTCGTATCCATCAAAAGGACGTCCGTAGGGTGCTGCGCAACCTCGACGTGAACAAGGCTAGCGGTCCTGACGGAATACCAGCAATTGTTCTTAGAACCTGTGCGCCTGAACTGTCTCCGATCTTGACACGCCTATTCCGCCTTTCGTATGAGGCTGGAAAAGTGCCGAATGCTTAGAAGCAAGCTAATGTACAGCCCGTGCTCAAGAAGGGCAGTCGAGCTGACCCGGCCAACTACAGACCCATATCTGTAACCTCCATACTCTGTAAGAGTATGGAACGTGTACTCAATAATAAGCTCCTGGCATACCTAGAAGCAAACGATATCCTTAGTGACCGCCAATATGGTTTCCGCCGAAATCGGTCTACTGGGGATCTTCTAGCGTATGCCATTCACATCTGGAGTGAGGCCATCGAGAGGCACGGGGAAGCGCTTGCCGTCTCCCTCGACATCTCCAAGGCTTTTGATAGGGTCTGGCACGAAAGCCTTATTGGTAAGCTTCCTTCATTCGGTTTGCCCGGTGGTCTGTGTGATTGGATTGCAGACTTCCTGAGAGATCGGTCCATTCGAGTGGTTATCGATGGCTGCTCATCGGACCAATTGGATATCAATGCCGGGGTCCCTCAGGGGTCGGTACTCTCGGCAACTTTATTCTTGCTGCACATTAACGATCTGCTAAAACCCGGCACCTTTGGGTATGCAGACGACAGCACTGTTGCTGAGAGATACTTGTCCAACGCTCGTGCTACCGGACCTCAGATCCAGTCTCTTCGGGAGGCCATGGTGGAGCGCTTGAACCTTTCCTTGCAGGCAATCTCCGAATGGGGCAATGCCAATCTGGTCAGGTTTAATGCTGCTAAAACCCAGGCGTGTCTTTTTTCCGCTAAAAAGAGCCAATTTTACCCGGCTCCAACTTTCCGAGATGCGACCGTGCCAATAACTGACCATCTTGAGCTTCTTGGCGTTACGTTGACATCGACTCTCAATTTTGGCTCATACATTGAGGCAAAGGCTCAGCTGGCTGCCAAAAAGCTGGGGATCCTTGCGAAGGTGAGGAGGTACTTCACGCCAGAACAGCTGCTCAGCTTGTATAAAGCGCAAGTTCGATCATGCATGGAGTACTGTTCTCATCTCTGGGACGGATCTGCCAAATACCAGCTTGATGCACTAGAGTCGATCGAAAAGCGGGCCAGGAGGCTCATCGGCGATGAAGCACTGGTTAAGTCAAAGCTCCAGAGCCTTGAACACCGTCGCCGAGTTGCCAGCTTGTCGGTTTTTTATCGGTTACTTTTCGGGGAGTGTGCGATGGAATTGCATGATCTAATTCCGCCCAGCCCGTTTCATCATCGGACTACCAGACGTACGGCGAAGCGCCATCGGTACATGGTAGACATCCCACCCATACGCACTAAACGTTTTGAGAATATTTTTATTATGCGTACAGCTAAGGAGTGGAATTCCCTGCCGGAGTCTGTGTTTCCCGATAGCTACAATCTAGGGGTCTTTAAGTCAAGAGTGAATAGGTTACTTCTAGGCAAGCGTGCTCCACCGTCGACCACATCATCGCTTACCATCAGGTGAGATAGTGGTCAAGCGCGAGCCTATAAAGAATTAAAAAAAAAAAAAAAAAAAAAAAACGGTTTACCGATACCGCAGTTTACGTACGATAGGTAGTCAGTTACACATCGCGGTGGAAGCACTTAATATTCGATAACAAGCGTAATTCACTCCACTCGCATGGAGTTAAAATTTTAATAATATTATCGACCGTTCACCCGGGATCGGGTTACTGTTAGGTACAGGTTTATTTTATTTTGCATTAACACTTTGCTAGTGACTTCGTCCCCTCATATTGTCCCCATTCCCATGAGAATGTTGAGAAATCGGTATTTTTCCTTGTTCATAATGGACCCTCTGTAAAATTTCAACTGTCTACCGGACCAAAGCCTGGGCTGTCCTTCGATGAGTCAGCCAGTGAGTGAGACAGGCCACCACTTAAGCCCCAATGATTTAAAATACTACGTAAACTTTTATCTTGCAAAAACTTAACAACGCGTTTTCGCTATAATTTATGTGAAAGTTTAAGAATAAATCGTTCCATTATCAATATTATCCAGAGAGCGTTTAAGACTAAGTATCTGAACAGTCTGAAACGCTATCTTTTCATTGTTTATTTTTCTTAGAACTGGGTCGTATCGCTACTCGTTGTTTTATGTTAGTAACAACCTTTAAGTTTATTTATTCTCTGTTCTAATAGAACCGATCTCTTGGGCCAAAGTGTATCTGCAGACAAAGTTATTTGTATCAAGATCTGAGCACAACATTATTAAGGGCACATCTACTTGTGGGCAAACGTGCGCAACCTGAAATTGCGCACGTTTGCCCACAAGTTAATGCATGAATGCCTTTGGGACTGGGAGACTTAGTGAGCAGTTCAGTACTACTCGCCTCATACGTGATATAGTCGTAGATAGTGGTATATAATATTCATGTTCACGCTGGAGAGGGCATCGGGCGGCCTTAACGTGGCGTGACGGAGTGGCGCGGGCTAAGTGCTCCGTTAAATTGCTCGCAACGACTAAACACGCTCCTGAAGCTGCTGGCGTTAGACGCGGGCCATTAAAACAACCACAACACCCGTCAGTCCTTAATTAATTACTGTCTAATTGTGCATTTAGTACATCACACTTAGCGAAAAAACCATTAACAATACAAAACCGGTCGCGGCTAAAAAGCATTTCCTCGTTCTCCCCATTCTTGTGTTATTACTTCATAGCGGTTAACACTGATATAAAAGCAATTCCCGTATTAAGGTAGGGACAAGTTAATAAAATAATCATAGTTGTAATGCCGACGTAAACCCGCTCGTTTCGGGGCTCGGGCCGTCAGTCAAGCTAAAAGGTATGTGAATTAATTCATATACAGCCTACCGCTTACGTACCTTCACGTAAAATCGAATTTGAAAAGGTTCATTCATAGCTATGTTGGTATGGCGGGAAGGAATGTGTACCCTTACCCAAAAGAGCATTAGTCGAACGTACACTTGTCGAAAATATATATTTCAATAATGCAAGATAATGACAATGTCACAAGGTGGTTCAGATGAGATCCATGCGTGCATGATCCATCAACTTAGTGACTGTCACTGTAAACCTATATATTCCAATATAATCATTCATACATAGAGGAGCCATGCGAGTGACACAAATGACCTAAGTTGACAAGATTATAAAGGTACTCAATGTTGTAATCAAAATTAATTATCCTCTTAATTCAATCAAGTATAAATTGGAGGGCACACTAGCGAAGCTTTCAGATCGACAGGTGAGCCGTGAAGCAAACGCGCTGAGACTAAAGCCGAGATAAATTGTAGTCATTACTCAGCTTAAGAAAATGTAAACTTGCCTTACCTCCTTTCAGCTTTTCAAACTTGGAATCATCTAATTTAGGTAATTCGAGGGTTGGTGGGAGTCAAAGCTGCCAGTTGCGGAAAACAAGTTCATATTCGGTTTTTTTTTTTTTTTTTTTTTTTTTTTTTTTTTTTTTTTTTGCCGTATGACCGGCTTTGTAACTTATGATAGGTAGGCCAGCGTTATTATCAAAGTCTTCCCTGACTTATGATAACTACAGGTTCGAACTTCGAAAATTAAACGTACTTTAAGTATATACTTACTACTTTACTTACTTGTATATACTTTTTACCTACTACAATTGAGTTATTGAGTACATTTTTCTTTTATTAAACATTAAACAACAAGTACCTATCAACAACAAAGAAACTCATCGGAGCTTGATTGATGAATAAACACATTATCAACTTTTAAAACCATTTTAACTAATAAAGTTAGCGATAGTTTGACAGTTGCTTGCTGCAAAGTGCTTATGACACTTTAATTTATTCCGCGCTCCGTAGGGGTTTTACTTCAGAACAAAATAATATTATTAAAAGTATACTGCGCATACTGTGGTTTATTTAGTTTGAGAACCCTATTCCCTAATTGCTACGTCCATAAATAGGTTACATTGAGCAAAAACATTTGACGTCACTGTTTCGGGGTAGTTTTACGCCGAACTAACGATGCTTGAAAGAGGTTTATGAAGAGGTCATGCTGAGTTTAGCGTGGAAGTTATTAATTATAACATGTTACATACCTGCTAAAAACATCCATAAATAATACCTAAGTATATCCATGGTATAATAATATATTTCGCCTGGTATTCTCTTCCCACGCTGCCCTAAGACTACGTCACGGTAAGTGTTACCATTGACTGTCGTTTTCAGTAAATATAAGTACTTTCTCATTTAGTTAATGAAAATAAAATGAATTAACTAACTAGCTTAACTATTTAACTCTTGTGATTCATTTAAACAAGCATAAGATTTTCCTCAGAAAATGCATGCTCACTAGACGAAGCGCAATACATGGCGGTAGTGTTTTTCACAAAGACGCTACACAGCTTTTTTATTCACCCGTTTCCAGCTGTTTTCTAAACATTTTCATCTTTTAAACAACAAAATTTACTACTGTTAAAAATGAATATTAAGCTAGTTCTATTCTAATTAGCAGTATAACAAGCAGAGTGGTTTCAAGTAATTTCCACAGCTACCCACTATTTTTTGCTTGTTTCCAACAAAGGGGAGGGTAATATTTTGAGCGTGAATTTTCCACTTGGTCACCGCCGCGCCCAAGGTAGAATTTAACAGATATTCATCCACATATTATTTTAGCTGTGTTAATTTTAAACGTTTTATTTGAATAATCTGCATAATGCATATGCGTAGAGTGCCTATAAAAACCTACATGTCTCTACATAGCTCTACTTCATTTTTATTAGTCTGACATTATCTTCCGTTGCATAATGTCACAAAATAGTAAGTATACAGAAGGGCCACTCCCGCCGTTTAGATAATTTACAGCTAAACTTGACAGATTCACTAGGGTTGCTACTATATTGAATCCGAATTAAAAAAAATAGTAGGTTGCCCAAGTTACAAACATAAATACATAGATTCGTCTAAACATACATCATATCAAGCTTACATGCCTAAGAGGGTAGACAGGGCAAAAATATCCATTTAATATCACGAAAAATTTAATATTACGCCACATACGATGAATATTGGAGAGTAAAAAGACGTAGTAATAGTGTAATAATGATCCCACTTAAAAAAAATAATTATAAAAAGCTCCAAGCTCGACAAAAATATAAATATGAAAAACAGGTACCTAATAAAATCAAAAAACCAAAGATGATCTTAAACAAGAAGAAAATTATGCTGTGCAGTCGGAGGTAACATATTTGTAAGCTGTATGACTTGAACTTTATTATTATGACAAGTTCCCTATTTCATCTATGGGCTTAAAATAATTTATTATAATCCTATGAATTTCTAATAAGTCATCTTGAAAAATTTATGACCTTTATAACTTAAAAATAATTGAAAGAATGAATTAAAAACAAAAAAGTAAATTCGGTCTGTAACAAATAATAAAGGTAACCCATCCAATGCAACCAACCTCGTTACAGTACTTAATGTATGAATGACGTGACAAACGCCTGCACAAAGCAATCATGACAGCCGCGACTGAGCTCGGTCCAATATTGCCCAATATTCCCTATAAAACCGAAATGTCGAAGTGAGAGTGGCCCCTCTGTCTGCGGCGCGCCGCCCCGCTAACATACTTTGTGATAATGTTTAATGTTTCATGACTTGATGATGATGATGTAATTTGACAAACTGTCAAACGCGCTATGATTGGTTAAATTAATTTGCAACAGCCAATTGCATCACTCGACTTATGTTTGTAGTGAAGCGTCGATAATTCAGTTTCCAGAAACCGGAGGTTAATCAGTCAGTGACCTGATTAAAGTAATTTGATAACGTCATTTAACTAATTTATAAAATTATGCGTTGCCACGCCCAATAATTGATGTTGAAGCGAGTAAATTTTTGGTTTTTACTAACGGGAGCTCGTGGCACTGTGGTCACATTCGTACAAACTGTTAGGTGATAAAATTTGCATGCCATTACATGAATTTATGCGCACCGCCGTATCTCGACGGCAATTAATGTTATCGTTACTACTACATGACCGCTGATGTTTCATATTTTGTTCAACAATAATAAATATGGTGGGAGCTCGTGGCTAAATAATAACAACCGCACGGGTCAATTTTCAAGGTTAAGCATTATAACGTTACGTATAGCGCCGGAGAGCTATACGTAAGCCACGTTAATAAAATTAAGATAAAAATTAAATTAAAGATATGAAATTAAAAAGGATATAGAGAACAGAACTATGGGTCGGCTTCGCACGTCGTGGGCAGCTAACCAGGCAGCAGCTCGGACAGGAAGTCGTGAAATGTCCGAGGTAGGCAGGTGATCAGGCAGCAACGACGGACACGCAGGCAATCGGGCAGGTAGGCAGGTCAGCAGACAGGACGTGGCACGATGTGATAGTACGGCTGATGGTGCACTATCAGTGTGTGCACCTAGTCAGCAGGTCGGTAGATGAGTAGGCAGCAGGAATCTGCGTGTGCTGAAACGGGCGCGCTGTGGTCTCGCGCGTCACCGTAAACTTGACTGCCACAGCTTATACACCACGTGCAGTAGATATGCAGCAAGGTGTTTCGGGGAATCAGACTGAGACGTTACACGCCGCAGATATGCAGGTACATGATAGTCAAATTATACACAGTATAACACACAATAGTAATATATATTTGAACTAGAGCACTTCATAAATTATTACACAAGCTAGATTTAAGGATTTTAAAGAGTTTTAAGAATAGAAAATACACTTCGTAATATAGTACTCAGTATCACCGTCTTTCGGCGTTCCGCCCAGATTCTAGACTAAAAAAGCTGAAGCCCGTTTTTCATTCGTTCTGTAATCTCTTCTCAATTTCAAATTCAAATCTCAATAAGACCAGAACGAATAAAAACGGCTTTACAAAGGCGGGTCAGTCTGCTCTGACCTTACAATAATGTACAACTAGCTTAAGGAAAGGTCTAGGTAGTCCATGGTACCTATGGTATATAGACATACCATAGGTACCATGGACTACCTAGACCTTTAAGAAAATAAAATTGACGGACAGATGTCATGTCAAATGAAAATGTCACAGTAGAAAATATTGCAAGAATTATAAATTACGAATATATTTTAAGTTTTAGATATTAAAAACAGTCAGCAGATAACTAAATATGCTTTCCAGATGTTAATAATACAAAGAATATATAAAAATGAGTTACTAAAATTGATACAATATCAAAAGATATGAAGATGGTTTGTGGAGTGTTATGAAACGTAAGTAGATCTTGAATAAATACCACAGCATCGCTTGACGAGGTCGGTCCGTGGATGGGTGACCATTTTCAACATACCGAGTTTCCTCCGTGACTCGGAAAGCCAGTTAAGCCGTTGGTCCCGGCTGTCATTTGAAGATCTTTGACAGTCCTTACGGGTAGTCAGAAGCCTGAGATCTGACACCAGTCTTGCCAAGGGGTATCGTGCTACCCAGTTACTGGTTTGTGGAGGTCAGATAGGCAGTCGCTCCATGTAAAACACTGATGCTCAGCTGAATCCGGTAAGACTGGAAGCCGACCCCAACATAATTGGGTAAAGGCTAGGTAGATGATGAATAATAAATATGGTGGGAGATTACAAAGGAGACAGCTTCAACTGATAACAAATAATTAAGATAAAAGAGAGATAAAGAGCGAGTTGCTTGCTCAAGATTAAGTTAGTCTCTTAATTTTAAAAGTACCCTTTTTACGTCTTGAAAAGGTCGAGGAAAGAAATACATTAGAATACGGGGATTCATCAATCTTAAAAGTTGTAATCGCTGTGTCTCCGAATGGAAGGAGAAGTTTTTGTGCGACTTTTTCGGGACAGGACACATAAACCGAATATTTAAATAAAGCTGCTTCACCCCCAGGCCACTTTTAATGAGCAGGTTATGTAAAGGATTTTAAAACTACCTTCATTTTCTCTTCATGTAATTTTGTTGTTTCAGTGGTTTAAAATTTTGCATATGTAATGAGTTATTTTTGTTTAAGTTAATATATTAGATGAACCATCAAGTGGAATTAAATAGGTTATTGTGAAACTAACTTGCTTGTAGTGTAAGTAGCTCATAAAAATACAAAACTTTTCAATTTTCTCTTAACCAAACCGACTGACAAATAGTTATTTTAATCAAATTAATTCGTCGAATTTTAGACACTCAACAAAATCTAGAATAACGAAAGGTTCGTCTAACAAGCGTTCTGCCAACAATTACAGAGCTCACGGTGATATATAATAACCAAAGAGTTCAAAGCCCAGGTTTTCTCTGACGGACAGACGCAGATAGTACTTGAAGAGGGTCCCTGAAGTCGGAGCTCAATTTTAATTGGCTAATTTTGGTCTTATTCGATTGGATAACAGGAAAAGTTATCCTCAAATTCTGTATTGTGGGTTCAAGTTTCAAAGATTTTTTTTTTTACATTTGCGAAAAACAATACAGCCATGATGACCATTATAATAAAACAATTCGATGTTCCAGTTTCCTGTCCGTTCACGGAAACGATTTCGTAATCATTCAAGAGAAAATGTTTAACTCAGAAAATGGCTGCAAAAGGGAATTCACGAAACATTTCGAACATTAAACACTTTGTCCTTTACGTACGAAGAATATTCAATCAGTATGTTTTATCATTCATCGACTGTTTATACATTTGGCAGCGTTTTGTTATTTAAGAGGTTCGTCACATCTTTGGCACAAAGATTTTTGCACAAAGGTACAAATAAGAGGGTATTGTCGTCCAAATAATCGAAGTTGACGAAATGACAAAGACCTCGGGAGCAAAGGAAATGGATTTGTGAAAGCCGTCATTCACGGCGCGGCTGGTTTTAATAAATAGAGATTATTAGGTGTTTTTTCCCTCCCGTAATATCTTTTCAATGGTGCCTTTCATTTGGTGAAGCTTTGTTGTCCTCTTAATACTTTAATTTTCAAGGTTTTGACAAAGAAAATGATTTACCTACAGGAAACATTAAGTATAACAATAGGAAATATTCTTAATTAAACAGTCATTAATTGAAAAGTCAAACAATACCTTTTAAATAAATACACGAAACTGAAAAACTAAATATTTCAATAGAGTGTCAGTTTACTTCAAAGACGTCTAAACCAAAACATTTTCTTAATTTAATTATTTATTTATAACAAAACACAATGGATGAAAACATTTCCAATAAGTACTCTTTCTCGGTCTCAAACGCCTTTATAATGATATTGCTACTGAAAAACTGGAACTCTTTAATTAAATCTTTCGTCCATTCTGATTTTAATTTCCGTCAGACCGGGCTCGTATTTTATTAGTATTTCAATTTTGAAAATTCCAGAAAATATATTTGGAAGAAACAGAAAACATCCACTAACTACTGTAATAAATTGAGTTAACTTTCCGTTTATTCAAAGTTTTTTTAAAGATAAATTGTTGTTAATAGATTTTATTAATTGGCTGCCACCAGAAACATGATAATATTAGAATATTCCATTTAAATATTTAGATAACTTTATAAATTCTTTCTCGCCTTTGTGTTATTTTGATATATTACCTATATTTCTGTACAGTTTCATCAAAATCCGTTTAGTAGGTTTTGCGTGAAAGAGTAACATCCATCCAGTGGCTTCGCCCGCGTGGATGTCGAAATTTATCCCAAGGGAACATATTACCGGGATAAAGTCAAAGTCAAAGTCAAAAGTGTTTATTTCAAGTAGGCCATTATGTGGCACTTTTGAACGTTAAAATTTACATTTAATAAAAATTGATTCTACCGTGCATTCGGAAATGTAGGTTGTTATGGAGAAGAACGCACAAGAAACTCCATACTTACTCTTTTAAAAAAAAGTTTTATACAATATTTATATAGGTACATACATTAATAAATTCGTATACGTGAGGACGATGTACCCAGCACTACTATACTACATATAGGTATGAGAGAATTACAAGCATTAACAGGTAAATTCCTTTACTTGATAAATAGGAACATGGTCCTCACGTACTTACAAATAGTGCAAAAATAGGTACATTACCTAATTAAACAACAACAGAACAGTGTGCGAGTCAATTTTTTTAAACAAAAAAAGAAGAAAAAATAAAAATAAAGCGTTACTATAATTATGAATATAATACAAATTAACCATTTTGATTTTGTCCACACCAAAGATAGGCCTATGGAGCAGGACCAGCATGTTTCCAAGCATTCTTATCTTGAATATTATCATCTAATTTGTAATATGCTTGTTTACAAAGTGTGCTTTTAACTATTGTTTTAAATTTTCTTTCATTTAACTTTAATATCTCACAAGGTATTTTGTTATAGAATTTAACACAGTACCCCATGAAAGATGTGTGTACTTTAGCTAATCTATATGATAGTTGATCTAACTTATCTTTATTTCTGGTATTACAATTGTGTCTATCACTAACTTTACTAAAGAGATTAAAATTTTTCCTTACATACATAATATTTTCATAAATGAATTGGCAAGAAACTGTCATAATATTAATCTTTTTAAATAGCTCCCTAAGAGATTCTCGGTGACTTAACTTATATATGGCTCTGACAGCTCTCTTTTGCAATATAAATATTGATTCAATGTCAGCCGCCCGACCCCACAGTAAAATACCGTATGACATAATGCTGTGAAAGTAACTAAAATAGACCAAACGCGCGGTTTCTATTTCCGTTAACTGTCTTATCTTTATAACAGCATAAGCGGCTGAGCTCAGCCGTCCTGCCAGAGATGTTATGTGAGGCCCCCATTGTAATTTGTCATCTAGTGATTCCTAGGAAAACTGTTTGATTTACATAGTCCAGCTTTTCTCCATTCAATATGATGTCACATTCGCTACTTCTAACATTCGGCAATGTGAATCTAATACATTTGGTTTTTTTTTCATTTAGTACCAAATTGTTTGCCGTGAACCAAGTTTGGACCTGATGAATAGACTTATTCACATCATCAAGATTTTGTGATCGTCGATCTATTTTAAATATCAAAGATGTGTCATCAGCAAATAACACGATCTTCGGTTGATTTTGTAATAATTGGGGCAAATCGTTAATGTAAACTAAAAAGAGGAATGGACCCAATATAGAGCCTTGAGGAACGCCCATTGTCATTTCAGACCCTAGTGAGTTTACGCCGTTTACCTGAACTTTAAGTTGTCTGGCTTTCAAATATGATCTAAGTAATTCAAGGGCCGTATGCCTAATCCCATAGTGCTCGAGTTTTAACAATAGTGTCTCATGGTTAACGCAATCGAACGCTTTCGAGAGGTCGCAAAAGATTCCAATGGCGTCTTGCGCTTCTTCCCAGGCGTTAAAGATGTTCTTTATTAGGGTGACGCCAGCGTCAGTTGTGCAACGCCCTTTGGTGAAACCGTATCGTTGATCATGAAAGATGGAATGTTTGTTAAAATGACGCAACAATTGGTTGAGCATTAACTTTTCGAAGACTTTACTGAGAACCGGCAGAATTGAAACTGGCCTATAATTATTGGCTTCCTTGCTATCCCCGGATTTAAACAATGGAACTACTTTACTGTATTTCATGAGGTCAAAAATTCCTTGATCGACACTCGTGTTAAAAATGAAAGCTAAATAGGGTGCAATAGTTTCAATGATTGATTTACATACTTTTACAGATAATCCCAAAAGATCTTCTGTTGATTTAATTTTTAGATCTTTAAAAGCTTTTAAAATAGCCTGGGGGTTTGTATGTTGAAACTTAAACTCCGAAGGGCACGCATTTACATTCTTTCTAAGTAAGTCAGCAGAGAGCACGGGTGAGGAGTTTAAAGCTGCTGTAGTTTTAAAAGGAATATTAACAAAAAAGTTTTCAAATTCCTGAGCAACCTCTACATCTGAATGTATGGGACCATGTGCAGTCGCTAAATTAATTTCAGTATTACGCTGTTTTTTTCTACCTATTTCATTATTTATTATTTTCCAGGTAGTTTTTATTTTATCGTCTGCTGATTTTATTTTATTGCTTATATACAGCGCTTTAGCTATTTTGCATGCAGTTTTAAAAGTTTTTGAATAATTCGCAACATATTTATCAAAGCTTGCATTATACATATGTTGCTTTAGGCCATAAAGTTCTTATAGCTTTTCCCTGCTTTTACGAATGCCTGGAGTCGCCCAATCGCTAAATACGAACTTGGTGTAGATACTTTTCGCTTTCAGTGGAAAAATCTTATTAAATTGCGTGTTTAGTACTTTAGAAAATTCGTCATAGAACTCATTTGGGTCCCCTATATTATTAACATTTTGAACACATAACTTACTATTAACGGTATTATTAAATTTTTCTAAATTTTTACAAGTAATTTGTCTAAATTTTATTTGTATTTTTTGTAAAAGTATGTAGGTACTAAACGTTATTGTTTGTCCACTGTGATCAGATGCTAACTTATTTACAATTTCTTTATCAAAGTAATCACAATTACAAAAAACGTTATCTATACAAGTCGCAGAAGAACCTGTCACTCTGGTTGGTTCCATAAAAACATTTTCCAGATTAAATTATTTAAAAAGACCCAACAACCTGATACTGTTAGTGTTATTCTCTAATAAATTAATGTTAAAATCGCCACATATGACAATTGATTTGCTACTAGTACTAACTTTTTTTAACACATCTTCCATTACAGAGTCAAACACAGATATATTCTGGTAACTTGGAGGTCTGTAGACGCACACTACAATATGCTTATCAAGCTCAACACAAGACAATTCAATGGTGTGTTCAACCGACAATCTAACAATGTCTTTTCTTTCTTTAGATTTAATAAAAAGTAACCTATGTGCTATTCCTAACTATAATCTATCTCTGTGCGAAATTTCATCCAGATCCGTCGGGCATTTGACCGTGAAGAAGTAGCACACTCACTCACTCCATTATTGTGATAATTTTCAAAACTTTCAGTAGGCTTTGGACGAAATCTATTTACATCGTATTTATCGTCCGTTACCTATCTCACTCGGGGAAAAGACTGTTCGCCAAGATAAAGTGCTAAATACAAGCAAACTAGAAATCAAAAATAATTAATTAAAAACCTAATTCTGATATTTATTTATTTATTTATTATATGCTTTATTGTACACCTTAAAATAACATTATAAAAAGAAAATTAATACAAATACAATGGGCGGCCTTATCGCTTTCCGCGATCTCTTCCAGGCAACCTGGTATGGACAGTAATTGTCTGAACTTGAAGTGGGGTTGTCATTGGTGTAAAACAAGTGTGGTTGTCGTTTAAAATATCTGCATAAAGAAAAACCAGACATAGACCTAGTCATGTCAAGTCTATTGGTTAATCTTCAATGTCAATGACTGACAAGAATGACAATTCTTTTTCATTGGAAGTATTAGGACAGTACACTTGATAAAAATTTTGATCCCTAAAAGAGCACAAAGAAACAAATAAAATGTCTCGCAGGCGGCAGGGAACAAGCCCCAAATATAAATAAATAATGTGTCAGCATTCGCTGTAAGTATAATGTTGAATTTAACTAAATTTCCATACTTGTGAAAACATGTGCGTGTGTGATGCTCATTATGCATTTCTTCTCCTTGGCAGGGCACTCTAGGATTAATTTTTATTATTACCTAAATAAATAAGAAAATGCTCAACTATAACTAACTACAACTACATATATGACTACAATTCCTGAAGAAAACAGCAGTTGAACTCCAGCATTTAGTTCCGAATATAAATTACATTTTAGCTTGCACGAGGCTGGATTATAGCTTCCCAGGCGAATGATATTGCTTGAGACATCATACCTCCGGTATTGGAAATAATGGGTAAATTGTATCCCATATAAAAGTAAGTTTCATTGTACTTGTTTAACCTCAAGAAATTGTGATGACGGATTGTATGTTCAAGAATTAAATTAGTTGACCAAACTGTGTGACTTTTACTTCAGTCAACTTCATGCGAAACCATACCCTACATAGTCTCATGCTGATCACTTACCCTTGAGCTAGTTGGTGAGTAAGGCAAGAAAAATACTTTCTTACAATTGGGGTTGTGTGATAGTGTCTATAAAACTCGCCTGAGCTCGAACGAGTGCGGCATCGATATCGTCTCGATGCACCGCCAAAGCCGCGTCGCTCGCTCCGGAACGCCAACCCAATTATTGGGCCACTTACTCGATGCATTCCACAACTCGATAAATTCTCGAGTGGAGCTCGCCGCGGCATGCACGCTGCGAGCCAAGCTGAGCGAACGGAACTGGCAAAGCCCCATGTTGATTGGTTTTGTATTTTCAATATAGCCTCAACTGAAAGCGGATGATGGTAGAAGCAGATTCATGTCTATGCATCTTTATTTACGAGTCGTTTTCTGGAGCACATGCGACACAAAAATGGCTTACATATGAAACCCGATTGTAAAAGTTGTGCTATGAAATCTTATCTTGTTATTTTATCTTGTTGGGTAACCGATTTGAGGCAAGTTGTTTTAACCGACTTTCCAAAAAGGAGGAGGTTCCATGTTCGACTTTATTTTTGTTTTTCAGTCACCGATTTCTCTGTCAATTGTGCATCGATTTTGTATTTTTTTAAGTAGTTTGTTCCCAATTTGGTACCATTTTTTGATGAAGATCTGATGAATAACTTCGAAGATATACAACAAAACTCTTCAATAAATGACAGCAAATCTCTCGGGATTGCTGCAATAGCATGACTGTTTATTTTTTAATACCATTTCATAACATATCATCACGCCAGTACGCTCGAAAGAGGTACGCAGATGTGTACAGTTCACCTTGGTACACTCTCATTCCACCGGTTCTGTTATAAAAGCATGGTTTCACGCTCCAGAAAACTAACTAGTCTTCTATACCATAGGCCGCCCGTATAAACTAATCTTGACTGTCAGATTCCTCTTCTGCGTTCAATTAATGTCCCTTCAGAATACATCACAAGACTTTTTAATTTTGATCTCAAGTTTCTTCGAGTTTCTATTCTCGGAAGCCATGTCAAGATTGGCTTATTAAAACAAGCCTAAGGGATGTTTGATAGCCGGAATGCGGAAATAAATTCATATTACTTCGAAAAACAAAAGAATTCTTCATTAGATATTATCATTGATCTTCCAATATGTATTTTCCGCTTTGGGAACGTTCCCAGTTTTCTTAACCAATACAAACGATTTACTTCAGACAGTTTTTTCGTATTTGTTCACCATTTATTTGCTTCCAATTGTTTACTTTGTTCGTTTATGATATGAAAACAAAGCAATAAAGCTTGCCAGCATACTGTTGTGATATAACATGTTGATATTAAACATTTTTCGCGTGCATCTGATGAATGTTCTCGGCGACAGTCATACTTTACGGTGTCGACCAATCTTTTTAGCAAGTGTTTTGAAATTATCTGACTTAAAGTCTACTGTATCTTGCGTGCGGTAACAAACACTTCTCACATACGCAATAGTCAGACCCAAATAACTAGGCTATAGAAATATTGTGTTATGGTCCGTGACCCATGCGGGATCGAACTTGCTACATGTAATAACAGTTTAGCTCATCAATATTTTTTGTCAATTTAGTTTAGATGCGGACTTTGTTTCTTAGCTGACTATACTACTAATAGATGCCTCGTATTTGCTAACAACGTATGTACTCACTGATATAATACCACAGGGTATTGAGAATATCAATCTTACAGTGACGAGTCTGTACTAGGATTGCTTAGATAGTAATCAGATAGCGAAGATAAATGTTCTACTAAATGAATTTTCATTGAATCATGATATACAATTAGACCCGGTACCAGTAAGAATATATTCGCAAATACAATAGGCGACAAAAATAATGTCACCAGCGCATAATTAAGCTGACAGACGATGCAGTTTGCTCAGGATTTATGCGTGGTTGAATGCAAAAATGGTTTCATAGTACCAACGAGACAAACGCTTTTCCATATGTAGAAGAGCAAAAATGTACACGGGCAGCCGTGTGCTCACAAACATGTTTTTAATCAATTCAAAGTAATTCTTTATAATAATACATTCCTATCCTAGAGTCAATAGACCAATTAGTTACTGAGTTCGAACCCGGTGAAGCTGCTTGAACCACCAAGGCAAAAAACAGTTTTGACTCTTCCAACTAGAAAAATAAAGTTAGACGCAGATTAAGTGTGAAAATACAAATACAGACGGTGACACAATTAATGTCCGTGTTTTCGCACTAGTGGTTGAGCACCCGATGAGTGACGTCACCAGCGTATAATGAAGCTGACAGACGATGCGCTTTGTTGGCGACAACGATACTAGGATATTAGTCCGGGATTTGTGCGTGGCTGAATGCAAAAATGGGTTTGTAGTGCTAACAGAAAGTAAGGAGCAGTGCTGAAAAATAAACTTTCAAAAGATTATAAGATATGATGAGTGAAATGTAGAAGAATTGTTAATAGTTTCTAGTGATACACATAGGCAAACCTGCAGCCTAATTCCGCAAATTATTAAAAGTTCAAAGCATGCGCGCATGCTTTCATTTTGACTATTCAACAGTATTCATTGCGTGTCTTACTTTGTCGAGTAGACGGATATTTAAACATATGAAGCAATGAAATAAAACCAAAAATTCGAAGACATGGGACCTCCACTAACCCGCACTGGGCCCGCGTGGTGGAATATGGCCCATTCCTTCTCACAGAGAGGATACCTGTGTCCCAGCAGGGGGAACATTAAAATGCTGATGATGATGATAATGATGATGATGATGAAGCAATGAATAATATGTTTGCACGTACTTTGATCTTGAAATAAAGTTGCGTAATTAGGTTGCTAGTTTCTGGCAATAATATACGTACACTATATGGGTTACATAATAAACGCAAGTCAAGTGATGTGATTTGATGACGATAATTCATTATGCGCTCATTTTCCTGAGCCATTATAATAGTTGCCTTTAAAATAACTATTCCATTCCTTCAAAGACCAATAAAATATTCGGTGTAGTAAAAAGAAAAAGCTTCCCGAATTCACGATGCAAAGCTCTGCTTAAGTAGGTCTACGACAAAAAGAGGATACCATTCAAAAGGATTACCTTTGCAATAGAATTCCTTTTATTCAGTTACTGCTTCAAATAAATAACGAGTACATGGCAATGCTTTTAGCTCGGCCAATAGCGAACCCGAAATTTTGCATCAAATCACAATACGTAATCAATTATATCGGTTTTAATGAACTTATTGTGAAGCTAGCGGCTTCGCCCGCGAGAAATGTTTTGTTAGACCAAGGAAAACGCATTATCCAAAGGGAATGTACTTCCACGATATAAAAGTAACCTAGTATGTCCTAATCCAGGTCATGGTCCACCCGTGAGCTAAGTTTTATACGAATCTGTTTAGTCGTTATGGCATCAAAATGCAACAAATAAACAGACGAGACGGTTAGACAGAGTTACTTCGGAATTTATTACATTAGTATGGATTTACTGTGACAGAGAGATTCCATTATAATTTATTTTGGTTGACAAATGAGGGCTGTCACTAAATGATTATTTACATTCATATTTTTTTGACTGAGGAGATATTTGTTTTTCAGACAACTTGTTATAGACCGAAAGCCTACTGCAAAAATAAAAGTATTTCACTTCTCTCAAAAATATTTCACTTTACTCAGTCCAAATTAAGCATCGATTTTAAATATGCTCTTATACGTCCCTGAATGGCACATAAAACTCTTTCTGCGATATTATTCTCGATCATATCACAAGGAGTTTGCACCAAGTGGGGCAACTGGCGCGAAAAAACTGTCAAAACACTTGACACGCGAACTAACTTGCCGTGATTTTATTCCGTTTTTACCGGTAAAATGTCGAAATTCAACGTTGAGACCGCTTTTAACGATTTGTCGAAGAAAGTTGCAGCGTTGACAGAAAAAATTGCTACTCAAACGGCTGTGATTGAGTCGCAGAACAAGATTATTGAAGATCATCAGCGTAAGATCGATAATTACTTCGTCACTATCAATGAACAAACGAGGGTACTAGCAGATCTGTGCACCAAAATTGAGAAACTCGATGTCCAAGTTACAATAGAATCTTCGAAGAGTGAGATGGATAAACCCGTCGTGGTAGCAGATATACAGCGGGCAAGGGAGACAAACGTTGCGTTTAAGGCGAAGGAACCGCAAAAGAAGGAGACGGAACGAGCGCGCCGAGCCACCGTGCGCGAACGGACTAAGGCGGCTTCCATACCGCATAAGACGAGCGAGCGTTTATCCGAAGCCGCGGAGCTCTCTATGGAAGAAAATGTTACGTCTGAGGAATGGAAAATAGTTAATAATAACAAAAAGCGAATTAACCGAGGTAGTAATGACGTACGAAAAGGAGGGAATTCGCAAATTTCCACGCTTCAAGCAATTCAGAAGAAGAAGTTCTTGCATGTCTGGTCGTTGCATCCAGACACGACTGAAAAAGCAATACGCGATCACGTTGCGGAAATCTGTGGATCAAGCGATATTAAAATTGAGAAATTAATCCCGAAAACTGCTAGGGACTATGCATCGTTCATGATAGGAGTAACGGAATCACTTTTTGATAAAATAAACAATGTTGATAGTTGGCCAGTAAATGCGCAGTTTAACCAGTGGGTGTGGTTTCGAAACTCCCGTAAGCAATCAAAAGGCAGTCAAGGCCACAAATGAGTTCATCCAAGTGTACTATCAGAACGTAAGAGGATTGCGGACGAAAACCAAAACGTTCCTTAATAATGTTTTAGCATCGACTTATGACCTTTTTGCAATTACGGAATCAGGTCTCAATAATGGAATTCATGACGGAGAACTAATTCCAACGGATTACAACATATTATTACGATGTGATCGAGTGGACGGGCGAAAACAAGGAGGAGTATTTTTAGCGGTTTCCCCGAGTTTTGGTTTGAATCGCGTTTCTATTGCCAACGTGGACAAGGCCTTATTTGAGATCGTGTGTGTGACAGTTCATCGACGAAACCACTTTTTGTTCTTATGTTGTGTTGTTTACATTCCGCCAAAATGTGATGCTAATGAGTATATGCAATTATTTCAGATATTGGAAAATGTTTGTGTTAGATATGAGAAAGTATTATTGTTGGGTGATTTTAATATGCCTTCTGCGACCGTGGATATTCAAAGTTACTTGGATTACTTTATTGCATACTGTGGATTTCGGCAGGTAAATGATTTGGTTAATATTAATGATCGTACTTTAGATTTGGTACTGTCAACGTTTGATATGAGTGACTTAGGGGTACAACTCTCTGAGGAACCGTTAGTTAATGTTGATGCTCAACACCCGCCGCTGGTCATTAGCGCCAAGCTTTCTGATCGAGAACTAGAGGGTAGCATGACACATTCTAGGAATATTGAGTGTGGTATCTCAGTACTTAATAAAAACAGGTGGAATTTCAATAAAGCATTTCCTAAGATTATATCATTCTTTTATGTTATTAGATTGGGAACTGTTGAAATTCATAGCTCAGAGATGGCTTTAAATTACTTTTATAAAATAATAAATGAGGTCCTGGACGAGTGTGTTCCTAAAAAAAATCTTAGACTTGGTAAGCAAGGATCTAGGTTTAATTATCCAGAGTGGTACACATCGGATTTGATAAGTGATATAAAAAAAAGTGGCGTTATCATAAATTGTTTAAGACAACTGGTTCCCAGAGCGATTATGAAGTGTTTTCTCGCTTTCGTGCTCGAGTCAAAACTAAAATCGCTTCAACTTATGAAGCCTACGAAAACAGACTTCAGAAAAACCTTAAAGCTGATCTGAAGTCGTTCTGGAGCATGATAAGGGCTAAAAGGGCTAGTCGTAATAAACCAAAAGTCACGAAGGACGGCTTATTGCTGAAGGATGAGGAGTGTGCGGAAAGTTTCGCCTCATATTTCCATTCGGTGTACAGCCCACTGCGGCCGGCGCTGGACCCGGGGGCTGCAGAGTACGCAAGCGGCGGCGGGGTGGCGGGGGCGGCGCACGTGCATGTTGACCGCGTCAGTGCGCGAGACCTGCGCGCCGCGTTTCTGCGCCTCAAGCCCAAGCGCTCAGTAGGCCCAGATGGCATACCGCCTTACATTGTCAGAGATTGTCGTATGGTTTTTGAGGAGCCTTTGTTGCACATCTTCAACTTGTGTTTGCAGGAGGGTCACTACCCGGACGAGTGGAAGATCACGCGAGTTATACCAGTTCCTAAAGGAGGTGCGGGCACTGACGTGAGTGGATACCGACCGGTGGCGGTGCTGTCGGCCTTCGCCAAGGTATTTGAGTCGGTATTGCATAGAAATATTTACACACAAGTGAGCTCTCGATTAACGGACGCACAACACGGTTTCCGGCCGGGCCGCAGTACGGGGGGCAACTTGCTGTCTTTTGTTCGCCCGCTATTGACGCGGGAGGGCAGGTGGATGTGGCATATTTTGACTTCCGGAAAGCCTTCGATACTGTGGATAACGATGTACTTTTGGGCAAGCTGGCTGCTGTGGGATTCACGCCGCACTTGCTTAAATTCTTTGCTAGTTACCTTGGCGAGCGCCGACAGTACGTCGAGTATGCAGGACATGATTCCAACCCTTACTACACGTACTCAGGGGTGAGTCAAGGGAGTAATATCGGGCCATTGGAATTTATATTGGTAGTCAACGATCTGCCAACAGTAGTCAAAGAGGCGAAGTGTCTGCTTTTTGCTGATGACTTAAAGTTATTTTTAGCTGTTAAAGACGAGGCAGATTGTAATCGGCTCCAGTCAGACATTAACAGTGTAGTCCAATGGAGCAAAACTAACAAACTTAATTTTAATGTAGATAAGTGCTGTGTAATGAGTTACAGCCGTGCGCGTGCTCCATTGCATTATCAGTACGAGATGGGCATGGAGGTAATGCCGCGCGTCACACAGGTGCGGGACCTGGGCGTGCAGATGGTGCCGGAGTTAACGTTCCGCAAACATATAGTTGAGGTGTGCGGCAGGGCTTTCAGAAATCTCGGTTTTATTTTGAGACAATGTAAGGATTTTAGCGATACGGCGGCTGTCAAAGTTTTGTATAATGCACTGGTACGGAGCCACCTAGAAACAAGTGCTATTATTTGGAATCCTCATGAGGGAAAGTACAGCCTCATGTTGGAAAAAATACAAAATAAGTTTGCAAGATTTCTGTATTTGAAAGAATATAGAGTTTACCCTTTTTATCCCCTCATGTACCCGAGTCTTTTCGTCCTGGGCATGGTTGGATATACCAGGCTGGCAGTTAGAAGAGATGTTGCGCTGGTCAAGTATGTGGCTAGCGTACTGCTAGGTTTGTTGCACCACCCAGAGGTGCTGGAGGCGCTGCGGCTGTGCGCGCCGGACGGGTGCGTGGGCGCACGCCGCCGCCCAGCTCTGTTAGACGTACCGTTGGCTAGGACTAACTTACTTAAGTTTACCCCTATGACGCGAGTCATACGTTTGATAAATACTGTAACATTATCGGAAGATATATTTTGCCAAAACCTACCGAAATTCGTCAAAGTAGCGCAAAACTTAATTGAAAAAGGTCTGACCATTTAAATAATGATAAATGTATGGGAATGTCTTATTGAAACGATTGTTTTGTATTGTATTTTAATGTTTTATATGTATGTTATAACATCGCCTTGGAAGTTTCTGTAAAGGTGTTATAATAATTAATGAGTAAATAAATAAATAAAACTCTTGTGACTGACCTCCCGAGAGCATGTGCGAGGAACGACCACCCTCCCTAAAAGCTGGATTACTGTTGAAACGGACGAGACAGTTGACTTACAATGGAACTGCTTCAAGTGGGGTCTTTAGATAGTGAATATGCGGGCGATGCAAATGTTTCACGCAGAGTTACAGATCAAACGACAAAATCCTTCAAACAGAAAAGTAGTTGTTACAAAATACTATTGTATTATAATGATATTGATTGAAGTGGAAAGAGAGACGAAAGAAAATAATTTGACCCACTTACGGCACACATTGACACAATATAAAAACTACCAGAGAAGATTTTAGTACTCTCAAGTAAACCAAAATTTCGTACTTTCATTATCTGGTACTGGAATCTTCAACGACAAACTTGTTAAACGTCTAAAGCTCTTCTAAACACGAAATCTGTATTTGTATTAACACATTTTTCACGACTGAGAGTGGTTAATTTATAACCATGAAGCTGTGTAGGGAAAAGTGCCATTGTGTCAATGTCAACGTAAGATGACACGATGGAGTGGTTTTAAATTATTCGCCTCTTCATTGGTGTCACCAAATTCAATGTGGACTGTTCAGCCACAAAAGTACTCGTAAATATTCATCTGTCGTAATTAGAACATATGTAGGCATTTATGTCCTCTTTAGAAATCGCGACAGTAGTGTTATACTTTTGGAACGTCAGCTCCCTTTTATAAACGGATAATTTCGTTTCTATTTGGTTTCGTATTTAATTTCCTTTGTATGATATATGTTCTCTGAGCTCCCGTTCCTCGTCCAATTTATTTTAATTTTACTCAATATGCAATATGCAATATGTAATTTAATAAACAATAACTAAATTACTTTCTCATTATTTTAATAGTTCTTAAAGCCCGTTAAGGGCATCACCAAATACGAAGCACAGCACAGCACTGCAAGCTTGAAAAACAGTCTGCTTAAAGATGTGACCGTAATATAGCTGAAATTACTTTCTCATTATTTTAATAGTTCTTAAAGCCCGTTAAGGGCATCACCAAATACGAAGCACAGCACAGCACTGCAAGCTTGAAAAACAGTCTGCTTAAAGATGTGACCGTAATATAGCTGTATGCTAATATTATATTCTAGGTAAGTACTAGGGTCATAGCGAGAGAAATTTATATTTTAAGCCGTAACGTGGAACCCTGAACGCGCTCTTAAATCTTACTTGACCGATTTTAGAAAGATTTATTGAAGAGTGAGGCAGAAATAAAAGCCTTCTGAAGCTTTCAGTAATTTCTCAAGTAAAGCCTCGCAGGTCAGGCTAAGTAACAAATGAGGTCACATAATTTTATTAGTTTGAGCTGTCATAATAACAGCTCGTTGGCGTCAGTTAGCAACCGCGTAATTTTCATAATATGCAAATGGACTTTCTGATTAAATGCTTTTGTACATATATAGTGTAGGAATCTATGAATATTGCAGTGTTTATTCTTGCGTACATTTTATCGCAATTAATCATGCTGAAATTATACGCTGTAGGTGTACGAAATATTTAACAATAAATGTAAGCGTTAAACGTGTTATTCTACCTACTAATTTATTGTAGATACATGTGTGTTCTCTAATGCTAGTATATTTCTCTGAAAGTTGACGTGAGGACATTAAGCTAATGCTCTTACATGAAGGTTGCTTGCATAACGCTCAGCGCCGGGAGCTCACCAAAGTATCCGGATAATGTCCTTAAATATGTAATAACATCGTCTTAAATGGTCTGCCTTCGTAGCAAACATTTCCAAAGTATTTTACCGCACATCAGTCTGTCAGCCGGAAAATTAACTAAATATTGATCCGGGACCCGATCAAACATAATTATAGATTCTTATGAAAGTTAGTTGAGGAGCTCGTGGCTAATTAAAATCAGCTGACCGGGTCGTACTGCCAGGTTGCCGAGAACGGACTGTGGAGACGAGACCATCTCTAAAACATAGTAAGACTCCTCCGTGCATTGGAAAGCACTTTAAGCCGTTGGTCCCTGTACTCATTTGAACATCTTAGACAGTCGTTACGGGAGGTCGGAAGTCTCTCTAGTCTCGTCAAGAGGTATCGTTACTGAGTTATTGGGTTGTGGATGTCAGATAGGTAGTCGTTCTATGTATAATACTGGTAATCAGCTGCATCCGGTTAGACTAGAACATGGTATCCGCATTGTCGAGGCGCGGGGGCTCAGTAGCCGTGGCTTGGTCACCCACGGTGAAGCGAAGGGGAACCAGAGGCGAGGCCGCTCGTCAGGGCTTTGTCCGATTAAGCCTACGACGTAGCGGCCAACAAGTAGGTGTTGTTTGGTTGACATCGCAACTGAGGCGGGTCGCGATGTCGTATGGGAGCATCAAGTGTGAGGGTAGGAGGTTGAGGCGGGAGAGGAAAGCCGGTATTGCGGTGCGCCGCTCTGCCAACCTTCCGCGGCCTGGACGGGGTCGCCGTCTGTAGCGGCAGCGGTGGAGCCAAAGGAGAGGCGGAGTATCGTTATAGCGTTGGCCAAACTCCCTATCTCCTGCGGCCGAAAAGTGGTAGGCAAATTCAAATTAAATGTATTGCATCCATAAGCCGCCACTGACCTAACCTACCGCAGAAGGGACCAAGGAGGCCATACACGAGGTCGTACGGTGCCCATGTGCTGGTTTGGTCCCTGGGGTGGTCACGGCATGCAATGTTTTCTGGCGCGCTGGTGCGGTGAGGGGGGGTACCCCTCAGAGGGGGGTCCGGTGACACACCTTATTAGATAATGATATAGTGTACTTTATATCTATTTGAAACATCTGTTTGAACCTACCTGTATTAAGCCAATAAACAATTTGATTTGATTTGTGACGGACAGCCGCGGCGGGTTTGCGGATGAGTGCGCACTTGTCCGTTAAAAAACCCGCTCTGGACTTTTGCGACATAACCGCATCCGCTGCTTCAACCGCTCCGGATGTTTTTTTTTAGTACTTATTTTTTCCGTTTTTTGTGTTACAAAATTCGCTAAATGCGGTGCATCTGTGTTTAAATTAAAAGCCTAGTAGTCAAAGTCGTCAAAAAAAATCAAAGTGCGTCTGTGGGTCCGCCCGAGACCGAAATATTTATTTTTTAATTCAGTTCACCGCAGGTCGCCATTACGCTTGCAAAAGCGTGCGCGTACAAACTTTTTGTGAGAAAAATTTAGAAAGTTTTTTTTTTGCGAGATGTGGTTTCTGCTGAAACAAACCATGGAATGGTAAGTGTAAAAATGTTTTGATAAATTTTCTTTTGTTTTTCGCGTAAATTCCAGTAGAAAAACGTATTTCAACGAACGCCGTCCGAAATTTTTTTGCTGTTTGTTGCTCTTTTTTTCTTTGTGCGAATTTTTTTTTTGCTTTTTGTGAATATTACTCATCAAACTGTTGTTATTTACAATGCTACGTTAATTAACAACAGAAACAATGCATTAAATTGAGGTGGTAATGAACCAAATAAAAATCTAATGAAAACAAAACCCTTGGCCGACCAAAACATCCGCTTCGGATTTTTTGAGCAGAATACCCCTTAAAACCGGCTCACTGTGTTTTTACCACGGATTTTAAAAAATGGATACCCCATTTTACTAGTTGTTCAGTAGTTGTTCAACTGGATTTTTTTCTAGGGACAATTTTTTTTGTGGATTGTGTTTTTCAGCTTTTTTACTTTTAATGATTTGTGGATTTAAAATTTTATATTTTTGTTTCAGGTCGAGTTCAGTTGGGACAAAATCAGTGCCGTATCCATTTTTGGTTTATTCCGTGACCAAATTGCTGTTGTTGTTGTGAAATTGTGCATCTTGCGGGTTAATTTTTGTGTTGTTTTTTTTAACAACATTGTGTTGTGTTGTGTTTTTCCATTAGTAAATATCATTAGCAAGTGGACTGTGAAATAAAATTTCAAATAAATGCTATAGTAATTGTAAACAAAGCCAAATAAACAAAGGCCGTTTTCATGGCTCTTTTTCAAGTGTTTGCATTGTGACTCATATCTCGTAAACTAAACAATTGTAGCAGCAAAAACTGTGTGTATGATGAGATCAGGTACCAAACTATGTAATACAATAGCATTTTAAGCCACTTGGCCCACAGAGTTCACAGAACTCGAGTGTAAACATAACAATTTTTTGTGCCGCGCCGGCGCGCCGGCCGCCCGTTTTTTTTTGCGGCCTAATTTTTTTTATTTTTTATTTTGAAAAAAATGTATGTGGAGGTGTGTTATTTTGATTGATTATTGTGGAATAGGGTGTATTCTTTGAAATAAAATAAAAATTTTGTGAAATAATGGTTTATTTTTTTATTTGTGTACACAAATCTGAGAAAATGTCCCTAACACTGACTTTACACAATATTTACAAATAAATTACAAGGTAAAAGTGGATACATTCCTTTGAAATATGATAGCTTATTTCATAGCAATTCTAACAACATAAGTTTCATACATGGGTCCCATACAAAACTTCCGAGAAATCGAATCGGCGTTTTCTTTCTGAAGCCAGGCAACTATTCTTGAACAATTATAATAATTTAATTAAATTTTTTAATGTAATAATAATAATTTATAATAATTTAATAATAATAATAATTTATTCAACAACAAGTAATTTGTACATGGCATACAGAGTTGTCTTACATACTTAAATGTTATAAACAAAAATCAGTACAAAATAAAAAAAATATATTTATAAAATGGGTCTTAGGACACCCTTTCCTAAACTAGGCAGGAAACCTGTCTGTATCTTAGGAAAGAGTATCCATACATAATGAGTCTTATTACGGTTGCGAAAATATTGGTACGTATAGTGGATAAGCAAAGGATAAGAATAAAGAATAAAAATTTGTGTAAGTGTGTGATGGTGCATGCCACACGCATGCACCATCACACACGTGTGAGTATGTGTTTATGTTTGTTTGTTTTGAAGCCTATAGTGTGTTAAGTGTGTGTTGTGTGTGTGTGTTATGTTTGTTTGTGTGTCTATAGTGTGTGTAAACCTATCTCATTTTAATGTACAGTGGTTAGAAGCTCCTCGGTATCACCATATGTCAATGTCAGTAGCCAGGAATTAATCTTGTGTTTTACCTCACGCTTAGTCAAGGCGTAGATATTAATTTTTTTGTGGGCTTTATTATAGAGCCTAGCACTTAGGCTATTAAACTGTCGACTTGCGAATGCTGTCCTACAGGAGACAGTTGGACATAAAGGAAAGCCACGACGTCGCTGACTGACAAGCAGCTTATTGAACGGAATCATAGAGTGCTTGTAGAGGATGGATCTTAAGATATACAATTTCCTAACAGTTAGGACATTGCATTCTGAATATACCATTGATGTGGAGTAGTCGCGTATGCCGCACACTCGCCAAGTATGTCAAATATATTTTGTGATACAAGATCCTCCAAACTTTGCCAGCCACTTATTGTTGAGAATTTGCATCTCAGATAGGTGCACTGATAACTCTTGAAGGGTATATAATATAGCTAACTACACATTTCGGCGAAGTTCTTATTAACGAAACTTTTCGGCGTTTACCAGTGAAGTTAAACTAGTACAGCACCGTTTGTAAGTTCAAAGAGTAGGGTATGGGTTGTTTCCCTTGCATTCATTGCTTCGTTCAATATATATACCCCTGAATAGCTGATTTTAAGGTTACACTAGTCGAAAATTCTTCCATACAAACGTAGTCTAGAGATTACTCCACTGTTTGACGAAGTACGTTCAAAATAAAAAATAATATCAATTTCTCGCATCATTATCTAGTCCTGTATGGAAACAAAAATGTAAAAAAAATATAAATTTGTGGGTAGACACAGGGTACATACACATTTCAGACAGCTCCCAGTTTTAATTTATTTTAATTTATTTTCAATTGTTTTTTTTTATGTTTTAATTATATTTTATTAATATTTACCACCCTAAGCTCACTGTATATTATTTTCAAGTCTCTCTGATATCTTTTACTTACTTAAATCTAATTACCTACTTCTCTTCAATCACTGACACCATGGACTCAAAACTGGCAACAAGTCTGGAGGATCTGGAACAACTGTTTCAGTCACGGATGGCAGATTATGAGAATAAGCTCAAGAGTGTGTCCACTGAAACTCGGCCTACACTGGAGTTATCAGCACTATCACGTGAGTTCGCTGATTTTAAATCATTTGTATGGCAGGCACTCTCCAAATTTAAAAGCCAAATTGAGATGTTGTCTGTAGGATTCGACAGGCATGAAACACTGATGAGAAGAAAGGTACTCTTGTTTCATGGTATCACTGAGCATCCTGGTGAAAAGCCGCATGAAGAGGTTCACAGGGTGTTGTCCGACCTAATGAGCTTGCCTGAGATTGGGAAGGAAAAGATCCATGTCTGCCACAGACTGGGTTCTACACGGGGCAAAGCTCGGCCTATATTGGTCAGGCTGTACAACACTGAGCACCGTCACATAATCTGGGAGAACAAGAAGTCCCTAAAAGGCACCGGTATCACAATCTCCGAATTCCTGATGCACACTAGGCACCGCACCTTCATGGACGCGCGAAAGCATTTTGGCATGCAGAGCTGCTGGTCGGTGGAGGGGCGGATAGTGATCATCACACCCGATACCAAGCGCCACAAGATTGAGACTCCAGGTGAACTTCAAGCTCTTGTGTCGAGGTTCCCCAAGGCATCTAGCGGCCCTCGTAACGCTTCGCAGACTGTGGAACATTCTTCTCCAAAGAATGTAAGCGCCGCTGAGACTTCTGCTACACCCTCAAAAGACCAAAGGAAGGCGCGTCGGCGTAATTAGTTTTGTTATTATTTTGTCCGTCAAGCTTCATAATTACGCCGGAGTGTTTATTTATTTATTTATTTATTTATTCATTTACACATACATTTATTTTTACAGGTAAACCCCAAGATAATAAAAGTAGTCATACAATGGCACTGTTACATACAGTGACGACAAGTTACATAGAGGACAATACATTCACTGTCACCCTCTGGAATTCCGCCAAAGAGCAGGAAAAAATGTCCAATCGCTGAGAGATGTTATTAATAATCGTAATTGCCCGACACACGGGAGCAAACTTTAATATGTTTGTACGGGCTACCGGCGTTTCAAAGAGACTCTGCCGCGGCCCCAACCGTAGCCTACCGTTTGGAACGAGTAATCCCAACGATTCCAAGATTTGTGGATTGTTTAGCATCCCACGAAAAACCATAAAGACATATTTGACCAGAGCAAGATTGCGCCTTACTTCCAATTTATAGTACCCAACCATCCCTATTACAAAGAGAGTTGGGTACATAAGCGGGTAAAACGGATAGACACCAAATTGCCTCATATATAGGTAACGTGTAAACTTGTTCTGCATCTTTTCTACCATCTGAGAATATTTAGTCTCATAAGGATTCCAGATGATAGCACTAGTTTCCAAGTTGCTTCGCACCAACGCATTATAAAGTGATTTCACTGCTGCCATGTTAGTGAAGTCACAGGTTTCTCGCATAACAAACCCAAGATTTTTAAAGGCCTTTTTACACACTTGCACGACATGAGCTCTAAATGATAGATCCTCCGAAAATATGACTCCAAGATCTCGCACCGACCCCACCCGCGCAATGACGTGACCGCCCATACTATATTCGTGACGTCGGGGTACCACGGTCCGCGTGAATGACATTATATGACACTTTGTCACATTGAAGGGCAATTTGTTTTCTACACTCCACGCTACCACCCGATCGATGTCACGCTGAAGCTTTTCACAGTGCGAATCGTTGCTTATCCGCATGAACAACTTCAGATCGTCAGCGAATAATAGGCAGCCAGCGTCTTCAATGACCTCCGGGAGATCATTGACCATGACAATGAATTCCAATGGTCCTAAATTCGTCCCCTGGCTTACTCCCGTAAGAGTGCAATACGGTTCTGAGGTGTAGCCTGCGTATTCCACCATTTGCTTGCGGTAGCCCAAGTAGCTGGAAAAGAACTTTAGAAGGGCTGGGGTAAAACCAGCTCTCGCAAATTTACTTAAAAGGATATCATTGTCCACACTATCGAATGCCTTCCTGAAGTCAAAGTAAGCGACGTCCAGTTGGGCACCTACCTCAGAGTCCAGTACTGTGGCGGCCTGGTTTAAGAAACACATTAAATTCGAATTCGTGCTGCGGCCCGCGCGGAAACCATGCTGCGCGTCGTTGAGCTGTGATGCTACTTGCGATTGGATAGATGAGCACAACGCAGACTCAAAGACTTTAGCAAATGGTGACAGTACTGCTACTGGTCTATATCCACTAACGTCTGAGCTTGGAGCACCTTTCGGTACTGGAGTAACCCTAGTCACCTTCCAGCCGTCCGGATATGAACATTCTCGTAAAAATCTATTGAACAGATGCATGAGCGGCCGCGCTAGTACATTCCTACAATCCCTAACAATGAAGGGGGGCACCCCGTCTGGCCCAACTGAACGCTTGGGCTTGAGGCGAGTGAGCGCAGCACCCACCTCGCCGAGAGACAGCTGCCCCACGTGAACGCGGGCGCCGCGCTCGGGCGCCGCCAGCCCAGCGGCAGCTGCATCCAACCGCGGCGCCACCACCCCATAAACCGAATGGAAGTATTCAGCGAACGCCTGGGCACACTCATGCTCTGGTATCGGCTCACCATTCGTAGCTATCTTTACTTTGCTACGTTTCGAACGCTTACTCCCAATAAAACCCCAAAAAGACCTCGGTTCTTTTGTAAATTGTTGTTCAATACGGTTTTGATATTCTCGGTATGCGGTACTGATCATAACTTTGACTACAGAACGAAAGTAAGAAAAGTTTATATAGTCGATGTCTGACCTATTATTCTTATACGATTTACGTGTTCGATAACTTTAACTTGTTCCTGTCGGTACTTATAATATTTGTTATTTTCCGTATCACCTTCATTCCACTATTAAGATATGAAGTCGGTATAATTGCTTTTTTTTGAATATTTCTGTTAGTGTTTTTTTTTTTGTTTAGGACAGGTCATTCAAGTCAACCAACTAGACTGGGCTGTCATTGTCAGTTTGACAGTAAGACTGCTGTCAGATTGACATAACACATTGACAGACGTGAATCGTTCCGTTTTAGAGGTTTGTATTGTCAGTTTTAGAGCATGTCAGAATGTTTTTCGTGTTATGCTGTTGTGTTGTTATTATTTTATGTTTCTTAATTTTATTGTTATTTTTTTTTTTTGGATGACTTGTTCAATTCACTAGTGAGTTGGGGTGGTTGTTTTAAAGCAATCAGCCTATACGTTGAGTTTTAATTAGTTTTAGTATTATTTTCTTCTTATTCAATTTGTTTTATTGTATTTAAATATATATATGGATGATCCTGTCAACTTAAATGACAGTTTTTTCTCATGCTCTTCTTTGACAAGTAGTTTTGTTAGTGCTGGAAGTGAGTCTCCGATTCTTACTTTGCAAGACAATATCTCCTCTATATTTTCTAACTATCCTAAAAATTTCCATATAGCCCATATTAATGCTCAGAGTGTTCCTGGTCACCACTCCGATCTTCTGGCATCCTTTAGCAGTGCTCACCTTGATGCACTCTTAGTGTCTGAAACTTTTCTTAAGCCTTCTCTCCTCTCTACACACTATGCACTTCCTGGCTTTGTTCTGGTCAGAAATGACAGGACTGGCAAGGGAGGTGGTGGTGTCGCCATTTATTTACGTGCTGATATACCGTACAAAATTGTTAGTGCGTCCCCATCTCAGTACTCTGTGTCGGCTGAATTCTTGTTCCTTGAGATTACTTTAAATCACGCCAAAATATTACTTGCGGTATTCTACTCCCCTAACCTTCACATCAACTATTTTGAATCTCTAGAATCGTCACTAAATCATTTTTGCCCATTGTACGAGCATGTTGTTTTGATGGGTGATTTTAATACGTGTCTAATTAAAAATGATTCTCGTTCACTAAAACTCCGTTCCCTCCTATCTTCTTTTAATCTTGAAATTCTGCCTCTGTCAGCGACTCATAACTTTCCAAACTGCACGCCTTCTCTTCTTGACCTTATGATTGTTTCTTCCCCTCACAATGTTGCTGAGTTTGGGCAACTTACTGCAACCTTTTCCTACCATGACCTCATCTATATGTCTTACCGTATCCGGCCTCCTAAACGAAAACCTCATTTCTGTTATTTGCGTAATTATAATGGGATTGATCTGGTGGCGTTGAAGCGTGATGCAGGTGATATCGACTGGTCTCTCGTTGTTGATAGCGCCTGTATCAATGATAAGGTGAACTACTTCAATGACAAACTGCTGAGTTTATATGACAAGCATGCGCCGCGTCGGCGAGTTAAAGTTAAACATAATCCTGCTCCGTGGATGAATACTCAAATTAAAGATACTATTGCTCGTAAGGATAAGGCGAAGAGCAGATACAAGCGCAGACCCACGGATCAGATTCTCACTCATTTCAAAGCTTTACGTAACTACTGCAATCGTCTGTGTCGGGATGCCAAGAGACGCTATTTCCACGAATCTCTAGTCGATCGCAAGTCCTCCGACATCTGGAGATTTCTAAAGTCTGTCGGTATCGACAAATCTCCTACTAATGCCTGTACAGATGTCGATTTGTCGGCTCTTAATAGGCATTTTTCTCTTCCACCTGTCACTCTGGACCCTATTGTCAAAACTTCTACTTTGACTGACCTTTCCAAATTGCCGTTACCGAATTGCCAACCATTTAAATTCAATTCTATCTCTGATGATGATGTTAAAAAATCTCTTCTTGCTATTTCCTCCTCTGCTGTTGGCCATGACAATCTGTGTTCGCGAATGATAATTCCTATTCTCCCGCAACTCCTTCCCATTCTCGCTCATATTGTTAACTACTCTTTATTCACTGGCACATTTCCTTCAGCCTGGAAACAGGCACACATAATTCCACTGCCCAAAATAACCAATCCTTCTTCTTTATCTCATTTCAGACCCATCTCTATACTACCTTTTCTCTCTAAAGTTCTCGAGCACATTGTTCATGGCCAAATTTCTAGATTCCTTTCGTCTAATTCTCTTATCTGTCCTTTCCAATCTGGCTTCCGGACTGGGCACAGCACTGCAACTGCACTTCTGAAGGTTACTGATGACATCCGCTGGGCTATGGAGAATAAATCTCTCACCGTCTTAGTCTTGCTTGACTTCAGTTGTGCATTTAACTCGGTGGATTTTGATATTCTGCTTGGGGTCCTTCAGTCTATTAACTTCTCTTCCTCTGCATTAAACTGGTTTGACTCTTATCTTCGGGGTCGCTCGCAGTGTGTTCGTCTTGAAGAGATGTTCTCTGATTGGTGTGATCTCACTGCTGGTGTTCCCCAGGGTGGCGTTCTCTCTCCTCTTCTCTTCTCTATCTTCATAAACACTGTTACCAAGGTAATAAGATCCAACTTCCATCTTTACGCAGACGATTTGCAGCTCTATCGACACTTCTTGCTTGCGGATGTGGACTTAGCAATTGACGCCATGAATCGTGACCTGGAGAGTATAAGTGAATGGGCTAAGTCCTATGGATTACAGATCAACCCATCAAAGTCCCAGGCTATGATCATAGGCAGTCGCTACTATCGCACTGCGCTGGACGTGTCCACTTTGACACCTTTATCCCTTGATGGCTCGACCATCGCTTACACAGAATCAGCTAAGAACCTTGGTATCCTAATTGACAGTAATCTCTCTTGGCGAGCTCAAGTAAATGAGGTAAGTCGCAAGGTGCACTTTTCTTTTCACTCGTTGAAATCCCTTCAAAACCTTTTGCCCTTTAAAACCAAAATCTATCTAGCTCAAACTCTAATTCAGCCGATCATCGATTACGCTGATGCCTGCTATCTGGATGCCACGGAGGAGCTCTTAAATAAGCTTGAGCGCTTGCAAAATCTATGCATCCGTTTTGTTTTTGGTCTGAGGAAATACGATCATGTCTCTCAGTTTCGCAAGGATCTCAAGTGGCTCCCCATCCGCCTTCGCAGGAACACTCGAGTATTATGTCTACTTTTCAACATCCTTTTTAACCCTGCGTATCCTGGATACCTGCGTGAGCGCTTTTCCTTTACTCGCCCTGCCGATGTCCAGTGTAGATCCCACCTAAAGCATCATCTAAACTTCCCCTCCCACAATACTAATTTCTATTCCCACTCCTTCTCTGTTCATGCAGTACGACTGTGGAACTCACTTCCACCTAAAATCCGTGACTCTAAAAATGTATCGTTATTCAAGAAACAGGTCAAAGAACATTACCTGTCCACCATCTTATAATTTTATTTAATATATGTATGTATTTTTATCTTCTATATAATGTATAGAAGATATATGTGTAATTTATATATGATTAGTTAAGTTATAATAGTCTATTTTAAGTTTCCTTATTTTTTTTTTTCTACACACTGTGTCTTCGTCTATCATCCAACTTTCCTGTCGCAGGTCTGCTGGAAGAAATTTCTATTGAAATAAGCAGTACCTTTGTGCTCTTCTATCTGTATTCTTTTTTTCTCTGTTAAGTTTTTTGTGTGTACATAAATAAATAAATAAATAAATAAATAAATAAATAAATAAATAAATAAATAAATAAATAAATAAATAAATAAATAAATAAATAAATAAATAAATAAATAAATAAATAAATAAATAAATAAATAAATAAATAAATAAATAAATAAATAAATAAATAAATAAATAAATAAATAAATAAATAAATAAATAAATAAATAAATAAATAAATAAATAAATAAATAAATAAATAAATAAATAAATAAATAAATAAATAAATAAATTTGAAAGTTATGAGCGTCGAAACGTCCATATTTCAACACTTATTTTAACGCATCTTTGGGCGGAAATAAATACCATAAGAAGAAGGAAAATTACAAAAAGGCCTCCATACAGGGATAGATTAGTAATTTAACAATGCAAATATTTTTATTTTGAAAATACAAATTTAGTCGTTTTTTCATGCTAACTAGACTCCCAAAGGTCTGTTTATAAAAAATCGCGCGCTCGTTTTCGTCCCAAATCATCATCCATTTCGCTACAAACTAGCAAAAGTGCTAATTCATACACGAACTAGCTTCTTACTACCTCATCAAAGTATCTATTTCTTTCGCACCTTTTGTTGGATAACATAGCATGCATTTTAACCCCGCGCACAAAATAGTTCGTGCCGTCGACTAGTTCAACCTTAAAATGAGAATCACGTCTAAACGGCTAGTCGTAATTTTTTGGAAAAACATATGTTATAATAGGCCATTTTCTTAATAATTAGATCTAAGAGAATTTTGAGTTTTATTCTTATAACATAGTGTAATTAATTTGTGAAGTTATGTTTAAAAAAAATACGACAATCGCAACAAAACCGCTGGGCGTATTTTAATGAAATTGACACCATCTTACAGACCATTTAACCATCTATTTTTTTTTAAAGTCATAGAATAATAAGGAATGTACAAAAAACTACGACATTTTGTGTCGCGCGGGCGTGAAACGAGTCCGCGTTTTGTTCCCTCAAGGTCGTTGGCGTTAGTCGTCATCTTAAAACAGATACGCAATTAGGGTGTCTGCACCCTGAAACCTGTTTCTTATGATATTTAACTAGCCCACATATAGTTGTATATGCGCTTAGATGATAAAGTTGAGTCAAAAAAGAACAAAAAAGTTTTTATAATTTGTGGTATGAAACGTGACCGACGCTTTCTCTCTGAATATTAATTGTTTTAAACTTGTAACTTAACCTACCTCTGATAAGTATCTTTCACCCTAACCACTACAAGATAATCGATTACTCCATATAATCAGTGTCGACTAAAACTATCTACATTATAATCGATCTTTCTTCGTGAAAATATTTCGAATAATACATACGTACTTACTTATTCATATCGGTAAATGGAACAGATTTTAAAATTCAAACACGATGAATCGAAAAGTCGATTTTAGAGTCAACATTTCACATTCGAGTTGTTTTTGTATATTCGCCACATTACATGTCTAATTTTAAACTAGTTACTAAACCGGTACGAATATAGAACTACATATTGCAGCGTGAAAAACATTTTCGTCAAAATATTTTTTTTAGCTGTCCACGCTATATGTTTTAATAAACTGTAGGTACAGAGTAAATACAGGTGGTATTTAATTGCAGGTTAGTAAATAGTTATTTATGCTACAAGTGCGGAAGGTAGGTGATGTCCGATTAGTGGATAAATCGACACAAGTCGGAAATCATCTTACGTACGTGTATCATACAACATTTTACTATGCATTGTGCGAGGAAATAAATAAATTAATAAAATGAAATTAATAAAATGGCGGGCTTATTCAAGCGCGTTCAGCATATCCACAGATTAACTAATAGTTCCTCGGGCATATCTACTGCGCATGTGCGAATAGCTGTCACATCGTAACGCAATAAGGCACGAGCAAAATATACGTTCTGCCAAACATATATAATGAATATTTAAAATTAATTTATTGATCAAAATCTAAATCTAGAGTAATTTAAAACGCTTAAAATAATGAATTAGTTTTATTTTACCTTTTATATGAATGATAATCTGTACATAACTAATTTTTAAAACTTTGTCAAATATAAAAAACTCTATGCGTAGGGGTCACGATGGAGTTAAAAATTAAAAAAAAAACAGGAAAGTAATAAGCACTAGTGAAAAAAAATGACACTTTCCGCACAGTTTGACTACTTGGAAAACCGCTCTTTCCGAGGACATGCATTGTAAAATAATAAATGGCTTCGTATCACTTACCTGCTGTATAATAATTATTATCTATATTAGAATGTTGGTGCCCTCTATGTTTAAAGACCCTCAAAGCACCCTTTGAAGTTCAAGAGCTACCTACTATAATAACAACAACATGGAATTATTGTTGAACTTTGCTATTAATTCCTTGCCTTAATAATGAAGTTTTCGCCTTGTGTTCGAGAACACGAAATGTTTCAACTTTGATGGATAAAACAAGGAACATCGAAAATTCGTGCTACTGCGAACTTCCCTGGGGCTAACCTAGACGTCTGAATGGTTTCTTGTTATAATTTAAGCCGAAGTTATTCTTATCTCTGTTATGTTATGATATTATCTGTATTTATAGATAAAAGAAAACTTTGAGCCCATAAATTTATTTGCTAATCAGAATAACTTTACCGCTATTCATCTTTCGCATACAAATTAAAGAAGCCACTATACAATTAGGATAATGAGATGATAATTAAGTAAACCTCAAAACTTTAGTCATATTTCAGCAAGAAAACCGCGAATAGCACTTAATCGCGCGCGCACATTAGAACTCTTTCGGGTAGGTTAAGTTCAGCTGCATATGCAGTAAGGAAAATAAGGCAGTTAACCGATGTAGCCACAGCTAGGTTAGTATATTATGCTTATTTCCACAGTATTATGTCTTATGGCATTCTGCTGTGGGGATCAGCAGCAGATGTTGACTCAATTTTCATCTTACAAAAGAGGGCAATCCGCGCGATCTATAAAATGGGTCCTCGCGAGTCCCTTAGAGAAAAATTTAAAGAAATCGATATACTGACTCTACCATCACTCTATATTTTGGAATGTATTTTGTATGTCCGCAAAAATCGAGGGCTTTTCAAAACTAGAAGCGACTTACATAATTTAAATACACGCAGTAAGCACGAAATTGTAATACCCAAATTCAGATTAACAAAAACTAGCAAGTCTTTTTATATAAACAATATACGCTTTTATAACAAGTTGCCAAAGTCAGTTATAGAACTGACCGATGGAAAGTTCAAAAACTACATCAAACGTGTCCTTGTTAAAAAAGCATATTACAAAATCTTTATAATTTAGCTCCTTCTGCGCATGCGGCTTCCCTGGTAAAACGGCACAAATATGTGGTTGTCTCTAACTATTCTCAATCTCATTAATTCTTTGTTTTTTTTCTTTCTTTTGATTATTCTTTTTACAATGGTTTTCAATCATCTTCATAGCCCTTTGCTAAGAATAGTTACAGCACTGATAACAATATTTGTGCCACATGTTAGATTTAGTCTTTTTTTTATTTTACTTTTGTATAGATTCCTTTACCGATTATTTTGTAAATGTGTGAACATTGTAGGCCTTCTAGATGCTTGTTAACTTTTTAACTCGTTTTATTTTATTTTGTTTAAATAATATGTAATCTTTTTTTTTTTGTTTTCTTACGACTTATTGTCGGGCCTACGTTGTCCCCACATATCTAAGTACTAATGCTGTAACAAGGAAATATTGTAAAACCAAACCATTTTTTTAAAAGAGTAACCATGGAGTTTCTTGCCGGTTCTTCTCCATAGGAAACGACCAACCCGAACCGTGCACATTGTCGACGTTTTATAAGTGCCCATGTAGGCCTATATGAAATAAAAAAATTGATTTTGATGATTTTGATTTTGAATCAAGCGTTTAAAACGGCAATGGTCATTATTCAAGCCATTTGTCGCGGAGTCACAGGCGACTAATGGACCCAGCTTGTCACAACTCAAACTCGAATGACTCCTTACCAAAATTCTCTTAATCTTAAATTTTTTTACTGAGTTGAAAAGTCATACTTATTATTTTTATAGGCGCCATTTTATAGCGATATTAAGAGTGACTCCCACACCATTACCGAAACGTGCGGTTAAACCCCAATAAACAGTAATGATCCAATTATTATTTCAAACAAATTATTTTGACAGTATTTCTGATCGGTTTGGTCAATTTAATCTCGATTATCGAGGCTGTTGGTTCCGTAATATTGTGCAAACAATAATTTTATAGGATAATTAGTAAAACGACAATATGTCCTGAGGCCTTTTTCAAACAAATACCTTAAAACAACAATATTCTTTTACACTCAAGTAAAGAAATTGAGTAGCTATTGAAGGCGCTTAAGCTGGCTTAGGGAGTGAATTATTCAAGTGAATTTTCTAAACTCAAAGCTCGCATGACGTAATCCGTGGAAAGCCATTATATCTGTCGGGAAATCTCATTTCCGGTTGGAGAAAAACGGACTCGCTGGCGGGTGGTTCGGAAGTGGGTCGCGACTCGAGCCGAGAACACTTCGGATTGGGCCTCAAAACAAGCGTGTGGATGGTGGTACAAGCACTTGCGTCGAGACGTCTGCAGCTTGTATTTATAAGTCTTATTCTTCTAGTGAAATTGACAGTTACCGATTTCATTTAAAAGTAGATTTATGTGTTGATTTGAAAGTCTGAAGATGGTGGAAGGTGATTTTATAAATAAAATCCAGGAGTGTGATTGTGAGTTGCCTACAGAATGTGCTAGGCATCTCAAAGATTTTTCTAAGATATCTGTTTATATCTAATTTTTCTTCAAAATGTAGAGATACCTATCGAACAAACATCCGAATCTATCACAGCGAAAACACATTGCCTCACGAATTATAAATTTAAGAAATATTTTTTTTAGTAACGTGTATAATACAAAGTTATTCGCTGTCTTCAGAGCCGTACCCTGCCGTACACGCGAGCTAGACGGTATATGTGAAATTTTAAACGTTCTGCCAAATCCATTTCAATTAGTTATTATTTTCTCGATTTTTTTTTATGCCTAATAATATTACGCGTTATGATCACTACGCAGAATTTCGTTATGCCAATGTAAATTACGAATATTTATTTAATGTTTATCATTAGTAAACCATTCTAAGATATTGGTAATGGTATTACCATGAGTGTTATACCTAATGACATGACTTAACCATTTCCTTAGTAGGTAGCGAAATGAGACCTATACCTCTGCTTAATCCTTCGAGCATTCAGGCGTGATGTTATTTTATATTGTATTGTTGGTTATATTTATTTTGTATTATGTAAGACAAATGACAGCTCATAAATTGTCAACGTAATCTCTGATCTTTGAATGGATTTAAGCCTCCGCGATTTATTTTATTAACGAGGACTAATTAGCTAATGGCCTTGGTCACCCCTCATGGTTAACTACCATTATGATGTGTTAAAGGTCAGTCTCTTATCAACATATTGAATGGACAATAAACTGTCATAATATAATCACTAGATCACTGAGTGTCACTAACATGTTATAAAACAATGTCCCTCGTCGCGTCTGTCTGTTTGTTACCGATAAACTCAAAAACTACAACAATACAAACAACAATAAGTCTTTGGCACCTATATTTTTTCATTATTGACACCGATATCCGAAAAAGAATGTTATTTTTCGCTTTGTGGTATTTTGTATTGGAAGTCGGTATTTTTGAGGGTTCCGTACCTCAAAAAGTAAAAAAGAAACCCTTATAAGATCACTCTCTTGTCCGTCTGTATGTCCGTGTGTCACCACCGATTTTCTCAGAAACCGGTGAACCTAGCAAGTTGAAATTTATACCAGATACTGAAGTCTATAGTCCCTATTAGGTGTATAAAAGTCCTGAGTCAACACGATAAAAAGATATGGGCAAATTTTGAATTCGCGAAAACTTGTAAGTACCAAAATTTACCTTAATTTTCAACTTTTTTTGGATTTTTTCCTTCACTTATGCTGTATATGTACACACACTAAATACTATACAAGCCGGAATCTGTGGAGCCTTTATTTTATTAATTTATGGATATTAGATAGATATTTTGGAATTTAACGTTATTTACATATCCCTTATTAATATTAAAAACAAATATATGTTTATTATATATATTTAAAAACAATAAAAAACTTAGTAGAACAAAACCTTGAAAATATTACTTAAACTCGGTACATTTTCCTTACACTAAATCTTCAATAATATATAAATAATATATTATGTATCTCATAAATGTGTTGATAGATTTGCACAATTCAAACGGAGGTTTTACGCCTACCTATATCTAGGATTAAAGACTAAAATATCACCATAAAAAAAACATGTTTTTAAATTAGGTTCAAGTTCCGTAATATATTTATCGATAGTCTCAACATTGTTCTTAAATTTCCTTACAAATTTATTTTTTCAGTCGTTAATGATCAAATTAAGAAACCAGTACGATTCTAATACGAGTAAGAACAAGAGAACAACCTAATTAACACAATCGTAATTGGAATCGAGTTAGACTTAGAAATATTCTTAAAACCTACGTACTTACATACAGATTGGAAGGTACTTGGTTACACTATTGAGCGAATCCCTGTCGTGGCCTACCCGCTACTTGTGTACATTTTAGTAACCCGTATTGTCCTACAGCTGGACAAAGGATTACCTATTCTCCTTCCACCTTTCTCTGTCTAGAGTTGCCAAGTACAAATCTTAGCCTTGTCATCTCCATGGGGGACCGACTGGGTCGTGAATGAGATTTCCCCATAACATTTGAGTGCTGTTTATCCTTTTGATGATAAGAATGACTTTTACAGCCTACACAAGAAGTCATATAATCTAAAACTAAATATGAAAAAGTTAAACCTTGTTTACTGAAAAGAAAAATGGGTTCCCATTTTACCCAAGTTTGTCTAACACAGAACTATACATAGAACTCCATTCTATCGACTTCCATGAGAAAACGACGGTTAATAATATCGATGTTCAATATTAGTAAAATTTATATTTCCCTGGGGAAATAACTTGGAGGTAACTAGCTATCAAGATAAGGACATTATGCGAGTGAATTATATCGAAGCAACTTTACTATACTCTGAATGTCGTCTAGAACTGACTGGTAAATACATTGCTATTGTTTGTAAATAACACTTTTATGCCGCTCTTGTCAGGGTCTTGTTAATATAGGCACATGAGACACATTATCAAACAGAGGCACAGCTGTATCATCCTTTTCTCGAAACCATTTAGGACATTTTCGACTCCCCTGTAACTTAGTTGTGGATAAAGCTAGAAGCTTAAATTTTCAGTGACTAGGGGAACATAATATATCTGGGCATAATTCCAAATGACATTCAATTTGAACTTGTATTTTAAAAATTATTTCAAGTCAAAACCAGTACTTACAATGCCTCTATATCACAGACATGAATCTAACTAGATGACGCGATTGTATGTACTTCGCGTTCCAGAAAACGGAGTAAAGTTACGATCAATGATAGTAATCTGAACTTTTCATTTAGCATGACCGGAAATCCACCAAAATCTAGAAAAATGCATTTTTAGGTCATATTGAGCTGTAAAGAATGTTTAGAAAAGTTGGCCGAGGCTTGGAAATGTTTTCTTAAAATGGTAAGTAAATTTGTTTTTAAATTGTTTGTGAAAAAGTTGCACGCTTGGTTTTCATACAGATGGAGGGACTTGCGCTATCTAGTTAGATTTATGTCTGCGCTCTGTATAGTATCAAGACGATATTGCAGATGTCTGTCTATAGGTAGATGACTATGCTCTGGACAATGTGCTTTTAAATCGGTACTAGCGTGACGAAAGCGGATGTCAAAAAATCTGAAATGTAACAGATTGACATTTCATTCAATGTCACGTGGTCAAGCAATAACAAATGTCAAAATTTCCTTGCACTTGGTGGGTATTAAACTATCATATATCTGGGAACATAGAACTATGAGCCATATTTATATGATATTGTAATATAAACATAATATGATTTCATAACGTCCGTAATAAAAAAACCGGCCAAGTGCGAGTCGGACTCGCGCACGAAGGGTTCCGTACCGTTATCGCAAATTACGGCAAAAAAAAACATGTTTATTGTATGGGAGCCGCACTTAAATATTTATTTTATTCTGTTTTTAGTATTTGTTGTTATAGCGGCAACAGAAATACATTATCTGTGAAAATTCAACTGTCTAGCTATCACGGTTCATGATATACAGCCTGGTGACAGACAGACCGACGGACCGCGGAGTCTTAGTAATAGGGTCCCGTTTTTACCCTTTGGGTACGGAACCCTAAAAATATGATGATGATGATTCTTCGTGGTGATCCTATGTATGACCATAGATCATAAATATTTACACCAATTGATATTTTTAATATGTCAATGAATACCTCTGACTTTTTGAAAATCGTTATCGCTGGCAGAATTTCACTATTTTTAACCGACTTACCAAAAAAGGAGGAGGTTCTATGTTCACCGATATCTCCGTCAATTGTGAACCGATTTTGAAAATTCTTTTTTTGTTTGAAAGAGTATGTTTCGAAATTGGTCCCATTTTAATTTGGTGAAGGTTTGTTGAAGAACCTCGGAGATACACAACAGAACTCTTCAATAAATAACGGCAAAACTCTCGGGATTGCTGCAATCGCATGTCTGTTTGTTGTTTATACCATTTCATAACATAACATCACGCCAGTACGCTCTAAAGGGGTACGCAGATCTCTCATTTCACTGATAACCAGTGAGTTCAAGTTTCATGTTATTCGGTTAATCTATTCTGGAGTTATAGGGACCTTAATAAACAACTTGCTATTAGGTAGGTAAAACTAAAAAGGGAAAAATAAAAAAACTTTTTTGCAAAAAAATACTACCGACTTCCAAATGAAAAACTACAAAGTGAAAAATAACTTAACTTTTGGAAGTCGGTGTCCATATGGCAAAAAAATGGTTCCTACGAAAGACACCGACTTCCAAAAGTTAAGTTATTTTTCACTTTGTAGTTTTTCATTTGGAAGTCGGTAGTATTTTTTTGCAAAAAAGTTTTTTTATCTAAAATCGAATGGTACTCTGAAGCTGGAAACAAATTATCGGACGGACGCGACTGACAGCCGTGGATTATCGATCCGAGTATCTAGGTAATGAATGTACATTACATTGTGCAAACTATCGGACGTAAGTCGCGGACGTGACCTTGGGCGTTCGGACGTCTGATAGAGATCTGGCAGCCGAGTCCCATACGACTGTGCACACATATCAGCCGCGGCTGTAAGTCACGTCCGTCAGCCGCGTCCGATAATTTGTTCCCAGCTTAAAAATCGCTTTTAATTTTTTTGTCTGCTTAGTAAAATCTCTATTAGGCACATTTTGAATAAACTTACCTTCAAGGCCCAAGTTTGATAGCAAAAACGCAATCAGAAAATGCTAAGCGATTTTATGAGATACCAAAGTAGAATATTAAAATCACACAGAAAAATACAAGTACATTTAATGGAATAAATGGATAAATATCAAAAGAGAAACCTAAGTGGTCTCAATCAAGCAATGTCTGAATAAATTACATTTGTAGGAGATTGCCTTTTATCAAAGAAGCTTTCATCTATCGCGATTACATTCAATTTTCTATACTATCTACAAATCTATACTATAATCTATACTATAATATTATAAAGCTGAAGAGTCTGTTTGTTTATTTGTTTGAACGCGCTAATCTCAGGAACTACTGATTGGAATTGAAAAATTATTTTTGTGTTGGATAGCCCATTTATCGAGGAAGGTTATAGGCTATATAACATTACGCTACGACAAATAGGAGCGGAGCATAAATGAAAAATGTTGCAAAAACGGGCAAAAATCTGCTTTTTTGAGAGCTTCTGTTTCGTGCGCTGCGTAAACGGTTTAAGTTACGAAACAATCATGTATATTGGGTAGGTAGGGTAGATGAGTAGTTAGGTAGGTAGCCAGTTGACGGGAGCGAAGCCGCGTGGGACAGCTAGTATATATATAATATTATAAAGCTGAAGAGTTTGTTTGTTTGAACGCGCTAATCTCAGGAACTACTGGTTGTAATTGAAAAATTCTTTTTGTGTTGGATAGTCCATTTGTCGAGAAAGGTTATCTATACCAATATTATAAAGAGGAAAGATTTTTTTGTTTGTTTGTTTGTACCGAATAGGCTCTGAAACTACTGGACTGAATTAAAAAAATCTTTCACCAATAGAAAGCTACATTATTCCTGAGTGACATAGGCTATTTTTTAATCCCGATAACGGCAGGCTAATTATGTATCTTTTGCAAGAGCAAAACGATTGCGATTTTTGCGCAATAATTGCTCTTCAATACAAAAGGTTTAGAGTTTTTGGCGGTTTTTTTTTTAAATAAGTGCATTTGACAAACAGCGAGCGGTTAGCAAAAGATTGTGTATGACCTACCATGCCTACACTGCAGGTAATTCCGACTTTTATGACCTAAAGCGTTTGATCGCTATCGTTTTGCTCTTGCAAAAGATACGTAATAAGCCTGCGGGTCGTGTGGGGTGGTCCACGGGAGCGAAGCCACGGGGAACAGCTAGTAGGGTATATAACATCACGCTACGACCAATAGGAGTGAAGCATAAATGAAAATTGTTGCAAAAACGGGCAATATTATTCCTTTTTGAGAGCTTTCGTTGCGTGCGCTGCGTAAACGGTTTAAGTTACGCAACAATCATGTATGTAGGGTAGGTAGGGTAGATGGGAAGGTAGGTAGTACGTAGTTAGTAGTACGTAGGTAGGCAGTAGACTGGAGCGAAGCCGCGTGGGACAGCTAGTGCTTTTTATTCACCAATCTAAAGAATGTTCCTCGCTTTTGTCTCTACAAATATTCAGGTCTAATGATAATTAAGAATTTCGTTTAATTAACTAAATGAATGTCGGCAAAATCTTAATGATTTTAATTAAGGAATAATAAACTGTGTAATAAAATTATGAGCTTGTACCGTGTCGACATCTTGTCGCTTGAGTTATTAGATGGTATTTAAGATATTGTTTTAATAATTAAGTTATATATATATAGGGTATGAGGAGCTCGTGGCTAAATAATAACAGCCACACTGGTCAAATATCAAGGTTAAGCAACGCTTGCCGAGGTCGGTCCGTGGATGGGTGACCATTTCAACATACCGAGTTTCCTCCGTGCCTCGGAAAGCACTATAAGCCGTTGGTCCCGGCTGTCATTTGAAGATCTTTGACAGTCGTTACGGTTAGCCAGAAGCTTGGGATCTGACACCAGTCTTGCCAAGAGGTATTGTGTTACCCAGTTATTGGGTTGTGGAGGTCAGATAGGCAGTCGCTCTATGTAAAACACTGGTACTCAGCTGAATCCGGTAAGATTGGAAGCCGACCCTAACAACAATTGGGAAAAGGCTAGGCATATGATGATTATATAGGATATGAAAGATTAATTACACTTTGTCATCGACTTAGCTTGCGTAATAGCATTGAGGTTATAATGTACTATGCACCGTAAAAGTAGAAAATTATCCCAGTGGATACACTACCTTTTAAAAAAAATATTGTATCTATGTCCGAATCCTAGTCACGTCAAACATACATAGTTCATATTTTTAACCCCCGTCGGAAAAAGAGGGGTGTTATAAGTTTGACGTGTGTTGCTGTGTATCTGTCTGTGGCACCATAGCTCCTTATCGGATGAACCGATTTTGATTTAGTTTATTTTGTTTGAAATCGGTTCAACCGTTCAAAAGTAATTCGCATTTTGCTCTTTGAATCTGGGTTTTTTCGCAAGATACCATGTCATAATTACGTGTTTTGATAGATTGTCGATTGAATCGTGTGTACTACTAGGTATACACGATAAATAAAATATACTGCTGGCGTTGGTGGTTCCCCGACGCGAGTGCGAGGCTTCTTTTAAATCGGGGTTTTCTAAATTTAAATTTTATAATGAAAGTGTGTGTAGTGTGTGTGAGAGCAGTGGTGGCCCAGTGGTATCGGCCACGACTTACAAGTTGTAGGTCGTGGGTTCGAGCACAGGCAGGCGCTTTACTTTGTGTAAATTATTTGTTCACCACTGCTCCCAAAACGGTGAAGGAAAACATCGTGAGGAAAATGGCATATCCTAGAACCAAAAATTCGAAGACATGTGACATCCACCAACCCGCAATGGGCCCGCGTGGTGGCTTACGGCCCATTCCCTCTCACAGAGAGGAGGCCTGTGGCCCAGCAGTGGGAACATTAATAGGCTGATGTTCTGATAATGTAAGTAAAATAAGGAAATCAAGTTTTAAGGTACCCAGTGATGATGCTTCAAAAGTTAAACACCAAGTCTCTGAAGGTAAATATTTTTATATTCGCAACTAAAATACAATAACATCAACACCTAGGTACTTCTACCAAATAATAAAACATCTTGTTTACGTGCTTATAAAAACGAGTCCAATCGACCATAACAATTGAGTATATATTTTATGGTGTCAGATATGAGATCTAAGAGCAATTCCCCACTACAATAAAATCCTATATGTGGACATAATGCTAAAGGCCAGCTTACATAATGGAGGTACTGGAGGCCGAAAATATTATATATCCTAAAGACTGAACTGACTGTCCTAGTCTTGCTTGGAGGTCGTTGGCTTTTGCAAAATATGTTTTGTTTTTAAATTTTCATTACATACAGAGCCATATTTTTCGTTTTAGTGTTTTCTTGTTGTAGTCTAATCAGATAGGTACTAAAAGGGTCAAGTTATCACTATTCTGGTTTTCTACTGGTACTTACTTATCTACTATCAAAAATGCAGTCAATACCGTTCGTTCAACCACTTATGCGTATGTATGGCAAATCGATGAGAGCAACCTATTTTGTCGATTTTTCCAAATAGTCACTTGGCTACATCGAGATATGGCTCGCTGGTGCTGGTGTCGCTGTTTGCGCTCTGACAGCCATGTGTTTACGTGCGAGAAACATGGCGGCGCCACATAAAATCCACAACTGCGATGGTAAAAGCAATAACAGTGACTTAATTGCAGAAAAAAGTGCTTTCCAATTGAATTCAAGCATCATGCAAGTCACGCAAATACAACGCTTTTACTATGGTCACCCTACAGACTCTATTTACCCAATGGCTGGGCATATTGTCAAACGTAATCTTATTTATTTATGTACACACAAAACACATAGCAGAGAAAAGAAGGAATACAGATAGAAGAGCATAAAGATACTCTTAACATCGTTTCTAAGCATAATATCCGAAGGTTTTTTTATCTTTAGGCTCACGTTTGACCTCTATCTCGACTGATAGTAAGCTAGAAGTAATCTATTCACTTTTGGCTTAAATACTCCAAGGTTGTAGCTATCAGGGAACAAACACTCCGGAAGGGAATTCCACTCCTTAGCTGTGCGCACAATGAAAGTATTAGCAAAACGCTTTATGCGTATGGGTGGGAAATCCACCATGTACCGATGGCGCATGGCCGTACGTCTTGTAGGCCGTACGCCTAGCCCTTTCCATCATCAGACGATGATGGAAAGGGCTAGGCGGAATCAAATTGTGCAGTTCTGTCGAAAAAAAATGTAACCGATAAAATTCGACAGGCTGGCCACTCGGCGTTCGAGGCTCTGGAGCTTTGACGCGACCAGTGCATCATTGCCAATAAGCGTCTTGGCCTGTCTGTCAATCGACTCAAGTGCATTAAGCTGGTATTTGGCAAATCCATCATGATGCCCACGGCCACTTTTTATCATCGCACCGCTCGCCACAGGCAGGGAATTCATCCTCACACATTGCATCCGCCTGCAGTGCGCACTGTAAGGTTTGAAAGAAATTTTATTCCGCGCACGCTTAGGCTGTGGAATGATCTCCCTGCCGTGGTTTTCCCTAGCGACTACAATATGGGGTTCTTCAAGAAGGGCATTAGAAGGTTTTTGCGGGGTCGGCAGCGCGAGTGTGATGCCCCTAGTGTTGCACGCGTCCCTAGGCCACGGTGACCGCTTCCCATCAGGTGGGCCGTGTGCTTGTCTGCCACCTAAGTGGTATAAAAAAAAATAAAAAAAAAAAAAAAAACCGACCCAGAGGTGAAAGCAGTACTCCATGCATGACCAAACTTGCGCTTTATACAAGTTGAGTAGTTGTTCAGGTGTGAAGTGTCTCACCTTTGTAAGGATTCCCAACTAGTTTGCAGCCAACTGAGCTTTCGCCTCAATAAATGGACCGAAATTGAGGGTCGATGTTAACGTAACACCAAGCAATTCGAGATGGTCCGTTAACCACGGAAAGATGGAGCCGGGCGGAATTGGCTCTTTGTAGCATTGAAACTGACCAGATTGGCATCACCCCATTCGAAGACCGTCTTTAAGGATAGATTCAAGCGTTCAACCATGGCCTCCTGGAGAGACCGAATCTGAGGCCCAGTAGTCTGTGCGCCGGACACGTATCTCTCAGCAATAGTGCTGTCGTATGCTGATTTAGCAGATTATTGTGCAGCAAGAATAATGTTGCCGACAGAACTGACCCTTGAGGGACTCCGGCGTTGATATCTAACTGACCGGATGAGCAGCCATTGAAAACCACCGCGATGGATCGATTCCTCAGAAGGTCCGCAATCCAATCACACATACCACTAGGCAGACCGAAGGAAGGAAGCTTACGAATGAGGCTTTCGTGCCAGACCCTGTCGAAAGCCTTCAAGATGTTGAGGGAGACGGCTAGCGCTTCCCCGTGTTTCTCGATGGCCTCACTGTAGATGTGAATGGCATACGCTAGAAAATCCAGTGGATCGATTTAGGTGGAAGCCGTATTGGCGGTCACTGAGAATGTCGTTCGCTTCATATGTCGGGTATTAGACAGGCAAATCAAGAATCGTATCGTGATGTGCCCAGGCAGATCTCGATCGGCTTAGATCAACGAGTGGCCTACGACATACACATCAAACAGCTTAGAACAGGATTGAGTGTCATTGAGCAGGAAAGTGCGACGTTGCCTAAAGAAAAGGTCTTTCATAATATGATAAGTACTTCTTCAGCTTTTTGAGAGACAAATCTATATCTTTACTATAACTATTTACTATAATCTATACCTCTATACCGGAAAGATTTTTTTGTTTGTTTGTTTGTACCGAATAGGCTCCGACACTACTGAACCGATTTAAAAATTCTTTCGCCTATGGAAAGCTACATAATTCCCGAGTAACATAGGCTAAAATTTTGACGGGAGCTTAGCCGCGGGGGTCAGCTAGTATATAAAGAGGAAAGATTTATATTTTTGTATGTTTGTATATTTGTATGTAACGAATAAACTTAAAAACTACTGAACCGATTTCAAAAATTCTTTGAACGTTGGGAAGCTACATTATCCCCGGGTGACAAAGGATACTTTTTATCCCTGTATTCCCACGGGAACAGGAACTACGCGGGTGAAATCTGTGTGCTAGTATTGTATAAAAATACCAAATTTGGCTACCTCCTACCAAAAAACGAAACTTGCGTCATGTAAACTCCTCTTAACCGTAAGATGTGGCGCATCAATCCGCCGGATCATGTCGGACAGGGACGGATGTTGCTGTCGTCTCACATTTTGTCTCCATTCTCTCGTAACGCGTTATTTACGGGGCTTACCTACTTTGAGGTTCTTTCTTTTTTTACTCGATTAACTGCCTGTAATGGGTTTGGAGAAAAAACAACGCTACGTCTGGCTAATGTTGTCTAATGTAAATTTGTGTACATTTTACTAAGACGTAAGAGTAGGTAGGCAAATTGAAACTAACTAACTGGTACCTGGTAGCCAACTGAGGCAGTTTAGATAGACTCATCAATTTCATCCTGAGTCTTGTCTTCAGCCAATAGCAGTCATCTACCGGGCACAGGCCACGTCTATTGCTCGCCGACCCAATCCTTGCAAACCACCATCCTTCACCACCAGCATAATAAATAAATAAAATAAAAAAGTCTATATTACTTACAGAATCTAGGTTTACAAAATAGTGGTGTAAGTAACATAAAGCATAAAAGTGTAATTATTTCTTAATTCAGTGTTAGTATGTTTTCATTAATTTTATAACAAAATTTATAGTTTATTTATTTTTTCTGCTAGAACCCCTATACATGTAAAGGCTTCCTCCAAAGTGAGCCAGTCTTCTCTGGATTTTGCTGAAATCCTCCAATTTGGACCCCCGTGCATTTTATTTCATTCGCCCATCTATTTCGGGGTCTTCCTTTCCTTCTTTTGCCTATTGGCCCTTTCCACGCACTCACACTTTTTGTCCATCGCTGGTCATGGAGGCGAGCTACGTGTCCAGCCCATTTTTTTATCCCATTACCACCAGCATACCAGCACAACGTAGAGCATTATCTACATTAACTTTTGCCAGATAACACATTACCCCACCAATGACAACTAATTACGCCAGGGCTCCCTCCGCCTACGTAAAAACAGTATAAGTATAAAACTTTTACCTGTATCCTTTTACCTGTATCCTGTCCTACACGAGGATGTCAGATGAATAAAAAGCCCTAACGAACTCAACAGGAAAACGAACTGATTCAGATTTTATCGTTGCCATACTACAACAAACGCGAGTCATTGGACAAAAAAGTGTTCAAATGAAGCTACTCACAGTACTCACAAACTGAAACGTGTGAAGCACGCGATTCTACAAAGCCGTTGAACGTTAAGTTTCTAGCTTTCCTTGACAAATGAACAGTGAGCAGTGTAGCAAGCGGCTGAGGCAGCGGGACGTATTCAATTCATCACGGCGCAGTCGACTCAGCAATACTTCGCGCTCGCAATTTTTCCGATGACGAACACTTTCGCACATCACAGCGGAAAGTCGCTGACTCAGGGGAGTTATTATGTGTCGTCAACCTCTATTGAACGTAGGTAAAAAAAGACTGCGTGAACTGAGTGTGACGGAGCGATGCCCTGTATTAGGTAGAAGCATTTAGATCTGCACGGTCGTATCGGATAGGGGATCCGGATGAATCTTCGGAAAGTTTCAGTACTTGTTGAAGATAACTAAAACTAGAAGAAAAAGTTTCTATTCAGTACACAATTCAGCGTATTATAGGGATTGTAGGGATCTGTTCGAGAATTATTCAGGCTTTTCTGAAGCGGAGAAGTTACATTTATTCTTTTATTTGTATATATATGTTCAATGGCTATGAATCTTTAATCAGATTTATCAATTTGGAAATATTTGTATATTTACCCGACTGCCGAAGGAGGGTAATGTGTTTAACAGTCTATGTATGTATGTATGTATGTACCTATGTATGTATGTTTGTTCCTATATGGCGTTCCAGAGACCAAACGCGTTGACCGATTTTGATGATTCATACGTCAATTGATTTGTCTTAACCCTGCGAGTGTCATAGGCTACATTTAAATTGGACAATAGAAAAATAGCGGATTTTGGGTGCCGTATTGTGGGGGCCCAAATTTTTTTTTTCTTCCAAACCCATCGTGTGGGGTATCAAAATAAAGGGTTTTAAAAATATATAACACTTATATGTTTAAATGTATCACTATCAATACTTATTAGTAATTCGAAAAAAAAACTAACTAAAAAGTTATAAATAAAAAACTTAACTCATAAAATCAAAAAACCCGACTGCTTCAAAAAAGAACAAAAAAGTCGTAAACAAGGTAAAAATCATGCTGTGCAGGCGGAGGATACACCAGATTTTGGTCAGCCAGCCCAAGAATATGTATCCTCCGACTGCACAGCATGATTTTTTCCTTGTTTACGACTTTTTAGTTCGCTTTTGAAGCAGTCGGGTTTTTTGATTTTTTTAATTAAGTTTTTTTTCTACCTGCATTTCACAGTCAGTCTCCATACATCGCGGATTAGTTCTTGTCTATCAATTCTGTACATTTCGCTCAGTTGAATAGCCCTCTTCATAGAATCAATATATCGCCTCGGTGAACAGTTTGAATCCGTTTCCAATAGTTAGGATTTACAGTGTCATAGAATGATTATACTGAAAAGAACTCCTATTCAAAGGAATTCAAGCACACTATAAACTGTTTATTAGCATATATGACGTCATAAACTCATTAACCTATTTAGCACGCTCACACAAAGTGAAGAGCTTTTCATGAAAAAGTGTCATTAAAATATTGCTGCAGTCCAAACACAGAAGTCGGTGAAGTTCATGTCAGGAAATAAGTATAATTTATTCATGTGTTATTTGTGAACTAAAAACGTAAATTAACTCCGTAGTTTTCATTAAGTTTCTGACAATCAAAACTACACACAAAAATTTCGGAAAGTGTTCCTCGCTTTTGTTATTAAACTACACAATATTAAACTTGATATAATAATTAGCAAATTATTATAAGATGGCATACTGTTATAAAGAGGAAAGATTTGTATTTTCTATGTAATGAATAACTTAAAAACTAATGGACCGATTTCAAAAATCCTTCACCGTTGTGAAGCTACACTATCCCTGAGTGACAAAAGCGTACTTTTTATCCCTGTTTTCCCACGGGAACGGGAACTACGTGGGTGAAACGCGCGAGGCGTCCGCTAGTTATAAGTAAAAAGGATACCACCCCAAATTACTACCACTATTACTAAAAAGTCGTTTATTTATACGAATTAGTGTAACTTTTAATCACTAAACATTTATTCTCACTAGCAAATAAACTTCCACGCATCAGTAACCCAAGTCAATAAAGCCAATAGAATCGCACACTTCATGCAACGCCCAAAGGGTAAACTTGACACCGAAAGAAAGTTAGAAGCTCCGCAAAACCTTATCTGAAAGTTACCCTCCTTCTTAGAAGTTTGTAAGCGATGTGCAACGAACAAGGCAGATTTATCGATACATTTTCTTTGATAGATATTGTTTTATAACTTATATTGAATAAAAATTCGTGGGCGATGTTTCTCCCGAAAAGTTTTAATTTGTTTTCAGTTTTTCTTTCTCGTAGGTGCTAATTCACTGGTCAATTCACAGAAAAAAATTGTGTATAGCCAAAAAAGCGAAGAATGTCGATGACTGGTTTTCGACCTCACATAATAATATCCTATGATCTTACACAAATAGAGAACATAACAAATAAAGAAAACAAAAAATGCTCTTCCAATCCACTATCACAGATTAACTTTTCTTTCCATAGGCTCAGGTGAAAAACTAATCATTTCAAGGTTTTCATCTAAAACTCAAGTCTCATACTCACAAAAGCATACTTCCTACTAATTTCACTAATACATATTATGTGCAAAAGTCTGTATTTTTTAATATTTGTTTATCCATCACGTCTTAGTAGGTAAACGGATTAGGAAACGGATCGATGGACGAGGGGATCAGGGGGCCTACTCCCTAAGCACGAAGTCCATTGTTTCGACCTTCTTTACGGGCGTTTCCTACTTCCTAACACCTCTGGACGGATTATTCGTTCAGGCCCGAACTATTAATAAATGACAACACAATTAGACAGTTGAATCTAGTCCCGATGTGGTTTTTTTACTTGTCCGAAAAATTTAAATTTACGCTTGTTTTTTTTACTTCACATCATCAGCCCATTAATGTTCCCACTGCTGGGACACAGGTTTTCTCTCTGTGAGAGAGAATGGCCCGTAATCCACCACGTGGGCCCAGTGCGGGTTGGTTTAAGTCACATGTCTTCGAATTTTTGGTTCTCCTTCACCGTTTTGAGAGCAGTGGTGATGAAATAATTCTCACAACGTAAAGCTCGAACCCACGACCAACAACTTGTAAGTCGCGGCCGATACCACTGGGCCACCACTGCTTTTTCCACCCCGAAGTATCGGAGTACTTTCGGACGGGGCCCGTAAATTCGTTGACGGAGATAGGGCGTAGACCCCCTGAACATATACTTAAACCATGGCATGGTAATATTAAAATATTTACTTTTTACCCTGGTACATGCTCATGGTACAATTTATCGAACGCGAGCGATGGCGTTGCCAAAAGCTACGTAAAAGTAAATATCATCATGATTAAGAGTAGCCACTGTACTGAAACTAACCTAATATTTGCTACAAATCTATTACAACGCTTCATAATTGGGACCCCACTTCGAAACCTAATATTTCTGTTTAATTGGAGTTCAATTCGACTATTAATTTCATGGAACGATTAAATCGACGGTTATTTATAGTGTTCCCCCACTTGAGGCTAGAAGTTCGAGTAATTTAGACAACGATATACGAATTCATTATTGATGGTAATTAGGTAGAGGAGCTCGTGGCTAAATAATAACAGCCGCACGGGTCGATCTTCAAGGTGAAGCAACGCTTGGCGAGGTCGGTCCGTGGATGGGTGACCATTTTCAACATACCGAGTTTACTCCGTGCTTCGGCAAGCAAGCTGAGCCGTTGGTCCTGGCTGTCATTATCACTATCATTTATAAAGTGTATTGGAACGGTACCTACATTATATTGGAAATATTGAGGTGTATCTGCAATATAAGGCGCTGGTTTCGTCTTTATTTGTTACTGTGACACGGAAAATATCTGATCGGACGCTAAAAACTCACAGTTGATAAGCAATATTAGAATCTTATCATTATCAATGAAGCAAATTAAATAATCACCATTGTGTAAAATTATCTTATCTACTCCAAAATAAAAAAAAATTGTTCTTGCGGTTTCAAATAAAATTTTAACCTTACCCATCAACAATGCGTCAAATCTATCTTATATCAAACTACAAAAGTTTTATAATTTACCCAAACTCTATAGAAACTAGAAGACAATTATAAAATGCCTCAAATTTATTCAACCCTATACTACTACATACAATTGGCCATTAAAACATAGTTGGTAAATAACTCCACAACGTCTTAACCAAAAACAGGGTTATCTCCTTTCAGAAGCCAGGCAACTATTCTTGAACAATTATGGAGCAGGCACCCGTGGCCCGAGGAATGCCGCACACTCGCGAAGTATGTCAAATATATTTTGTGATACAAGATCCTCCAAACTTTGCCAGCCACTTATAGTTGAGAACTTGCATCTTAGATAGGAGCACTGAGAACTCTTGAAGGGTATATAATTTAGCTAACTACATATTTCGGCGAAGTTCTTATTAACGCAACTTTTCGGCGTTTACCAGTGAAGTTATACTAGTACAGCACCGTGTGTAAGTTCAAAGAGTAGGGTATGGGTTGTTTCCCTTGCATACATTGCTTCATATGTTCAATATACCCCTGAATAGCTGATTTTAAAATGAGAATTACGTCTAAACGGCTAGTCGTATATTTTTGGAAAAATATATGTTACATTAGTCTATTTTCTTAATAATTTGATCTAAGAAAATTTTGAGTTTTATTCGTATAACATAGTGTAATTAATTTGTGAAGTTATGTTTAAAAAAAATACGACAATCGCACCAAAACCGCTGGGCGTATTTTAATGAAATTGACACCATCTTAAAGACAATTTAACCATCTATTTTTTTTAAAGTCATAGAATAATAAGGAAAGTACAAAAAACTACGAAATTTTGGGTCGCGCGGGCGTGAAACGAGTCCGCGTTTTGTTCCCTCAAGTTCGTTGGCGTTAGTCGTCATCTTAAGACGACGACTAACGCCAACGACCTTGAGGGAACAAAATGCGCACCCGTTTCACACGCGCGCGACCCAAAATTTAGTAGTTTTTTGTACTTTCCTTATTATTCTTTGACTTTAAAAAAAAAGCTTCAGATCAAAATGTAGATAATTAAATTGTCTTTGATATGGTGTCGATTTCATTAAAATACGCCCAGCGGTTTTGGTGTGATTGTCGTGTTTTTGTCCGTTTTAGACATAACTTTACAAATTAATTACACTATGTTATACGAATAAAACTCAAAATTTGCTCAGATAAAATTATTAAGAAAATGGTCTTCTATAACATATATTTTTTCCAATAAATTACGACTAGCCGTTTAGACGTGATTCTCATTTTAAAATCAGCTACTCAAGGGAATCGGCGCCTTAAAACAGATACGCAATTAGGGTATCTGCACCCTGAAACCTGTTTCTTATGATATTTAACTAGCCCACTTAGCTGATATATAGTTGTATATGCGCTTAGATGATAAAGTTGAGTCAAAAAAGAACAAAAATGTTTTTATCATTTGTGGTATGAAACGTGACCGATGCTTTCTCTCTGAATATTAATTGATTTAAACTTGTAACTTAACCTACCTCTGATAAGTATCTTTCTCCCTAACCACTACAAGATAGTTGATTACTCCATATAATCAGTGTCGACTAAAACTATCTACATTATATTCGATCGTTCTTCGTGAAAACATTCCGAATTATACATACGTACTTACTTATTCACATCGGTAAATGGAACAGAATTTAAAATTCGAACACGATGAATCGAAAAGTCGATTTTAGAGTCAACATTTCACATTCGAGTTGTTTTTGTAAATTCGCCACATTGCATGTCCAATTTTAAACTAGTGACTAAACCGGTACGAAAATAGAACTACAAATTGCAGCGTGAAAAACATTTTCATCAAAATAGTTTTTATTTAGCTGTCCACGCTATATGTTTTAATAAACTGTAGGTACAGAGCACCTGTATTTAATTGCAGGTTAGTAATAGTAGATTATTAACCAAGGGGATAAAGCAGTGTCTTCTGTCGCGGGTGACGATTTAAATCGCGAGCGTAACGAAGGACTCGAGGTTTACTCCCGAGCGTAGCGAGGGTGTTAAAAACTTAAATCACGAGCGAAGCGAGGGATTTAAGACGAGTCCTGAGTGTAGCGAGGGATTTAAGTTCACCCAAGACTAAGACAGCTTTATCACCGAGGAAAATACTCTACTTTTCTTACCATTTGCGAAAAAATTAACACAATAATAATATGAGATAAGCATTTATTAAAAATAATGACATATAAAAATAAATTAAAATAAACTTAACGTTTATCTATTTGAAGAAAACAAAAACGCGGCAAATTCCTAGACTAATATTTTATGTCGGAAAAGCAAAGGCATCAAGCTCATACGGCCTCGTCGGTTTTCATAATTTTATTTACTTAAAACTTACGTACTTACATACAGATTGGAAGGTACTTGGTTACACTATTGAGCGAATCCCTGTCGTGGTCTACCCGCTACTTGTGTACATTTAAGTGTGTGGTCGTGAATGAGATTATTCCATAACATTTGAGTGCCGTTTATCCTTTTGATGATAAGAATGACTTTTACAGCCTACACAAGAAGTCAAATTAACTAAAACTTAATATGAAAAAGTTAAACCTTGTTTACTGAAAAGAAAAATGTCTGCCCATTTTACACAAATTTGTCTATCACAGAACGATACATATAGAACTCCGTACTATCGCTTTCAATGAGAAAACTACAGTTAATAATATCGATGTTCAATATTTGTAAAAATTTATATTTCCCTGGGGAAATAACTTGGAGGTAACTAGCTATCAAGATAAGGACATTATGCGAGTGAATTATATCGAAGCAACTTTACTATACTCTGAATGTCGTCTAGAACTGACTGGTAAATACATTGCTATTGTTTGTAAATAACACTTTTATGCCGCTCTTGTCAGGGTCTTGTTAATATAGGCACATGAGACACATTATCAAACAGAGGCACAGCTGTATCATCCTTTTCTCGAAACCATTTAGGACATTTTCGACTCCCCTGTAACTTAGTTGTGGATAAAGCTAGAAGCTTACATTTTCAGTGACTAGGGGAACATAATATATCTGGGCATAATCCCAAATTACATTCAATTTGAACTTGTATTTTAAAAATAATTTCAAGTCAAAACCAGTACTAACAATGCCTCTATATCACAGACATAAATCTAACTAGATGACGCGATTGTATGTACTTCGCGTTCCAGAAAACGGAGTAAAGTTACGATCAATGATAGTAATCTGAACTTTTCATTTAGCATGACCGGAAATCCACCAAAATCTAGAAAAATGCATTTTTAGGTCATATTGAGCTGTAAAGAATGTTTAGAAAAGTTGGCCGAGGCTTGGAAATGTTTTCTTAAAATGGTAAGTAAATTTGTTTTTAAATTGTTTGTGAAAAAGTTGCACGCTTGGTTTTCATACAGATGGAGGGACTTGCGTTATCTAGTTAGATTTATATCTGTGTTCTATATAGTATCAAGAAGATATTGCAGATGTCTGTCGATAGGTAGATGGCTATGCTCTGGACAATGTGCTTTTATATCGGTACTAGCGTGACGAAAGCGTATGTCAAAAAATCTGAAATGTATCAGATTGACATTTCATTCAATGTCACGTGGTCAAGCAATAACAAATGTCAAAATTTCCTTGCACTTGGTGGGTATTAAACTATCATATATCTGGGAACATAGAACTATGAGCCATATTTATATGATAGTGTAATATAAACATAATATGATTTCATAACGTCCGTAATAAAAAAACCGGCCAAGTGCGAGTCCGACTCGCGCACGAAGGGTTCCGTACCATTATTGCAAATTACGGCAAAAAAATCATGTTTATTGTATGAGAGGCTCACTTAAATATTTATTTTATTCTGTTTTTAGTATTTGTTGTTATAGCGGCAACAGGAATACATTATCTGTGAAAATTTCAACTGTCTAGCTATCACGGATCATGATATACAGCCTGGTGACAGACAGACCGACGGACCGTGGAGTCTTAGTAATAGGGTCCCGTTTTTACCCTTTGGGTACGGAACCCTAAAAATATGATGATGATGATTCTTCATGGTGATCCTATGTATGACCATAGATCATAAATATTTACACCAATTGATATTTTTAATACGTCAATGAATACCTCTGACTTTTTGACAATCGTAATCGCTGGCAGAATTTCACTATTTTCTAAAATCGAACGGTACTTTGAAGCTGGAAACAAATTATCGGACGGACGCGACTGACAGCCGTGGATTATAGAGTATCTAGGTAATGAATGTACATTACATTGTGCAAACTATCGGACGTAAACAAGAAAATAATCATGCTCTGCAGGCGGAGGATGCACCCGATTTTGGTCAGATAGCCTGCAAATATGTATCCTCCGACTGCACAGCATGTTTTTTTCCTTGTTTACGACTTTTTAGTTCGCTTTTGAATTTTTGGTTTTTGATTTTTTGAATTAAGTTTCTTTTTTTTCGTTATTGACACCGATATCCGAAAAGAAAGTTATTTTTCGCTTTGTAGTATTTTGTATTGGAAGTCGGTATTTTTAGGGTTCCGTACCTCAAAAGGTAAAAAAGGAACCCTTCTAAGATCACTCTCTTGTCCGTCTGTATGTCCGTGTGTCACCAAAATGGCAAATTTTTTATTCGCGAAAACTTGTAAGTACCAAAATATCCCTTAATTTTCATTTTCATTATACATTCATTTCGGATTTTTTCCTTTACTTATGCTGTAAGACACACACTAAATACTATACAAACCGGAATCTGTGGAGCCTTTATTTTATTAATTTATGGATATTAGATAGATATTTTGGAATTTAACGTTATTTACATATCCCTTATTAATATTATAAACAAATAGGTATATATATATATATATATTTAAAACAATAAACAACTTAGTAGAACAAAACCTTGAAAATATTATTGAAACTCGGCACATTTTCCTTACACTAAATCTTCAATAAGTATCTCATAAATGTGTTGACCGATTTGCACAATCCAAACGGAAATATTGGTTTTACGCCTACCTATACCTAGGATTAAAGACTAAAATAGTTAAAATATCACCATAAACAAATTAGGTTTAAGTTACGTAATATATAAAACGATAATCTCAACATTGTTCTTGAATTTGCTTACAAATTTATTTTTTCAGTCGTTAACGATCAAATTAAGAAACCAGTACGAATCTAATACGAGTAAGAACAAGAGAACAACTTAATTAACACATTCGTAATTGGAATCGAAAGCATTCTTAAAACTTACGTACTTACATACAGATTGGAAGGTACTTGGTTACACTATTGAGCGAATCCTTGTCGTGGCCTCCCCGCTACTTGTGTACATTTTAGTAACCCGTATTGTCCTACAGCTGGACAAAGGATTACCTATTCTCCTTCCACCTTTCTCTGTCTAGAGTTGCCAAGTACAAATCTTAGCCTTGTCATCTCCATGGGGGACCGACTGGGTCGTGAATGAGATTATTCCATAACATTTGAGTGCTGTTTATCCTTTTGATGATAAGAATGATTTTTACAGCCTACACAAGAAGTCATATAATCTAAAACTAAATATGAAAAAGTTAAACCTTGTTTACTGAAAAGAAAATGTCTTCCCATTTTACACAAGTTTGTCTATCACAGAACGATACATATAGAACTCCGTACTATCGCTTCCAATGAGAAAACTACGGTTAATAATATCGATGTTCAATATTTGTAAAAATTTATATTTTCCTGGGGAAATAACTTGGAGGTAACTAGCTATCAAGATAAGGACATTATGCGAGTGAATTATATCGAAGCAACTTTACTATACTCTGAATGTCGTCTAGAACTGACTGGTAAATACATTGCTATTGTTTGTAAATAACACTTTTATGCCGCTCTTGTCAGGGTCTTGTTAATATAGGCACATGAGACACATTATCAAACAGAGGCACAGCTGTATCATCCTTTTCTCGAAACCATTTAGGATATTTTCGACTCCCCTGTAACTTAGTTGTTGATAAAGCTAGAAGCTTAAATTTTCAGTGACTAGGGAACATAATATATCTGGGCATAATCCCAAATTACATTCAATTTGAACTTGTGTTTTAAAAATTATTTCAATTCAAAACCAGTACTTACAATGCCTCTATATCACAGACATAAATCTAACTAGATGACGCGATTGTATTTACTTCGCGTTCCAGAAAACGGAGTAAAGTTACGATCAATGATAGTAATCTGAACTTTTCATTTAGCATGACCGGAAATCCACCAAAATCTAGAAAAATGCATTTTTAGGTCATATTGAGCTGTAAAGAATGTTTAGAAAAGTTGGCCGAGGCTTGGAAATGTTTTCTTAAAATGGTAAGTAAATTTGTTTTTAAATTGTTTGTGAAAAAGTTGCACGCTTGGTTTTCATACAGATGGAGGGACTTGCGTTATCTAGTTAGATTTATGTCTGTGCTCTATATAGTATCAAGAAGATATTGCAGATCTCTATAGGTAGATGGCAGAGACGATTCATCAAAATATGCTCTGGACAATGTTCTTTTAAATCGGCGCTAGCGTGACAATAGCGAATGTCAAAAAATCTGAAATGTATGGGATTGACATTTCATTCAATGTCACGTGCTCAAGCGATAACAAATGTCAAAATGCCCTTGCACTTGGGGGGTACTATACTATCATATATCTAGGATCATAGAACTATGAGCCATATACGATAGTGTAATATAAACATAATATGATTTCATATGAATCATATCGTCTGTAATAAAAAAACCGGCCAAGTGCGAGTCCGACTCGCGCACGAAGGGTTCCGTACCGTTATCGCAAATTACGGCAAAAAATCATGTTTTTTGTATGGGAGCCGCACTTAAATATTTATTTTATTCTGTTTTTAGTATTTTTTGTTATAGCGGCAACAGAAATACATCATCTGTGAAAATTTCAACTGTCTAGCTATCACGGTTCATGATGTACAGCCTGGTGACAGACAGACCGACGGACCGCGGCGTCTTAGTAATAGGGTCCCGTTTTTACCCTTTGGGTACGGAACCCTAAAAATATGATGATGATGATTCTTCATGGTGATCCGATGTATGACCATAGATCATAAATATTTACACCAATTGAAATTTTTGATGTCAACCTCTGACTTTTTGACAATCGTTATCGCTGGCAGAATTTCACTATTTTCTAAAATCGAACGGTACTCTGAAGCTGGAAACAAATTATCGGACGGACGCGACTGACAGCCGTAGATTATAGAGTATCTAGGTAATGAATGTACATTACATTGTGCAAACTATCGGACGTAAGTCGCGGACGTGACCTTAGGCGTTCGGACGTCTGATAGAGATCTGGCAGCCGCGTCCCATACGACTGTGCACACATATCAGCCGCGGCTGTAAGTCACGTCCGTCAGCCGCGTCCGATAATTTGTTCCCAGCTTAAAAATCGCTTTTAATTTTTTTGTCTGCTTAGTAAAATCTCTATTAGGCACATTTTGAAAAAAACTTACCTTCAAGGCCCAAGTTTGATAGCAAAAACGCAATCAGAAAATGCGAAGCGATTTTATGAGATATCAAAGTAGAATATTAAAATCACACAGAAAAGTACAAGTACATTTAATGGAATAAATGGATAAATATCAAAAGAGAAACCTAAGTGGTCTCTAAATGTCTGAATAAATTACATTTGTAGGAGATTGCCTTTTATCAAAGACACTTTCATCTATCGCGATTACATTCAATTTTCTATAATATCTACAAATCTATACTATAATCTATACTAATATTATAAAGCTGAAGAGTCTGTTTGTTTATTTGTTTGTTTGTTTGAACGCGCTAATCTCAGGAACTACTGATTGGAATTGAAAAATTATTTTTGTGTTGGATAGCCCATATATCGAGGAAGGCCATATAACATTACGCTACGACAAATAGGAGCGGAGCATAAATGAAAAATGTTGCAAAAACGGGCAAAAATCTTCCTTTTTGAGAGCTTCTGTTGCATGCGCTGCGTAAACGGTTTAAGTTACGAAACAATCATGTATATTGGGTAGGTAGGGTAGATGAGTAGTTAGGTAGGTAGCCAGTTGACAGGAGCGAAGCCACGTGGGACAGCTAGTATTATAATATTATAAAGCTGAAGAGTTTGTTTGTTTGAACGCGCTAATCTCAGGAACTACTGGTTGTAATTGAAGAATTATTTTTGTGTTGGATAGTCCATTTGTCGAGGAAGGTTATCTATGTCAATATTATAAAGAAGAAAGATTTTTTTGTTTGTTTGTTTGTACCGAATAGGCTCTGAAACTACTGGACTGAATTAAAAAAATCTTTCACCAATAGAAAGCTACATTATTCCTGAGTGACATAGGCTATTTTTTAATCCCGATAACGGCAGGCTAATTATGTATCTTTTGCAAGAGCAAAACGATTGCGATTTTTGCGCAATAATTGCTCTTCAATACAAAAGTTTTAGAGTTTTTGGCGGTTTTTTTTTTAAATAAGTGCATTTGACAAACAGCGAGCGATTAGCAAACGATTGTGTATGACCTACCATACCTACTTTGCAGGTAATTCCGACTTTTATGACCTAAAGCGTTTGATCGCTATCGTTTTGCTCTTGCAAAGGATACGTAATAAGCCTGCGGGTCGTGTGGGGTGGTCCACGGGAGCGAAGCCACGGGGAACAGCTAGTAGGGTATATAACATCACGCTACGACCAATAGTAAAGTTAGTGATAGATAATAGTAAAGTTAGTGATAGACACAATTTTAATACCAGAAATAAAGATAAGTTAGATCAACCATCATATAGATTAGCTAAAGTACACACATCTTTCATGGGGTACTGTGTTAAATTCTATAACAAAATACCTTGTGAGATATTAAAGTTAAATGAAAGAAAATTTAAAACAATAGTTAAAAGCACACTTTGTAAACAAGCATATTACAAATTAGATGATTATATTCAAGATAAGAATGCTTGGAAACATGCTGGTCCTGCTCCATAGGCCTATCTTTGGTGTGGACAAAATCAAAATGGTTAATTGGTATTATATTCATAATTATAGTAACGCTTTATTTTTATTTTTTCTTCTTTTTTTGTTTAAAAAAATTGACTCGCACACTGTTCTGTTGTTGTTTAATTAGGTAATGTACCTATGTTTGCACTATTTGTAAGTACGTGAGGACCATGTTCCTATTTATCAAGTAAAGGAATTTACCTGTTAATGCTTGTAATTCTCTCATACCTATATGTAGTATAGTAGTGCTGGGTACATCGTCCTCACGTATACGAATTTATTAATGTATGTACCTATCCTGTAAATATTGTGTAAAACTTTTCTTTAAAAGAGTAAGTATGGAGTTTCTTGTGCGTTCTTCTCCATAACAACCTACATTTCCGAATGCACGGTAGAATCAATTTTTATTAAATGTAAATTTTAACGTTCAAAAGTGCCACATAATGGCCTACTTGAAATAAACACATTTGACTTTGACTTTGAATAGGAGTGGAGCATAAATGAAAAATGTTGCAAAAACGGGCAATATTATTCCTTTTTGAGAGCTTTCGTTGCGTGCGCTGCGTAAACGGTTTAAGTTACGCAACAATCATGTATGTAGGGTAGGTAGGGTAGATGGGAAGGTAGGTAGTACGTAGTTAGTAGTACGTAGGTAGGCAGTAGACGGGAGCGAAGCCGCGTGGGACAGCTAGTGCTTTATATTCACCGATCTAAAGAATGTTCCTCGCTTTTGTCTCTACAAATATTCAGGTCTAATGATAATTAAGAATTTCGTTTAATTAACTAAATGAATGTCGGCAAAATCTTAATGATTTTAATTAAGGAATAATAAACTGTGTAATAAAATTATGAGCTTGTACCGTGTCGACATCTTGTCGCTTGAGTTATTATTAGATGATATTTAAGATATTGTTTTAATAATTAAGTTATATATTTAAAGGATATGAGGAGCTCGTAGCTATATAATAACAGCCACACTGGTCAAATATCAAGGTTAAGCAACGCTTGCCGAGGTCGGTCCGTGGATGAGTGACCATTTCAACATACCGAGTTCCCTACGTGCCTCGGAAAGCACTATAAGCCGTTGGTCCAATTTGAAGATCTTTGACAGTCGTTACGGTTAGTCAGAAGCTTGAGATCTGACACCAGTCTTGCCAAGAGGTATCGTGTTACCCAGTTATTGGGTTGTGGAGGTCAGATAGGCAGTCGCTCTATGTAAAACTGAATCCGGTAAGATTGGAAGCCGACCCTAACAACAATTGGGTAAAGGCTAGGCATATGCATAGGATATGAAAGATTAATTTCACTTTGTCATCGACTTCGCTTGCGTAATAGCATTGAGGTAATAATGTACTATGCACCGTAAAAGTAGAAAATTATCCCAGTGGATACACTACCTTTTAAAAAAAATATTGTATCTATGTCCGAATTCTAGTCACGTCAAACTTACAGAGTTCATATTTTTAACCCCCGACGGAAAAAAAGGATGCATAAGTTTGACGTGTGTTGCTGTGTATCTGTGAATCTGTGTATCTGTCTGTGGCAACATAGCTCCTTAACGGATGAACCGATTTTGATTTAGTTTATTTTGTTTGAAATCGGTTCAACCGTTCAAAAGTAATTCGCATTTTGCTCTTTGAATCTGGGTTTTTTCGCAAGATAAATAAAAAAAGCAAGTTTTCGCAAGATACCATGTCATAATTACGTGTTTTGATAGATTGTCGATTGAATCGTGTGTACTTCTAGGTATACACGATAAATAAAATATACTGCTGGTGTTGGCAGTTCCCCGACGCGAGTGCGAGGCTTCTTTTAAATCGGGGTTTTCTAAATTTTATTTTTTATAATGAAAGTGTGTGTAGTGTGTGTGAGAGCAGTGGTGCCCCAGTAGTATCGGCCGCGACTTACAAGTTGTAGGTCGTGGGTTCGAGCACAGGCAGGCGCTTTACTTTGTGTAAATTATTTCTTCACCACTGCTCCCAAAACGGTGAAGGAAAACATCGTGAGGAAACTGGCATATCCTAGAACCAAAAATTCGAAGACATGTGACAACCAACAAACCGCACTGGGCCCGCGTGGTGGCTTACGGCCCATTCCCTCTCACAGAGAGGAGGCCTGTGGCCCAGCAGTGGGAACATTAATAGGCTGATGATCTGATAATGTAAGTAAAATAAGGAAATCAAGTTTTAAGGTACCCAGTGATGATGCTTCAAAAGTTAAAACACAAGTCTTTGAAGGTAAATATTTTTATATCGGCAACTAAAATACAATAACATCAACATCTAGGTACTTCTACCAAATAATAAAACATCTTGTTTACGTGCTTATAAAAACGAGTCCAATCGACCATAACAATTGAGTATATATTTTATGGTGTCAGATATGAGATCTAAGAGCAATTCCCCACTACAATAAAATCCTATATGTGGACATAATGCTAAAGGCCAGCTTACATAATGGAGGTACAGGAGGCCGAAAATATTATATATCCTAAAGACTGAAAATTTAAAATGTATTACGTATTATGTTAGTTGAAAAAATACGCGGAGTCGCGCTTGGAGGTCGTTGGCTTTTGCTAAATATTTTTTGTCTTTAAATTTTTTATTATATACAGAGCCATATTTTTCGTTTTAGTGTTTTCTTTTTGCAGTCTAATCAGATACTAAAAGAGTCAAGTTATCACTATTCTGGTTTTCTACTGGTACTAACTTATCTACTATCAAACATGCAGTCAATACAGTTCGTTCAACCACTTGTGCGTATGTATGGCAAATCGATGAGAGCAACCTATTTTGTCGATTTAATTTTGCCCAAATAGTCACTTGGCTACATCTAGAATTGGCTGGGCGCATTGTAATGTAGTTCCGTTTCGCGACCCTGGCGCTGGTGGCTATGCTTGCGCTCTGTCAGCCGTGTGTTTACGTGCAAGAAAGATGGCGGCGTCTCAGGCAATCGAAAACAGCGATAGTAAAAGCAATAACAGTGACTTAATTGCAGAAAAAAAGTGCTTGGCAACTAAATTACGAACAACTGTTACAGGATTTTTAAGCGAGTATCGCAAATACAACGCTTGTAGTATAGTCACCCTACAGACTCTATTTGTCCAAGCATGTCTGGGCATATCGTCAAAAGTTAATCTTCAAACGACAGGCCAATCAAGAATGGTATCGTGATGTGCCCAAGCAAATCTCGATCAGCCTAGATCAACGAGTGGCCTACGACATACATATCAAACAACTTAGAACAGAATTGAGTGTCATTGAGCAGGATAGTGCGACATTGCATAAAGGAAGGGTCTTTCATAATATAAGTACTTCTTCAGCTTTTTGAGAGACTAATATATATCTATACTTCTACATCTATACTATTACTATAATCTATACCTCTATACCGGAAATATTTTTTTGTTTGTTTGTACCGAATAGGCTCCGAAACTACTGAACCGATTTAAAAAATTCTTTCACCTATGGAAAGCTACATTATTCCCGAGTAACATAGGCTAAAATTTTGACGGGAGCGAAGCCGCGGGGGTCAACTAGTAATAATAATATTAATATTATAAAGAGACAAGATTTGTATTTTTGTATGTAACGAATAAACTTAAAAACTACTGAACCGATTTCAAAAATTCTTTGAACGTTGAGAAGCTACACTATCCCCGGGTAACATAGGACACTTTTTATCCCTGTATTCCCACGGGAACAGGAACTACGCGGGTGAAATCTGTGTGCTAGTATTGTATAAAAATACCAAATTTGGCTACCTCCTACCAAAAAACGAAACTTGCGTCATGTAAACTCCTCTTAACCGTAAGATGTGGCGCATCAATCCGCCGGATCATGTCGGACAGGGACGGATGTTGCTGTCGTCTCACATTTTGTCTCTATTCTCTCGTAACGCGTTATTTACGAGGCTTACCTACTTTGAGATTCTTTCTTTTTTTACTCGATTAACTGCCAGTAATGGCTTTGGAGAAAAAACAACGCTACGTCTGGCTAATGTTGTCTAATGTAAATTTTACTGAGACGTAAGATTAGGTAGACAAATTGAAACTATCTGGTACCTGGTAGCCAACTGAGGAAGTTTAGGTAGACTCATCAATGTCATCCTTAGTCTTGTTTTCAGCCAACAGTAGTCCACTACCGGACACAGGCCATGTCTATTGCTCGCCGACCCAATCCTTGGAAACCACCATCCTTCACCACCAGCATAATAAAAAATAAAATAAAATAGCCTATATGTCTTACAAAATAAAAGAAATATAGGCTGTCATTTGAAGATCTTTGACAGTCGTTACGGGTAGTCAGAAGCTTGAGATCTGATACCAGTCTTGCCAAGGGGTATCGTGTTACCCAGTTACTGGGTTGTGGAGGTCAGATAGGCAGTCGCTCCATGTAAAGCACTGCTACTAAGCTGAATCCGGTAAGAAGAAGAAAGAAAACCAGTTTATTTGGCACACACAGATACACACAATGTACAAATAAAAGGAAAGGTAATTAAAAAAAAAACAATTACATACACAGTGTGCCGCCAAAAAGGTCCAGTTCAGCAAAATGCCAGACAACTGGGAGTTGCCTGACGCTGGTTTTCAACTTAAACTTACGTTGAAGTGCACGGATGTGAATTAGTTTTTACGAGGTTACAATACAGGTAAATAGATATGTGTTTATGTTCAATACAGGTAAATAGATATATGTTAGTGTTTTTTTATAAGATATACAGGTATGTTTAATAATTTGGTATGAACCATAATAAGGTAAGACTGGAAACCGACCCCAACAACAATTGGGAAAAGGCTAGGCAGATGATGAGCCTATATTTCTTAAAGAATCTAGTTTTACAAAATAGTGGTGTTAGTAACGTAAAGCATAAAAGTGTAATTATTTCTTAATTTAGTGTTTGTATGTTTTCTTAAATTTTATAACAAAATTAGTTTTTTTTAAGGCTTCCTCCAAAGTGAGCCAGTCTTCTCTGGATTTTGCTGAAATCCTCCAATTTGGACCCGCTGTGCATTTTATTTCGTAATCCAATCTATTTCGGGGTCTTCCTTTCCTTCTTTTACCTATTGGCCCTTTCCACGCACTCACACTTTTTGTCCATCGCTGTGCTTGGAGGCGAGCAACGTGTCCAGCCCATTTTTTATCCCATTACCACCAGCATACCAGCACAATGTAGAACATTATCTACATTAACTTTTGCCAGATAACACATTACCCCACCAATGACAACTAATTACGCCAGGGCACCCTCTGCCTACGTAAAAACAGTATAAGTATAAAATAAGGTATTATTCCTCCGTCGGTTATCTGGCTGTAACCTCGGGTCGCCAGTAATTACCGCTGTAGACACAGATAATTGCCTCGAGATTCTGCTTTCCCCAATTTTTGTCACAATTTTCCCGCTACGCTACCTACAATCTCGTTTTCTCGAATATCTGCGGTGTGCCATTAGATCTTATCGTATTGCGTTTGACGTCAACTGTTTATTTCTGTTGAGCTGTGCCAGCTGTGTTCACGATGGGAGATAAAAATAATGACATATTATTGACGTATCATTTTTCTGTCTTGTTTTTTTCCTTTTGATGCGTGACTGCATTATAGACAGCAATTCATTTACCTACCTGTATACCTACACGAGGATGTTAGATGAATAAAAAGCCCCAACGAACTCAACAGAAAAGCGAACTCCAACAAACGCGAGTCATTGTACAAAAAAGTGTTCAAATGAAGCTACTCACAGTACTCACAAACTGAAACGTGTGAAGCACGCGATTCTACAAAGCCGTTGAACGTTAAGTTTCTAGCTTTCCTTGACAAATGAACAGTGAGCAGTGTAGCAAGCGGCTGAGGCAGCGGGACGTGTTCAATTCATCACGGCGCAGTCGACTCAGCAATACTTCGCGCTCGCAATTTTTCCGATGACGAACACTTTCGCACATCACAGCGGAAACTCGCTGACTCAGGGGGGTTATTATGTGTCGTCAACCTCTATTAAACGTAGGTAAAAAGACTGCGTGAACTGAGAGTGACGGAGCGATGCCCTGTATTAGGTAGAAGCATTTAGATCTGCACGGTCGTATCGGATAGGGAATCCGTAAGAATATTCAGAAAGTATCAGTACTTGTTGAAGATAACTAAAACTCAAAGAAAAAGTTTCCATTCAGTACACAATTCAGCGTATTATAGGGATTTTAGGGATATGTTCGAGATTTATTCAGGCTTTTCTGGAGCGGAGAAGTTACATTTATTCTTTTATTTGTATATGTCTATTCAATGGCTATGAATCTGTAAATTATATTAGTCAATTTGGTAATATTTGTAAATTTCTAGCTGCATTTCACAGCCAGTCTCTATCCGTTGCGGTTTAGTTCTTATCTATCAATTCTGTACATTTCGCTCAGTTGAATAGGCCTCTTCATAGAATCAATATTTTGCTTCGGTGAACAGTTTGAATACGTTTCCAATAGTTAGGATTTACAGTGTCATAGAATGATGATACTGACAAAAACTCCTATTCAAAGGAATTCAAGCACACTATATACTGTTTATAATAGCATAGATGACGTCATAAACTCATTAACCTATTTAGCACACTCACACAAAGTGAAGAGCTTTTCATGAAAAAGTGTCATTAAAATATTGCTGCAGTACAAACACAGAAGTCTGTGAAGTTCATGTCAGGAAATAAGTATAATTTATTCATGTGTTATTTGTGAACTAAAAACGTAAATTAACTCCGTAGTTTTCATTTAGCTTCTGACAATCAAAACTACACGCGAATGTTTCGGAAAGTGTTCCTCGCTTTTGTTATTAAACTACACAATATTAAACTTGATATAATAATTAGCAAAATATTATACGACGGCATACTGTTATAAAGAGGAAAGATTTGTATTTTCTATGTAACGAATAACTTAAAACTAATGGACCGATTCCAAAAATCCTTTACCGTTCGGAAGCTACACTATCCCTGGATGACAAAAGCGTACTTTTTATTCCTGTTTTCCCACGGGAACGGAGTTCCCGTTCGGGAACGTTCCCGGTTCCAGGGATCGTTCCCGTGGGTGAAAGCGCGAGGCGTCCGCTATTTGTAAGTAAAAATAAAACACTGAGGATACCACTCTAAATGACTACCACCATTTCTAAAAAGTTGTTTATTTATACGAATTAGTGTAACTTTTAATTTGGGCGCACGGTTAGCGCAGTGGTTGAGCGATTGACTGCTGCGCTGCGTGTCGCGGGTTCGATTCCCGCACGGAACAAATATTTGTGGATCTACAGATAGTTGTTCCAGCTCTGGGTGTTGTGTATGTTAGTTTATATGGTTGTAAACGCACCCATGATACAGGAAGAAATTCCTAGTGCGGGGCAAACTATAAAAAAAAATTACCAAACACTTATTTTTACTCACAAATAAACTTCCAGGCGTCAGTAACCCAAATCAATAAAGCCAATAGAATCGTCCACTGCATGCAACGCCCAAAGGGTAAACTTGACACCGAAAGAAAGTTAGAAGCTCCGCAAAACCTTATCTGAAAGTTACCCTCCTTACCCTCCTTCTTAGAAGTTTGTAAGCGATGTGCAACGAACAAGACAGATTTTTCCGATACATTTTCTTTGATAGATATTGTTTTATAACTTCTATCGAATACAAATTCGTGGGCGATGTTTCTCCCGAAAAGTTTTAATTTGTTTACAATGCATGTCCTCGAAAAGAGCGTTTGTCAAGCAGCCAAACTGTGCGGAAAGTGTCACTTTTTTTCACTAGTGCTTTTTACATTCCTGTATTTTTTAAATTTTTAACTCCAACGTCAGCCCGACGCATAGAGTTTTTATTATTTGAGAAAAGTTTTACAAATTAGTTATGTACAGATTATCATTCATATAAAAGGTAAAATAAAACTAATACTTCATTTTAGGAGTTTTTAATTACTCTAGATTTAGATTTTGATCAATAAATTAATTTTAAATATGTTTGGCAGAACGTATATTTTGCTCGCGCCTTATTGCATTACGATGTGACAGCTATTTGCACACTTGTAGCATAAATAACTATTTCAGTTTTTCTTTCTCGTAGGCGCTAATTCACTGGTGATATTAAAAATAAGTTCGATGAAAAGAAAAAATCGTGTATAGCTTAAATGGCTAATAATGTCGATGGCTGGTTTTCCACCTTACATATTATAAATATATCGTATGATCATTATACAAATAGAGAACATAACAAACAAAGAAAACAAAAAATCCTCTTACAATCCACTATTACATATTCAATTTTTCTTTCCATAGGCACAGGTGAAAACGAATCATTTCAAGGTTTTCAGCTAAAAAAATTAGTCGCTCATCAAAAATCCCACTTCCTACTAATTTCACTAATAGATTATATGCAAAAGTCTGTGTGTTTAAATATGTGTTAATCCATTACGTCTTAATAGGTGAACGGATTAGGAAACGGATGGACGGAGGAGGGGATCAGGGGGCCTACTCCCTAAGCACGAAGCCCGTAGTTTCGGCCTTCGTTACGGGCGTTTCCTACTCCCTAACACCTACGGACGGATTATTCGTTCAGGCCCGATCTACTAATAAATGACAACACAATTAGACAGTTGTATCTACTCCCGATGTGTTTTTACCCGTCCAAAAAAAAAAAAATTACACTTTTTTTTTCACATCACATCACATCATCAGCCCATTAATGTTCCCACTGCTGGGACACAGGCCTCCTCTCTGTGAGAGGGAATGGGCCGTAATCCACCACACGGGCCCAGTGTGGGTTAGTGGATGTCACATGTCTTCGAATTTTTGGTTCTAGGACATGCCGGTTTCCTCACGATATTTTCCTTCACCGTTTTGAGAGCAGTGGTGATGAAATAATTTACAAAAAGTAAAGCACCTGCCGGGGTCGAACCCACGACCTACAACTTGTATGTCGCGGCCGATAACACTGGGCCACCACTGCTGACTTGTTTTTTTCACCCCGAAGTTTCGGGGTACTTTCGGACGGGGCCCGTAAATTCGTTGACGGAGATAGGGAGTAGACCCCCTGAACAGATATTTTACAACCATGGCATGGTAATAATAAAATATTTATTTTTCACCCTGGTACATGCTCATGGGATAGCATATTGAACGCGAGCGATGGCGTTGCCAAAAGCTACGTTAAAGTAAATATCATCATGATTAAGTGTAGCCACTGTACTGAAACTAACCTAATATTTGCTACAACTCTATTACAACGCTTCATAATTGGGACCCCACTTCGAAACCTAATATTTCTGTTTAATTGGAGTTCAATTCGACTATTAATTTCATGAAACGATTAAATCGTCGGTTATTTATAGTGCTCCCCCACTAGAGGCTAGAAGTTCGAGTAATTTCGACAACAATATACGAATTAATTATTGATGCTAATTAGGTAGAGGAGCTCGTGGCTAAATAATAACACCCGCACGGGTCGAATTTCAAGGTTAAGCAACGCTTGGCGAGGGCGGTCCGTGGATGGCTGACCATTTTCAACATACTGAGTTTCCTCCGTGCCTTGGAAAGCACGTAAAGCCGTTGGTCCCGGCTGTCATTTGAAGATCTTTGACAGTCGTTACGAGTAGTCAGAAGCTTGAGATCTGACACCAGTCTTGCCAAAGGGTACCGTGTTACCCAGTTACTGGGTTGTGGAGGTCAGATAGGCAATCGTTCCGTGTAAAACACTGGTACTCAGCTGAATCCGGTTAGACTGGAAGCTGACCCCAATAAAGTTGGGAAAAGGCTAGGCAGGTTGATTATTGATTGTAATTGCATTAAACTGTGGACTCGGTTGCGGTACCACAGATAATAATGATACCAGCCAGTTACTGTTCCACTGCAGACACTAGGCCTCTTATCAGTCACTGATGTCAGCGATGTCCTAGATAAACTTAGACGGTACATTGGTACTTGCCCGGATTTGAATTCAGACCTTAGGCATGAGAGGCGAGGTCTTAGCCACTGGGGACACCACTAAATACTTGCATTAGTACAAGTATTATACATTACACAAGCATTTGACGACTACAGTCGCCAACGACCTTGAGGGAACAAAACGCGCATTCGTTTTACACCCGCACGACCCAAAATGCAGTAGTTTTTTGTACTTTCCTAACTTTCTTTATTTGTCTATGACTTAAAAAAATGTATATAATTAAATTGTCTTTGAGATGGGCTCAATTTCATTAAAATACGTCCGGCAGTTTTGGTGTGATTGTCGTTTTTCGTCCGTTGAAGACATAACTTTACAAATTAATTACACTATGCTTTACGAATAAAACTAAAAATGTTCTTAGATAAAATTATAAAACAATGGTCTTATGTTACAAATATTTACATAAGACCACATAAGACCAGGGGTATCTACACATTTATATCGATCTTTTAAATCTTACTTCTTATCTTACTATATATCACACTAATATTTTAAAGGCGAAAGTTTGTGCGTGTGAGTTTGTGTGTTTGTCTGTTTGTTACTTCTTCGCGCTCAAACGGCTGGATGGATCTAAAATGGGCACAGAGATAGATTATAGTCAGGAAAATCACAAAGGATACTTTTACTTGTACAATGTAACCAACTACAAATGAATGACTGTTAATTCTCGCTTCGTAAATACTTTTACGATAATATTTACATTAAAATTAATATTGATATACGGAATTTATCATCAAGAAGGTAAATAGATAGCAAAGATTCAAGATATCCAATAGAACAACTAAACAAAACTAATGAAGATTACAGTTCTCGCTCTTCAACTGAAGTTTGATACAATGCCAAATATACCTATTACGGAAGTTTTAATGACCCTTTGAACTCAGTTCTAACTATAACTTCTCCAAGTCGTCCTCTACAATTGGACAAAGACAACAATACTCAACAAACTCCTTTTTATCAGTAACAAAAAGTTTTACATTTTCTCCAGTACCTATCTTGATTCAACATTTCAGATCAGATTTACGTGGGCTATTTTAAAGTTAGCTTGTTACAGTACCTACCACGATTTGTTTCATACGCCTCATTAAGCCCAAAACGATTGTTGTTCTTACATATAATCGAATTTTCAAAGTTTCCTTCTCACAATATATATCTTCTGGCTTTGACATAGATCAAACTGCTTCGTCTCGAATTGTTTTAGTTTTGATAATTCTAAAAACAAAAACAAACCTATATACAAATACAAAAGGGAGACGGAAAAGACCTCATTGTGCATCAAAAAATTCGTCCACATCGATGTCAATGGGAAACGTGCCCAGAACGCTGGCAGCAGCAGCAGTTTTGATTGTATCTTGTGCAACTTCTCAGATATTAGTTTGCATGAAGACTCTGCCGGTCGGAACATCAATTTCAATATATAACTGATCTCACAAAAAGTTTGACAATTTACTATTATTGAACGCGTTATTAAACTTGAATTATTACTTTAACATCAATGAGTATTATTTCCATTGTAACTCCAAGAATCAAACAGCTGAAGTAAGAATCCAAACATTTTAGCTTTAACATACCGAACACGTTCTGACCCCCACGTGACGCCCGAAAATAGCGTAAGTGTATCCTAAACCAACGGAAATAAAGGTTTTATTATTTCAATCAGATGGCCATTTGCTATAATTGTGCCCGTAATAAAAACCAAGCAATAACTAAAAGCGGAATGAATGAAATTCGATCGTGGTGCGATCCACATCAAATAGATTAAAAGGATCCACACACGGACAGTTTTACGGTTATTTAAACAGGATTTATTTGAGTAGGAGCGGAATTTAAACAGATTAGCGTTGGAGCCGCGACCCTCGCTGTTTTACTTATCTAACTATTCTTACTGTTTTTCAGTGAGGATTAACTAGTGTTGAAAGCTCGTTAATTTTCCAGTAAAAATTAGGGCTCCGACGACATGCCAGCGTTGCGCTGTATGCATATTGAAATAAAAAAGAAAATTAACTCATTAACCTACATTATGTAGCTTTGTTTCTAGGAATTAGATTTTTCACAGCATTGTTATTTGGAGTGCATATCACGCACTAGTATTTCACAAGCGGTGACAATATTAACACCATGTTTTCAGTCTCCTTCGTGCGTGACACACAAGTCCCGTATCGTTTACCCGCTTGTCAAGGGTGTCAGAATGATCCAGAAGGTTAGCATAAGTTGAACAATAAGCAAGCAGCACGCAGTCTTAGTGAGTTAGTGACGTCTTAGTGAGTTAGAGTTAGTGACGTCACATGACGTGACGACACGCTCGAGACATGCATTTTATATGAATGTGTTTTAGACGCAGTCGAGCATGGAGGCTTCGTATCAACAGTAATTTCAAGGTGCGTGTGTGCGGAAGGATATACAGATGGATGGCATTATATTTAAACCCTGTGATCAATTTGAGAATGTTTTTTGCACTCATTTCAAGATAGACGGGCCAGGGTCGTTATACAGTGGGTACCTGACGACGGTGTCGTAACCGAAGCAGGCCCAAGAAACGCTGGCGCAAGATGGCCTGGAGGAAGAAAAACACAAAGAACATTGCAAAAGTTTTAGGGAGACTTTTGCTCAGCTGTGGAATAGCTTAGGGTAACTTAAAAATATGATTGGACAAAAAAAACAAAATACAAACAAAAAGAAAACGAGAAAATTGATTCTCTCTATTATGGCCCTCTCACTTATATCATTTTAACACAACGGCGCGGGATCCACCAATCAAAAGACTCTTCAGCCTACGTCATATTACAACGAGTTTTGTAGCCAATCAAATACGTCAGAAGGCGCTATGTGACATGCCACGCCACGACACGTAAGTGATTTTCCATCTTACGTTGCGGCATAGTGTCGTGTATTTTTACGAACGGTAATGTAAACTTGCACTACAAGCCAGCGTGCCGCGCCACGACACCGCACCGTTCTAGGTTGACGACGTCGTGACGTGGTGATGGGAACAAGCCCTTAGACAATAATGTCAGTTTCATTTTCGTTTAAGATACTGGGTCAAAGTAATGAAAATCTATAAATTTAGTAGAAAGTCAGCTAATGAAAATATCAATATAATGGATTTGGCTCGACCAACATCAGCCGTTTGGCACAAGAGTAGTTAACTCCCAGCAAGTTAGAAACTAATTGCCAATTACGGCACTCGATGCAACGTGGTTCAACGGATAATATTTTTCTTGGGAGTAATGAGTTCCGGATGGTATCGGACGTTAAAAATCTCACCATCCCATATCTGCCAGTGGGTTTCGTAAGAGGCGACTAAGGGACCCACCAGAGAATGGGCAGCAGCGTTCTCTGTGCACTTCATTACAAACTGCGATCGCCAACCCGCTTGCCAAGCGTGGCGATTATGGCAAACCTCCCCAAACCGATGAAATGGGCAACCATGAAATGGCCCCTAGTGCCCGGCAGCCCGTCTACCCTCGACTACGGTAGCGGTCGAGGCGATAGCGTGGCAAGGGGTGCGAGGAATCCCCGGAGTGGACCCGGCTACCCCAATAAAAACCGACGACTGTACCTGGCAACATACAACACGCGAACACTCCGGACCGACGAAAAGATAGCCGAACTCAAGGAAGAGTTGAACTGGTTACGATGGAGTATCATTGGGTTATCTGAAGTCCGAAGAGAGGGGGAGGACTCAATAATCCTTAAATCCGGTAACCTGCTCTAGTTCCGAGAGGGCGACCGGCAGTCCCAGGGTGGTGTCGGGTTTAACGTCCACAGTTCCCTTGTGGCCAAGGCCAACGTAGTGAGGATCGAGAGTGTGTGTACCTTATACTCAGAATATCCTCAAGGTATTCGCTGAAGGTCATACAGGTCTACGCCCCGACCTCGGCACACCCCGACGACGAAGTAGAGATTATGTATGAGGACATTTCCAGAGCCATGCATGGTCATAAAACTCATTTCACCGTGGTCATGGGGATATATTGATCAATAAATTTTAGCCTATAATATCACTCGGGGATAATGTAGCTTTCAACTGGTGAAAGAATTTTCAAAATAGGTTCAGGAGATCTAGAGATTACCCCCTACAACCTCACAAATTTAAAACTTTACCTCTTTATAATATTAGTATAGAAGTATAGATAACAATAACAATAAATTTTTCTCAAGTTTAAAATACGATAGGAGCGGTTTTGATGAAGCCGAGTTCAAACAGCCATGCGCAATGCGTTCGTGGCATTTTTTAAAAAATCGCGAAAATAATCTTATACGTGACCACTCGTCGCGACGCGGCACTCAGTACTGACAGTACCTTGAAAGTGCCCGAGTGGTCTCGTCGGTGCGGATGTCTGTGTGAGTGTGCCGTTTCGAGCGTTTGTAGGTAGTTTCCATACTGTTTGTATATTTTACTGTGCCCCTGCGTTCCTATTCACCCCGTTTGATGGTAGTTGGGCAAATGCTAGGCAGCATGCTCTCAAAACGGTAAAGGAAAACTTTTTGAGGAAACCGGCATGCCCTAGAGCTTAAGGTTCGCAGGTTTATGAGATTCACCAAACCGAACTGGGTCCGTGTCGTGTATCTATTAGATACGGAACACTCACTCTCACAGAGAGGAGGCCTGTACCCAGCAGCAGGCATATTATAAAAAACCCCCGTTTACCAAGAGTAAGAGCATGTTCAGGCAAATTGCAGGTAGGTATCCTAGTTTGCTGATAATTTTCAGTAGCAGACGGGATATTTTAAACGATATCTAATAGTTTTATGCTAACCTAAACTACATTTCCTTCTTAGGTAATTTTCATAATAGGTAAAACTAATCTGCTCACGGTTCCCGTAGTTACCAGATAATTAGCACAATAACACTCCAATTTCATGCAATTAGTACTTATACCTGTGCATTAGCCGCTTGGCGGGTCACAACTGGCGCAAATTGCATGCTTAGCCAGGCGTTATGTCATTGATGTGGCTGCGGATGGCAACACTGAACTATGGGTTGTGATGACAGCTTGTCACACTAGCTATGTCGTCCCTATGCTTATTAAGTCACTTTCACTAATACCACAAAATAGTAAGTATACAGAAGGGCCACTCCCGCCGTTTAGAAAATTGACAGCTAAACTTGACAGATTCACTAGGGTTGCTACTATATTGAATCCGAATTAAAAAAAATAGTAGGTTGCCCAAGTTACAAACATAAATACATAGATTCGTCTAAACATACATCATATCATGCTTACATGCCTAAGAGGGTAAACAGGGCATCAAATATCCATTTAATATCACGAAAAATTTAATATTACGCCACATACGATGAATATTGGAGAGTAAAAAGACGAAGTAATAGTGTAATAATGATCCCACTTAAAAAAAAAAAATATAAAAAGCTCCAAGCTCGACAAAAATATAAATATGAGAAACAGGTACCTAATAAAATCAAAAAACCAAAGATGATCTTAAACAAGAAGAAAATTATGCTGTGCAGTCGGAGGTAACATATTTGTAAGCTGTATGAATTGAACTTTATTATTATGACAAGTTCCCTATTTCATCTATGGACTTAAAATGATTTATTATAATCCTATGAATTTCTAATTAGTCATCTTGAAAAATTTATGACCTTTATAACTTAAAAATAATTGAAAGAATGAATTAAAAACAAAAAAGTAAATTCGGTCTGTAACAAATAATAAAGGTAACCCATCCAATGCAACCAACCTCGTTACAGTACTTAATGTATGAATGACGTGACAAACGCCTGCACAAAGCAATCATGACAGCCGCGACTGAGCTCGGTCCAATATTGCCCAATATTCCCTATAAAACCGAAATGTCAAAGTGAGAGTGGCCCCTCTGTCTGCGGCGCGCCGCCCCGCTTACATACTTTGTGCTAATACGTCAATTTATACAGGTAGTCAGCTTTGCAATTTTTCTCAAGCCGTATTACGTCTTTGTATACTGAAGCACAAAATATCTAAACATTTTCATCACAGCAAAATTATATTACAGCACAGTAAAATACTAATACTACTTTTTAGTAAATAGGTAATTTTATTTAATATTTAGGAAGAGACTAAATGGCATGAAGTTGAAGTCGAAATAAAAAAAAACTATTCAATTTCGTTTACATAAAAAACGAAATAAGGGAGAAATAAAACAGAAAGAATAAAATGACATCGCTGAAAAACAAATTAAGAAATGTAATAATAAAATCCTGTTTTTTTATTAATAATAAGGCCAACAGGCAACCAACCTCTTCTTTTTCTCATTTTGTACCTTACAGTACATTGAATAAAGCGTCGGACGAGTCGGAAAAGAGACGTAATACGGCTTGAGAAAAATTGGGAAGCTGACTACATGTACAAAGTGACGTATTAGTGAAAGTGACCTATTAAGGATAGGGACGACATAGCTATTGTCACGAGCTGTCATCACAACCGAACTATGCATAGCGCGGGCACTTCGTATTTCGAAATCTGAACATATAAACTAATCTGATATGTAAACTTTTGTCCAGGAATACTTCTTAGAAGAGATAGCTTGATCTCATGTTATTGACACTGACAGCTGTCGCAGAGATCAAGCTATCTTTTACGAAGTATAGGTACATTTTTAGGGTTCCGTACCTAGAAAGGAAAACCGGAACACTTATAGGATCACTTTGTTGCACGTCCATCCGTCTGTCTGTCAAGGCTTTTATATCAAATACGCAGGTCTACTGTCCTTTAAAGCTGTGAAAAAACTACTAATCCAACGCAATCGAAAGATACTCCCGTTTATACAGCAAAGGAGATGTATCATTTTCGGCCATGAGATGTACATTTATCAAAAAAGTAGAAATATCCCACGAATTGAGGAAAAATAATCTTTCGTGAATTTAAGCCTGATTTCTTGCGTACAAAAATTAATAGTTTTTCAATTATTGCCATAATCTAGTCAACATGGCGTCTATCATAGTAGGCATTTCGATTTCGTTCTGAAATCATTTCACATCGAAGCATAAATAACGTAGACGTTAAATATGAAAGGTAGGTAAGGGTTCTTGTACTAGTAAAACTTACTATTATTCTCATAAACATCTTTTACGTCTAATAGAACAAGTGTGACGATTTCATCGTAAAAAAAATATTTATTTTATTCTTCTGAAGTGTACTTCTGAACGAATAATTCAGAAAAACACATTTTGTTTGACTACTGAGTTTTCACGACAGTTTTTAGGTTACGTAAACGTCAAAACTAAAACCTCTCATGGCTGACACTTAAACGTCAAACATTTTTAATTTTTATTAATGTACGTAAAAAGCTCGTGGGTAAATAATAACAGCCGCACGGGTCGATCTTCATGGTTAAGCAACGCTTGACGAGGTCGGTCCGTGGTTGGGTGACCATTTCAACCTAGCGAGTTTCCTCCGTGCCTCGGAAAGCACGTTAAGCCGTTGGTCCCGGCTGTCATTTGAAGATCTTTGACAGTCGTTACGGGTATAGGTCTACCAGAATCTCATGGCATTTTTATTTTTTTTAATTGTGATTTTCATATGGCAATGTCAATTGTCACCAGTCAAAACAAAGTACTTGATGTGTCAACCGCTGCTGAATTTTTTTGATATTATCTTGAAAATTTGTTATTTTTGTGAATATGTCGAAAAACCCACTTCGATCTCAAGCGAGACATATTATTTTTAATGTGTATCATAAAATAAGGGAAGAAGAAGGCGTAAATCAACCTCAATCTTTGATTTTAAAGTACGTCGTAGAGTGGACCGGTAAGTTGGACTGACTTGTTTTGATACTTTTAGTTTATTTTATATTTTTCTTACTTAATTTTTATTTCTTTTCATTACTATTATATGGTAAATACACAGGGCACATCGAATGATGGCCGGAAGGAAATGGCAACAGTAATGTAACTGTTACAAATTCTTCGACAAGATATTGATTTTAACGGAGATTGAGAATCTTTGACGTAAGAAAAATATTAAGTAATAATCTGCGCCCTGCAGTGGGACGTGTATATAGACGGGAGTTTTTGGCGGTATTTTGTCGAGTGAAGTTCAGTGGCTGTTAATATTATTTGCAAATTGATTCCTAGTGGATATCGTGATATATTATTGGTGTAGTTTTGTGTCTCAACTGTCTACGCAACTGGACAATTTGTAAAATCATTGACAGAAGCGATCTCGGGATAATGGAGCGGAGTATTTTATTGTAGTATTGACTGCCTCTGCCAAGCTTACTGGGAAGACTGACTCGATACAATTTGCTGCCAAATACTCCAAAAAACATTAGAATCTGTTATATCCGCATTCTAATGCATACTAAAGAATAAATATAAGATCCTAAAACTCTTTCCAAAGACGTGGCTAAAAGGTCCTAGCAACCAGGCCATAAAATTTACATAAAAAAAAGTATATATAGAGTGATGAATGACTATAAGTAACATGATACATTTTATTATTTTTTACAGACTTTATACATAAAGAGATTGGTTTTGAATATGTTAAATGCCAATGAAAAAGAACCATTTTGATGGAGAGAGATGACATAAAACTACAAAGATACAAGTTTTTGAAATCCCAGTGGAGTTCATGGAATCGTATTCTAGTTCTGAATGAGGTTTTAAGTTATTAGTATGATTTAAATGATATATAATAAATTAGTACATAAATTAATATTCAATTGATTTATTTTTCCTATGTTAAGAACCCGATGTATAACAACATTATTCATACACATACCTATAATACTCACAGTGGATCTTTGTGTCTCTGAATTGGTTGCAAGACCCCGTGCAGTAGCTATTTTTGTGTCAATGTTGAAGGTGAAGATAGCATTGTATAACTGTCTCTTTCACTCGCTTATGTATGTCACATCGTCCTATCTCGCTTACCTTTGTTCGCATAAGGACAGATTCTCATAAAGACAGATTAGCAGAAGGACAGATTCTCATAAGGACAGTTTCACATAAAGACAGAAAAGGTACAGTTCCGCACACTATCACTCTCACCGCCACGCGTATACACACTTTTCCAAAGCAACAGGACGTGGCCAGGCGGTAAGAGTGTTAATATGAATGTTGTAACTAATGTGAATGTTGTAGACAAGTTTGTCCTTTTGCCCATTTTTGTAAAAAAGATTATTTTTCTGCAAATAACATAGGTAGTAGCACGCAACGTACGTACTTTGTGGTACTAGGCATACATAAATATATTCAATAGTATCTAATGCACTCTTATTGATATGCAATTTGTTTAGTTTGAGATTAGATACAAACTGATTTACTTGCCATTGATTTGACATTGTCCTATCGGGAACATTTCTAATTTTATAAAGATAAGAGACGAGACGAGAGACTTTTTAAAATTTTAAAAGAACACTTTGGTATGAATATGCGCTTGACGAGGTCGGTCCGTGGATGGGTGACCATTTCAACATACCGAGTTTCTTCCGTGCCTCGGAAAGCATGCTAAGCCGTTGGTCCCGGCTGTCATTTGAAGATCTTTGACAGTCGTTACGGGTGGTCAGAAGCCTACGATCTGACACCAGTCTTGCCAAGTGGTATCGTGTTACCCAGTTACTGGGTTGTGGAATTCAGATAGGCAGTCGCTCCATGTAAAACACTGGTACTCAGCTGAATCTAGTAAGACTGGAAGCCAACCCCAACATAGTTAAGAAAAGGCTAGGCAGATAGATTGACTTTGGCATGAATATAAGCAAAATATCTATGAAGGGTGGCACAAAAGCATTAATTCTAAGATTCCTAAAATAAAACCTTTATTTTATTTCATCACACATACAAAAATAGTCCGTGGTGATTACTATTATGCAGGAAAAACGAAGAAGGAAATCTGATATTTTGTATTACAATAAAATTGAGAACATTATTTTGCATTTCGCAAACGATAAAATATCGGCCATAGTGCTACGCCTCGCAATACTGAGACGTGCAAAATTTGAACCGTACCAAACCTACAGTGACTAGGTTTATGAAAAGTCCTTTTTTATTAATTGAATAAAGTACATTAAAATATATAGTACATTAAAATAATTTTGTTTTGATTTAGTTTGTAAAGTAAAAAAGAAAATAAATGTATATATTCTTTTCAACTTAACTGTACTTTGTCTTTATGCGAAACTGTCCTTATGAGAATCTGTCTTTCTGCTAATCTGTCTTTGTGAGAATCTGTCCTTATGCGAACAAAGGCTCGCTTACTCTATGCAGTATACTCGATGACAAACTGTTTCTTACGCAATGGTAGGCAGGACCAAGTTCAAAGACACAAAGATCCGCTGTGACTACTATAATATAGGTACCTCATGTTCATTATTACTAAAGACATAAATAAAAATTAAACAGTATCAAGATCGTTTAATCCAATTTCCCCAGTATTGCACACAACAATTTTTTATTTCCACATTTGCCATGAGATTCTGGTAGACCTATAGTCAGAAGCCTAAGATCTGACACCTTTCTTGCCAAGAGGTACCGGGTTACCCAGTTACTGGGTTGTGGAGGTCCGATAGGCAGTCGAACTCCATGTAAAACACTGGTACTCAGCTGAATCCGGTAAGACTGGAAGCCGACCCCAACACAATTTGGGAAGAAGGCTAGGCAGATGATGATTAATGTACGTAAAAAACATTTGTTATTACGGAAAATAATTTACTTTATTCTTTTCTGAACGCACATAAAAGTAGTGACCTACCCACCATACCATAAAACTGGTTATTACCTAAGAAGGTAGATGCTTAGGTCTACTTTTATGATACTGAGGCTAAGGTATCTACTTATAGGTAACCTTCCTTTATAATTAAACAGCACTTGGCTGTAATGGTAAGAGATGTCAGCAGAACTGATGGGGCCACCTAGGTCCGATGCCTGTCTGGGTCTAGGATAAATTTGAAAGAGAGTTACCGAGGCCCTGGCACAAGCAACTGAAGGAACACAAGTCTGACACGCCCTCCCGCTTCACCTAGAGTGGGAGAAGTCATTGGATGATTTCCCAATCCAAAAAAAAGGTATATCTACTGTATCATTTTCATCCTCTCATCTAGAATCCTATAGCGGCTATGTTTCACTAGGTACCATATAGGTAGGTGACCATATATATTGGTAATTTTTCTATAAGATTTTGGCTGGAAAACTGCGCTAGCCAAATTAAAAAATAAATCTACAACTATTATGTACCTACTAATAAAATTGTTACGATGCACTTCCATAATTGTTCAATAATGTTTACATTAGCATCTAATTATTTCTATGTTATGTCTTATGGTTCCTGTATGTAAATAAATAAATGTAACGTTCTTGTTCATAAGTTGCACTTACTTATTTTCTCATATATAGAGGGTGATAAAAAGTAGAGTCCAACTCGGGAGCAACACAATTTTAAGCTCGAGTGACGCTGCGCTCAGGTTTCTACTTTAGAATCCTTCGCTCCTCTCTGGATAAAAAACTGGCCAAGTGCGAGTCGGCCCGCGCACGATTGGCTCCTTACCATTATCGCAAAAAAAACCTACTTGAGCCTCACTTAAATATTTATTTTATTCTGTTTTTAATATGTTTTGTTATAGCGGCTACATAAATACATCATCTGTGAAAATTTCAACTGTCTAGCTATCACGGTTCATGAGATAATGAGCCTGGTGACAGACAGACATACAGACAGACAGACGGACAGATGGAGTCTTAGTAATAGGGCCCGTTTTTACCCTTTGGGTAGAGAACCCTAAAGCATTACCTTCCAAGGGAGGTAAAGTTGAATGAAACTCCCAAGGGAGCAAAGTAATTTGAATTTGGAACGTCAAATTCGTGTGGAACTCGTGGCAAACTTTAAGTAAAAAATTACCATATTGCATTGTAAAGAGATTTGCTCGAAAATCAAACTAGTCACCATAAGCAAAAAAAGGAAAACAGCGTGATTTCAAAAAATATGAAACAAAAGACGATGTTTTGTGTTGCGATTTTCAGTGAATTTTATTGCAATATTCGTGTTGCCGAAAAATGTCGAGCGGTAATAGTGATTCTACTCCAGAGTTTATCAAAACAGGCGCTTTAGAGATTGTTAATAAATCTACTACCGGAAAAATCAAAACACAGATAGATACGAAAAAGCCTATGACGATTTTGTTCAACGGAGAACAACAAAAATAGTAGTCAAGACTATGTCGGAATCCGTCCTTATAGTTTATTTCCAACATTTAGCAGAAACTCAAAGTCAAGCAGCCTATGGTGCATTTATTCAATGCTCAAATCAAATTATAATGCTCAAATCAATACATACAACAGCTTTTTACTGTCTCGCAGAAGGTGTGAAAAGTAGAGTATGCTCCTCTGGGATAAAGCCTGTCTTCGTCTTGGGCAGATTGAACCCCTCGCTTCACTCAGGTTTCTAGATAACTTCCTCGCTTCAGAGTCCCTAGTTACCTACGCCTATTCAATAAACCTCCCGTGACTTAAGACACTGCTTTATCCCCTTGGTGCATAATATACTATTTGCAAATACACAGCAAAGTAGAGAATTGGATAGATAATAAAAACCGAGAGCAATATATGTTGGTAAAGTCGATTTTTTTACGTTTACGTAAATGGAAACCCACAATGCATCGTATTTATGTTATAGGCAAACTATTTGCACCCTGCTGGTGCAAATAGTTTGCCTAGGTAGGTAGGTATAAAAAATCCAATTTGTTTGACAGCCATAATTGAACTTTACACATTTTCAACAAAAACTTTCGGCGGCAAAGTTTAGTATTTTGTGTTATTTTATTTATTCTTTTAAAGGTAGAAGTTGGTTTAGGGTTGCGAGTCAACCTCGTAAGCTGCTTTGAGATACTTTTAGTTGAACATAAAGCCAATAATGCGCACTGCTTGTTCAAACTTGACCCATTTGTATGTGCTGTAAAGAATATGTTACAGTATTACGAGGGTGTTGGTAGGTACCTTTTGCTATCTATAAATAATTAATTGATAGAAGAAAAATCTGCTTAATAGTACCTAACATTCAAAATCATTCGTTAGAAAATAATGGATTTGGTATAAAATAGAGACGTATGTATCTAAGTAGACACCTACCAATCTATTACTCAAGTGTGTTGTACATTAATATTATTTCTGATAGATATTGATGTTCCATTGTTTTACTTACATAACATTAAAGCAGAGTTACAAACTCCTAATTATTCCTAGATATTATGAACATTGATAACTCTTCTCGGTAAATAAACTTAATTACTAACTATCCAATTTCCCTAGAAATTCGAATTATCTTTGAAGCGTGGCCTGAAGCGCTCTGTTTAGTTACTCAGCTAGTGACGTAACGTTTTGGATGAATTTCCTGTAACATGGCTGAAAATGTATTTCCGTCCTGTTGGTTGCTACTCGCCGGACAGCCGGCAGCCGGTCATCCCATCCCGTCATGACGTTATGGACCGACACACTGTTATTTAATCAGTCGACGGCCGTATGTTACGACCAGTACGACACTGGGTGCATTTTTCATTGCATGTATAACCGACCGACGCGACGCTGCAGTGCACAAATTGTTAATAAAATTACGTCCTCGACTTTTATGAGATTGATGAAAAAGTTTGATATTTTCGTTGTGAGTCGCTACGATAGTCTCATACAGTATTAAAGCAGTAGCTATATGTATATAGAGCTACAGTATACAAAGAAACGATTAAATTAAAGCCAAATGTACCTACTTAGGTAGGTAAAAAGGTACGTACCTATTCTAATTTCGTTTGGCGTTGGATAAAAATCTTTTCATAAAAATGATTACGGTTCAAATGGACAGGAGCTTATCTGATGGGCGAGAATACTAAAGAGGGATGCTGGTTTGACATAGACGGTCACAGTCCCAAGCTCGTCAGCTCTGTGGTTCGTTTGGCCTCTCAGATTATCCCTTATGTGGATAATTTGTACGTTCAGTGTTTGGCGAAGGATTGCGGTCTCTCCCGCCATTAATTAACATAACCACGACTCCTTTTAAATTTGAATATATTGACAGCCTCTGGCGGGATACCGGATTAAGAGGACCCTTATTACTCTTTCCAGGGAGTTATGTTTAAGTCAGTTCTAAGCTAAAAGGTTGAGTTGGGTAACAAAATGCAAAGCAACATTTTATTAGTGACGAAGTTTTTTAATCAGAAGTTACTTTACATTTTTAACGTTTGAGATACCTACGTGTATTTTTCGGACTGGTTTTGGATTTGACCGGTCTCTTGGTCGCTAAAAATTCGAGGCTTTGCCATATGACTCGCTCGCAACATGTGTAAAACAACATACTTGATTACGTGTCGTGGCGTGTCGTGGCTCCTTCTGACGTAGTTGATTGGCTGCAAAACTCGTTGTGATATGATGTAGGCTTGAACAGACAGAGATTGGTGTATCCCGCGCCACGAATCAACACGCCACAGTAACGTCTCCATAGGTTTAATGACTCCCGCAAAAAACTCAACTATGAATGAAAAATGGAAATACCTACTCTTTATTTAAGTATTTATAATATAAAACCTACAAGCAATAAACTGTGATCGACAGCAGCTTCTTACCTCAGCTGCCAGTGGGCTGCGAGGGGATCCGCACAGGTCGGCGCACAATAACTCGCATGATTGAGTCGAGCACACGTGCTCGCTCCCGAAGTACCGACCGCCTATCTCCTAGCCTTTTAGCGGAACTAATTTAATATTTATTATCGATTTATATATTGGCTGATTATAAGGTGTGTTTGTCGAAACTTAGTTAGCTACCCGTCTGCTTTTCTTAGGGAATGTGACACCAACAACTTCATTTATTTCGTGTTTTCAAACTGCTGAATTGGATAGATTCCCGGTCGGAAAAAGTGTTGTTAACGCCATCTATTGGCGTTGGTTCAACAACACGTAGCTTGATACCCTCTAGCGTCGAGAAGACGTTTACTCGGCAGAAGAGGCAGGCTTTATAACATTGGACTTAAACAATATAATAGACAAAATGTGGGTGTACACTTCGTGGGTTTCGCTTCTGCCTAAACCTTCGGGAAATAGAGGCGGCATGTTCTTTTTTAGTGTACCCATTTAAAGCCTAGCCTCAGATACTTAGAACAGATGTTACAAACACATTAGGAACAACAACTGGATCTTCCTTGAATCTAAGTATCACATCACATCATCAGCCTATTAATGTTCCCACTGCTGGGACACAGGCCTCCTCTCTGTGAGAGGGAATGGGCCTTAATCCACCACGTGCGCCCAGTGCGGGTTGGTGGATGTCACATGTCTTCGAATTTTTGGTTCTAGGACATGCCGGTTTCCTCACGATGTTTTCCTTCACCGTTTGGAGAGCAGTGGTGAAGAAATAATTTACACAAAGTAAAGAGCCTGCCGGGGCTCGAACCCACGACCTACAACTTGTAAGTCGTGGCCGATACCACTGGGCCACCACTGCTCTAATGAATGAATCTAAGTAATATCTAAGAATTAAAATGCATCATCTGCCTGCCCTTATCCCATGTTATTTAGGCTCGGGCGCTCGGCGCAATACGTTCTCTTCTTCCATGTCGTCTTGTCCCCTGTCACGCTATCACTGACTCCCTTTTCTTTCACATGACTCATCATACAGTCCATCAATCATTTCTTAAGCCTTCCTCCCCTCTCCATCTATCCACATTCATATTCATAACTCTTTTAGTAATATGCGTTTCATGCATCCCTCCTCATCTCATGACCATACCAGGACAATCGGTCCAATTTAGCTGCTTTAGTGTGGATAGCTATTGTAGCCCCTGCGTAGGTTATTAGCAACACTCATTGGTAGATCCAGACCATGACCAGTTTAAGAAGACGTTTACCGCCAGTTAGGATATTATGTATGTCGTAAGTACTTTTTCGAAAAGAATTTCTTAAGAACGCTAATGTGGTTTCAAGAGAAAATACTTATGTCTTCAAATAGGAATCAAACGCAGGTCCTCAAGCGTTGTGGCTGACTAAAGAGGCTCTTTGTTACGCCAATGAGGCGACAAATATTCATTGTTATTTTTATTTGCTCAGGTAAGTGCCCACTCAATCGGCTAAAGGGCTCGGGGTGGGCGAATTTATCGTCGAAAAGCCGCGAAAACAATTATGAGATGAAAGGATGTGTAAACATCGGACATTATTATGTAGGTTTTGCCAGATTTGGTTCGCTTTTCTGTTTCTAGGGAAGGAAAAGATAACTATTTTCATTAAGTTTTCGTAATAAATGTAACATATTTTGTTATAGTAATTTGGTTATCTATTTCTTTAGCCCTTTAAATATGGTAACCTATAATGTACCTACGTCAGTATATTTTCGCCATGGTCATGGTGATTTCGTAGCTTTCATATTTATTTATTGTACTTAGGTAAGCTAATATTAATAATCTGTGACAAGTAGCTGTTGTCGGGCGGAGGATTCTTACGGGTAGCACCCACAGACATAAATCTAACTAGATAATGCAAGTCCCTCCATCTGTATGAAAACCAAGCGTGCCATTTTTGACACGCGAATTACATACATTCGCGTCATCTAGTTAGATTTATATCTGTGGTAGCACCTCTTTTCTATACGAGTAGTCATGAAAGGCCTTCGACTGACAGACTCATAGTCACATTCATAGACAATGTAGATAGACCGACACACCTATCTGTCAGAACAAATTTTGATCTATCGATTCTCCTGTCGGTATACTACCGACTTTCATAAAATTGTGCCGTATTTATTGTTCAAGTTCGTAGATGAATAATAGTTATTTGTTATACAAGAGTGCAAAGTTGCTTTTTAACCGCGTGTTCAATTTTGATGACCGAGCAAGCGAAGGATTCTAAAATTGAATCACGAGCGCAGCGACTGATTCAAAATTAGAATCCTGAGCGTTAGCGAGAGAATCAAAAGACCACGAGGTGAAAAATCTTTGCACTCGAGTGCAACACGTAACTTTTTATTCCACCTCAGCGAGGAAATGACTAAATGCAAAAAAAAAAAGTTTACAATCACAAGATAGGTACACTTTTATTTCAGTTTAGGCAATGATATTCAAATAAACAGATATGTTATAAGCGCGCGCATTGTGAAGACTCGAATAGTAGACAATTGTATGATTTAGTCTTTAGTTTATGTCACGCATGGCGAAGAGCGATACGCTTTCTTGAAAAAAAAAACAAAATTAAAAAAATGCCATCGTGTGTATTTAGAAAGTGTACCAATTATAATACCAAATTACATAAAACAGAAGGGATCTCATACCATATGTAAATACGCAATACACCTCAATTTACTAATTTATTTCAATTTTTTTTTCTAATTTTCTGATACTTGGAGGTTACAAAAAGAAAAAACATTGGTTGTCAGAATAATGTTTGTTTACATTCACACGCAAGTGACAAACACTAGCTGTCTCTTTTTTTCTTGTTCGTTTTATCAAGCCATCCCTTTCGACATTGTAGTGAAATGTCAGATGAATGAAAAGTGTGTATGTGTGCTGCCGCTGCTGCGCGGAACACTTTTTTCAATTGTTTTGTGAGTGTATAACATATCTGTTTATTTGAATATCATTGAGTTTAGGTATTAATTATTACATTATGACAGGTAAGTATTACAGAATAATCTTTAAATTATAACAAAATAATACTAAGGTATAATTAAGAAAATTTTAAAGTAACGTTGCTACAGTTATTGTTGAGGGAGAAAGCTCATTTGCGCATTATTAACAGTTTCAGTCAATTCTGTTGGCGTCAAACAAACTTCCTCGTCGCTAGAATCACTCATTTTAGTTTTTTCACTTGTTTTCAAGTTTCTTGTTTTTATTATAAGGTTTAACAATGACGTGAAAAAATGCCGCGTAAAGAACCGCGTACAAAGCAAATTGAAAAAAGAACACCAAGAAGGTTCCGAGTCTGAGTTTTTAGCAAATTAAAAAAAAGTTGTATGATGTATTCGGCACCATAGAGGTAGCAGTAAATAGGTTTAATGTTTTTTTTAATTCACAAACTTAGTGCACACGATGTTCTAAATTCAATTTACTTTATCCTCTAGTGAATAAAAACGGCTTTTCCACTCAGATATTGAAGATTAAAAATACTCTTTCCGAGATGGTGGGATGAAAAATTATTTGCGAATATTTGTTACCATTGGCATTTTACACACACGTCGTAAAAGTCAGATGAAAACCACAAAGTGCTCCATTTGGCTATCATTCGTTTTATACATTTATAAGCGAATACGTAAAACACGCTCCGGGTTATTTATTGACTCCCAGTGAAATAGGTGATGCGGATACAGTACATAAATACTTACCTATCTACGTAAAGTTTGTATAGATTAAAGTTTAATTTATTTTCAACGGAGAGGAGTAATCACCGCTTTAGTGCTGATGTGACCTTCGTAGACTACAAAGCAAGACCTATCTAAAACGACACATCTGTATATAGGTATTATCTACTTGGCAACTAAAAACATAGTTTTAGTGGGGCATGTGTAGAACGTAATTATCTGTCCAGTATTCGAATTTAATTATATTATGTAATAATGTGTTGTTAAAGCACGTACAAAAATCGTTGAAACTTTTATGAAATTTAATATATGTTTGTAGTATCAAGGGTGGCCGATAGATGCAAACCATCAGCAAGTCAGGATGTATTCCCTTAGATTTCATCATCATCATTCATCGTGTGTAGTGCAGCGGTAGGTAGGTAGAATCGTGAAAATGAAATCACACAAATTATTACACATATGATACACTGCGTTTATTCAAATAGCCACAGTACAATCTTTGCTCACAAACATTACGGATTGACAGTGATTCTACGATGTCTTAGCTGGGAGGCGATATTCTCCTGTCCCCACCAGGTTGACCACCAGGTAGCGTGCTTGTGATTGACGTCCGTGCTATTGACTGAACCTGACATATTTAACAAAAACTTGCTCGTTGAAAGTATTTTGTTACATAAGCTTACTTTAGCTACTACTACTACTTTTCGTGTGAGGTGTGGCCACCTCTGGTGTCAGAGTTAATTAAGCCGCGTCTGGGAAACCCCACAGGCCTCTAAATTGACTTTTTCAGACTTACATTAACTATGTAAATCCAGGTTTCCTCACGATCTTTTCCTTCACCGTTGCCTGTGACGTCCAAGATAAACTTAGAAAGTTCATATGAATTTGAAAAAGACGCATTGGTACTTGCCCGGATTTGTACCCACGACCTCAAGCACGACAGGCGATGTCTTAGCCACTGGGCCACCACGACATTTTTATTTTTATTTATTTAGCTATATTTTCCCTTGTCCAGAAAGACAAGACTGTGACTGAGACTCATGTCACAGTAAAAATATACAAACAATATGGAAACTAACTACGAAACGGCACACTCACACAAACATACGCGTCGACGAGACCCCTAAGCGGCTCGCACTACTGACAGCACAGCAGAAGTGCCTTAATGGTCTCGTCGATGCGTATGTTTGTGTGATTGTGCCGTTTCGAGCGTTTTTAGGTAGTTTCCATACTGTTTTTATATTTATTCTGTGCTCACGTCCCATTCGAACGCAACCTACAAAAGAGCCCGTACAAAAGTTGCCTCGTTAGGGCTGCGCGTTGCGAAGGGATATCACAGGCTAGGTAAAAACGGTGTCAAATAGTCGCTGTCGAGCAAAGAAAGGTAACACTCCGTCTCAATGGTCGTTACTAAATATTTCAACGCGGCGCACTGCGCACCTCCTTAAATAAACCATGTCTGCCGACCGAACTGAATTTTTCAGGCGCCCTTAGAGACAGACTTCGCATGCCCGACTAGTGCTAGTCAGGTATTTGGATTATTTATCTCTCGTAAATCGCGCGCTACACAATTTGGCGTGATTTTATGAATCTTATTCTTGCTTCTTTGTGGTAGTGATTAGCGTATAGCCCTCAAGAAACTGAATAATATTATATACTGACTACGTTTCTTCAAATTAACGAAAGGTTGTTTTTGATGTCATATCAAAAACACGCTGTACATTCCGAAAATACCTATGTATGTATGCAGCCGACTTATCATTTTGGGGGCACCATTAAATGTAACTTACCGAAGTACCTACCAACACATACATATATTTATATCTAATCTGAAGCAAGTAGATAAGTGTAGATAGTATCCTTGAGAATCCCTGGTGTGTTGAGCCACCGGGATTTCCTAAAAAGGTGATTTGCATTATTTTTCACCAAGTTAAAATAAAGAGTCCTATCTTTTTTTTTTTTTTTTTTTTTTATATATTATAGGCTCGCGCTTGACCACTATCTCACCTGATGGTAAGCGATGATGTGGTCGACGGTGAAGCACGCTTGCCTAGAAGTAACCTATTCACTCTTGACTTAAAGATTATTATCTACGTAAAATGTAAATTTGGGGCTCTCCTGAATGTAAAGTTCACGGTTGATTTTATTTACATGGAGCGAACGCGACTTGAATTTTAAAATCACGACGGGCCCAAATGAAATTTTATATTATTAATATATTTTTCGAGTTTAGGCGAGGATTATACAGTTCTAAGCAATAGTCTGATAGGATTTTCATATATTAACAGTTTAAATGGCATAAATTCGTCTGCCATGAGTGACTTTTTAAAACGGAACAAACATTTTTAAGTGTAAATGCGTTTTGATAAGTTAACAGGCAACTGAAGATGCTATAAAAAACTTCTAGACCGAGGCGGGATGCTGGCATCCTTTCTCGAAGATCTATTTTAATTTAGAACTCTACCAGTAGAGAGCTAACTTAAAATTTTCTTAGAATCCGTGCTGTATATAGGATCTAATTGTTACCAAATAAGAAAACATACACCTTTTTAGTACCCGGCTGCAAGGAAAGGGTTATATTTTTTTCGCGCGCATCTTGTATGTATTCAAGTATGTTTGTATGTATGTAATATTCTTTATTACCTCATATCTTTCAAACCACTTGACGGATTTTTATAAATTAGACATCGTTAGATAGGTCTTAGCCGCCCAAGTGTTCTTAGATAAGTGACGTTAAAAAAAAGAAAAAAGGCGGATTCAGGGCGCCATATTGTAGAGGTTGCAAATTTTTTCTTCGCGACCCTTCGAGTGGGGTATCAAAATGAAGGGTATTTAGAGGTGATTACAAAAATATATACCACTTATATGTTTAAAAGTATTTATAAAAAAAAAAAACACTAAAGAGTTGTAAATAAGATAGAGAAGAAAAGCTAATTTAAAAATCAAAAACCCGACTGCTTAAAAGGCGAACTAAAAAGCTCTAAGCAAGAAAAAATCATGCTGTGCAGGTCGGAGGATATATATTCGCGAACTGCCTGATCCTCCGACTGCACAGCATGATTTTTTCTTGTTTACAGCTGTTTAGTTCGCTTCTTAATTATTATTATTATTGATAGGCTCGCGCTTGACCACTTCTTCTTCTTTTCGTGTGAGGATGTGGCCACCTCTGATGTCACAGTTAATAAAGCCTCTTCTGGCACCCCACAAGCCTCTGGTAAGACCTGATGGTAAGCGATGATTTGGTAGAGGATGAAACGTGCTTGCCTAGAAGAAAACTATTCACTCTTGACTTTAATACTCACAGGTTGTATGATCTATCAGGGAATACAGACTCCGGCAGGGAATTCCACTCCTTAGCTGTACGCACAATAAAAGTATTCCCTTCCCGAAGTTGTGGAAAAAGTGGAATTAAAATGCCGACCACACAAAAAGTACAAAAACCCTCAAGACTTCAGTTTTTGTTCAAGTTCCAAGGAATGATTAAGTATCCGGTCTCAGCAAAATAATTTTGTCTTCAATAACATTTTTATTATTTATGACGCGGCCAGTCTCCTTTGACTTGTTTTAATATCTTTGTATAGCCGGACTTTGAGCTCCGATCAAATTAAACTTTTTTCAGACTTTTATAAAGGCTACTAAATCTTTTATGTCTTTAAAATTCAGTCTTATTCAATTGATTTTTTCAGAGAATGTACTGAATATCATATTGAAAATTATTTTTGGCGTCTACCTTTTTGAGTTATTAAACTTGACGTGAGACAGACTATGATTAATTAAATATTACGGAGCGTTATTAGCGGTTGGTATATAACTATGAATATAATATAGATCCGGTATACCGTATTATTTGGAAGTTAACTTAATTTATGACGGGCTGTTGTCTGCAACTCCACGTCTAAGCGCGTATTTTGCGTACCTAAGGGTATTATTTGGAAACATAAACATAATACATTTCCATAAGTATCCACGTGTACCTATTCAGCTGTACGCGCTTTTGTTGGACCAGAAGCATTTTGCCAAGTACATTATCATAACATTACTAATTAACGCGCAAATATCCACTACTAAACACTCGTAATACTCGTTGGGAAATATTGCTGTAATCTAAATACCACGTTTGGCAAACGTATAAGCGACCATAGAGGTTATTATTGTAAATTCTACTGCACCCTTGTCAAAATTGTGGACATTGTGTAGGCATACTAACAGTCAGTAACAGTGGAGGCATTCAAACAGTCCTAATGAACTAGTATTCAAATAAGAACCGCTCGATTTTCGTCCATTTACTAACGAGCAAGCAAATTAAAATCCAATTTAAAAAACCGGCCAAGTGCGAGTCGGACTCGCGCACGAAGGGTTCCGTACTTGGTAAATTGCGGTTTACGATTTATGATTTATTAAAAAAAATACTTACTAAATCTCGTTCAAACCAATTTTCGGTGGAAGTTTACATGGTAATGCACATCATATATTTTTTTTAGTTTTATCATTCTCTTATTTTAGAAGTGTCTCTCGCGTAAACTATTCAGTTTAGAAAAAAAATATATCAGAAACCTCAATATAATTTTTGAAGACCTATCCATAGATACCCCACACGTATGGGTTTGATAAAAAAAATATTTTAGTTTCAGTTTCAAGTATGGGGACCCCCAAAATTTATTGTTTTTTTTCTATTTTTGTGTGAAAATCTTAATGCGGTTCACAGAATACATCTACTTACCAAGTTTCAACAGCATAGCTCTTATAGTTTCGGGAAAAAGTGGCTGTGACATACGGACGGACAGACAGACAGACAGACAGACAGACAGATAGACAGACAGACAGACAGACAGACAGACAGACAGACAGACATGACGAATCTATAAGGGTTCCGTTTTTTGCTATTTGGCTACGGAACCCTAAAAATAGCTGAAATAAAACGGGCATAAACACGTCTGGTCCTACGGTAAACGTTAGTTTTTCAACGTTGGCATTCAAGGTTTTCTCGACGTTCGCTCAGCGCTCGCAAATTCAGGCAAACGCTTCGTTGCATTCAACTTGTTTCGCCACCCAACTGAAGGTGCTGACTCTGGAAAAATGCTTAAGAACACAAATGTACGTTTATAATATGAATGTACTCAGACGCAGACGTTGCCGTGAAGTTCTTTGCTGAAATTCGTGATATGAATATTACTGTACTTTCTTAATATTTTGCTATGACAGTTGACATGCAAAAAGCTGGTGAAAAAGGTTTTATTTGCATTATCTTACTAATATGAAATATTATTGAATAGTTGATTTTCTTAAACAATGAGAACAGTTTCCAGATATTAGAACAATTTGAGCCAAATTTGAACGCTAGATGATTTGAATGAAAAAAAAAATTTGCTTGTCATATTAATTGTATTGTTTTATTATCCACTTTGTTTAAAATTACTTAAAGTATTGTTCGGGCGCTTTCTACGGCCGGCGGCGCAGGCGACGGTTGGAGGAGGCGGGGGGCGCGGGCGCGCGGGACGCGGTGCCTAGGGGCCCGCCACTTCACTACCGAGCTCCGACGAAGACACACGTGCATTTCATTTATTTATAATATAGTACCTACAATACATCAGTTTATACAGTCCACTGATCTTTAATTTAAAGTGTCCTAGAAAGGTCCCTAACATTTTGGTCCATCGAGCCTCTTCAAAGTCGCGTTTTGGGATATCATATTCCTAGTACGTTGGCTACTGGCAGTACGACAACTTAAATTTGAAATCGCCCAGTCATCGGAGAAACGGTTTTTTTTTGAAGTCACGAAGAACTACGACAACTTCACTGAAGTCTTGAAATACGACGCCGTGCATACCAGATCTGCTGGATTAGTAGATTGTTGCCGAGTCATCGCTTCGAGTGATAAAAATCAGTTCACCCTAAGGATAAGGATCAGGATATTTTGTGAGTTTGTTCCAATTATTTCCCTTCTAGATCCTTTGCCAACATTTCTTAAGTGTTATTTTCCGTAAAATATTATAATCATCCTATTTTTCACCTTACATTTGAGCCAACACGTGTTTCATCGCAGTAGCTATTCTCTTCACACTTGTATTGCGCTTACGCACTGCTTATCTTGCCAATACCGTTAGTAACGGTCACATCAGCTGAGCGCATAAGTACCTACCCACAACAGCTGGCCGTCGCCGCTAGTGACTTCAAGGTCACGCGTATTCATCGCCGTTATCTTTTTCCTTTGTTCAAATTTAACGACTTATAACGTCTTTATACTTTGCTAACTTTTTAACAGTATATATTTATCTTGCTACTAGCTTTCATTATGGCCACAGAAGAACTTCTTATTAGAAAGCGTAGTGCTTTGAAAGCCAAGTTAACAAATTTCGCCAACTATCTGAATGTACTTCAAAGTTGTAAATCGATTTCAGACTTACAACGCATCGAGTTGGAGAGCCGTTTTAATAAATTTGAGGCTATATACGATCAATTTGATGACTTACAGATGGAAATCGAGGTGCTTTTGGACAAGCCGGACGAGGCGTATGCCGAGCGGGCCAAGTTTGAGGAGCGTTTCCACTCCCTCGTAGCGCAGGCGCGCAGCTTGCTAGCTGTCACGGTCGGCGCCAGTGACTATGGGTCTGTAGCGGGTTCAGTGAACAAGCAAACAGGTGAATCGTGCCAACAACGTAATTTTATACGCTTACCCAAGATTAATTTGCCTAATTTCGATGGTGGTTATCAGTACTGGCTTGAGTTTAGAGATACGTATTTATCACTAATACATAATAGTAGTTGCATAGACGAAATTAGTAAGTTCCACTACCTTCGTGCATCACTTAAAGGTGATGCACTAGAAGTAATTAAAAATATCGACTTTAGAGGTGATAACTATGAGATGGCGTGGAAGTTACTATGTGATCGCTTTGATAACAGTAGGCTTTTAGTAGATAATCACTTGAAGGCATTGTTCGATGTTGAACACATTTTGAGGGAATCGTGCAGTGCTCTGCGTCGATTAGTTGACCTTATTAATAAAAATATGAGAGCCCTTAAAACATTGAACGAGCCTACGGAGAGCTGGGATACGCTGATTGTTTATATGATGTCCATTAAATTAGATCCTATCACCAGTAGAGATTGGGAAGCCCATCGTAACACCTTATCACAGAAACCCACAGTATCACAATTTTGTTCATTCATGAGTAAAAAGGCTGATCTATTAGAAACATTAGAATATAATAAAAATACATGTAATCCAGAGAATAAAAATAACAAGATAGAAAATAAACATAAAGCATTAATAGTAGAAACAAATCATAGTAGTAATCAAAATCAGGATAAGTATAATAAATTAATGTGTCCATTATGCAACAAAAATCATCTTTTGTATACGTGCGAAGAATTTCGTAATCTGACTGTAGACAATCGTATATCTAAAGCAAAACAGTTTAAAGTTTGCTTTAATTGTTTGCGTACTGGACATTTAACAAAGCAATGTAGATTAGCGCGTTGTAAATATTGTAAAGGCAAGCATAACACTCTTTTACATGTTGAAGACTCTAAGCCAACCCAATTTCAAGATCCTATGCCCAGTAGTGTTGCCTTACCTACTGACCTTTCTGGAAGTGGCTCTTCTGAAAAAGACACACTAGATAATGTTGCCTTAACACAGTATACTACTTCCAATGTTTTACTGTCCACAGCGCTGGTGCGAGTGGTGAACAACCGCGGTGTGAAGGTCGCCGCCAGGATACTCCTCGATAATGGTAGCACAGCCAACTTTATTACGCAGACACTATGCGATAAGCTAGGATTGCCTCGACATAGCACGAGTTCCACGGTTACAGGTATCAATAGTCAGATTACATCTAGTACACAGTCTTGCATTTTAACTATCGAATCCAACAGCAGTAGCTATAAAACAAATGTAAATTGTTTTGTATTACCGACAATCACAAACATGCTGCCGTCTGTTTTGATTGACATACGCAAAGTACCGATACCATCGAATTTGCAACTGGCCGATCCGTCGTTCAATGTTCCGTCAGAAATAGACATACTTGTCGGTGCAGAAGTATTTTGGAATGCCCTATGTGCTGCATCTATCAATTTAGGAAAAAATCAGCCCAAGTTACAGGAGACTAAATTCGGGTGGATTGTATCAGGCTCTGTGGCTCTTCCATTATATCCACCAACGAAGGTACAGTCACATTTTTGTAATGTATCAATTGACGAATTAAATAATAGTTTACATAAATTTTGGGAATTTGATTCCGTGTCTTCTAAGCACTCCTTGTCACAAGAAGAACGAGCTTGTGAAGAGAGCTTTCGCCGTAACACGACGCGTGATAAACATGGCCGTTTTGTTGTTACGATACCTCTTAAGAATGACCCTAGTGTGTTAGGTGAATCTTATGAAATGGCCAAGCGTCGGTTCCTATCATTGGAGCGTCGTTTCCAACGTGATCCTGCTTTCAAGGAGAGGTATGTCGCCTTTATGCAGGAATATGAGAGTTTGGGCCATATGACAATGAATAAATCGCAGAAGAAACCTCATTCAGGTGACCACAATGAGTACTTTTTGCCACATCATGGGGTCATCAGGGAATCCAGTGCAACAACAAAGCTCCGGGCAGTCTTTGATGCATCAGCTGCAACTACATCTGGAATATCGCTGAACGATATCCAAATGGTAGGTCCCACTGTCCAGGATGATCTTTTTTCTATATTGCTACGTTTTCGTCAGCATAAATATGTCATTTCTGGAGACGTAGAAAAAATGTATAGGGCTATTTCTGTGACGCCTTCGCAACGCCATTTGCAACAAATAATCTTTCGCACAGATTCCAAATTACCTCTTCAGACGTACAGTCTCAACACCGTCACTTATGGTACGGCCTCCGCTCCTTATTTAGCTACGAAGTGCCTGGTCAGTCTGGCGGCAGACGCTACTAATAATATTGTCAAGTCTTCCATTGAACGTGATTTTTACGTCGACGACTACATTAGTGGGGGTGACTCCATTCCAGAGGTAGTAGAGATGGGTAAGGAAGTCGTTTCCATTTTAGCTTCTGCTAGTTTTCACTTGCGTAAATGGCAGTCTAACAGTGAAACCATTTTAACGGAAATCGCAGGTATTTCAGGGCATTCTAAAAAGTTGGACTTATCAGAGAATAGAAACGTGTCTTCTAAAACGTTAGGCCTATATTGGCTATGTGAATCTGATTCTCTGGCGTTTTCAATATGCATCGACACCAACAAACAAATCACAAAACGTCAGATTCTATCGGTGATTAGTCAGATATTTGACCCATTGGGTCTTGTTGGTCCTTGTGTTGTCGAGGCTAAAATAGTCATCCAGAAACTATGGTTGGCTAAATGTGACTGGGACGAGATGGTGCCTGATGACATTCATAGTTTTTGGGTATCCTTTGTAAATGGTCTTTCATGTTTAAACACCCTTAAAATACCTCGATGGGTTTCATGCAACAACCTTACAATTAATGAAATTCACGTGTTTACAGATGCGTCCGAAAAGGCGTATGGTGCTTGTGTGTACATTAGGTCTATGGACAAGGATGGGTTAGTAAGAGTTCAACTGCTAGTCTCTAAAAATCGTGTGGCACCTATCAGGCCAACAACTATCCCAAGGCTAGAGCTATGTGGAGCCTTATTGGGAGCAAGACTGTGTACTAATGTACTGAAATCCTTCACCAAGCCCGTTAGTAGATGCCGGTTTTGGTGCGATTCGACAATAGTGTTAAGCTGGCTTGCCATGGCACCAAATACATTAAAGCCTTTTGTTCGTAATCGCATCGATGAAATTCAGGAAAGCACTACAGAGCATACGTGGAGCTACGTGCCGTCTAAGGAAAATCCGGCAGATCTTGTTTCTCGCGGGCTGAAGGCTGACCTTATCAGCGAGTGTTCCTTATGGTGGTCAGGTCCTAAATTTTTGTTGGAAGATGAAATATATTGGCCAAAAATGCCCAATGAGAACGTGAAACAGGATCTACCTGAAGTAGTATCATCACATTTCAATGATCATACTTCTCATAATCACTCATATAATAATATAATTTCGGGAAATCAATCATTCATTAAATCATTAATTCACAAATATTCTAAATTTAATCATTTACATAGAGTAGTTGCTTATATACACAGATTTATATACAATTTAAAACATAAATATAATCGTTCTCGTGATCCCCTTTCCATTCAAGAACTTAGCAGCTCCTTCAACTTCATTATGCGTCATGCCCAAATGGATATGTTTCCTGAAGAGTACGCCTTATTGCAATCAGGAAAACCGTTGCGTAGTAAAAATAGGCTAATTTCCCTAAGTCCCTTTATAGACACGGACGGTCTCGTTCGCGTAGGCGGGAGGCTTGATAATTCGCCATATGACTACAACGTCAAACATCCTATCTTGTTATGTGGTAAGCATCACATTACTAAAATAATATTTTGTAAGTATCATTACGATTTCTTACACGCTGGACCTCAGTTATTGTTGGCTAACATTCGGCAAACGTATTGGCCTCTTGGCGGCAGAAACCTTTCAAAGTCCACTGTTAAAAATTGTATAAAATGTTTTAAATATAGATGTCAAATCGTGCAACCCTCAATGGGTCAACTGCCCTCCTCAAGGACACATTTAGAATACCCGTTTTTAAAGTGCAGCGTTGATTATGCCGGGCCAGTATTGATAGCTGATCGCAAAGGTCGAGGGTGTAGGCTTATAAAGGCGTATATTTGTATTTTTGTTTGCCTTGGTGTCAAAGCTATTCACATCGAACTCGTTACAGATCTGACGAAGGAAGCTTATATGGCTGCCTTAAGTCGTTTTGTGGCTCGTCGTGGTAAACCCGAAAGCATCCTGTCAGATAACGGCACCAATTTCGTAGGTGCAAATAACGAGCTCCGTAAATTCCTACAAGATTCCAACCTTGTCTTCGAAGTTGCTCAACAAGGTATCAAGTTTACTTTCACGCCTCCATACTCCCCTCACTTTAACGGCATTGCCGAAGCTGCCGTCCGATCCACAAAGCATCACCTAAAGAGGCTTTTAGGTTTGACTCATTTTACGTATGAAGAGATGGCCTCGTGCTTGACTCAAATAGAGGCCATTTTAAATTCTCGTCCTCTTACCCCTCTTTCCTCTGATCCCTTAGACTTCTCTGCCCTCACTCCTTCACACTTTCTAATTGGGCGACCACTTATGTCCGTTCCGCATCCACAGGTGACTGATTTCACCATCGGGCGACTGGAGCGCTACCACAGAATGGAGCACATTAAACAGCATTTTTGGAAGCGGTTTCACTTAGAGTATGTTTCTCTGCTTCAGCAAAAAACAAAATGGTCAACCTCGACAGGGCAGCTATCTGTGGGAGCACTCGTTCTCATCAAAGAGAAGGGACTTCCGCCACTGATGTGGCCACTGGGGCGAGTCATCCAGGTCTTTCCTGGGAGCGACGGGACCACGCGGGTGGTGGAGCTGAAGACGAAGAAGGGGACGATGGTGCGGGCCTACAACAATGTCTGCCCACTCCCTCTTACTTGAAGCCTTCAACCCGGGGAGGATGTTCGGGCGCTTTCTACGGCCGGCGGCGCAGGCGACGGTTGGAGGAGGCGGGGGGCGCGGGCGCGCGGGACGCGGTGCCTAGGGGCCCGCCACTTCACTACCGAGCTCCGACGAAGACACACGTGCATTTCATTTATTTATAATATAGTACCTACAATACATCAGTTTATACAGTCCACTGATCTTTAATTTAAAGTGTCCTAGAAAGGTCCCTAACAAGTATAGTAAAGATACTGAGTACCTAATTTAATTACGCAGATGAGTTTTATAACTTGTAGGAAGCCAAACTTTTATAGTTGACTAACGAAGTTTATCTACCGTTTGTAGGTTTTAGTTTTAGTATCCATACTAATATTATAAATTCGAAAGTAACTCTGTTTGTTATGTTTTCACTCCTAAACCACTGAACGGCTTTCAATCAAATTTGGCAAGTAGATAGATGGCATCCTTTGGACAGACATAGGCTATCATATACAAAAAAATAGGTGATATATAGGAAGGTAGGGTAGGGTAGGTAGGTAGGTAGGGTATTCGGTAGGTAGGCAGTTAAGTAGGGTAGGTAGGTAGGGAAGGTAGATAGGGTTGGGTAGTTAGGTAGGGTAGGTCGGTAGGTAGGCAGGTATGTAGGGTAGGTAAAGACGGTAGCACAGTGGTCACGTGCTGCCGTGCACAGCGAGGCTCAGGGGAGGTGCATTTATTATCTCCCCAGGGATGTGCCCTAACAGGCGTTGCACAGAGGGGGTTCCGGGGTGGTCTTTTGAGAGGTCACGGGGTCCCTTCTACGTGCTGATGGTGATCACCGGGGTGGTTTTAGTGAGGTAAAAATCCCACACTCCCTGGTCTTTCCCCAAAATTCCAGGCGCCTTTTGAAGGTTTCCCCCCGTAAACAAAAAAATATATACTTTTATTGTACACCAAAAAAGAAACACAAGAAGAAGAAGAAGAATAAGAGACGAGACAAGAGAAAACGAGAAGACCGAAAGAAGAAGAACGAGAGAAGTGAAACTATTTCCATATGGTACAATTAATCTGCCTATCCTATTCTCAATTATGTTAGGGTCAGCTCACAGACAATTTTTTTTTGTTCACGGGTTAATCATTCTAAAGGTGCCTGAACTTTTGGGGAAAAGACCAGGGTGAGTGGGCTTTTGACCTCACTAAAACCACCCCCGTGATCACCATCATCACTTGTAAGGGCCCCATTACCTCATAAAATACCTCTCCGGAACCGCTTCTGTGCAACACTGCAACGCCTGTTAGAGCACATGCCTGGGGAGACTAGGAAGCGTCTCGCCTGAGCCTCACTGTGCACGGTAGGACGTGATCACTGTGTCACCGTCTTTCCTGGAGTAACTTGTTAGGTGGACACAATCCCCAATCTGACAGCGCGTGACCCCGGAGTGCCGCCTGCCCATGATCGCCTACATCATGGGCAGCTTGCAGTCAATTTTTTCCATTTTTATTTTGCTTTGAGCAATGCTCATGCATACTGCAATACCACAGGGAGATAGTGCAGTTATGTGGGACTCTAACCCACTAAAACTCCACGGTGTCCTCCTGTGCCGCTTATGGCAAGAACACGGGCACGCGTTAGCACTCACTGCGATCCCAACGCGGCTGTCCGTCACCGGAGCCTCCTCGGGGAGTACCCCCATCAACGGCGCAACAGAAAACACTGTACGCCGTGACCACCCAGAGACCAGCACAACCAACCAGCACATGGGCGCCAGATGACCCCACCGCCTAATATTTTTCGGCCGCAGGGGATAGGGAGTGCGGCTAACGCAATACCGACACTCCTCTTCCCCTGCGGCCCCACCGCGTCCGCCATCAGACGGTGGCAACCCCGTCCAGGCCGCGGAGGGTAGGCAGAACAGCGCACCGCAATACCGGCACTCCTCTCCCACCGCGGCCTCCAACCCTCAGCAGTGACATCATAAGCGTGCAAAAGTTCGTACAAGATGAATAACTCGGCAAGTCAATAAGCGGATTTTTAAAGTAATTTGACACTGGGGTCTGGACCTGGGACGCTCTATAAGACATCTCAGCCCGCCTCAGTTGCGATGTCATCTGTTACCAAGCGGCACCGCAACCAATTAGTTGGCTGGCAACGTCGTCGGCTTAATCGGCAAAAGCCCTGAAGAGCGGCCCCTCCACGGGTTACTCTTCACTTCACCGTGGGTGACCAAGCCACGGCTACTGAGCCCCCCGGCTTGATAATGCGGGAACTCACCGGGGGGGGCTTACAGTCTAACTGGCTGCAGTTGAATATTTTACATTGCAGTATTTTACATGGAGCGACCCGTAGGCTACTCGTAACGACTATCAAAGGTCTACAAATGACAGCCATGACCAAAGATTAGGTAATCTGAGGCCGGCAACATGGCAGAGCCGGCAACATGGGAGCTCTGTGCCCCGTCAGTGTTCACACCGACCGGTCAATAAAAGCAAGCTGGAGACGAGGGACAAGACTTCTCCCTGGAGATCAGGTCCGTGGGGTCGCCAGTGCCCACCAGCTCGCTACAAAGCTACCCTGCGGATTGTATCTCTCTTACCAGGCAATATTGGCAACACTGTCCGAGTGACATGTCAAATTTGTGTTCCGTATTTTAAAATTATATTTAATTAGTATTTAAGTGCAATTAATGTTTAATTATAAGTATAAACACAACATAACGCTATAAATACTCAGGATCATTGTTTTACTGGCAAAATATCGAGTTATACCAAAGTTTGTGGCACTGATCCGGTAACCTATCGAACAGCTGACAACTGAGGTCTAAAGTGCGGAACTACGGATATTCTAAGGGCAGTATTGTTTTATTTATAGCACACAAAGTGTACATTTAACCCTGTAATACATTCTCGTTTAGTTTTAACGTATAAATTCTGTTGATTTAGTACTGTGCAGTGAATCTAAATCGTTTTATTGACTTCTTAGAAAACGAAACAAATCCAAGATCCCAATGCCCATAATTCTTCTAATATATTCAGATAATTTAATAATAAACATTAACATAACGCTATGATCGTTATTTTGCATAATTTAACTAGAAAACTATAATAAAACATTCATTCAGATTCTGGGCACCGTACCCACATTAAAAATAAAAATAAAATCAAAAGCAACTAAATTCAGTAATAAATAGCTTTTTAATCCAAATTCAGCCTACCTCATTTCTCTACTTAACTACACTAAATATTCCCTCTATCTCCAGCTTTACTTTATTTTATTTTGTTTTTCCTCTATTCCTTTGCTTCTCACCGTTACTTTATTTCTATTTCCAGTAACCTATCCTGAAACCATGCCTGTGTTGACCCGTAAGGCTACTGTTCAGGACTTAGAAATTAAATTGAGAACAGCACTCCAGGAACTGAAAGACTCACAAAGCCAATGTCGTGAGATGTTGCAAGAAAGAGAGGATTGTGAAGTAGAAGTTGAGAATATTGTATATAAAAACACAATCCTTAAACGGGAGCTAGTTGAACTAAGTCAGCAATACCAGAATGTTGTGGATGAACGCGACCAACTGAGGGTAGTCACGGATGGTTTCAATAACTGCAGTTATCTATATGAGGAGGCCTTAAATAAAGTTAGGGATCTTGAACAAGAACTGATTCATGCAAATACTCATATTTTAAAATTACAAAAAGAACAGGAGTCAACCCAGGTTGATGAAACTTGCCATTTGTATGATGAACTTATTAAATCTAATTGTAAGCCTGTTTCAATACCTACTATTGATTTAACTGAAGATTCTTTTTTAAATCAGAATTTTTTTAACAAAGTTAGTCATAAGAAACTTAAGAAATATGCAAAACTAAATAGACTAATAAGAAATTGTAACAAGTTTAGGAAACAACACAAGTTCTTCATTAAAAATATTCCACTCAGGAAAGAACGTGTTGACCTACTTAATAAATTAAATAATTATGAAATTAAATTAGAAGACAGCAAAAATATCTATGAGATTGACACACACCGGTTACAGACACAAATCCAGGTACTTGAGAACAGACTTAGTTCTCTTTACAATAAATATGTAAATTCAAAATTACAAATAAAAGAACACATTTTGGCCGCAAATGAGTTAGTGTTGTGTCAGTGTAACTGCCAGACAGTCTCAAACCTAGTTGCAGTCCAGCCTGATGCTACGGAGGACCCAGTCCAAGCTGAGAGGGTGCCTCAAGATAGTGTCTTCGTACAAGACATATCTAATATAGTACAGGCTTTGCCTCAAGTAGACCGGCCTGGGAGTGCTGGCTTGTTATTTAGTCATAGTTACGAAGGTTTTCATTCGGTTATGTTTTCGGATGGTGTAGGAAGGGGTTTAGGTAAATTAATAAATGGCAGTCAGCATCATTCCACTTTTAATTATTGCATGCCCGGGTCATCTTACAAGAAAATAATGGAATCTGTGACAAAGAATTTATATAAACCAGATACCAATATAACTGTATTTGTAGGTAATAGTAAAAATGTAAAAAAAGATGACATCACTGAGTATGTAAAAGAGATGTTAAAGTTAAATTGCAATAAAATTATTTTGTGTGCCTTCCCTTACTTAGATAAATTGTCAAATAGACAAAATAATCACATTCACATGCTTAATAAGCATCTGCACTTTCTTGTGAGTCACTATAGTGACAAACTAGTTTTTTTTGACATCAACATTTTTGTTGATAAATTAAAGTCGACAGGCAATACTTTGTATCTGCCTCTTAGGGTAAGACATCAAATAGCTCGGCTATTATCTCATACAATAAACTCAGACATAAGTAGTATGTCGAAGTATCCAACAATTATTGATATTAGTAATAGTACTAATTTAAAGGTGGTAAATACCTTGAATAACGTTAGCAAAGATGCTATTAATATTTATTCTTTAAACTAGTTGATAGGACAAGGGAGGGTACCAATAACAGAATAAATAAGAGTATATCCACCATCAAAAAGGTACCTTCTTGCTCGCAAAAATTTAATTTCAAGAAAAGGTCTGAGCAGAATTCTCTGAAATTATTCCATCAGAATATTCAGGGCTTTTCTTCGAAGCAATTAGAAATCGAACTGTTTTTGGAAAAAACAAGGTTCGAAATTGTTTGTTTTACTGAGCATTGGCTGAAAGATTATGCAATGCTAATCAATTATGAAAATTATACTGTGGGCAGCTGTTTTAACAGAAATATTATGTTGCATGGGGGTTCACTTATATTAATTAAAAATGGTATTAAATCAAAACCCCGTAAAGATATAGTAGACCTATCAGTTGAACATAGTGTTGAACTGTCCTGTGTTGAGTTGGATAAGCATGTCATAGTGTGCGTTTACAGACCCCCTGATTATAAAAACTACTCTATATTCGAGTCAGTAATGGAAGATGTTTTGGCTAAACTTGCAATTGGTAATAAACAAGTAATTGTCTGTGGTGACTTTAATATTAATATTCTAGAAGAAAATTCAGATAGCAGTAGGTTATTAAATCTCTTTAAATCATTTAATTTGTCACATGTATTTATGGAACCAACACGAACTACATTGACTTCTGCTACATGTATTGATAATGTTTTTTGTTGCTGCAACTACTTTGACAAGGCCATTATTAATTATTTGCCTTCGGATCATAGTGGGCTACTGGTGGCCTTTGAGTCCATTATGCTAAAACAACAAGTGCAGATTCAATCCAGACCAATAACATCCGGTAAATTAAATAAATTTAACAGCACTTTAATCAATAAGTTAAGAGATCAGGACCTCACAGTGAATGATGGTAATATTTTGTATGATGAAGTTTTTTCAGTGGTTTAAAAAGATTTCAATTCAATTTTTAAGAAGCAAACTAAAACTATATGCCCTAAGTTTTTATTCAGTGACTGGGCGACTACAGGACTTAGAAAAAGTAGGGAAAGACTTTACGAACTTTACGGCCTTAAGCCTTTTATTAATACTGAAACGTTTAATAAGTATGTTGCTACTTACTCAAGAATTTTTAAAAATACATGTAAGGCAGCTAAGGCCTTGTACATTAGCAATAAGGTTAAATTAGCAGAAAATAAAATCAAGACGGTTTGGAAAATTATAAACAATGAAACGAACAGGAATAAAAGAAATAATAATGATTACACACTTGAGACCACACACGGACTTATTAGAGATAACAAAACAGTTGCTCAAGAGTTTGTAAATTTCTTTACCAACATCCCAATTAAAACTACTGAAACCTTAAATTCTTCGCCCTCGCTAGCTTTTGGATTATTAAACGCGAACGTTTCAGCCTGCCCCAATGAATTTAACTTTTCACATATAAACCCCTTAACAGTAATAAAAGCTTTTAAGCAAATCAAGATAAAACCGACCGAAGATCTATGGGGAATGTCCATCAAAGCTTGTTCCTCCATTATTCAGACTATAGCGCCGTACTTAGCTTTGATTTTCAATTTGTGTGTGGATCAAGGAGTCTTTCCGGATCTAATGAAATATAGTAAGGTTATACCACTTTTTAAATCCGGGGACAGTAAAGACACAAATAATTATAGACCAGTATCCGTGTTGCCGGTTTTCAGCAAGGTATTTGAGAAGATAATGCTAAATCAAATGCTCATTCATTTTAATACGAATAACATCTTACATGATAAACAGTATGGTTTCACCAAAGGACGTTGTACAACTGACGCTGGTGTCACCCTATTAAAACACATATTTAATGCGTGGGAAGAGTCGCAGGATGCCATAGGTATCTTCTGCGACCTGTCGAAGGCGTTTGATTGCGTTAATCATGAAACATTACTTCTGAAACTTGAGCATTACGGGCTAGGTCAATCAGCGTTAAGTTTGATTAAATCTTATTTGAGTGATAGACAACAATTAGTTCAAATAAACGGTGTGAATTCGTCGGGGTTAAATGTGAAAATGGGGGTACCCCAGGGCTCAATTTTAGGTCCTTTCTTATTTTTAATATACATAAACGATTTACCCCATTTATTCGAAGGCAAACTAAATATGGTGTTATTTGCTGATGACACATCTTTAGTTTTTAAAGTAAATAGACGTACTTGTCAGGTTGACGACGTAAATAACGCGCTACGGCAGGTTCAGGATTGGTTCACTGCCAATAATTTAGTATTAAATGGTAAAAAAACCAAATGCGTAAAATTTTCGTTGCCTAATGTCAAAAGTGCTGATTGTGACATTATATTAAACAAGGAGAAGCTCGAATTCGTCGATAAAACGGTTTTCCTGGGGATCACGCTAGACTCAAGGTTACAATGGGGTCCTCATTTACTATCACTTGCGGGGCGGCTGAGTTCGGCAGCTTATGCTGTCAGAAAGATTCGTCAATTTACTGATGTGGATACCGCTAGGCTAGTCTATTTTAGTTACTTTCATAGTATAATGTCTTACGGTATCTTACTATGGGGAAGGGCTGCAGACATTGAGTCTATTTTTATTCTGCAAAAACGAGCCATCAGAGCGATTTACAATCTTCGCCGCCGTGATTCTCTAAGGGAACTGTTAAAGGACATTAACATCATGACGGTTCCTTGTCAATATATTTATGAAAACATCATGTACGTGAGAAAGAATTTACATCTTTTTAGTAAAAACGGAGACAGACATAATTACATTACTAGAAATAGGGACCAATTAGTTCAACCAGGTTTCAGACTGGCAAAAGTGGCCTCATCTTTCATGGGGTACTGTACAAAATGTTACAATAAAATTCCTCCCCATATTCTAGAACTGAATGAGACGAAATTTAAAAATTGTATAAAACGCACACTATGCAGGCAGGCATATTATAAGTTGGGGGATTATATCACTGATAAAAATGCTTGGCTCAATGCTAGTCCTGCTCCACAACCACTAGGGCGCAAAAACAAATGATATGTTTATGTTTGTGTTGTATAGACTCGATTTCTTTTAGTATTGTATAGCTGCACAGCACGTGTGTGGGTACTATGTACCCAACTGTAAATCTACCATTTGCTATACCTATGTGTCGTTCGTTGACTTGTGTGTGCCCTGGCAGTTGAGTGTGTCATGCTCTCTCAAATGTCTCTCTGATGGTGGCGCGTGTGTTGGATCATTCGGTTCCCTTCATGATGGTTGAGCTGGGTGGTGCCGATTCATGCGTCATGTTCGTGAACGGGCGCCGTCAGTTGGGATTGGTCATAACTCAACTGCTTCGGATGTTGATGTTTTTCTAGTACCTATTGTATAACTGCACAGACATGTGTGAGTACTTTTAATACTTTATACCTTTACATAGTATAGTGTGTAGTGCTATTCTGGGTGCATTGTCCTCACATATGTGAATTTATTAATGTATGTACTCATGTACCTAAATATTGTAAAAATCTTTCTTTTTTTTTTAAAAGAGTAAGTATGGAGTTTCTTGTGCATTCTTCTCCATAACAAGCTACTTTCCGAATGCACGGTAGAATCATTTTCTTTTTTAAAAGAGTAAGTATGGAGTTTCTTGTGCATTCTTCTCCATAACAAGCTACTTTCCGAATGCACGGTAGAATCAACTTTTATTCCATGTAAATTTAAAAAGTATGGAGTTTCTTGTGCATTCTTCTCCATAACTAGCTACTTTCCGAATGCACGGTAGAATCAACTTGTATTCCATTTAAATTTAAATTGTGACATTCAAAAGTGCCGCTTGGTGGCCCAGTTGAAATAAATATCTTTTGTCTTTGTCTTTTTTTGTCTTAGTCTGGCTCCTCACCCTAGGCATGTTGCGGCAAAGTAGAATCTACCGGCACTGACCTAGGGTTAATTGGAGCACGCAAGCCTCACCACAACCAAACGTAGAGATACTGAGGTGGAGTTCTGTAAAGTTATAATAGCCAGACTCTAGTCAATAGTGATCCATCCACGAATCAACCTTGGTAAGCATTGCTTAACCATGAAGATCAACCCGTGCGGCTATTATTACTTAGGTACGAGCCCCAATTTAGGTACATAGGGATATTATGAGTACCTAATAAAAGAATTTCCACGTCTTCTAAGGCAGTTGAAGAAGCTCCATTTCAGTAAGCACTTGAAAGAAAAGGATCTCAAGTGCCAATATATCTGTGTGGCGCGAGTGTGGAACTTAACAAATACTCCCTCAGAGACTACTTTAACACATTAAGATCATTTATTGAGGTATAAGTAGAATAAATACCTATAGGTAAGCATATACCAGTAAATTTCTCAATCTGATATTTTAGTATCTAAACTGGTTAGTTTAGCAAATTGAACAAAAAAAAATTTACAAAAAAAAACGTTACGTTCGTATGTAAAATGTAGTTAGTCTCTGAAAGTATTGATTTGAAGTTAAAAGATCGCTAGAATGCTATGGGTATTATTCTAGTGATGGCTGAACTTCCATAATCCATAAGCATAATCAGCATAATATTTCCTCTACTAGGGTTACCATCCGTCCGGATTTATCCTGCTATGTCCGGATATTTGGCCTCCTGTCCGGACTTTGTCCGGCCTCCTAATTTGAATGGCTTTTCACGTGGATGGCACAATTTAGTGGCTATCCTCTAAGAATATTTTCTGGTTACATAATGTCACCGACCGCGGCCGCAAAAAAAAACGCGATTTTAGTGTAGTCGGGTTTAATATTAGACTCATTTTTTAGGGAACCGTACCCAAAGGGTAAAAACGGGGCCCTATTACTAAGATTCCAATGTCCGTCTGTCTGTCTGTTACCAGGCTGTATGAACTGTCGTGAACCTGTCATGAACCGTGATAGCTAGAAAATTGAAATTTTCACAGATTATGTATTTCTGTTGCCGCTATAACAACAAATTCTAAAACCATATATAAAATAACTAAGCGGGGCTCCCATACAACAAACGTATTTTTTTTGCCGTTTTTGCGATAATGGTACGAAAGCCTTCTTGCGCGATTCCGACTCGCACTTGGCCAGTTTTTTTTGTAACTGATATAGCCAGACTTTTTCTAAAAGTTCGACTTTTGTAAGGACTTTTCCATTTTCGAAATAGTAACTGGGATACAGGCCTCCTGTCTGTAAGAGTATGGCAATACCACAAAGTACATAAGCGGCGGCGCGCCGCAGACAGAGGGGCCACTACGAACAAAGTGTCATTTTGAATACACACTTTGACATTGCGGTTTTACAGGGAATATTGGGCAATATTGGACCGAGCTCAGTCACGGCTGTCATGAGTGTTTTGTGCGGGCGTTTGTCAAGTCATTCATACATTAAGTACTGTAACGAGGTTGGTTGTATTGGACGGGTTACCTTTGATATTTGTTACAGACCGAATTTACTTTTTTGTTTTTAGTTCTTTCTTTCAATAATTTTTAAGTTATAAAGGTCATTAAATCTTTCAAGACTTTTTCAAGATAAAAAAAAAAAAAAAAAAAAAATATTATCTAGGATTATAATAATTTATTATAAGTCCATAGACAAAATTGGGAACTTGTCATAATAATAAGGTTCAAGTCATACAGCTTACAAATGTTTCCTCCGACTGCACAGCATAATTTTCTTCTTTTTTAAGATCATCTTTGGTTTTTGATTTTATTAGGTACCTGTTCTTTCACATTTATATTTTTGTCGAGCTTTATGCTTTTCACAATTTAATGTTTTAAGTGGGATCATTATTACACTATTACTACGTCTTGTTACTCTCCAATCTTCGTCTTATGTGGCGTAATATTAAATGTTTCGTGTTATTTAATGGAGATTTGATGCCCTGTCTACCCTCTAAGGCATGTAAGCATGATATGATGTATGTTTAGACGAGTCCATGTATTTATGTTTGTAACTTATACAACCTACTCTTTTTTTTAATTCGCAATCAATATAGTAGCGACCCTAGTGAATCTGTCAAGTTTAGCTGTCAATTTTCTAAACGGCGGGAGTGGCCTTTCTGTATACATACTATTTTGTGGCAACACCTAATAGTATAATTGTCCTTGTACAAGTAAAATATAACCTATGGGTATACGCTATATTTTTCCTGTGAAATAAACTTAGGCAGCGTAGCCACGGGAAAACCCAGTCTAGTACAAATAGAAGTATTTTTAATTTATTCATGTACTTGTTTTGTTTTGTAGATACGTTTGCCACAGTCAGTAACTAACAGACTATTTATACGACACTAGCCTCCTTTTCTGTGAGGGTTTATTTGCATATGGCCTAAATCCAGACAGAGCCTTACATGAATCATACGCTGTTGCTCTAACTTTTAATAGAGTTTGTAGACTTCTATTAATAATTTAAAATGAGAATTTAAATCTACAGTTTATAATCATAATAATCATAATCATTTATTTATTTGTAAGAGAGTACATTTGGAGTAAGCAACTTGGTTTTGTTAATTTAGAAAGAGAGTATTAGGTTGCTAATCTCCTAATTAATTAGGTACGCAAAATATACTCAGAGTAATTTACCTCGTTTTTCAGGCTGAAAAGTTGAGTTGGTTTTACTTGTAGGTTGCGTCAGTATTAATATTTCAACATAAGGTAGCTTCAGAGAAATTTATTTAATTATAATTACCTTGTCTACTTCTTAATTATTAATGTTAAATATAATATATGATAAACAGGTTTTTTTGTGGAGTTTCTTACCTCTGAAAGAACCTATACGATTACGAAAATACACTATCGGCGAGTGGCAGGTTACTTTTTATCCCGACCAATTGCACGATTTTTGCGGGAAATACAAGGGCATAGAAGCGAAGCCGCGGGATGAATATAGTCGTACAGCTACACAGACAAGCACGTGTTTTATTTTTATTCATGACACAATATCTATATTCCTGATAAGACTTGTTTCATCATCATTTTAGCTGAAAGACGTCCACTTCTGGACATAGGCCGCCCCCAAGCGTCGCCACACTGATCGGACTTTAACTAAGTAAATTTCTGGCAAGAAATGAATCAGCCGAGGGTAGTCTCACGGGATTTAAACATAGGGAAAATGATAATAAATCATGAAGGGAAATAATTAGAACCGCCCTTGGTGCGTGGTTGCCTCAAGTTCAATTAAATGTTGTTAATAAAACTCGAAACAATTCTATGTATTAAAATGTAGATTTATTCAGCGTCAACTTTCAAAGTAGGTACCTATTAGGTAAGCCTTTTTAATTTGTTAATTATTGAGGTCTCGTCCTCTGAAATCTTGTACGGATTATCTGTTCAGTGTTTTTGCTGAAATTTCGTTGTATATGTTATACAGTGATTTAATAACTTCTAAGCTAAATAATTTATTTACTCCAAAAACAAACTTTTCTAAAAAAGTATAAATTATGATTCGATCGATTCAAGTCGCGTGATTAGCTCTTGAGGTAGTATTATATTATCTGTGCTCTTGAGTAAGATCACAGTTTCAGTTCGATACTACTGGTGCAATAGGGATGAGGACTAATAAATATTGTTTAGTCCGTCATGTAGAGAATAATAAAATATTGGAGGCGTATTTTTCCTTTTCTCGCGTAAGCAAACATTAGCTACGATACAGTGCGTTGAAATTTTACTCAAAAGTGACGTCACAAGCCCCCACTGAGCTCCACGCCTGAACTTTGATTCGCTTTATATTTATCAAGTTTAAAATATAAAGCAAAAAATACGTGTAAATATTTTTTGACAATCTAACTGACGGAATAAATAGGAATTTAATTTTCATCCCACCATCTCGGAAAGAGTATTTTTAATCTTCAATATCTGAGTGGAAAAGCCGTTTTTATTCACTAGAGGATAAAGTAAATTGAATTTAGAACATCGTGTGCACTAAGTTTGTGAATTTAAAAAAACATTAAACCTATTTACTGCTACCTCTATGGTGCCGAATATATCATACAACATTTTTTTAATTTGTTAAAAACTCAGACTCGGAACCTTCTTGGTGTTCTTTTTTCAATTTGCTTTGTACGCGGTTCTAACCATCTCCCTCTCTCTCCAACATTCACGCCAAGGGAATCCGATGAATCGGTACAACTATTAAGTATGACAGATAGTTTACCGAAAAACAGTACACAAGTGACTAACACCAATATTACAGTACCAAACAAAAATATTACACTCAATTTAAATAACTGTAGCAACGTTACTTTAAAATTTTCTTAATTATACCTTAGTATTATTTTGTTATAATTTAAAGATTATTCTGTAATACTTACCTGTCATAATGTAGTAATTAATACCTAAACTGAAATAAAAGTGTACCTATCTTGTGATTGTAAACGTTTTTTTTTTTGCATTTAGTCATTTCCTCGCTGAGGTGGAATGAAAAGTTACGTGTTGCACTCGAGTGCAAAGATTTTTCACCTCGTGCTCTTTTGATTCCCTCGCTAACGCTCAGGATTCTAATTTTGAATCCTTCGCTTGCTCGGTCATCAAAATTGAACACACGGTTAAAAAGCAACTTTGCACTCTTGTATAACAAATAACTATTTTTTACCCAGGATTCATCACTATTCCAAAAAATGGTGGAGAGGGTAACTTTGGGGCTTTTCACCGTTGTATTCTTAGCAGTAAGGACGATTTTGTTAGTACAAGTGTTACTACTGATGTTTTACCAATTAAAAAATTTACAAATATAATTTCTCACAAATTTTATTGAATGTATTGGTAACTCCTTAAGCCCCTTACTCCGCTTTAGTGCCGTAAAACGTTTATTTTCTGAAGCATACTCCTTAGCAACGGTTAAGTTACAAAGTTTAAAAAAAAGTTGATTCACATAAATTATTTCTGAAATATGATTTTTTCGTATGACTAAAACTTTTGCTTTAAAATAGTACTTAAAAACACGCCTTTTTTGGGTGATTAAAAATATTTTTACACAAAAAATTTGATGGTTTGAATTTCTTCTTAACCATAGGAATGTAAATTTAAAAAAAATGCAAACAAAACTGTCCAAAAAGAGGTCCAATATTAATATTCTGGCACCGAGCCGGCGCACGACCAGGTACCGCGTTAACATGGGGGAATATAAAACGCCTTAAAAGCACGACGATGCTCAATTTGCTTTCTCTGATCAACGCAATCAAATCACATTCAAGTTAGATTTCACAAACTTCAGTTTATCAGGAACGATTCTTTACATTAATCGTTTCGATAAACAGTTAGTCAATGGTCGTGATGTTAATTGGTTTTTATTGTAATTTGTTATCACACAAATGCGTCACAAGTGTGTTGTGTTCGCGAGAACACGAGACGCTGATTTCAGCTGCATAGAGAAGTGTTCAAATAATCTTAGTTTTATATTGACTGTGCAATGACGCGGTTTTATTTAGTCCCTTTTATTGTGAGTCTGTTAGTCTTAGAAAATTTTGGACGTGATCTTGGTTATAGTTTAGAAGAACCAGCTGCTCTTCGAGAACCTTGTGAGTGAATTTTATTTAATTAGTTGGTTAATAAATAAAAACAAAAGAGACGTACTGCCTTGATTACCGATCCATTGAGATAATGGTAGGACGGTGAAGAAAGATACTGATGATAAAGGATGTTAAAGTTGTACCCGTGTTGAATATATTATACTAGCGACCTGCCCCGGCTACGCGAGGGTAGTAAAGCATAGGTACCACGTTTTTTCCTTCGTTGGATCCCGTCATCGGTGTGAGACCCGCCCGCTTGAATTTATTTTCGCGTGCGTTAGTTTTTAATTTGCGATAACACCTAAGATATTCATTTTAATGATATGCTGTAAAGGGCAATTTTAAACTACATGAAATGTACAACGTATCTAATATATTTAATTGGATAAGGAATAATACTCTATTGTTTAAAATAGCTTGGTAAATAACTCATATTTTTTTGCAATATGTAAAAGATAAAAATGGGTACAGTGGGTTATCCTTAGGCGATAAACACTCGTAAAGGTTTAGACAGCGTTTGCAATGTAAGCGCACACAAATATGTTTGTTACGACATCACATTACAAATCTTTAAATTTCTCGGCTTTCTCTACTATAATATGCATGTGTACTACATACAAGCCTTCCTCTTGAATCACCCTATCTATTGCTGAAAACTGCATTAAAATCCGTTGCGTAGTTGTAAAGATCTAAGCGTACAAATAGCGAGAGCGACTTTGTTTTCTATGTAAAGAAAGAAGACGTGTAATACTAATTGTGTCAATCTTGTGGCCATCTTTACATTGATAAAAGCTATTGTTGTCCCCATTCTTATTTGATCCTTACAATATTACTTTTATAGGACGTGCAAAACTTCACAAGGCTACATAAGAATTATTTTCTTTTATTAAGTTTCAACGTAAAGTAACGTAGAATTACACCTACAGAGTTTACGAGTTTTACGACTGAAGGTTTTATCAGAAATCTGAACCGAAGCCGAAGTTTCCCTCTGACGCTAAATAAACGTGGACTCCGTTCGATTTTTCAAAAGTAACGGGACTTTTGGCATAGTTATAGATTGTTCTCACCCGGCCCTAGTCCATTTTTCATGTATTTCTGCTCGGATTCATGTTCTGTATAACGGTATTCGGTTTCGGATGAAACTTTGGCTATATTTTTAACCCCCGCCGGAAAAAGAAGGGGTGTTATAAGTTTCACGTGTGTTGCTGTGTATCTGTGTATCTGTGTGTCTGTCTGTGGCATCATAGCGCCTAAACGGATGAACCGATTTCGGTTTAGTTTTTTTTGTTTGAAAGGTAATTTTGTCGAGAGTGTTCTTAGCTATGTTTGAATAAAATCGGTTCAGCCGTTCAAAAGTTATGGGCATTTTACTGTTTGAATCGGGGTGTTTTCGCAAGATAAATGCGTCGGGGGTTTTTTAAATTGTAAATTTTACTTGTAACCGAAGCAGTTCGGCCGATTGCGCCATTTTTAGCAGAAGATGGCCCAAGGGTACGCTTAGTAATTTGCACGGAGTAACATAAAAAAATCTAAACAGCATATAAAATACTTTCAAACAAAACCATTAGTGATGCTTTTTCTTTATCATCAAATGTTATATGTAATGAATACTTCATTACCTATAACATGTGTGTGGAACTTTAAATTATAGATTGAGGTATGATGTAATAAGACACGAGAAAATAAGCATACACTTAAACACTAATAAAATAAAAACCCCATGCGAGACCAAAAAGGCTCCTATCTCAGCATGCGCAGCGATATCCAAAAAAGGTAATAACGCTGCGCTGATATTCTGATAGGGCCTACTGTTGATGCCACGGACACACATACGGAAACAGGACTTATATCTATACTAATATTATAAAGAGGAAAGGTTTGATTTTTTGTTTGTTTGTTTGTTTGTATGAATTGAATAGGCTCCGAAACTACTTGGCAGATTTAAAAAATTCTTTCACTGTTGGATAGTCCATTTATCGAGGAAGGTTATAGGCTATATAACATCACGCTACGACCAATAGGAGCGGAGCATAAATGAAAAATGTTACAAAAACGGGAAAAAATATTCCTTTTTGAGAGCTTCCATTGCGTGCGCTGCGTAAATGGTTTAAGTTACGCAAATATCATGTATGATGGAATTGTTTCTCTTTAAAAGTTCTAAAAAAAAGTCCGTGACACCATATGTCTATCTTTTAAGGTGGACTCACAATAGCAAATTTTATGTTCTAAATTTTAATTAGATCAACGCTGCCGGTAGAAACAAAAGTTGGTTGCATTCGTATAGTAGTATATATATTATTTCTTATTCAAATAAATAGTTCAACAAGTTGGTAGGTAGATAGGGTAGGGTAGGTAGGGTAGGGTAGGTAGGGTAGGGTAGTGTAGGGTAGGGTAGGGTAGTGTAGGGTAGGGTAGTGTAGGGTAGGGTAGTGTAGGGTAGGGTAGTGTAGGGTAGTGTAGGGTTGGGTAGGGTAGGGTAGTGTAGGGTAGGGTAGGGTAGGGTAGGGTAGGGTAGGGTAGTGTAGGGTCGGGTAGGGTAGTGTAGGGTCGGGTAGGGTAGGGTAGTGTAGTGTAGGGTAAGGTAGTGTAGGGTAGTGTAGGGTAGTGTAGGGTCGGGTAGGGTAGGGTAGGGTAGGGTAGGGTAGTTTAGGTAGTGTAAGGTACGGTAGGTAGGGTAGATAAATGTTTGGTGTTTTTATGGCAAAACAAAGTTTGCCGGGTCAGCTAGTAATAAAATAAAATAGAAGGATATATAAATAACCCCCTTAAATTTCGACAACTCAACAGTATTAATTGCGTGTGTTACTACAATTATGAAGAAATGAATACAAGCAAAGCATCCGTGTGCTATTTTTTGAACTTAAGCAATTAGGGTGCAGTTTAGACCAGCTCAATATTTAACTTGTATCTTAAATTCTTACTTTGTCATAAAATCAATCTTGTCTCGATACAAACAGGCACTAACCGTCGAAGTACTAAAGTGCTAGGCTAGGAGCTAGGTACAAAAGCGACCTATTTGCGTGGTTGACACAGTTTGCAGTAAAAACGCCTCGTATCTGACGCTCGGTACTATGTAGCCTACTAGACTACTCTACGTCTGCTATAGAAAACTGGCAAGACGTGTTTCGGTATTATAAATATTCTTAGGTAACCTCCCGTAGAATAATATGACTAAATACTGTACGGTCAGCAACAAAAGTAAGTTAACTTTTGATTCAAAGTGATTCGACACTTTACGTTTTAGCATATCCTGAAAATGCTGTACATTTCTGTGCTGAATAAATGTTGAACCTGATCATTCTAAACTAATATTAGAAAGAGGTTGCTTTTTGTTTTTCTGTTTGTATATAATAGAATCAATAAGATAGATGTATTGTATTGTAACGTTTTATATGTAAGTTATAACATCACTTTGGAGGTCTCTGTAAAGGTGTTATAATAATTAATTAGTAAAAACATAAATAATCTCCGGAAGTACTAATCTGATTGCGAACATTCTTTTATTTATAGAAAGCTACAATATCCATGAGTGTCATAAGATATTTATCTCGGGAAAATGCATCTGCCGGACAGATCTCGGGGAAAGCCAATTATTATGTTTTTAATATCCAGTTATAATGATAAGGACTGAATTGTTAACACACTTTCTTTGCTGACTATAACCTTATACAGTTTTCCTTTTCCATCGACGAAGGTTCGCAATAATCCTTTTTACTACATTTGTTATAATACTTGGCAATCTGTAAACGGATCCGAGCTTAAGGTTACACTAGTCGAAAATTCTTCCATACAAACGTAGTCTAGAGATTACTCCACTGTTTTACGATGTACGTTCAAAATAAAAAAATGATATCATTTGTCTCATCATTATCTAGTCCTGTATGGAAACAAAAATGTAAAAAAATAATATATTTGAAAGTTATGAGCGTCGAAAGTTCCTTATTTCAACACAAATTTTAAGGCATCTTTGGGCGGAAATAAATACCATATGAAGAAGGAAAATTGCAAAACGGCCACCATACAGGGATAGATTAGTAATTCAACAATGCAAATAATTTTATTTTGAAAATATAAATTTAGTAGTTTTTTCATGATATCTAGACTCCCAAAGGTCTGTTTATAAAAAATCGCGCACTCGTTTTCGTCCTAAATCATCATCTATTTCGCTAGAAACTTGCAAAAGTGCTAATTCGTACACGAACTAGCTTCTTACTGCTCATCACATCATCTATTTCTTTCGCACGTGTTGTCGGATAAGAGAGCATGCATTTTAACCCCGCGCACAAAATAGTTTGTGCCGTCGACTAGCTCAACCTTAAGTGATGCCATTAACTGCAATTTCGTACAAAGGTGAAGTAAGTATATTCTAGATTAGCGCACAGGGTCCCTTCACGCGGAAAATAAAACTTTTCGTATCGCGGGCAGAGACGAAAATATCCAAAGTGTACCTATCGTATATTTATGGAATGTTGATACATGTACTACTTGCATTGTTTTTTATCATAGAAGGTAGATGACATAACTATCAAGGGTCCCAAGACATTCCAAATTCAAATCAATCATTGGCTTTACGTAACGGTGCATTCAGGTAAAAAGAAGACAAGTGTACTGGACCATCGCTTGCTAGCAGTGGCCAGCGCTGAGATCAGGCGAAGGCAGTTTTCATATTTAAAATTACTGTATCAGTGGGTAAGATTTTGCACCGAAAAGCGCTAAAAAGTGCTGACAAGCTTGGAAGTGAAATGGTCAGCGACAGATAGTGCTCTTTCGCGCGTTCTATGTGAATGCAATCTAAGCCAAGTCGAATAGAAAACATGACGATAGATCGATTTGGAAAATTTAAGATTTGCCACTATAACCAGGTTAATTTGTTGTGTTTTTGATAAGACTAACATCATAAGCGTGCTCTATCTGTTGAGCGTGTTTTCTGGTCGCGTACACAAAGGCTAAAGTATTTACGTTGCTAATTATAAAACGCTAATTTGTTTATCCACAAAGCGGAATCGCATTAAGGCATTGCGAACACCAAAGAGAATAGTAATTCTTTTATATTCTCGTTAGAGTGTTCACGCTAATTCTTTGTTTTTGATTGTTCTTTTGTAAGGTCGTAATGATATTAAGGTATGAATGCCCCCGGCGTGTTATATACGTCTTCTCATACAGAGAAGGATATCGTTGGTTAGCTACGTGTTAGCCAGCCGTATGAGGCTTTATATTTTTATAAAATACTAGCTTCTGCCTGCGAATTCGCCCGCGTTAACGCCGAAAATTATCCCGACAGAACGTATTTTCGGGATAAAAGTATCGTATGATTCCTGACTATAATCTATCTCTTTGCCAAATTTCATCCTGATAGGTCCAGCCGTTTGAGCGTGAAGAAGTACAAACATAGGTACAAACACACGCTCACAAGCTTTCGCCTTTATAATATTAGTATGATTTTATAATGCCGGCTGTGTAGTAAAATATGGGTGGTATTTAATACTTTAACTGTAATTCCCCTTTTTTCAATCAAAATATTCGAAATTACTACCAAAAATACTGAATTGCACACTAAATTTGCTCATCAAATAAATGAATTATACTATACTGCTAGATCTTTAAAGCTTAACTGTTTTACTGAATAACTATCTGTTAACTAAAAGTAAATCTAATAATTCTTCGAGTGCAACAAAATATTTAAGTTTTAAGGGAGGGGGGGAAACGAAACAAAGTCGACGGAGCCCCGCTGCGCAGGGCTCCTATTTCTGTCTGCAGGGTCTAAAGTAACCTAACATGAAGGAGATGACGGGAGCTGAGTTCGCTCGCTTTGCTCGCTCACTTCAGCTCCCGTCATCTCCTTCGAACCTAACCTATCCGTGTCGGGGTGCCCTAAGCTCCCGAGCTCGCTTCGCTCGCTCTTGGACTAATTCACATTTATTTTATATTTAATTGAATAATTTGTGTGCAAATCAGTATTTTTGTTTTACGGTGAGTAATATTGTTTTGCAGTAGGTTATTAGTGGAGATATTTTGTTTGCTTAAATTTCTAAATAGAGGTGCAGTTAAAAATTCCCCGTAAAATATTATCATTGCGTTCTGCTAATTTTAAAATCAAGTTTTCGATAAATCCTTTGGTGTAGCTTTCAACCAAGACTCGCACTCAATTACAAAAGTAAAGGATTGTATATAAGCTAACTTTTCATTTCTAATATTATAACGTTTTTTTACAGCTCGCAAAGGTTCTTCACGATATCATAAAGCACAAAAGGACAGACTGTCAGGCAAGAGTTTGCACAGGAATCCGCAAGGTTTGTAGAACCTCGGGAACACCTGCCTCACATGAGATTGGAGTTGCCCTGAAAGTCCTTCGAACGACGTCTTGCGGTCGCCTCATGAGTGCCTGGGAAAGGTACTCAGGGGGTGATCGTGTGGGTGTCTTCTGTGTGGTTGGGATATCTTCTGTAATATGATAGGTACCTATGTATAGGTAATTAATTTTGCAATTGACATGCATTGACGGAAGTACATACATAAAATAATAATAACTAATGAGCAGATTTTGTGTCACATTTGTTTTCGTGGTAGTGGTCTTAGAGACTATTCCTGTAAGTTTGAAAATATCAAGGTGTATGTAGTAAATTTCTTTGTTTAGTAAAGCAATCTGTTGTATGTTGATAATTAAAGTATCATTGCGGTAATTACTGAGTCACTAACATTTAAGTTATAACATTCAATGGTTACGAGGAACTTTGACTCCTGAGATACAAGTATCTTTTTACTTAGTTCAGGAGCCAGCTGTTCAACCTGATTCTGACTCCCTTTTGTACAAATGTTTAGTGTATAATTAACCTTGTGTTACTGTTTTGTACAATAAATTTATTTTTGTTTGTTTTTGTTTTTTTTTTGTTTTGACGGCAAATCAAAGTAGGTCTCGCTGATGAACAAGAAACCAAACCCATTGTGAGTATGGTGTTCCCGACTAATATTATGTTACTTCTGTGTCTTTTGCGCATGCGTATATGATATATATGATTTACTACTTTCTTGTTATAATGTGAATTCCTACTTATGTGTAATAAGCAATTTATTTTACCTACATGTGTTACCAAATGGCAATAACCTTGACTGACAACTATGTAGCGACAGTCCTCCACAATTTCTTAGATTGAAAATAGAACCCATGGCTGAACGCTGAACTCCATGGCTGAAAATACAGGTCTAGACCTGCCTAGTTTGGGGTTAGGATCAGATTTGTGACAATACATTTGTGTGTTATTTTATTACGAGTTCTACTGTTGTGTGTAACTTTGGAACCTTTCCTGTAAAGTTGTGTTGTTGCACATGCATCCTTATAAGTAGGAAGCAACGGCTTTGCAATAAAATTATTCCAAGCTCAAATATAATAAAGACAAATACTCACAGAATAGAAAATGCTTACCAACATAATCAAGCCACTCAACGTTATTTAGTCCTGGTATTAAAACATATCCCCGTTAAATCGCATTAATAAGTAAATGAATTGAGTTCGTTTGAGATAATGTTGGCGACATCGGTTCGATCCGCAGGCTTATTACGTATGAAACAGCAATTAGCAATATTTGCCCAGAGATTGTACAATCATTGCGCGATTATCGCTTTACTTCAAAAAATTGGAAGGCTTATTTTTGTGAAATAATTGCTCTGCAATCCCGAATCCGCATTATGTATGAGCTATAGCCACACCATAATAATTTTATGACAGCATTGCTAACAATAAAAATCTGCTATCTGAAATGTGCATTTATCGCAAGGCGATCGCGATCATTTCGTATTACGTATGGATTTTGACAGCAGAGCGACAGCCATCGGCGAGCACATGTGGCTGTCAAATTGCGATAACTTTTTCCCTTGTTGTTGATCGATTGCCAATCACTCGCTGATGGCTGAGTAGGTACACAAGTTTTTGAGTTTTTGGCGGTTTTTTTCGTGTGTTATTTTGTGGCTACTTTAATTATCCGCAAATTAGAATAATAATATAAAAGTAAATATTGAAATAACAAATTCCTGGTGAATAATGTAATGACAAATTGGTGTTGTTTTGTGTCTCTAATGTCTACGCAACTGGACTATTTGTTGAATCATTGAAACTGACGTGATCTCGGTAAAGTGGAGGATTTTTTTATACTGTAAGTGTTGGCTACCTCTGCGAAGCTTATATATGTTTACTACTAAATACTTACAAACACATTAGAATGTGAAAAGTCCGCAATATGTATCTTCTATTATATTCTTTTTTTATATGGCAAGCACCGATGTCGACTATTCTGCCTATGTCTAAAGTAAATTGGAAAAATCTATTTTACATTTCATAGCTTAAATACGAGATGATGTAGTCTCTATAGTGATGTCCTAATGCGTTATCGATTTGATTTCTTATAAAAATCGACAATTCGAAGAAATATTAATGGATTTTACACATTGACATTTTAGTCATCCAATTTTTAAATCAGTTATTATATTGTGTAAATAGAATGAAAATATCCAATTTTCACTGCCATATTTACTTTACACAAACACTTTACATCTGCGAATATTAATTTATCGGAATATTAGAGCTAAATAGTAATCAAATTGACTATTGTAAAAAACAGCCTTTCGTGGAGGCTGTTGTGTGTGTTCCTTGGTTAGCGGACGAAAGGCCAGCTAAACGAATTTGGTTCTAATTAGCATTCTGTCGATGTCGTCGGAAATGTTTGAAAAAATCCAACCGGTATCGTGCTCCTCTATTTGATTCCGAAACTTCTTTATTGCATAAAACAGAAAATTCTTTGAAAATCAGTCTGTCGTTGAATTTCATCTGATTCGCCATTGTTAGATTTTTAGTCAAGAAAGGAGAGTATAAAGAGGAAAGGTTTGGAAATACGATTCAGTTATTGCCAAACACGGATTACAACAAAATGATCCCGAAAAAAATATTAAGCAACTAATTTTGTTTTGCTGCTACGATGTAGCAAACTGTTGCTACGACGTAGCAGATTTTTAGAACATTAGTTTCAAAATGGTTTATTCAGAAAATTAATATATAAGTTAATTCAAAAAATCAAAAAACCCAACTGCACAATGAGCGAACTACGTCTTTTTAGTTCACTTCTTAAGCAGTCGGGTTTTTTAATTTATATTTTTTAATTTAACAATTTTTTTTTCGAACTACGTACATTTAAACATATGAGTGCTATGTTTTTTTAAATCACCTCTAAAACCCTTTATTATGATAACACACAAGATGAAAAAATATTGGGAACCCACAAAATGGCGCCAAAAGCCGTCATATTTCTTTTTCCAATTTTAATGTAGTCTGTGACACTTGCAAGGTTAAGACGAATCGATAGACGTCAGGATCATCAAAATCGGTCAACGCGTTTGGTGTCTAGAACGCCACAAAGTAACAAACATACATATATAGACAGATAAACACATTACCCTCCTTTGGCAGTCGGCTAAAAAGGAGTCGAGTGAATAACTAACGTTTGTTTTAATTTCAGCTTCGATCATCTCTAAATGTGGATCTGGTGGTTTGTGTATAACTGCCGGCGGGTGTCCTTATAAACGGGTCTTGGACGATGACCCTAACTGTATGATGGAGCACAATAACTACGTGTGTTGTAAGGTGCACCGGAAAATAATGCCGATCAACGTGTTTGAGAATTAATAACGAATTATATGAAATTAAATAATTCAGACTTTTTTTAACGATGGATAAAATAACTTCAGATTTCCAAGACTCATATTGATGTCGTATCTCTTTCACGTCAAGCGAGATCAATATCTATTGAATACAATATGAAGATATTCAGGTGCCTCCAACATAGCGTAGTTCAGTACGCTTCCGTAGTTCGTGTCTATCAGACCGTATGAATAAGACAATATGCGCGGCTCCGCTTAAGTGGGAATCGAGGTATCCTTTGGGACTGCTCCAAGTGCTACCTGTCTGCCAACTTCGATATACCTACGGAATATGTTTTTGTATAGTGCGGCAACCTTCGGCATGTATTCTGGTTTTGTTTTACATATCTAAATTGAAAGTCTTAGGTTCATAGCCAAGCAAGATTTCTTATATAACACAAGTTACAACACAAGTCAAACGGTATGATGTATATTTACCCTATTTGTATTTCAGTTTATATTATTGTTTTTTAGGGTTACAATCCCCAAAAGGAAAAAAGGAAACCTTACAAAATAACACAACTTGCGCAAGAAACAAAGTCTGTCACAAGTGAAGGAATAAATCCGAAAACCGTAAATTTGTAATCCACAAAAAAAATGCGTTTATAAAATATATTCAGTGGTAAACGGACCGCGGTGGAGCTCGTGGCTAAATAATAACAGCTGCACGGGTTGATCTTCGTGGTTAAGCAACGCTGGACGAGTTCAGTCCGTGGACGGGTGACCATTTCAACATACCGAGTTTCCTCCGTGCCTCAGAAAGCACGTTAAGCCGTTGGTCCCGACTATCATTTGAAGATCTTTGACAGTCGTTACGAGTAGTCAGAAGCTTGAGATCTGACACCAGTCTAGCCAAGGGGTACCGTGTTACCCAGTTACTGGGTTCTGGAGGTCAGATAGGCAGTCGCTCCATGTAAAACACTGGTACTCAGCTGAATCCGGATAGCCTGGAAGCCGACCCCAACATAGTTGGGAAAAGGCAGATTGACTGGAACCGAATCGGACCGCGACCGATGTCGATGTATGGCGACAACAGTTTTCCAATGGCAAAGTTAATTTTGGCCCATTTTCGTTTTTTATAGTATGCTTCATACCTGGCGCAAATAAACCCTCTTTCTTCCCTCTTTCCTTTACTTTCTAAATATTTACGTAAAAATATTTTCTAAGTAAAATACATAGTTAGCTCTTACACAAGCTCGTTCCGCGGCTCAGAGTCTGCGTCGGTAAATGTTGAACTCAATGCTTAACGACATAATCTGACGTCGCACTGTTATCCAAACCTGACTAATGAAGTTTAGTGAGGCTGGCTCGTGCGATCCAATCTCCCACCAGGCCTACGTAATGTTTGTCATAAAGAATTCTACTAGATGTGTTCAGTTTAGAAGGGGATTTCTGCTAACAGAAGATAACAAAAATAACAATTTTCAGATGAGAATATTCGTAAGAGTAAGTTTAAAATTTATTTCAATGAAATTTTTATCAAATCTGGTCCGACAAGGTTTTATCTGGGATCTATTTTTAACTACTCTTTATATCCCACGTTGTCTTCAATATTGACAATTTATCTGCCCGTTTAGAAACAAAGCCGGGTACGCGTCTCTGGACGCACGTAGAACCAAGTACAATCAGCTCCGATTGTTTGTGTGGTTTTTAAAGGCCAAATGAAACGAAATCTAGAAACTACCTAACGTACTGAACTTGAAAAATGTAGTTAATAGATAATAAAAAAACGATTGAATAATTTCTTTGAGCAAACACTTTCAAAATTGGAATGAAATTAAATTCTCTCCGCTTCCTCAAAACATTTTACGGATTAAATTTATTTTATAAAGTTATAATACAAAAGTCACCATGCTCGTGAAAGATGAAAAGTTGTATTGTGTCTCCAGCTGGGACGGTGTCGTTTCTAGTTAGGAAGAGTGTTGGGTCTAATTCAGCTCGCTCGGATATTGCAATTTCCATCCAGCTCACGCCCACTGCGGCGCCCTTCCATTTCGTTTCATATTGCGCTGCAGTAACAACACTTGACGTTTGTGAATATAATTTCGCAGGTAATACCACAATCTGATTATCAAACTAGTGCTATGTAGATTCCCAGGCAGAACGCGGCGGAACTACACTGTAACGTTACAGTACTCGCTGTTTCCTAAAAGTTATTAGTGGGAGTTCACATACGTACTCATAAGATGAAACTGTTTGCTCTAGTAGTTCAAATATCGCCGGTATTTGTTTAGGTTTCGTACAACGTAGGTTCCATACAGTAGGTATGGATGACTCATTGCCCCACAAAAGATTTTCCTCAACAACAGACCACCGCCGACCCTTTTAATGAAAAAAAATTAGACGCTTTGTAATATTTTTAATTTTATTCACAATCCGTGTATTGTTCTGAGGCTCGGGTCGGCCGGAGGGCACACCGCTGTTATAATATTCAGCCTCCATACACAATGTTTTATTTAGCCATCTCGGCGGCTTCAATATTCATCACTGTACTCCGGGCCCTCTTAGTTCCTGAATAAAATACTCTAGGCATCTCCACGTCTACATTTAGGCTTTTGGTTCATTTTTTAAATGGCGTGGAATGGTTATATCTACATATATAAGTACCGTAAGAATATACATCTTTTATTTTAAAAATAAGTTTTTTTTCAATAAAGGGGACTAGTACAATAAACTGCTAAATTGAATTTTAAGTAAACGCTACATTTAATAAAAAAGACTTGCAGCCCCGTGAATTACGCTAACCCGGATAGTAGTGTGACATTTTGAAAGATATATTCAAGCAAATAGCGGCCATTAAGAGACAGTAAGCACAAAACTTATGACAACAAGAGTCAGTCGCCGAGCAAAATGGATATTTGTTGAGTCCAAGAGCCACTGAGCGTTCGCGGAGGACGGCTGAGCGTCGAGCGCACGACGTGACCGCACTTTTTAAGTCATGCCTCTTTTACATCTCCATCCTTTAATAATAAATGTGTCTGAGTTAAAACGGCTTACATCTTTAAAACTTTTTCCTTGAAACTTGATAGGCACGCAGTGAAATGAATTCAATCATGATGATGACACTTTTCAAGCGTTTTTATATCTGTTTTATAATTTGTTCAATCTAATTATTTGATGCTTTACTTTATGACTTGATTTGTGATGTGGCATTTAAGATACGAATTCATCTTGTTTGGTTCGATCCTTGGAAATAACAAGTGTAGGTAACCTACATATTTGTTAACGTGGAAGCGAAAGCCGGCGCAGCAAAGTTTGAGAAGATATTTTCGGAGTAACACAGTTTCGAAAAGCTCTGTGACCTGTTATATTTATTTTATATTCCGCACGACTCCCTTCTGATTACATTACGTTCGCGGTAAATCACTTCAGGTGGTGTCTGCTACTGACGTAGGTTACCTCACGAGACGTCGGGGACAAGTCCCAACTTGTTCACAATTCCTTCAGGAGTTCGCTAAACGCTATTGGTATCAAAGTGTCAGCTCACCCGAGCAGCCGCAAGCCCCTTAGCACTGGAGAAGTTAACGTCGGCCCGACTTGTACCGTAGTCTCCATCGCTAGTTGATTACCTTTCCACTTCGGCGCCGCCTGCACGTTCCATCTCTTAAGGCGGTACCCCGAGCAAAACGCCGCGCAAGCCGTTTTTTGTGCTGTTTTTAGGAGCTATCTACTCGTTATTTAAAAAGAAATATCAATTAATAAAAATACATTAAATTTCTACATAATATTGATTCTAAAATGGTAGATTTAGTTTTTTTTTAAATGTTGTATATATTTCACTAATCTACTTCCAAAAAAACATAAAAATGAGAAATACTTATTGATATTATGCATCTCCTCGTAAAGTGTTCATTGATTATTTTTTTGTACTAACACTAATGGATAGACAATTTAATAACGAACATTATTGTAGAATTATTTTTTTCAAAAGACCAAAATTCGATTTTATAAAGATTTTATTCTAAAATCTGGGCGTATTCACTACTGTAATTCATGCGCCACCAGTGCCGCTAGACCAATATGAACGCTCATATCTCATGCCGATTTTTTGTTCAGGGTACCGTCTTAATTTGATAAGATATTTCACAGTGAGCGCACAGTGTGTAGCGTTTAACATTTTCAGTTGTTTGAGTCGCTTCGCTCGTGTGCTGAGGTTTTACCGCAAACATTGGCTGACGTAGTGAAGATGCGGCTACATGAATTGACACCAACCCGTCGTTTCCAAGATGAGATGAACTTTATACTTCTTAATATAAGATTTATGCTAAGAGTTTGCATCCACGAATCTCATTGGAAGATAGTGGAATGGTAGGATGTCTAGCGTGGTTTATGAAAAAAGAAATGTTGTTAGATCAATGTAGTTTAGCGAACTTTTCAAAGCAACAAATTGTTGGAATGAGGTTTGATTATCAAACTCTTTAAAGTCCTGGCTGCACAGAATACTTTATGTGCAGTATTTATTTTCAATCAATAGCACTGTCAAAATTAAAATGTAGTGACGGCTGTAGTCGTGTCATGTCTTCTGTAGAGATGAGATCAATTCGAGTGTTCAGCTATAAAGCATTTACCTGATAATGTATGAGAATATTATTATTACCACGCGGAGTCTTATGTTTTTATGAATACACGTGTAACCCACACCCCACCATGATTTTATGGAACAACACAAATAACTCTATGTTCAAACGTAACGCACTTTGAAAATGCCCCTTCACTTGGCGAGAAATATAGGTGTGTGATCCTACAATAGTGTACCTACAATACATAGCCGTTAGTCTTAAGCATTCGTCACAAAGAAAAAGAATGGTCAAAGGTGAAAGGAATTTGGAATAAGCGGCACCTACAGGCACAGATCAAAGAGCATGATCACAAAGAGATCGAAGGACGCAAATGCTTTGGCGGGAGCCTTTCAATTGAAGCCTTCTGAAGAACGTAGAATTGCCCTGATCGACGCTTCTCGGATACCAATCAATCTGTCGCAGATAATGTTGGTTAAATCAGTCTCTTTGTGTCAAAGGACGTTTGATGTGAGCACACTAATTAGTTCTCCCGGTATTTTTTTTTTGGATGGTATTTAAAAGTACTTCAATTTATTCCCATTTCATTTACCTAATTTTGCCTGTGTTCCACCAAATATACTGAATGTGCACCAAAATATGTTCATTAAAATATGTCATAACAAGCATCTATTTAACAACTGTTGCAAATTTGTAAAAATAGTTATACACCTAATTTTAAAAACAAGCATTTTTTTTTTTAGTTTTACTTCAGATAATGCACTGCAAAATGTATTTGAATCAAACACCAATTAATGTCCAATGTAGCTTTATTAATAAAAAAATAACACATTATAAAATGTAATGCTTACTAAAAATGTTTTTTTAATACTAATCAGTACGAACCATAATAATTCAAAATGTTAAACAAAGTCTTTACTCCTACAATGTTCACATTATCAGTCCACTCAATCTCTGCAGTACTTCTTTAAATTATTGCACCAATAAAGCGCACTCTGCCTTTGTAGGACGCCCACGTTTTCGTTTTTGCCCGATGGCTATGTTTTTGATTCCGAATTCCCATCAAAATTACTGATTGCACAGCAAAATATTCAACTCGAAATATCACTTAACACACTACAATTTTTTTTCGCAGCGTACAGCGATTTTTCGAATAAGTCGAGGCAGCTCCGCTGCGCGGGGCTCCTATTTCTGTCTGCAGGGTCAAAAGTAACCTAACACGAACGAGATGACAGGAAACTAACCTGTCCGTGTCAGGGTGTCCTAAGTTCCCGAGCTCGCTTCGCTCGCTCTTGGACTGATTCTTTGACCATAATTTATTCGTAGATCAACTAAAATAGACTATGAAATATGGAAAATTTGCTGTGCAGTCAGTATTTATGCTATGTATGTAGTATTTTTAGTACAAAAATATATTTTTTATTTAGTACAAAAATAAATTTAATAGTATTGCATTATAAACCGTTTTAAATGGGTATACGGTACTAGGATGCATACTAAATATTTTGTGTAACATTCAGGAATATTTGGTGCACGATCAGTATTTTTCGGGGAAGAATAAAATAGTTATTGTTACAATAGAATATTTGCAGCGCACTACAATAAAAAAGTGTTATATCTTGGTGTTAATTTGGAATTTGTTTGATGTAACATATTTTGTTGGCGGAGTAGTTTAATTATAGTAAAACAATTAAACGGGTTTAAGATCAATATTTTAGAAATGCATACATAGATGTACCTTTAGATTTTTGGTGAACACAAAAATATTATCCTTTTTTTTTTAGTTCTACAAATGCAGAGGTTTAATTTAACAGCGATGATGATTATTTTAATATCAAATGGAAATACTTACGACACAATTTCCGTCCGTAAATGCTCATTGATGAACACATGCGGTTGAGAAATGGGTTGTTGATCGTTGTTTGTTTTTATTAACGCACAAATGATTAAAATACCTCTATATCGTTCAAATGATGATTTATCCCTTCTGTAGCGGTCCCAGCTTAGAAATAAGGTCATTTTGGTCAACATTTAATTACTTAGTTGGAAAACAATGTCGTCAGTGGGTGACACATCAGCTTTTGTCAGGTCATCACGGGCAGTAGAAGTTTGGTAACGGTCGGACGGGATGACATCAATCAAATTTTGACAATCGATTTTTTTCGTCCGCCCCCTGCCTGCGTGATGATGAAGGGATAACTTTTTGAAGATTTGTCAGTTTTATAATAAGAACGCCGAGCTTATGTTCTGACAGGCCTCACTGCCTCAGGATCAAATTGAGGGAACGTTATGTAAGTATTGGAAAAGTGTTTAAAAGATGTCATTATTAAGTCTGATCTATTCGAGCTCAATTTTGTTTAGAAATTCGTGGTTGTTTTTGGTTTCGGCTTAGGTTTGTCTTTTATCTCTAAGAATAATTTTATTTTACAGCAAAGTAATCAGACAGAGACTTTCTCTAACGTGAGACGTTCAGACTCACACAACAGTTTCTGTTAAAAACTCGCTGAAAAGTGAAAAAAGAATTTATTCTTGAATCTTTGCTGTTTACAAGATTGAGAGGGTCTAAAAATTAGCAATGGGAGCTCCTAATTCAGTATTTAATAAAATGATAGCAGACGTAATCAACAAACGGGCGGGCCGTAATCCGGGCGCCCTGGGCGCGCCGTAAATCACGGCGCGACGCAATTTATCGCTTTGGCCCCACATTCACACACGCGCACGCATCGCATTTATTGCGTCATAGATACCAGTATTCACGCATAGTGAATATAATTTAACATCCCTGAAGCGACAACCTTCAAGACACCCCGCGATACATCCGCGATTTCAATAAAGTATTAGCTCTTTCCCATTTCAGATTTTCTCGAAGATTTTTGTAAGAGAGTAACAACAAATTGAATTACAAAATAAATAAGAAATTCAAAGATTTCAGATCACTTTGGAAACCGACAGAAAATACATAAATTACAGCCATAACATTTAATATAAATATACATTTCATCCGTTTCGGTGTTGACATAAAAAAAAGATTAAAAGAAAAAATATAATAGCATTTCGTAATGTATATTTTTATGACAAACGACCTGTTATCTAAGGATAAAAGCGTTGTAAATATTTGTAAATGGAACGACATTCTTTAATCTCTGGCATTTTTGGGTAATAAATAATTGTCTACAGGTAATTGTACACCGGTCTTGAAAAGGACTTTGTTACGAAATGAATAATGTTTATTATAAATACGATTTAATTTACAAAAACGACCTTAAGCTTATTTAAGTAACCATAGCAACTAACATCCATACCAAGATTAAACGCCGCTATTAGATAAGGTCTGAAAACTGATATATTGTGTTAAACAAAATAACTAACAACTTTGAGGAATTCTCGAGGATCGCTGTTACAACATTTTTATTCCTGAAAGACTTACCATTGTCTCAGAGTCACATATTTTTCGATCGATTTAGGACTTACCTGTACTATTCTAAATAAAAAACCTATTAATAAATAATGGATTTGACCAGTAGGGTAATAATCTGCCTCCCAATAAAATATCGGTAATCACCATTTCACTGGAGCAGCACTTATCGCGTATTTTATATTTCTGCAAACAACAGCATGCCATATCCCTGAGGTCCGCAGTATGCATAAACAAACATTCAAACCTGGATTTACGAGCACACACACCTCAGGGAGCTGTCCTGCCTCAGCATCCGGCTTGCGAACTGCGGAACTCAACATGTACAGCAACTGGATGAGCCACGCTCCCAACGTCCGAACCGAAACAGTATGAAAAATCAACCTATCAAAAAGTTTGACGATGAATAAAGGGGAGAGCGGGCCTCTCTGAACAAATTTTCGCATTCCGTCCGCTATATTTTTTAAAAGGAAAGTTAATGCGGCGGCCATTTTTCTCCATAATTCCGAGAGAACTACAATACCTACGTTTGTCGGTAGAAACTTTTGAAATTGTAATTAGCGAACTCTCGTTACTGAGTTTTCTCTATTGTGTGTATTGTCCTGGGTTCTGAAGAGGAAATACGCGAACAAAAAACGCTTGTTTCAAGGGAGAAAATATCCATTTTACAATAGATTTGTTTCCGCTGGGAGCTGTACTGTTAAATAGAACAATGAATTCTATAGTGGGCAGTGAGAAGCTAATTTATTTGTAAAGTTTAAATATTACTTTACTGTTAACCGCAGTAGAAATATATCTGCGTGAGTGCTTTAGTTGAGATCGTTTATGTGGGAATATATTGCCGCCCCTTGATATAAAATCGAAGATACTTGGTTTCCGTTATAATTCTTTTACTACTATTTTATGGGTTGGTTAGGTAATAATGTATGCTCCAGACCCTTCTGTGGTCGCAGATCAGTGTGGGAGAGGAAGATAAACATTCAGCGTGACACCTGCGCGACATCTGCGAACTTATGATGGAAATGGGTAGACGTGGTCCTATAAGCTGTGATTTATTTTTGCATTATCTTTAATCAGTTTTATAACTTATATAACATTTCCAAATGCAAAAATGAAAAACACATAGATTTATTTTAAAAGTAGTTCACTTTAACAGCAAGCAAGTTATCAAATTGCAGGCAAAATTAAACTCATAAAGCACCACAGGGGTAAACACGCGAGCGGGTAGAGTCAGCCAGTCAAACTCGGCCAGCATCTACACAAGTAACAGGTAACTTTATATGGGAACTTCGTGTTGGTAGCGCGTTGTTCTAGTTTTTGTGCTAACGGTACGTATATGTGTGTTGACACTGCATAATAAATGTGGAAACGCTAAGTTCGCTGTACAACTTTGAAAATAGAATTGAATTCGTGTATGCCGTCATTTATTTTCAGTGCTGGCTACACAACTTGGAACATAGCTCTTTGAGACAGGAAATAGAGGGTGTATATATGTCATGGAACAAGTGATTAATCAGGACACTATGTATAATGCCCGGGCATTATGAATCTAGTCAAGTCAAATCGGACAATGTAATGAATACTGATTTAAACTTCTATATTTATCATATTGTCTGGTCATTATGAATATTGCTGCGTAACGGTTGGGAAATTCGATAATTATGGTCAATCCCACCGCACTATTCCCAAACCACTGCAACTCCTGAATGCCAGAATCAACAGTGGCGACCACCAGAAAAGCGCCGAGGCAATGAAGCTCGACGAAGTCCCGGTGAAAGAATTTACCTGTCTTGGATCCCGCAACGAAATTAATCAGAAAAGAATAACGGAGGAGTAGGAAAAATGTAATTATGGTCAATGAATTAGTACAAGAGCGAGTGAAGCGACCTCAGGGCACTCCGACGCGGATAGGTTACTTTAGACCCTGCAGACAGAAATAGGAGCCCCGTCGACTTTGTTGCTTAAATAGTAATCGCACTTACATATTCTATATTAAAACCAATGTCAATATTAAAATAAATAAAAAACACATATTTTTATTACTCGGCCCAATAAGTGATGGGCATTATTCAGAAAGCCCGGTCAATTTATTTATTTCAATAGTTTTTATCATATTGCCTACTCATATTGGGCATTTTTCAAATTGCCCGGGCATTAAAAATTTACGCATTTGGATTACAACTTTTGCAGTAATATTGTATATCATAAAAAAAAAACATATGAAACAGAAAATCTAACTTCAATTTTTTTGCAGTGACTGCCGTGAAACATCTAAAAGCTATAAAGCTAAAATGGCATGTATTCGAACAACGCGAGTTTGAACAAGCCCAGCCGAGTCGGCTTCATCCGGAATTTTGTAATTGCCCACACAGGCGGAACAAAAAATTGGCCCAGCACACATGCACGGAACGGGTTCCACGAAAAATATTGTAGTCTACATCATCCTATACGACCCTCGTTACGAAAATATATACTTTTCTTCCTTTCTCCATATTAAGAATATTAAAATAAGCAAACAAGACGAGCACGGGTGAGCTTGCGAATATTCATGAGCAGAATGTGGAACAACGAGGAAGTTTCTACACTTCCAAGTATTTTGATATCTTTGATTAGCTTCCATTAGGTATACAGTATAACTAAGAGAATATGAATATTGAAAGCTCCACAAATATTAAATATTTTCATGGGTAAACAGTCGGTAAAAAAGAATATTAATATCGAATGCTTCTAAAACATCAAATATTTTCGTGGTCCACGTTCCGTTTAATTGTTTAACAAACCCTTGCCGCAACTTTTATTTCACAGAGTGTAAAGTTTATGTTGTGTAGAGAAACTGAAGTATTCCGTGCTAGTGCAGGGAATAACAAAGACTTGCAAATGGGTGCAATAACAGTAGCTACGTAAAGAAATCGCGTCTCTGTTGTGTTCTACCGGCCCGCGGCGTCCGGCTCTCCAACTTAATTAGAATTTAGAAACTGCAGGAGTTAAAAGAACTTTAATTACTTCTTATTATGATTGGTTAACAAGAGTTTGTGGGTTTTCTTACAATTTTATTTTTAATAGAATTTACTAATTAAAACACTCGTTCCACACCCGCGCAACCCAAAATTCAGTAGCTTTTTGTACTTATAACAAAAAACTACCCCTAGTTTATCTATAAAAAAACCTCAGATAAAAATTTTGATAATTAAATTGTCTTTCAGATGGTGATAATTTCATTAAAATACACACAGCTGTTTTGGTGCGATTGTCGTTTTTTGTCCGTGGACGGAACTTTACAAATTAATTACACTTGTTATACGAATAAAACTCAAAAGTTTCTTAGATCAAATGGTTGTAACATATATTATTTCCAAAAAAAATAGGACGACTAGCCGTTTAGACGTCATTCCCATTTTAAAATCAGCTACCCTATTTCGTCCCTCCATACGCCTGAGGTCTTCTACTCGCTTTTTACGCAACCAATCATAAATGCAATTAAAAAGAAATAAAAATATATAAGTCCCCGAAAAGCCGAAATATGAATAGGTAGATCCTGTATAAAACCCCGTCAATCTCCACCCGCGCCAAGCTGTAAATAATTCGGCTTATAACTCGCATGTCTCCAACAATGGGCGGCTCCATCCGTTGCCACTGACTGCCAGTAAATAACTAAACACACAAAACTGAACGCTTATATCTCTTTGATTAATTACTGCACAAACTGGTACTGTTATTTATTTTAAAATATAATAATACATTCTTACATTGAGCTTGTTTATTATATAGTATATAATATGATAGGCTGGTAATGCAGAATATGATTCATAAGCTGGAGTTCACCGAGTGCCCTTTCAAATGCACTTCTCAGAACCTAATGAACGCCACTGGCATTGATATGAACGTGGCCACCTACCAGACCCAGGTTATCTAAAAAGTTAATTATGAACTTGAAGAAGAAGATGAATTGTGAAAAATAAATCATTATCATTACAGCAAAGCTGATTGTTAATTGAAGATCTAAAAGAAACTACAACAATGATGTTGCTCCATGTCTTCTTCGTTATTGGGAGCATTGCAATCTCTTCCATGAGCTGTGGTAAGCTTGGACATAATTACCCAGTTTCTATTTAAAAGAGATATTTTAAAATTTAATCTAGCGAAGAATATATTTATTAATTAGTAGAAAAGCAAAGGCCCCATTTTACGTTATTCCTGATGGAATACAGGTCTTTTAGGTAGTAATTTTATTAGGCTTGCATGAAAAAATTAACCATCTTGTCCGAGTTAAAACACGCTACCAATGTATTCAATGGCAGACTAATGAATAACCTTTAGCTTTTACCTTACGCCTTTTTGTGAGGGTGTATATTAAAAAATCGTTTTTAGAATTCTGTGAAAAATCAAAAGAGAATGCCCAACTGAACAATGGACGCATGAATAGTGAAAATTTTACATACATACATAAACTCACGCCTTTTTCCCATGGGGGTAAGCAGAAACTACAGAACGTCACCTGCTTCGATCCTTACATACTTTACGCCGGTTATGGGTACTGCGCACTTCGCCTATCTGAAGAACATCACCTATAAAGTCTATGTATGTCTTTCTAGGGCGTCCGTCCCCTACAGGCGTTTACAAAAAAAAAACGAGAAATATTGATTTAGAAATTATGTATAGCTCTATGTCGACGGTTTATTATTTTGAAGTTATGGAATATAAAACCATTAAGTATTGTGTGTTTGAATCATTGAAGTAATAATGTACTAATGGTTTGAATGTCAATTTTATATACATGGTAAGTTGTACTCTAAAATGCTTATTTATAAGTATCGGTTACTCTATGAGTAGCGTTCAATATCCATCGATAGTTCAAGGTTTTACTTAAGAATAATTTCCAAAGCATTTAATTTTCTATTTACAGTTATCAGAACTTTAGGTTACTATAAATAAGAAAGTAAATGTTTAGCAACTATCTATAAAACCTGGCCTTAAAAAAGGGGTTCTGAAAAACATGGCTCTGCATGTCTCAAGAATATAATAAGGAAACATTCCAGTATACAAACATATTGACCATAAAATTTCATTGAATCAGCCACCGCTGATGGAACCCGGATATTGGGCACTAAATAAACTTTGCACAGTATTTTTACGCGCTATATAGTTTCGTACATGTAGTCCGTATACCATGTTATTGTTAGATTCCGTGAGCTACTCAATAAAAAAAACACTTTATAAGATTCCAAAATGTATTGTGTTCCGCACAGGCAAAACAAGATGACGAAGAGTGACATCTGTCTATAAAACTTATTCTAGACAACATAGAGTTTACAATGGAACACATACAAACTCCTTGAAGGTAAATTTCTAACACTGGCCCTTGATCCAATTTAAACTCATGTAAATCACATTACACACAATAAAATATCTAAGTGTAGACACATCCGCTGTCTAAAAATCTATATATATAAAAGAAAGTCGTGTTAGTTACTTCACTTATAACTCAAGAACGGCTGAATCGATTTAGCTGAAAATTGGCAGGGAGGTAGCTTAGAACCAGGAGAAGGACATAGGGTAGGGTAGGGTAGGGTAGTGTAGGGTAGTGTAGTGTAGGGTAGGGTAGTGTAGGGTAGGGTAGTGTAGGGTAGTGTAGGGTAGTGTAGGGTAGTGTAGGGTCGGGTAGGGTAGGGTAGTGTAGGGTAGGGTAGTGTAGGGTAGCGTAGGGTAGTGTAGGGTCGGGTAGGTTAGGGTAGGGTAGGGTAGGGTAGTGTAGGGTAGGGTAGGGTAGAGTAGGGTAGGGTAGTGTAGGGTAGGGTAGGGTAGGGTAGGGTAGGGTAGTGTAGGGTCGGGTAGGGTAGTGTAGGGTAGGGTAGGGTAGGGTAGTGTAGGGTAGGGTAGGGTAGTGTAGGGTAGGGTAGGGTAGTGTAAGGTCGGGTAGGGTAGGGTAGTGTAGGGTCGGGTAGGTAGGGTAGATAAATGTTTGATCTTTTTATGGCAAAACAAAGTTTGCTGGGTCAGCTAGTATAATATAACATAACAACAGCAAAACATAGCAAAAGCATAATTTTATCAAACTATCTGTCAAATATAAAAAGTAAATATAAAAAAAAAATGTGATACGGATTTAAAACAAATTATACTTCTGCAACTATACCTTATCTACTGCTTAGAACCATCGCATATCCTTTATTTAATGATAGAAATAAATGACATATAAAATTATATTATTTTTTTCCTTTACCAACGGTTTCGTTAAAACATCGGCCACCATTTCATCAGTAGATAGGTATTTTAAACAACTGTACCTTCCTCAACAATTTCCCTGATGAAATGATGTCTTACGTCAATGTGTTTCGTTCTGGCGTGGTACATAGAGTTAGTGCACAACTTCATTGCAGACTCATTATCATTAAACAACGTAATCCTATACTGTACCCTGTAAATTTCGAACAGAAACTTGCGTAGAAAAAAGGGGTTCTTTACAAGCATCTGACAGACACATATATTCGGCCTATGTGCTTGAAAGAGCCACTGTTTTTTGTTTTCTACTCTCCTAAGAGATGATAGATTTTCCAATTTTGAACACATAACCGGTATAAGATCGGCGATCAACCTCATTTGATGCAAAATCAGCGTCAGCATATGCGACGATATCCAACCCTTATTTTTATAAATTATTTCTGAAAAATTATTTTTTCGTATGACTAAAACTTTTGCCTTAAAATAATAATTAAAAACACGCTTTTCGCTTACTGCTCCAAAACGACTTGGGTCTTTAAAACTATTTTTACACTGAAAAATTTATGGTTTGAATTTCTTCTTAACCATATGATATGTAAATAAAAAAAATGCAAACATAACTGTCCAAAATAAGGTCCAATATTGATACAGCGTTAACATTAGGGAATATAATACGCCTTTAGTCGACGGCAGGAACTATTTTGTACGCGGGGTTAAAATGCATGCTATCTTATCCGACAACAACTGCGAAAGAAATGGATGTTGTGATGAGCAGTAAGAAGCTAGTTCGTGTACGAATTAGCACTTTTGCAAGTTTGTAGCGAAATGGAGGACGAAAACGAGCGCGCGATTTTTTATAAACAGACCTTTGGGAGTATTGATATCATGAAAAAACTACTAAATTAATGTTTTCAAAATAAAAATATTTGTATTGTTGAATTACTAATCTATTCCTGTATGGAGGCCTTTTTGCAATTTTCCTTCTTCTTATGGTATTTATATCCGCCCAAAGATGCGTTAAAATTAGTGTTGAAATATGGAACTTTCGACGCTCATAACTTTCAAAAATATTATTTGTTTCCACACAGGACTAGATAATGATGAGACAAATTGATATAATTTTTTTATTTTGAACGTACGTCGTCAAACATTGGAGTAATTTTTAGACTACGTTTATATGGAAGAATTTAAGAATAGTGTAACCTTAATAGCACGACGATGCTTAATTTGCTTTCTCTGATCAACGCAATCAAATCACATTCAAGTACGATTTCACAAACTTCAGGTTATCAGGAACGATTCTTTTACATTAATCGTTTCGATGAACAGTTAGTCAATGGCCGTGATGTTAATTGGTTTTTATTGTAATTTCTTATCACACAAATGCGCCACAAGTGTGTTGTGTTCGCGAGAACACGAGACGCTGATTTCAGCTGCATAGAGAAGTGTTCAAATAATCTTAGTTTTATATTGACTGTGCAATGACGCGGTTTTATTTAGTCCCTTTTATTTTGAGTCTGTTAGTCTTAGAAAATTTTGGACGTGATCTTGGTTATAGTTTAAAAGAACCAGCTGCTCTTCGAGAACCTTGTGAGTGAATTTTATTTAATTAGTTGGTTATTAAATAAAAACAAAAGAGACGTACTGCGTTGATTACCGATCCATTGAGATAATGGTAGGACGGTTAAGAAAGATACTGATGATAAAGGATGTTAAAGTTGTACCCGTGTTGAATATATTATACTAGCGACCTGCCCCGGCTACGCGAGGGTAGTAGATATAGATAGCATAGGTACCACGTTTTTTCCTTCGTTAGATCCCGTCATCTGTGTGAGACCCGCCCGCTTGAATTTATTTTCGCGTGAGTTAGTTTTTATATTGCGATAACACCTAAGATATTCATTATAATGATATGCTGTAAAGGGCTATTTTGATCTACATGAAATGCACAACGTATCTTATGCTCTAATTATAAAAGCTGGGTAAATAACTCATATTTTTTGCAATATGTAAAAGATAAAAAAGGGGACCGAGAGTTATCCTTAGGCGATAAACACTCGTAAGGTTTAGCCAGCGTTTGCAATGTAAGCGCACACAAATATGTTTGTTACGACATCACATTACAAATCTTTAAATTTCTTGGCTTTTCTCTGCTATAATATAATAATAAATAAAAATAATAATAAATTTTATTTATTTTCTCATCACAAATGTTGCAGGAAGGTACAGAACTGCTACAAATGTGTGTGAATATGCATGTATACTACATAGTAAACCTTCACCTTGAATCATTCTGCATTGAAAACTGAATTAACATCCGTTGCGTAGTTGTAAAGATCTAAGCGTACAAACAGCGGGAGTGACTTTGTTTTCTATGTAAAGAAAGAAGATATGTAAATACTAATTGTGTCAATCTTGTGGCCATCTTTACAATGATTATAGCTATTGTTGTCCCCATTTTTATTTGATCCTTACAATTTTACTTTTATAGGACGTGCAAAACTTCACAAGGCTACATAAGAATTATTTTCTTTTATAAAGTTTCAACGTAAAGTAACGTAAAATTACACCTACACAGTTTAAGACTTTTACGACTGAAGGTTTTATCAGAAATCTGAAGCGAAGCCGAAGTTTCACTCTGACGCTAAATAAACGTGGACTCCGTTCGATTTTTCAAAAGTAACGGGACTTTTGGCATAGTTATAGATTGTACTCACCCGCCCCTAGTCCATTTTTCATTTATTTCTGCCCGGATTCATGTTCTGTATAACGGTATTCGGTTTCGGACGAAACTTTGGCTATATTTTAACCGAAGCAGTTCGGCCGAGTGCGCCATTTTTAGCAGAAGATGGCCCAAGGGTACGTTTAGTAATTTGCACGGAGTAACATAAAAAAATCTAAACAACATAAAAAATACTTTCGAACAAAACCATTAGTGAGGTTTTTTCTTTATTTTTCTTTATATGTAATAATGTGATGTGTGGAACTTTAAATTATAGATTGAGGAATGATGTATTAAGACAACGTTGTGTTTTAAAAGAAGATGTAGGGACTAAAATTTAAAAGATTGTGCTAAGGTGGTTTGGTCATGTTGAGAGGATGAATGAAAGGCGACTAACAAAAGGTATCTTCATGGCAGATGTGAATGGAAACGCCGCGGCGGCGAAGTCTTATAAAGATATACATAGATATACAGATTCACATTGATGAAGTTCTTCAGAAAGACCAGCAGCCTAATTGTGTACGTAAATTCGGCAAAGGAAACAATCTGTTTCTTTCCCAAAAACACACACATACACAAAGAAGTTGAATAAAGATTGTTTTCTGAGTGTATGTGTGTGTTTTTGGGAAAGAAACAGATTGTTTCCTTTGCCCAATTAACTTACACAATTAGGCTGCAGGTGTGCAGTACTCATAAACGGCGTGCGTGTATGACTAGATGTATGAAAGTGAGTGAAGCAAAAGAAGTATGTAAGGATCGTAGCAGGTGGCTTTCAGTAGTTTTTGCCATGGGCAAAAGGCGTGAGTTTATGTAAATGTTATATTTATTATTATTTACTGCACTCTCTACACTCCTATCATTTCTCGGACTAACTCTAATAGTTCTTGCTATTTGGAAACAGTCTTTATCAAAGGAGTTCAGCACCCTCATTGCGTAACTTGTCCGACAGCGCGAAGCACGAGCGTTCCCTTAAATTTTGACAACTCAACAGTATTCATTGCGTGTGTTACGCTATCGAGTAGCATGATTTTTGTTCATTATAATAATATGAAGAAATGAATGCAAGCAAAGCATTTGTCGGCCATTCTTTGAACTTACGCAATTAGGGTGCAGTTTAGATCAGCTCAATATTTGCCACTAACATAACAATCTAATTTAAGGTACAATCATTGTAAATAGGTTTAAGTCTTGAACAATATGGTTTATTGTTTATTTAACTTGTATCTTTAATGCTTAGTTCGTCATAAAATCAATCTTTCCTCGATACAAACAAACCCTAACCGTCGAAGTATTAAAGTGCTAGGCTAGGAGCTAGGTACAAAAGCGGCCCATTTGCGTGATTGACACAGTTTGCACTAAAAACGCCTCGTAACTGAAGCTCGGTACTAGCACTACTAGCCTACTAGGTAGGTACTCTACATCTGTTATGGTAAATTGGCAAGACGTGTTTCGGTATTATAAATATTCTTAGGCAACCTCTGGTACAATAATACAACTAAATACTGTACGGTCAGCAACAAAAGTAAGTTAACTTTTCTAATTTGATTCAAAGTGATTCGATACTTTAAGTTTTTGCATATGAAAAAGCTGTGCACTTCTTTCTAAACTAATATTAAAAAGAGGTTGCTTTTTGTTTTTCTGTTTGTAATAATAGAATCAATAAGATTGATGTATTGTATTGTAACGTTTTATATGTAAGTTATAACATCACTTTGGAGGTATCTGTAAAGGTGGTATAATAATTAATTAGTAAAAACATAAATAATCTCCGGAAGTAATAAATAATAAATAATCTGATTGCGAACATTCTTTTATTTATAGAAAGCTACAATACCGCTGAGTGTCATAATATATTTATCTCGGGAAAATGCATCTGCCGGACAGATCTCGGAGCAAGCCAATTATTATATTTTTAATATCCAGTTATAATGATAAGGACTGAATTGTTAACACACTTTCTTTGCTGACTATAACCTTATACAGTTTTCCTTTTCCATCGACGAAGGTTCGCAATAATCCTTTTTACTACATTTGTTATAATACTTGGCAATCTGTAAACGGATCCGAGCTTAAGTGATGCCATTAACTGCAATTTCGTACAAAGGTGAAGTAAGTATATTCTAGATTAGCGCACAGGGTCCCTTCACGCGGAAAATAAAACTTTTCGTATCGCGGGCAGAGACGAAATTATCCAAAGTGTATCGTATATTTATGGAATTTTGATACATGTACTGCTTGCATTGTTTTTTATCATAGTAGGTAGATGACATAACTATCGAAAGTTTGTGAGTGTGTGTTTGTACCTACAAACACACACTCACAAACTTTCGCCTTTATAATATTAGTATGATTTTATAATGTCGGCTGTGTAGTAAAATATTATTATTGCGTTCTGCTAATTTTAAAATCAAGTTTTCGATAAATCCTTTGGTGTAGCTTTTAACCAAGACTTGCACTCAATTACAAAAGATTGTATATAAGCTTACTTTTCATTTCTAATATTATAACGTTTTTTTACAGCTCGCAAAGGTTCTTCAGGATATCGTAAAGCACAAAAGAACAGACTGTCAGGCAAGAGTTTGCACAGAAATCCGCAAGGTTTGTAGAACCTCGGGAACACCTGCCTCACATGAGATTGGAGTTGACCTGAAAGTCCTTCGAACGACGGCAAATCAAAGTAGATCTCGCAGATGAACAAGAAACCAAACCCATTGTGAGTATGGTGTTCCCGAATAATGTTATGGACTTCTGTGTCTTCTGCGCATGATCATATATACTAGTTTCTCTTAATAATTTTAATTCCTACTTACGTGCAATAAGCAATTTATTTTACCTACATGTATTACCAAATGGCAATTACCTTGACTGTCAACTATGTAGCGACACTCCTCCACAATTTCTTAGATTGAAAATAGAACCCATGGCTGAACTCCATGGCTGAAAATACAGATCCAGGCCTAGTTTGGGGGTTAAGATCAGATTTGTGACAATACATTTGTGTGTTATTTTATTATGACTTCTACTGTTGTGTGTAACTTTGGAACCTTTAAGCTGCTTTCCTGTAAAGTTGTATTGTTGCACTTGCATCCGTATAAGAAGAAAGCAACGGCTCATCATCATCTTCCTGCCCTTATCCCATGTTACTTGGGGTCGGCGCAACATCTTTTCTTCTTCCATACCATCCTGTCCCCCGTCACTCCATCACTGACTCCCTTTTCTTTCATATCACTCCTCACACAGTCCATCCATCTTTTCTTTGGCCGTCCCCTCCCTCTCCATCCATTCATATGTATATTCATTACTCTTTTAGTAACATGTGTTTCATCCTCCCTCATCACATGACCATACCAGGACAAACGGTTTCCTTTCAACTTTTCTGTTACTGGCGCCACTTTCAAACTACCTCTAATATACTCATTTCTCACTTTATCCATTCTCGTCTGTCGTCGTGCGGAGTGCACATCCATCTCAACATTCTCATCTCTGCTACATGCAATCTCTTTTCATCCATCTTTTTCACAGCCCAACATTCTGATCCATACAGTAAGACAGGTCTAATCACGGACTTGTAAATTTTCCCCTTTAATTTGAGTTGTGGGTCACAAGTTGTTCCAGTGACCTGTCGCCATTTCATCCATCCCGAGTTGACCCTGTGCGTTACGTGTCGGTCTACCTCGCCATCCACTTGGACAAGCGACCCTAGGTACCGGAAGTCGGAGTATATCGGTATGGGTGTTTTAGCAAGAGCTATAGGCACGGAACTGGAGAGACCGCCAAAATCGCAGAAAAGGTATTCAGTTTTAGTTCTGCTCAATTTCAAGCCAACACTCTCCAGTCTGTGCCACCACACCTCCAATCTGCTCTGAACCTCCAGGCCACTCTCGGCGACCAGCACAATGTCATCGGCAAACAGCATACACCAGGGTGCCTCCTCCTGTATGTCTGACGTCAGAGCGTCCATTATCATCAGAAGAAGAAAGCATCGGCTATGAAATAAAATTATTCAAAGCTCAAATATAATAACGTTAAATACTCACAGAATAGAAAATGCTTACCAACATAATCAAGCCACTCAAAGTTATTTTAGTCCTGGGACTAAAACATATCCCCGTTAAATCGCATTAATAAGTAAATGAATCGAGTCCGGTTGAGATAATGTTGGCGACATCGGTCCGATCTGATTGGTTAGCGGACCGACGAGCCAGCTAAACGAATTTGGTTCTAATTAGCATTCTGTCAATATCGTCGGAAATGTTTGGAAAAATCCACCCGGTATCGAGGTATCTATTTGAATCCGAAACTCCTTTATTGCATAAAACGAAAAATTCTTTGAAAATCAGTCTGTCGTTGAATTTCATCTGATTCGCCATTTTTGGTCAAGAAAGGCGAGTACAAAGCGGAAAGGTTTGGAAATACGATTCAGTTATTGCCAAACCCGGATTACAACAAAATGGTCCCGAAAGAAACAAATTTTGCCTTTTCTGCTACGACGTAGCAAACTGTTGCTACGGCGTAGCAGATTTTTAGAACATTAGTTTCAAAATGGTTAATTCAGAAAATTAATATATAAGTTAATTCAAAAAATTAAAAAACCCGACTGCATAATGAGCGAACTACGTCTTTTTATTAGTTCACTTCTTAAGCAGTCAGTTTTCTTTAATTTTTTTTTTGCTTTTATCTTTCACATTTAAACATATGAGTGTTATTTTTTTTAAATCACCTCTTAAAAACCCTTTATTTTGTTACCCCACAAGATGGGTTTGGAAGAAAAAACAATTGGACAACACAATATAGCGCCCAAAACCGCCATTTTTCTATTTTCCAATTTGAATGTAGTGACACTCGCAAAGTTAAGACGAATCGATTGACGTAAGAACCATCAAAACCAGCCAACGCGTTTGGTGTCTAGAACTCCACAAAGGAACAAAAATACATATATAGACTGATAAACACATTACCCTCCTTCGGCAGTCGGCTAAAAAGGAGTTGAATGAATAACTATGGTTTGTTTTAATTTCAGCTTCGATCATCTCTAAATGTGGATCTGGTGGTTTGTGTATAACTGCCGGCGGGTGTCCTTATAAACGGGTCTTGGACGATGACCCTAACTGTATGATGGAGCACAATAACTACGTGTGTTGTAAGGTGCACCGGAAAATAATGCCGATCAACGTGTTTAACAAATAATTAACGAATTATATTTATTTATTATTTATTTATTCACCATTGAATTAAATACTTCAGACTTTTTTTAACGATGGATTAAATAACTTCAGTTTTCCAAGACTCATTTTGATGTCGTATCTCTGTTACGTCAAGTGAGAACAATATCTATTGAATATAATATGAAGATATTCAGGTGCCTCCAACAAAGCGTAGTTCAGTACGCTTCCATAGTTTGTGTCTATCAGACCGTATGAATAAGACAATATGCGCGGCTCTGTTTAAGTGGGAATCGAGGTATCTGCTCCTTTGGGACTGCTCCAAGTGCTACCTGTCTGCCAACTTCGATATACCTACGGCATATGTTTTTGTATACTGCGGCAACCTTCGGCATGTTTACTAGTTTTGTTTTACATATCTAAATAATTGAAAGTCTCAGGTTCATAGCCAAGCAAGATTTCTTATATAACACAAGTTACAACACAAGTCAAACGGTATGATGTATTTTAGTTTTCTTTTATTTTTTAGGATTCCGATCCTAAAAACGAAAAAAAGGAAACCTTACAGAATAATATGAAATTTGGCGAGAAGCAATATCTGTCACAAGTAAAGGAATAAATCCGAAAACCGTAAATTTTTTTTCACAAAAAAAAGCATTTATAAAATTAGTTTCAGTGGTATGTATGGCGACAACAGTTTTCCAATGGCAAAGTTAATTTTAGCCCAGTTTATGTTTTTGTTAGAGAAACGTTCGGTGCTGTCATAGTGAATGAACTTGAGACAGATTTTTCGTTTTTATGGTATGCTTCATACCTGGCGCAAATAAACTCTCTTTCTTCCCTCTTTGCTTTACTTTCTAAATGTTTACGTAAAAATATTTTCTAAGTAAAATACATAGTTTGCCTTACACAAGCTCGTTCCGCGGCTCAGAGTCGGCGTCGGTAAATGTTGAACTCAATGCTTAACGACATAATCTGACGTCGCACTGTTATCCAAACCTGACTAATGAAGTTTAGTGAGGCTGGCTCGTGCGATCCAATCTCCGACCAGGCCTACGTAATGTTTGTCAAATACTTCTGCTAGATGCGCTCAGCTTAGAAGGAGGATTTGTGCTAACAGAAGATAACAAAAATAACAATTTTCAGATGAGAATATTCGTAAGAGTAAGTTTAAAATTGATTTCTGATGAAACTTTATGAAATCTGGTTAGACTAGGTTTTTTCTGGGGTCTATTTTTAACTACTCTGTATATACCACGTTGTCTTCAATATTTACAATTTACCTGCCCGTTTAGAAACAAAGCCGGGTATAAGGTACGCTTCTCTGGACGCACGTAGAACCAAGTACAATCAACACCGATTGTTTGTGTGGTTTGGAAAGGCCAAATGAAACGAAATCTAGAAACTACCTAACGTACTGAACGTGACAAATTTTGTTAATAGACAATAAATAAACAATTGGATAATTTCTTTGAGCAAACACTTTCACGGATGAAATTAAATTCTCTCCGCTACTTCAAAACATTTCACGGTTTAAATTCATTTTATAAAGTTATAATACAAAGTCACCATGCTCGTGAAAGATGAAAAGTTGTATTGTGTCTCCAGCTGGGACGGTGCCGTTTCTAGTTAGGAAGAGTGTTGGGTCTAATTCAGCTCACTCGGATATTGCAATTTCCATCCAGCTCACGCCCACTGCATCGCCCTTCCATTTCGATTCATATTGCGCTGCAGTAACAACACTTGACGTTTATGAATCTAATTTCGCAGGTAATACCACAATCTGATTATCAAACTAGTGCTATGAAGAGTTCCAGGCAGAACGCGGCGGAACTACACTGTAACGTTACAGTACTCGCTGATCCTAAAAGTTATTAGTGGGAGTTCACATACGTACTCATAAGATGGAAACTGTTTGCTTCAGTAGTTCAAATATCGCCGGTATTTGTTTAGGTTTCGTACAACGTAGCTTCCATACAATAGGTATGGATGACTCATTGCCCCACAAAAGATTTTCCTCAACAACAGACCACCGCCGACCCTTTTAATGAAAAAAAATTAGACGCTTTGTAATATTTTTAATTTTATTCACAATCCGTGTATTGTTCTGAGGCTCGGGTCGGCCGGAGGGCACACCGCTGTTATAATATTCAGCCTCCATACCACAATGTTTTATTTAGCCATCTCGGCGGCTTCAATATTCATTACTGTACTCCGGGCCTTCTTAGCTCCTGAATAAAATACTCTAGGCATCTCCACGTCTACATTTAGGCTTTTGGTTCATTTTTAATATGACACGGAATGGTTATATATGCTTATAAGATCTTTTATTTTAAAATATAACGATATTTTCTTCAAATAAAGGGGACGGGTAAAATTAATTGCTAAATAGAACTTTAAGTAAACGCTACATTTAATAAAAAAGATTTATAGCCCCGTGAATTACGTTAGCCCGGAAAGTAGTGAGACTTTAAAAAGATATATTCAAGCAAATAGCGGCCATTAAGAGACAGTAAGCACAAAACTTATGAGAACAAGAGTCAGTCGCCGAGCAAAATGGATATTTGTTGAGTCCAAGAGCCACTGAGCGTTCGCGGAGGAAGGCTGAGCGTCGAGCGCACGACGTAACCGCACTTTTTAAGTCATGCCTCTTTTATTTACATCTCCATCCTTAAAAAATAAATTTGTCTGAGTTAAAACGGCTTATTTCTTTAAAACTTGATAGGTACGCAGTGAAATGAATTCAATTAGGACAATGACTCTTTTCAAACGCTTTTTACTTCTGTTTTATAATTCGTTCAATCTAATTATTTGATGCTTTACTTTACGACTTGATTTGTGATGTAGCATTTAAGCTACGAATTCATCTTGTTTGGTTTCTATCCTTGGAAATAACAAGTGTTGGTAACCTACATATTTGTTAACGTGGAGGCGAAATTCGCCGCAGCAAAGTTTGAGAAGATATTTTCGGAGTAACACAGTTTCGAAAAGCTCTGTGACCTGTTACATTTATTTCATATTCCGCACGACTCCCTTCTGATTACATTACGTTCGCGGTAAATCACTTCAGGTGGTGTCTGCTACTGTCGTAGGTTACCTCACGAGATTTCGGGAACGAGTCTCAACTTGTTCACAATTCCTTCAGGAGTTCGCTAAACGCTATTGGTATCAAAGTGTCAGCTCGCCCGTGCAGCCGCAAGCCCCTTAGCACTGGAGAACTTAGCGTCGGCCCGACTTGTACCGCTGTCTCCATCGCTAGTTGATTACTATTCCACTTCAGCGCCGCCTGCACATTCCATCTCTTAATTTGATAAGATATTTCACAGTGAGCGCACAGTGTACAGCGTTTAACATGTTCGGTTGTTTGAGTCGCTTCGCTCGTGTGCTAAGGTTTTACCGCAAACATTGGCTGACGTAGTGAAGATGCGGCTATACATGAATTGACACTAACCCGCCGTTACTGAGATGAGATGAACTTTATAGTTCTTAATATAAGATTTATGCTAAGAGTTTGCATCCACGAATCTCTTTGGAAGATAGTGGAATGGTAGGATGTCTAGCGTGGTTTATGAAAAAGCCAAAAATGTTGTAAGATCAGTGTATAGTTTAGCGAACTTTTCAAAGCAACAAATAACTCTAAGTTCTAACGTAATGTACATTAAAAATGCCCCTCAACGTGGCGAGTAATATAAGTATATGATTCTACAATAGTAACCTACAATACATACCCGTTAGGCTTAGGCATTCGTGACAAAGAAAAAAAAGTTAAATCAAAAAATCAAAAAACCCGACTGCTTCAAAAGCGAACTAAAAAGACGTAAACAAGGAAAAAATTATGCTGTGCAGTCGGAGGATACATATTCGCGGGCTGGCTGATCAAAATCTGGTGTATCCTCCGCCTGCACAGCATAATTTTTTCCTTGTTTACGTCTTTTTAGTTCGCTTTTGAAGCAGTCGGGTTTTTTGATTTTTTGATTTAACTTTTTTTATTTATAAGTTTTTAGTTAAGTTTTTTTCGAATTAGATACATTTAAACATATAAGTGTTATATATTTTTGAAATCACCTCTTAAAACCCTTTATTTTGATACCCCACACACTGGGTTTGGAAGAAAAAATAAATTTGGGACCCCACAATATGGCGCCCAAAATCCGCCATTTTTCTATTGTCCAATTTTAAGGTAGCCTATGACACTCGCAGGGTTAAGACGAATCGATTGACGTATGAATCATCAAAATCGGCCAACGCGTTTGGTCTCTGGAACGCCACATAGGAACAAACATACATACATACATACATACATACATACATAGACTGATAAACACATTACCCTCCTTCGGCAGTCGGGTAAAAAGAATGGTCAAAGGTGAAAGGAATTTGGAATAAGCGGCACCTACAGGCACAGATCAAAGGACATGATCACAAAGAGATCGAAGGACGCAAGGCTTTGGCTGGAGCCTTTCAATCAAAGCCTTCTGAAGAACGTAGAATTGCCCTGATCGACGCTTCTCGGATACCAATCAATCTGTAGAGATTCTGTCGCAGATAATGTTAGTTAAATCAGTCTCTTTGTGTCAAAGAACGTTTGATGTGAGCACACTAATTAATTCTCTCGGTATTTTTTCAGTTCTACAAATGCAGAGGTTTAATGTTACAGCAATAATGATTATATTAATATCAAATGGAAATACTTACGACACAAGTTCCGTCCGTAAATGCTCATTGATGAACACATGCGGTTGACAAATGGGTTGTTGATCGTTGTTTGTTTTTATTAAAGAACAAATGATTCAAAAACCTCTATATCGTTCAAGGGATGATTTATCCCTTCTGTAACGATCCGAGCTTAGAAATAAGGTCATTTTGGTCAACATTTAATTACTTGGTTGGAAAACAATGTCGTCAGTGGGTGACACAGCAGGTTTTGTCAGGTCGGTGGGTACGGGCGGTAAAAGTTTGGAAACGGTCGGACGGGATGACATCAATCAAATTTTGACATTCGATTTTTCCATCCGCCCCCTGTCTGCGGGACGATGTAGGGATAACTTTTTGAAGTATTGTCACTTTTATTATACGAACGCCGAGCTTATGTTCTGACAGTCCTCACTGCCTTAGGCTCAAATTGAGGGTACGTTATGTAAGTATTAGAAAAGTGTTCAAAAGATGTTATGGTTAAGTGTGATCTATTCGAGCTCAATTTTGCTTAGAATTTCGTGGTTGTTTTTGGTCTCAGCTTAAGTTTGTCTTTTGTAATTATTTTTTATAATAATTTTATTTTACAGCAAACTAGCCAGAAACCTTCTCTAACGTGTGACGTTTAGATAAAAGTTGTCTAAAGCGAAAATTTCGCCTTCTTCACATACAACAGTGCTTGTTAAAAACTCGCTGAAAAGTGTAGAAGAGAAGTTATTCTTAAATCTTTGCTGTTTACAAGATCAAGAGTAATAAGCAATGGGAGCACCTAATTCCGTATTAAATAAAATGATAGCAGAGGTAATCAACAAACGGGCGGGCCGTAATCCGGGCGTCCTGGGCGCGCCGTAAATCACGGCGCGACACAATTTATCGCTTTGGCTCCACATTCAAACACGTGCACGCATCGCTTTTTATTGCGTCATAGATACCAGCATTCACTCATAGTGAATATAATTTACCACCCCTGAAGCGACAACCTTCAAGACACCCTGCGATACATCCGCAATTTCAATAAAATATTAGCTCTTTCCCATTTCAGATCTTCTCGAAGATTTTTGTAAGAGAGTAACAACAAATTGAATTACAAAATAAATAAGAAATTTAAACATTTCAGATCACTTTGGAAACCGACAGAAAATTTATAAATTACAGCCATAACATTTAATATAAATATACATTTCATCCGTTTCGGTGTTGACATAAAAAAAAGATTAAAAGAAAAAATATAATAGCATTTCGTAATGTATATTTTTATGACAAACGACCTGTTATCTAAGGATAAAAGCGTTGTAAATATTTGTAAATGGAACGACATTCTTTAATCCCTGGCATTTTTGGGAAATAAATAATTGTCTACAGGTTTGTACACCGGTCTTGAAAAGGACTTTGTTACGAAATAAATAATGTTTAGTAAAAATACGATTTAATTTATAAAAAGCGACCTTAAGCTTATTTAATTAACCATAGCAACTAACATCCATACGAGTATAAAGATTATAGATCGCCGCTATTAGCGTAAGGTCTGAAAACTGATAGATAGTGTTAAACAAAATAACTAACAACTTTGAGGAATTCTCGAGGATAGCTGTTACAACATTTTTATTCCTGAAAGACTTACCATTGTCTCAGAGTCACATATTTTTCGATCGATTTAGGACTTACCTGTACTATTCTAAATAAAAAATCTATTAATAAATAATGGATTTGACCAGTAGGGTAATAATCTGCCTCCCAATAAAATATCGGTTATCACCATTTCACTGGAGCAGCACTTATCGCGTATTTTATATTTCTGCAAACCCCCGCATGATGGCATATCCCTGAGGTCCGCAGTATGCATAAACAAACATTCAAACCTGGATTTACGAGCACAGACACCTCAGGGAGCTGTCCTGCCTCAGCATCCGGCTTGTGAACTACGGATCTCAACATGAACAGAAACTGGATGAGCCACGCTCCCAACGTCCGAACCGGAACAGTATGAAAAATAAACCTATCAAAAAGTTTGACGATGAATAAAGGGGAGAGCGGGCCTCTCTGAACAAATTTCTCGCGTTCCGTCCGCTATATTTTTTAAAGGGAAAGTTAATGCGGCGGCCATTTTTCTCCATAATTCCGAGAGAACTACAATACCTACGTTTGTCGGTAGACACTTTTGAAATTGTAATTAGAGCACTCTCGTTACTGAGTTTTCGCTATTGTGTGTATTGGCCTGGGTTTTAAAGAGGAAATACGCGAACAAAAAACGCTTGTTTCAAGGCAGAAAATATCCATTTTACAATAGATTTGTTTCCACTGGGAGCTGAACTGTTAAATAGAACAATGACTTCTATAGTGGGCAGTGAGAAGCCTATTTATTTGTAAAGTTTAAATATGACTTTACTGTTAACCGCAGTAGAAATATATCTGCGTGAGTGCTTTAGTTGAGATCGTTAATGTGGGAATATATTGCCGCCCCTTGATATAAAATCGAAGATACTTGGTGTCCGTAATAATTCTTTTACTACGATTTTATGGATTGGTTAGCTAATAATGTATGCTCCAGACCCTTCTGTGGTCGCAGATCAGTGTGGGAGAGGAAGATAAACATTCAGCGTGACACCTGCGCGACACCTGCGAACTTATGAAGGAAATGGGTAGACGTTCCTGTAAGCCGTGATTTATTTTTGCATTATATTTAATAAGTTTTATGCCATAAATAGATAATATTGCCAAATGCAAAAAAATATATACACACATTTATTTTAAAAGTAGTTCACTTTAACAGCAAGCACGTTATCAAATTGTAGGCAAAATTAAACTCATCAAGCACCACAGGGGTAAACACGCGAGCGGGTAGAGTCAGCCAGTCAAGCTCGGCCAGCATCTACACAAGTAACAGGTAACTTTATATGGAAACTTCGTGTTGGTAGCGCGTTGTTCTAGTTTTTGTACTAACGGTACGTATATGTGTGTTGACACTGCATAATAAATGTGGAAACGCTAAGTTCGCTGTACAACTTTGAAAATAGAATTGAATTCGTGTATGCCGTAATTTATTTTCAGTTCTGGCTACACAACTTGGAACATAGCTCTTTGAGACAGGAAATAGAGGGTGTATATATGTCATGGACCATGTGATTAATTAGGGCACTATGTATAATGTACGGGTATGAATATAGTCAAGTCAAAACGGACAATGTAATGAATACTGATTTAAACTTCTATATTTATCATATTGTCTGGTCATTGTGAATATTGCTGCGTAACGGTTGGGAAATTCGATAATTATGATCAATGAATTAGTCCAAGAACGAGAGAAGTGAGCTCAGGAGCTTAGGGCACCCCGACACGGATAGGTTAGGTCATATTAGGTTACTTTAGACCCTGCAGACAGAAATAGGAGCCCCGTCGACTTTGTTGCTTAAATAATAATAGCACTTGCCTATTATATATTAAAACCAATGTCAATATTAAAAGAATTAAAAAAAAACACATCTTTTTAGTACTCGGATGGGCATAATTCAGAAAGCCCGGTCAATTTAATTATTTCAATTGTTTTTATTATATTGCCAACTCGTATTGACCATTTTCGAATTGCCCGGGCATCGTGAATAGTGATGTATTAATCAGTTGGTCCATTAGGTATGAGTTTAAATTAAAAAAGTTTATTTATACAACTTATTCTATAAAAATCGACGCATTTGGATTACTACTTGTGAAATTAAATAAAAACTTGCAAAAGCACTTCTATGTAGGTACTGTGGATATTATTTAAAAAAAATATGTGAATCAATTTTCAAATCTAAATTTCATTTTTTGCAGTGACTGGCTTGGCACATCTAAAAAGCTTAAACGGCATGTATTCGAACAACGCAAGTTTGAACAAGCCCAGGCGAGTTGGCTTCATCCGGAATTTTGTAATTGCCCACACAGGCGGAACGAAAAATTGGGCCAGCACAAATGCACGGAACGGATTCCACGAAAAAAATTTTTAGTCTACATCATCCTATACGACCCTCGTTACGAAAATATATACCTTTCTTCCTTTCTCCATATTAAGAATATTAAAATAAGCAAACAAGACGAGCACGGGGGAGCTTGCGAATATTCATGAGCAGAATGTGGAACAACGAGGAAGTTTCTACACTTCCAAGTATTTTGAAATCTTTGATTAGCTTCCATTAGGAATACAGCATACCTACGAGAATATTAATATTGAAAGCTTCAGAAATAAGAAATATTTTCATGTGTAAACAGTAAGTATAAAAGAATATTAATATCGAATGCTTCATAAACATGAAAATATGTTCGTGGTTCACGTTCCGTTTAATTGTTCAACAAACCCTTGCCGAAACTTTTATTCCACAGAGTGTGAAGTTTACGAGCAAATTGTTATGTTGTGTAAAAAGAAACTGAAGTATTCCGTGCTAGTGCAGGGAATAACAAAGACTTGCAAATGGGTGCAATAACAGTAGCTACGTAAAGAAATCGCGCATCTCTTGTGTACTACGGGCGCGCGGCGTACGGCTCTCCAACTTATTTAGAATTTAGAAACTGCTGGAGTTAAAAGAATTCATTATGATTGGTTAACAAGAATTTACGGGTTATCTTACGACTTTATTTGAAATAGAATCGAATAATTAAATATATTGGTTAACAGGTAAACTGGGCGTAATATAACATATGCACTGAACTAGACCTATAGTATACTATGGATCAAGGTCATCTTATCTTACTTCTTACTAATATTATAAATGTGATAGTTTGGATGGATGTGTGTGTGGATGTATGATTGTTACTCAATCACGCCAGAACGGCTGAATGGATCCGGATGAAATTTGGCACAGGGATAGATTATAGTCTGAAATAACACAGACAGGTTACTTTTCATCTCGGTATAAGTTCCCTTGGGATAAGAACATACTTTTAATGCGGGCGAAGCCGCTGGCAGAAACTAGCTATATTATAAACTTACTCTAAAATATGAAGAGCTGAAGGTGGTTGAATATGTTCAATGATGACTCAAAGAAACATTCCTATTTATCAATCTGCGTAGTCTTTTACCAGCCATATATGTTGTATACCATCATTGTTTAGTGTAACCAGTTGCAGCTGGGACCCAGTATTTTACATGAAGAGATTGCCTATCTGAACTCCACAACCCAATAACTGGGTAACACGATACTACCGCCAACCGGAAGAAGTTGCGTTGGAAGGCCTCCCACCAGGTGGACCGTTGACTAGGTGAAGGTTGCGGGGATCCGCTGGATGCGGAACATACGGGACAGGTCAATGTAGCGACGCTTGGGAGAGGCTTATGTCCAGCAGTGGACGTCTTTCGGCTGATATGATAATGATGATAAAGAACTTTTCTTACTAATTGAATCTATGTTTTTTTTTGTTATATTCGTATAACATAGTGTATTTGCAAAGTTCTGTCTAACACGGACAAAAAAAGGAAATCGCTTATTTTAATGAAATTATCACCAACTGAAAGAAAATTTAATCATCTAAATTTTGATCACACCGAGTGCCCTTTCAAATGCACTTCTGAGAAGGTAATGAACGCCACTGGCATTGATATGAAAGTGGCCCCCTACCAGACCCAGGTTATCTAAAAAGTTAATTATGAACTTGAAAAGAAGAAGATGAGTTGTGCAAAATAAGTCATTATCATTACAGCAAAGCTGATTGTTAATTGAAGATCTAAAAGAAACTACAACAATGATGCTGCTCCATGTTTTCTTGCATTATTGGGAGCATTGCAATCTCTTCCATAAACTGTGGTAAGCTTGGACATAATTACCCAGTTTCTATTTACAAGAGATGTTTTAAAATATAATCTAGCGAAGTATATATTTATTAATTAGTAGAAAGTAAAGGCCCCTTTTCCCCTTTTTACATTATTCCTGACGGTATACAGGTCTTTTAGGTAGTAATTTTACTAGGCTTGCATGAAAAATTTAACCAACTTTTCCGAGTTAAAACACGTTACCACTGTTTTCACTGGCAGACTAATGAATAACCTTTTTTCTTTTACCTTACCCCTTTTTGTGAGGGTGTATATTAAAAATTCGCTTTTAGAATTCTGTGAAAATTCAAAAATGAATGCCCAACTGAACTATGGGCGCATGAATACTGAAACATTTATTCGAGAAATATTGATTTAGAAATTATTTACAGCTACATGTCGACGGTTTATGAAATTGATCTTATGGAATTTAAAACCATTAAGTACTGTGTGTTTGAATGTCAATTTAATATACATGGTCAGTAGCGTGGCTAAATCATAACAGCCGCACGGGTCGATCTTTAAGGATAAGCAACGCTTGTCGAGGTCGGTCCGTGGATGGGTGACCATTTCAACATACCGAGTTTCCTCCGTGCCTCCGAAAGCACGTTAAGCCGTAGGTCCCGGCTGTCATTTGAAGATCTTTGACAGTCGTTACGAATAGTCAGAAGCTTGAGATCTGACACCAGTCTAGCCAAGAAGTACCGTGTTACCCAGTTACTGGGTTGTGGAGGTCAGATAGGCAGTCGCTCCATGTAAAACACTGGTACTCAGCTAAATCCGGTTAGACTGGAAGCCGACCCCAACATAGTTGGGAAAAGGCTAGGCAGATGTTGATGGTGAGTAGTACAATGAGTAACGTTCAATATCCATTGATAGTTCAAGGTTATTGTACGGGTTGTAAGTTCGTACACTGATTCGCCGTTAGTTGGTTGGAGAGAAACACGTCACAGTTAGATCCACTAGTTAAATATATTTCAGTTAAGTGACTTACAGTATAACTTAGATGGAAGGCGACTATTTCTCTCTCTTGGTTTGGATAGCAACACGGCTATAAGATCACTATCAACGTTGGTTGCTTTGTTGTGATGTTTTATACGGTCAAATTATGACGCACATCGTTGGCCTCAAGTAGGTTGCCAGTATGCAGAAAAATGTACGGTGTTGAGACCGTACAGTTATACTTAAGAATAATTTCCGAAGCATTTACTTTTTAGTGTTCTGTACCCAAAGGGTAAAAATGGGACCCTATTACTAAGACTCCGCGGTCCGTCTGTCTGTCTGTCTGTCTATCACCAGGCTGTATCTCATGAACCGTGATAGCTAGACCTTTGAAATTTTTACAGATGATGTATTTCTGTTGCTGCTATAACAAAAAATACTAAAACAGAATAAAATTAATATTTAAGGAGGGCTCCCATACAACAAGCGTGATTTTTGTGTCGTTTTTTGCTATAATGGTACGGAACCCTTCGTGCGCGAGTCCGAGTCGCACTTGGCCGGTTTTTAGTGTTCCGTACCCAAAGGGTAAAAACGGGACCCTATTACTAAGACTCCGCGGTACGTCTGTCTGTCACCAGGCCGTAACTCATGAACCGTGATAGCTATATAGTTGAAATTTTCAGAGATGATGTATTTCTGTTGCCGCTATAACAACAAATACTAAAAACAGAATAAAATAAATATTTAATTGGGCTCCCATACAACAAACGTGATTTTTTTTGCAGTTTTTTGCGATAATGGTACAGAACCCTTCGTGCGTGAGTCCGACTCGCACTTGGCCGGTTTTTTATTTACTGATATCAAAAGTTTAGGTTACTATAAATAAGAAAGTAAATGTTTTGCACGTACGTGGGACACTCAGAAAGTTTTGCGAAACTAAAAAAAATTGTTCTATACGTACATATATTTTTATTAAATCTTTTCAAAGTACTTTCCACCAGCCTCTATACAAAGATTCATGCGCCTAAACCAGTTTTCAAAACACTTTTTCCAGTCCGCCGCAGACACCTCGTTTACAGCCTGCTCGAACGCAGCCAGCGCATCTTCCGGCGACGAAAATTGTATCCCTTTGAGCTGATTTTTTATTTTTGGGAATAAAAAGAAGTCACACGGTGCTAGATCAGGGCTGTAAGGAGGGTGACCCAGGAGTTTGACTGGCGTGCTGTCCAGGAAGTCCCTCGTTTTGAGTGCGGTGTGCGCAGGTGCATTGTCGTGGTGGAGCAGTAGCCCGCGGAGCCCTGTGTTTGGTCGCTTGTTGCTTATAACAGAGAAAACTTCTGGCAAACATTTGGTAGTATACCATTCGGCATTAATGCTTCTTTGATCCCGTAAGGGAATTGATACCAAGTGGCCAGTCAAATTAAAAAAGCTAGCGATCAAAATCTTACCCCCGCTTCTAGATCGCTTCACTTTGGTAGGCGTTGGCTCATTTTGAAACACCCAAACAGTCGACTGGCGCTTGGTTTCTGGGTCGTATTGATAAATCCAGGACTCATCACCTGTAACGATGTCGTAAACACGTCGAGACGAGCCTGCTTCAAATTTGTTAAGCATATCACGGCACCATTCCACCCGGGCCTGCTTCTGAGCATCGGTGAGGTTGTGCGGCACCCAGCGTGATACTATCCTCCTCACGCGAAGATGGCTGTGTAGAATCTCGTGAACGCTTCCCGATCCAATCTTCAATATGTGTTGAATCTCCTGATATGTAATTCGCCTATTGTCTTGGATTAAATTTTTCACTGCTAGCACGTTTTCTTCGGTAACAGCCGTCAAAGGGCGACCGCTTCTTTCGTCATCCCCCAAAGTTGGTCGACCGCGCTTGAATTCGTTATACCAACGATACACGGTTGCCTTGGAAGGGCCTTCATCCATGAATGCCATTTGAAGTCTATCGTACGATTCATCCGGTTTCAGGCGACACTTGAAATCGTATAAAATCATAGCTCTAAAATGTTCCCGGCGCAGATCCATATTTCAGTGAGACACAATACTTTGAATTAACTCGCAAAAAATGTGGAGGGAAATTTTGAAATTGGAACTTACTTATTTTTACTTATAAATAATCATATTTTTGAAAAACATTATAACTGGCCAGTCTCCCATATATAAAAACTTTTTTTCGCAATACTTTCTGAGGGGCCTGGTATCTATAAAACTTTTCCTTAAAAAAAAGGTTCTGAAAAACATGGCTCTGCATTTCCCAAGAAAATAATAAGAAAACATTCCAGTATACAAACATATCAACCATAAACTTTCATTGAATCATCCACCGCTGATGGAACCCGGATATTGGGAACAAAATAAACTTTGCACAATATTTTTACGCTCCATAGAGTTTCGTATATATAGTCCGTATATCATGGTATCAGATAGTTTCTTTGTTGATGTAGTAATGTACGGGAAACAAAAAGTATCCACCATTTGTCATTGTTAGGAAGTTTATCACCTGCGCCCGTTAGTGTAGACTGCGCTGATTAGAGGGCTCTGCTAGACTTTCATTTTTCAAACTGATGGATGACTTTTAATTTTTGTACGGGGATTTTTCTTTTGTTAAAAGGTATGCCAGGTAAGGTTAGATTTGAAATATACGAAACCATATTTTTCCGAACTCGTATTTGAAGTGATTTAACAATAGGCATTAAATAAATAAGAACCTACTTCATTAAAATGTGTCTTACGCGTGTTTAGTTGGTTTTAAAAATGTACAACTACAACAAGAAGGCAAAATTTAAAATTCTGTGGTATATAGCATCGATTATAGGTACTGTTCTATATATATTATTTTTAACCGACTTTCTAATATGGTGGAGGCTCTATGTTCGTTTGTTTTTTTGTTGTTTATGTTCATCGATATCTCCGTCAAATGTGGACCGATTTTGAATTATTTTTTTTGTCGTTTGATAGAGTGTGTTGCGAAATTAGTCCCATTTTAAGTTGGTGAAGATCTGATGAAGAACTTCGGAGATATACAACAGAACTCTTCAATAAATAACGGCAAATCTCTCGGGATTGCTGCAATCGCATGTCTGTTTATTGTTTATACCATTTCATAACATAACATCATGCCAGTACGCTCTAAAGGGGTACGCAGATGTGTTCAGTTCACCTTGGTACACTCTCATTTCACCGATTATGTTCAAGTTTCATGGTATTTGGGTAATCAATTCTGGCATTATAAGTACCTTACTTAAGACTTGCCTATTAGGTAGGTACAACTAAAAAGTGAAAATAAAAAACTTTTTACAAAAACATACTACCGACTTCCACCTGTCTTTGGTATCTACCAAAGACACCGCTCCGAAAAAGAAAGTTATTTTCCACTTTGTAGTGTTTTTAGTTGGAAGTCGGTAGTATTTTTTGTTAAAAAGTTTTTTATTCTTTAATCAAATCCAATAATTGTTTGGTGAATTGGAAACCTTGATGCATAAGTATGACGTCTCTAACTTTTGCCATGTGTAACGAAGCTGGTAATGAAAATGACTTTTAAAGTATATATGCCTTATTTCAGATTGCGATAATTACACGCGAACATTTATAATAATGTTTATTTTAATGGTTCCTATATTATTTCAATCTTGTTTCACACAGTTTCATGTTTAATTTTAATTAAAAATCGTTTTAACTTCATAAAATAATACATTAAAATAATTGCCTACCAATCATTGTTATGTACGAACAGAATTCGAATGACCATAAATTGAAAGTTAAATTTTATAGTAGGCGTGTTTTCGTATTAAAACTCGTTTTAATATTTGAGAAGGCAACACTGGAATGGATTGGTTCCATTTAAAACCTCTATGCTACAGTTTTAATATTTATTTACAGACAACGATGAAAATAAGAGGAAGTGGTCTGAAAATAAATCGTTTTTAATTTGAAAAGTGATAAATATTGTAACTAAACAGAAAATTTAAAAGCTTTTACACATAAATAGATAGTAGTGATACTATTTTGAAATTAATGAACGATCAAAACAACGAACGCAGATATGCTCAAAACAGCCATGAAGATCAATCGGTCTATGAGATTAATCTGCACTTGTTGCGGTTTGTGCGTGAATCGGGCAACATTGTTTACAAAATCTCTATCTACATGTTACTCCTCCGTGCTATGGAGGTACTGTGCAGGCAGGCAAGGTTACCTTTAGAGTAACTTTTTCTCGTACACGTCCCTACAGTAGCTAGGCTGAGCAAATGTCACCACCATCTAACCAATTAGGAATTGGGTTGAAAACTGGGCGCTGTGATACTTAATAATGACATGCAGAGAGGACCCAGACGAGTCTTAATCATAATCATAATAATTTATTGCATATTGCTGTCTTCAAAAGTAACTGATTTCAGATGCATCTGTTCGAATCAAATGAAAGTCAACCATTGTATATTATATATATCATGTTATTGCATACTTACATACATAAACTGACGCCATTTGCCCATGGGGGTAGGCAGAAAATACAGAACGCCACCTACTACGATCCTTACATACTTCTTTAGCTTCAGACACATTTATACATCTAGTCAATGTTATTTTATGTATTTTTCATTTCACAAGTTTAAGCACATACATATTATTAACATTATTTATTTACCCAAGTCCGTGTGTCACTAGCGGGGTGCCAACTGCAAATCAGCGCTTGGTGTCTGACGCCCAGCAAATGCATTCGGTATTGGCACACCCGGCGCAATTCTTAGACCTTGTTAGTACTTCTTTACTATTCTTCTCTTTTACTTTGTGATTGTTGCTGTTGTGTTTTGTCTGTGTCGAATAAATGTTTTGTATTCTATTTCAGTTGATCGAGCCACATCATTAAGATTTGGCTCGTGGTTAATTAAAAGCAATGCTTGGCGTCTAGAAATGGTTACAGCTGTCATGGGTGTCATTCGTCGATCTTTGACAGTCTTTACGGGTCCCACGAGTCTGTTAACCAATGTTTCCAAGAGGTATCGTGTTGCTCATTGACTGGGATGTGCCGTTCAAACATTCGCTCTTGGTAAAATAGTGGTAGGTAATGAAATGCGTGTGGTATGACCAGAAACCGAACAGAGAAAAAGGCCAGGCTGATGAAGATGATGATGACAAAGTATCATCATCATCAGATCAGCTGAAAGACGTCCACTGACTGGACACAGGCCTCCCCCAAGCGACCGGTCCCGTGCGTCTCGCATCCAGCGGATCGCCGCAACCTTCACCAGGTTATCGGTCCACCTAAAGGGCAGCCTTCCAACGCAACGTTTTCCAGATCGCGGTCGCCACTCCAGAACTTTTCTGCCCCAACGGCACGGTAATAAAGTATAGGCACTATATAATGGTAAATAATTTAAAGGCTTACTGTAACGACATTTAAAAGCACTTAACTATCACCATCCGCGTGCGCAATTCCCGATAACGTTTTTAGATAGAAAGTTTGCACATAATGGAGCAATTAATATGGAAATGGCTCTGTCCGTCGGACCGATCACAACTTTTACTAGCTCAAACTTATTCGACGGTCCAATCATTTCAGCGTGTTAATGAAGTATATTTTATATGATATAAAGACTGTGCAACCGAAATGTTAATCACCAATATGTTGATGGCTTATATGACTTAAATGCGAAAGTAACTATGTCGGTCTGTTTGTTTGTTTGACTTTTATCGGTTTAATTTACCGACACACGAGTGGACCTGGTTAAGGACATGGAACTGTATATTCTGGTCATAAGTTTCCTTCGGATAATAAAACACTTTCCACGCGGTTAAAGCCGCGGGCAGAAGCTAGTGAATATAAAAACTGAAAACCAGGCTGTCTAGTCATGGTTGTGATAGATAAGACTTCTTCGAGAGATTCCTTTTGAAAAGATTTCTGCCCTAACCTCAGTCTTAGCCAGTAACTATTAGTAATAACAATAAAAGCTTTAGAAGTCGGTTATTTTTATTTTATTTTACTCTTTTTAGTTTTAGTAGCTAATATTACCATGAAAATAATTTATAGCCAGAGTATACCTCATTTCAATTCTTATAAGCCCAATCACGACTAGGAAACCTTGTTTTATTACGGAGTTCCAGTGTTTATCTTTCAATTTTCATATCCAGATAGCTTCATCATCAGATCAGTTCGATGGTACCATTTTCGTCAGTACCATTTATTTATATGTATTCGCTTCATCATAGTCGCTTAAAACTATTCGAGATATATATTTTACCCGTGACATACTTATTAAGGAGTTCAAATGATTATTTCTGAGTGCAATTGCTTGCTATGTTCACGAACATTCCAAAATCGCTATATGTCTGCCTAGAATATTTGAGTAGTTCCCTCGATTTCCATGGGATTCTAATTTGGTGTCTTCATCAGATTCTAATTTAGTGACAATGGAACCATCTCGAGAGTATACCTTTAAAAAAAAAAGGAGTTTGCAAAGCCGTCGATATATGACGGATTTATGCAGGAACGAAAAAATTAGAAACAACCGAATTGGGAACCTCCTCCTTTTGGAAAGTCGGTTAATAAAGCTAGACGAAACTTTAATATTTTTTACGGAGATGAGTTCGTGTGAGTCTATCTGGGAGGCCCCAACGAGATTTATCAACAGGTGATAGCTTTTCATAAAGGCATTATTTTGTACCTAAAGAAAATAAATAAGAAATATTTTGTACCTCAACAGTTTTTGATTGAATGACGTTTTTATGAAGTGTCTAGCTAGCGGGCCCCTTATGATTATTTTTATTGTTATTATACTTTCAGATCACCCAAAGGTGTTAAGAGCTTGATACTATTATGTACCTTACACATCCGAAATTTCAACTTTTTGTGAGCTTTGCTTCAGAAGATATTCGTTATTTAAACAAACGTCCAGCCAGCGGGCCCCTTTTTTAAATACTACTCTTTTATATCATACAATGGTGTTAGGAGCTTGATACTATTATGTACCTTACAAATCCAAAATTTCGACATTCTGTGAGCTTTACTTCAGAAGATATTAGTTATTTATACAAACGTCCAGCCAGCGGGCCCCTTTTTTAAATACTACTCTTTTAAATCATACAATAGTGTTAGGAGCTTGATACTATTATGTACCTTATAAATCCAAAATTTCGACTTTCTGTGAGCTTTACTTCAGAAGATATTCATTATTTAAACAAACGTCCAGCCAGCGGGCCCCTTTTCAAAATACTACTCTTTTATATCATACAATAGTGTTAAGAGCTTATTACCATTATGTACCTTACAAATCCAAAATTTTGACTTTCTGTGAGCTATACTTCAGGAGATATTCCCCTAAGTTCCCCTAAGTTGACATAACTTAAAGTTGTTCAAGATTGTAAAGAGTCGCTCCACTTGAAGTTTGTCTTTCATTTCCAGATTAGCAAAGAATGTTACTGCATCGTTTGTTGAACAAACTGTCAAAGGCAACGTATGTTGGGTGGCAGCTGTATGGTTTGTTCAGCTTCAGTAGGCATTTTTAAGAGCCTGAAAAGCAGTTAGGAAAAGTGAGAAAACTTATGATAAGCCCATATGAATCCTTCAAAATATTTAAAGGAAAATATGTCCCAAACCATTGATGTATTAAAAAGAGGAAGATACGGGACTGCTCACAGCGCTTGGTCCTACTAATATAAGTGAATGCCCATAGCGGGTACTCAGTCGCGCACGGCTCATTGTTGATCACACAGCTCATTAATTTCAGTGTTTTTATGTTTTTTTTGCAATAAATACGCATCAAAATTACTTCTTGTGTAGCTAAACAGTGTTTAAATAATACCAGGAAGAAAAATAAGTCACACGGGATCACTTACCAATCGTAAGTACAGTTAAAAAGGTTAATTTGTTGAAAATTACAATAATATTTAATGTTTGCTTCGCCATATTTGTGAGAGCGAGATAGATATTACAAACATGCGTGAGAGACACGATACGCGCATATTGTAATGTCATTTCATTCATAATAGTAAACATTCGGTGATTCGGCCAACATTCGGCGGCGAACGCAATTTCGCTTGCACTACAGCGTCGTCTCATATCTCTGTCCTTGTCTATCGGTAACTGTGGGTTTGGGACTGGTGATGACACTGAACACAGATGTGTGAATTTCGGTGCATGTAGTCGTGCACCGAGCCCAGGTTTTCTGATCGCCATGTTAGCGCGTAACATATCTCCCTCTTTTTAATACATCAATGTCCCTAACCATTATTTCAAAACTACAAGGAACTTTAATCTCATGTAGAACTTTTCAATCAACCCTCTACGCATCCTAGCACACGACAGCTATCGCAAAAAAAAATATTATACTACCGCTAAAATAAGTTTTCGTGCATGTGCCTCTATGTATATAAACGTAAGGTTGAGCGCCATCAAGTTAGGTGGAGCTACAATCTTCGCGGGCTGGCTGGTAAGAGCTGTATGAGAACTGCCGAAAACCGAGACATATGGCGCGCGATTGGAGAGGTTAGCAGTGGACAGCTATATGCTGATGATGATATTTATGATAGAACAGAGAGGGGAAAGTAAAATAAAGACTCTATTGGAATTGATACTGTAACGGTTAGGGGCCAGGCAGGTAAATTAAACTCTCGAAGATTAGTAGATATTTTTTTTTAATAAATTTTTGTATCAACCCTAGATACAAAAAATTATTAAAAAAAAATATTATATGAAATTTAAATAGAAACCCAGCAAGAGGCTGGTGTGAGTTCTCGACATCAAGCGCGTGTTAGGTTCTAGACCGCCAAAAGAAAACCACTATCCTGTAGTTCTAGAACGTAGGTGACTGGTGGCAGCCAGGTAGGTAGGTCGATCTTCGTATCGGAGGGTAGCACGCAGGGTTTTCCAGCCTCAGCCCTTGTAGCAACACGGAAGATTGTCCAGTATAGAAGAACTCCAATCTGGGGTTACACTGAGATTAATTAATTTTCTATTGTTTACGGTAATGTGCAGGTAATACAAGAAATATTTCGTTCTAGGTTACTATAAGAAGGTGGCAGAGGTATGATTAGCACTGTGCCGACACTGTCACTCTCTGCTGCGTAGTGTCAAGTGAACGCCGGTCGAGACTGACTGACTGTTCCACGAACCGCAGCAAGTCCGCGAGCGTCAGTCATACCTATTGAGAGGGAAGTTAACTACCAACATTCAACAAACTAGTTCCGTGCGCGGAGTTTGCGACAGTATTTAATTACTCATTGCAGTATTGCCAGTTAAAAACATCAGCTGAAAGCGCAATTAGGTACTTTTTTTTCCTATTTTTTTCTACTCGGATTCAGATGCGTTAGCAACCGAGTACAACGTTACAATACCCTTAAAGAAAAAGATGAACCTACAACAAGAATGCAATATAAATTATTATAGATTTATACGCAACCGATATACGCTAATTAATATGGCACAATAGTCGGGGCTATATATCAAGCGGCAGAGAACTGTGCGGAGACAGGGTAATGAACGAACTTAGTGCGATTAGGAACATTATTGTTCTGCTGCGCTTCGCAATCATTGTAACAGAATTCGAGAGGAAACCTCTAACGATTTTGTAGCGCTCATTTAGTTTATCATTTTGCTGTTGTTCGCCTTTGAACGGTTTCTAGATAACAACTCTTGGATTAAATTGTACATTTTATTGCTTTTGAACCTGATTTTTGCATGGCTTCGTTATCATTTATTGCTGTTGTAACAGAAATCAATCAATTAATAAATAATAAGGTTAAATTAATATACTGTAATATTAACAATTAAATCATATCAACGTGCAAACCAATTATGGTGTCAATACTTCCAATTAACTTTACATTTGCATAATAGGGAACATTACTGCCAATTGCTCCCGCCAGATGGCGCTTGAAGGATAAAAGTAAACAAAAACATAACAACATGGCGTCTACTACAGTTTGTGGTTACCGAACTATTTTTACTGTTTCAAGTATAACTTGTGTTCAAAAACTAAATAATAATATTGCTAGCTGTTGGTCAAGAATGCATCAGTGTTGTGTTTATGGATGCAGAAATAAAACCGGCCATATGATCCCAGAAAACGCCAATATTCGCAAGCAATGGGAAATTACTATTCGTCGCAGGAATTTTACAAAAAAGTCAAGGCTGTGTCCTGACCGTTCTAAAGTGGAATATTTAATAAAGAAGGTATTTTACAGGTCAGTGTATAATCCTAAGGCAACCTTTATTCAAATAATAACAGTAATTATTATGTTTAATGCTATAGACATTAAAAAGAAGGTACATAACATTGTGTACTAATTAAACACAACTACAAAATGGTTTTAATGTCTACATAAATACGCATGTTTAACCATATGGTGTTAATAAAACCTAATTTATACTCACAGGACTGAAACTAAATAGAAAAATATTAAATAAGGGGGTTACCTACCATTGTTTGGAGAAAAAAGTGTTGATGAAAGATAAACAGAGACGGAAACTTTGAACAAATTGAGGAGAAACAATCAGCACTTTAAATTGCCGGTGCTGTTGGAATAAGTGTCACAATAATGTCTTAAAAATAGTGCTTCAAAAAGCTAAATTTCTTTTGTGGTAAAACAATGAGTAACAGTTTGTAAGTAGAATAACATGGGCCCTTAAGAATGTAATGTACCCAGATAGCCTAGATTTAGACTCAACTCTGGACCTAAGTTTTATGACAATCCCTTCTAAAACTCTTGTTAATTGATGTGAAATATTGTAAATAAAGAAATATATTTCTTTTTTAACTTAATTTGATACTTGGACAATAATATAGATTCAGTACCTACTCTCAGAAATAATATGTTTCACCGTTTACTTACTTTAACGGTTATCTAATCTTATGGAGGGGCCGAGAAGCAGCTCGGACACTTCGACCCATTGGGATCTATTGTGGTCTACTTTAACAGTTGGTCTATTTTTAATGGTTTTGACACAATACTCAGGTTGACCAGGATTTCTCCGATTATATTGGCAGACAAAATTGTATATGAATTGTATAAGTAATCCTAAGGAAAATAAATAACATACAAGTACAAAGAATTAACATTTATTTATTGTTATAATTAAGTAACACACAGTAGGTACATTTTAATAGCATAGCACTGAAATTTAGGTAAATGTAGGTACTTATTTTATACACAACTATCTAGCCCTAGACCCTTCTTGAAAATAGGTGTGATACTATGTTATGACATTGGAAAAACAAGTTTTGTGTCTGTTCTAGATATATTTCAGTTTTCATCCAGATGACACATAAAAAATAATAATATCTATTTTGTTGTTGTAAAAATAGGTACTGATATTTTAATGGAGGCCTTAGACTGGGTGGTGTAATAAAACATAATAACAAGCATTAACTGCAAATGCCATTCTAACGTGCAGCAGATACGCAGATACATTTTCAGTTCTTTTTCTGTGTTTGGATCAAACCTGAAAGAATGAAGACAGTAGGATGTAAATGAAATGTAATAATATCAAGTGCCAATAAACTTATTTATGATTCAATAACAAGATTTCTAATTTTTGAGTAAGAACTATCAAAACAAAGATATTTAATTTATGCTTTTACAAATCACCTTCCTAAAAGAATATATATTTATTCGAAATGATTAAGGGTGGTAAGGAAGTCAGGATTTAGGTCTTTGGCAAGGCTTTTGGCATAAATAGTGCATTGGACTGCTGTCCACCATCAAAATGTGACCGTGTGCAAGACGGTTCCACTGCAGTAATTATGTAAGTCATATAAAATCAACCTGGAAGTATTGTTTTGAATATTAATTGGAAGTTCATTGATCTCATTACATAGTAAATTGATATAATATCTACAAGTTACACAAGAGTTTTAATGTTCGCATTCATATTCGTACCTTTCAACTACCTAAATCCGTTTTCTTTTTCCTTTTACTGATGCACCGAGCTCTTGAAGCCGGGTTTTTAGGTACAGTATGGTCTGATTTCCTCAATTATTAGTTAGCTCCATTTTTTTTTTCACTATTAGTTTTATATTTTATACGCTTAAACTGAGAAATATTGCCGAACGAATTTGTCAGTTTAGTTTGTTATCTAAACGTAGTGTTATACTCTTTGTTGTTAACCCGATTGGCAATTCGGTATGTCCATCAATCTCAAAGTAGTCCCGATTATTGAGCAATAACGATTTATAAATTCAATATAAGTATCACTAGCCAAATCCATGAGATAGAGAAGATTAAAAATATGATATTTTTGGTAATGTTTTTGTTGTTTTTTTTATTAAGTTTATTGCTTTTTAATAAACTAGAATAATTTTAGACAACAGTTTTCTTCTTTTGATTTGATGTTTTTTTTTAATCAGGAGCATTATTATTAGGTATCGTTGTGATCGACTATTAGGTACTGGTTTTTGGGTTTTTTCTCAGTACAACTTGAGCATTATTAAATGAATCCTGGATTGCTGAAATTAACTAATTTCATAAAATAACTATATTTCACTTAATAAAATATAGCAATACGGGAGGGGACGTACCTAGAAAGACATACACTTATTGGTGAAGTTCTTCAGAAAGGCCAGGTGCGCAGTACTCATAACCGGCGTGTGTGTATGACTAGATGTATGAATGTGAGTGAAGCAAAAGAAGTATTTAAGGATCGTAGCAGTTAGCGTTCTGTATTTCTGCCTACCCCCATGGGAAAAAGGCGTCAGTTTATGTATGTATGTAAAATATAGCAATAAACAAAAAAACAAACAAAACAAACAACAACAACAACAACAACAACATTATTATCCCATCTTTATTTTATTTAAAATCACATCACATCACATCATCAGCCTATTGATGTTCCCACTGCTGGGACACAGGCCTCCTCTTTGTGTGTAAAGCGCCTACCTGGGCTTGAACCCATGACCCCACTGGGCCACCACTGCTCCCCATTCAAAATCAATAAAATACAATTTTAAAAAAAATGTAGAGATAATGAATGTAGTGTAGTAGTACTCGTAGAAATTGATGAAACCAACAGATTAGTGATCGGATAGACAAATTTGTTTTATTTAATACAAGCATAAGACTAAAAAATATTAAACTTTAGTTTTATTGAGGTTTCCAAGCAAGTAACATGTAGCGGCACCAACGCCGCCACCTACGAACTAATGACATGACGGCATACAAATCCTGCATCGCGCATGCAAGGTTTTCGGCGCGATTAGAACACATACAACATTGCAACAATAACCGTTGGGCAGTTGCCCGAACCAGACACAACACCCGTCTGGTCGGAGGATCCTCCCTTTTCTATGGAGGTTTGTGGAACTTTACTACCTGTTCCACATACCCCCAGAAACACATTAGAAACTTGAGAGAAGGTTTAATTAGAATTGGTACTTATTTCGAAACAGCGCTCTTAACAGTATGAAAAAGTATCTAAGCGTACATTATCATCATTTCAGCCGAAAGACGTCCACTGCTGCACATAGCCTTCACCTATGTATCGCCACATTGACCGATCCCGTGCGTCTTGCATCTGGCGGATTCCCGCAACCTAAGCTTTATTCAATGAAAATATTATTATTGTTTCGATCATTGTTAAATTTGGTTCTATGAAACTGTGTATTTACTTTTATAGGTAAAATCTAAATATTATTTTTTCAAGTGAAGTTTAAGTAAATAAACACGTTTATCTGATCACTGCTAATCATCGTAGTCAACAGGTTTAACCGCGCTATCGCAGTCGGTGCTTCGCAAGGAGCTAAAACATAGGCTTTTTTCTGATACCGAGATTCCGATATTGGATAACTCAGTATCGGAATTGAAATATCGCAAATTTCGTTCCGAGATTCTGATATTCATGCCCTAATGCCAGCATTATAGACAGCAATTCATTTACCTACCTGTGTTCCTACACACGGATGTCAGATGAATAAAAAGCCCTAACGAACTCAACAGAAAAGAGAACTGATTCAGATTTTATCGTTGCCATACTCCAACAAACGCGAGTCATTGGACAAAAAAGTGTTCAAATGAAGCTACTCACAGTACTCAGTGTGAAGCACGCGATTCTACAAAGCCGTTGAACGTTAAGTTTCTAGCTTTCCTTGACAAATGAACAGTGAGCAGTGTAGCAAGCGGCTGAGGCAGCGGGACGTGTTCAATTCATCACGGCGCAGTCGACTCAACAATACTTCGCGCTCGCAATTTTTCCGATGACGAACACTTTCGCACATCACAGCGGAAAGTCGCTGACTCAGGAGGGTTATTATGTGTCGTCAACCTCTATTAAGCGTAGGTAAAAAGACTGCGTGAACTGAGAGTAACGAAGGGATGCTCTGTTATATGTAGAAGCATTTAGATCTTGCACGGTCGTATCGGATAAGGGATCCGCAAGAATCTTCGGAAAGTTTCAGTACTTGTTGAAGATAACTAAAACTAGAAGAAAAAGTTTCCATTCAGTACACAATTCAGCGTATTATAGGGATTGTAGGGATCTGTTCGAGATTTATTCAGGCTTTTCTGGAGCGGAGAAGTTACATTTATTCTTTTATTTGTGTATATCCATTCAATGGCTATGAATCTATTTATCAATTTGGTAATATTTGTAAATTTCTACCTGCCTTTAACAGGCAGTCTCCATTCATTGCGGATTAGTTCTTGTATATCAATTCTGTACATTTTGCTCAGATGAATAGGCCTCTTCATAGAATCAATATTTCGCCTCGGTGAACAGTTTGAATCCGTTTCCAATAGTTAGGATTTACAGTGTCATAGAATGATGATACTGAGAAGAACTCCTATTCAAAGGAATTCAAGCACACTATATACTGTTTATAATAGCACGGATGACGTCATAAACTCATTAGATTATTTAGCACACTCACACAAAGTGAAGAGCTTGTCATAAAAAAGTGTCATTAAAATATTGCTGCAGTATAAACACAGAAGTCGGTGAAGTTCATGTCAGGAAATAAGTATAATTTATTCATGTGTATTTGTGAACTAGAAACGTACTGACAATCAAAACTACACACGAATGTTTCGGAAAGTGTTCCTCGCTTTTGATATAATAATTAGCAAATTATTATAAGGCTATACTATACGGTATACTGCAGATAATTTAAGTACAAATAATACACTGAGGATACCCACCTAAATTACTACCAGCATTTCTAAAAATACGTTTATTTATACGAATTAGTGTAACTTTTAATCACTAAACATTTATTCTTACTCACAACTAAGCTTCCACGCGTCAGTAACCCAAGTCAATAATGCCAATAGAATCGCACACTTCATGCAACGCCCAAAGGGTAAACTTGGCACCGAAAGAAAGTTAGAAGCCCCGCAAAACCTTATTTATTTATTTATTAATCACAAAATCCACAGCTCTTAAAAATACATTAACACACTTATCGTACTACTATTACAGCCAATTACGGATTTACAATTTATTAACTTTACAAATAAAATTGCAACAGAAACTTAGAACAACAAAACATATATTATCTAATATTTGAAACTCGTGTGAAGTGTGCGAGAGGAGTTGTGTGTGAGTGTGTTACAGTATTGTAGGAGGAGGAGACCAGAACATTGCCCGATCTAGCAATTTCGTCGCTCCGGGCATAGAAAATATTTGCCGCCCTTCGTGCCCTTTAAGGCGGTACCCCGAGCAAAACGCCGCGCCGGCCGTTTTTCGTGCTGTTGAACTCTATACTCGTTATTTAAAAATAAATAGCAACTAATAAAAATACATTAAATTTCTACATATTATTGATTCCATAATGGTCGTATACTTTTTTTTTAAAGAGCAACATATAAACATATACTGTTTCACTGATCTCCTTCCAACAAAACCATAAAAATGAGAAATAATTATTGATAGCATGCATCTCCTCGTAAAGTGTTCATTAATTATTTTTTGTACTAACACTAATGGATAGACAATTTAATAACGAACATTTTTGTCGTATTTTTTTTTTAATACTAAAATTCAATTTTATAAAGATTTTTTCTAAAATCTGGGCGTATTCACTACTGTAATTCATGCGCCATCAGTGCCGCTAGGGCAATGGTAATGCTCATATCTCATGCTGATTTTTTGGTCAGGGTACCGCCTTAAAATGACGCCTCACTTTTGCCGCTCTTAGCATTTGCCCTGCTCATCCCTCCCTAGATCCAGCCCTGCCTAGACAATAAAATATTTACATTTATCCTCGTACATGCTCATGGTACAATTTATCGAACGCGAGCGATGGCGTTGCCAAAAGCTACGTAAAAGTAAATATCATCATGATTAAGTGTAGCCACTGTACTGAAACTAACCTAATATTTGCTACAACTCTATTACAACGCTTCATAATTGGGACCCCACTTCGAAACCTAATATTTCTGTTTAATTGGAGTTCAATTCGACTATTAATTTCATGGAACGATTAAATCGTCGGTTATTTATAGTGTTCCCCACTAGAGGCTACAAGTTCGAGTAATTTAGGCAACGATATACGAATTCATTATTGATGGTAATTAGGTAGAGGAGCTCGTGGCTAAATAATAACAGCCGCACGGGTCGATTTTCAAGGTGAAGCAACGCTTGATGAGGTGATAATTTTCAACATACTGAGTTTGCTCCGTGCCTTGGAAAGCACGATAAGCCGTTGGTCCCGGCTGTCATTTGAAGATCTTTGACAGTCGTTACGTGTAGTCAGTAGCTTGAGATCTGACACCAGTCTTGCCAAAGGGTATCGTGTTACCCAGTTACTGGGTTGTGGAAGTCAGATAGGCAGTCGTTCCATGTAAAACACTGGTACTCAGCTGAATATGGTAAGACTGGCAGCCGACCCGAATAAAGTTGGGAAAAGGCTAGGCAGATTGATTATTGATTGTTATTACAATTAAACTGTGGACTCGGTTGCGGTACCGCAGATAATAATGATACCAGTCAGTTACTGTTCCACTGCAGACACTTATAGGCCTCTCATCATTCACTGATGTCAGCGATGTCCTAGATATACTTAGACGGTACATTGGTACTTGCCCGGAATTGAATTCAGACCTTAGATATGAGAGGCGAGGTCTTAGCCACTGGGTCACCACGAAATACTTGCATTAGTATAAGTATTATACACTACACAGGCACTTAAGACGACTACAGTCGCCAACGACCTTGAGGGAACAAAACGCGCATTCGTTTTACACCCGCGCGACCCAAAATTCAGTAGTTTTTTGTACTTATAAGCAATGATTTCGAAAGGAAGGATACGCCCATCTGAACATTTTATAGAAACCTTCTTATTACAAGCAAAATTAGCGACATCTATGATAAATCATAGGAACTAAGTGAGTGCCGCGTTGCGTAGGTCGTCGACGTAAACATGTACGCGCGTACACGTTTTACCACACAACTAGGCATTATTATGACAAGCAAATAATCGCTCACTCCCGCACACGGACCACTGTCGATTTGGCCCTAAACTGCAATTTAGGGCCAGTGCGCTGGTACCATTTAGTCGCGCGGTTGGCCTGGTCCTTACGCAAGTAATATATATGTCAATGCTTATAAGTTTCTAAACTGTCATGGTCACTAACACTAACCTTAAGCTTACATTAACATTAGATACGGGATATAACACCCACCCGCAAGAACTTCAGTTTATCCGTGATCATGGTGCTTGCAACAGCACCGAAATATCGGAAACTCGCAACAAACAGCAAACATGGTAAATATCCCGCTTCTAAAGTTAATGTTAGTTTTTTGTACTTTCCTAACTTTCCTTATTATTCTATGACTTAAAAAAAGCCTTAGATCAAAATGTATAGTTAAATTGTCTTTGAGATGGGGTCAATTTTATTAAAATACGCCCGGTGGTTTTGGTGCGATTGTCGTTTTTTTTGTCCGTTGAAGACTTATTAACTTTACAAATTAAATGCATTTTTTTTTTTCAAAATGTTCTTTTTTCAAATTATTATATAATGGTCTTATGTAACAAATATTTTCATAAGACCAGGGGTATCTGCCATTTAAATCTTATCTTGTGTACTGTACTGCCTAGCTTTTTCCCAATTGTTGTTAGGGTCGGCTTCCAGTCTTACCGGATTCAGCTGAGTACCAGTGTTTTACATGGAGCGACTGCCTATCTTACCTCCACAACCCAGTAACTGGGTAACACAATACCCCTTTGCAAGACTGGTGTCAGATCTCAAGCTTCTGACTACCCTTAACGACTGTCAAAGATCTTCAAATGACAGATCTTTGATCTTCTTCTTTTAAATCTTATCGTATAACACACTAATATTTTATAGGTGAAAGTTTGTGAGTGTGAGTTTGTGTGTTTGTATGTTTGTTAATTCTTCATGCTCAAACGGCTGGACGGATCTAAAATGGGCACAAAGATAGATCAGGAAAATCACAAAGTATACTTTTACTTTTACAGTGTAGATAATTTAATACTTTTGCGATAATATTTCCATTAAAATTAATATTGGGATAAACGGAATTTATCATCAAATAGGTAAATAGATAGCAAAGATTCAAGATATCCAATAGATCAACTAAACAAAACTAATGAAGATTACAGTTCTCGCTCTTCAACTGAAGTTTGATACAATGCCAAATATAACTATTACGGAAGTTTTAATGACCCTTTGAACTCAGTTCTAACTATAACTTCTCCAAGTCGTCCTCTACAATTTGATAAAAGACAACAATACTCAACAAACTCCTTTTTATCAGTAACAAAAAGTTTTACATTTTCTCCAGTACCTATCTTGATTCAACATTTCAGATCAGATTTACGTGGGCTATTTTAAAGTTCATCATCATCATCATCATATCAGCCGAAAGACGTCCACTGCTGGACATAGGCCTCCCCCAAGCTTCGCCACATTGACCGGTCCCGTGCGTCCCGCATCTAGCGAATCCCCGCAACCTTCACCAGGTCATCGGTCCACCTGGTGGGAGGCCTTCCAACGCATCGTCTTCCGGTTCGCGGTCGCCACTCCAGAACTTTTCTGCCCCATCGGCCATCCGTTCTGCGAGCAATGTGCCCTGCCCACTGCCACTTAAGTTTGGCAATTCTTCGGGCTATGTCGGTAACCCTGGTTCTCTTGCGGATCTCTACATTTCTGATTCGATCACGCAAGGATACTCCGAGCATAGCCCTCTCCATTGCCCTTTGCGTGACTGTAAGCTTTCTGATGAGGCCCATTGTGAGCGACCACGTCTCAGCGCCATAGGTCATCACTGGCAACACACACTGGTCATAGACCTTTGTCTTGAGACACTGTGGTAAGTTGGACGAAAAGACACCGCGCAATTTCCCGAACGCTGCCCAGCCGAGTCGGATTCGACGGTTAACCTCTTTCTCGAAGTTGGCCCTACCCAACTGGATCGTTTGTCCCAGGTAGACATAATCTTCCACAACTTCGAGTGTAGAGTCTCCAACCTTGATAGGAGTGGGTGTTACATGGGCATTCAAAATAACCTTGGTTTTGTCCATGTTCATTTTAAGACCCACTCTTTCGGAAGCTCTACTGAGGTCATCGAGCATTATACTGAGGTCCTCCATGGTCTCAGCCATGACCACTATATCGTCGGCAAACCGAAGGTGAGTGATGTACTCGCCATTGACGTTGATGCCTAGCCCTCTCCAGTCCAGAACCTTGAAGACATCCTCCAGTGCAGCGGTGAACAGTTTCGGAGATATGACGTCTCCCTGTCTCACACCTCGCTGCAGAAAGATAGGTTCCGAGGCCTGATCCTGAAGTCGGACTGACATGGTGGCGTTTTTGTACAAACACTTCAACACCTCGATGTACCGGTAGTCGATTTGGCACCGTTGGAGAGATTGCAGTACAGCCCAAGTCTCGATTGAATCGAAGGCTTTCTCGTAGTCCACAAACGCTAAACAGAGAGGCAGGTTATACTCTTCGGTCTTCTGTATAACCTGCCGCAGCGTATGTATGTGGTCTATGGTGCTAAAGCCTTTTCGGAATCCGGCTTATAATCGGCTGGAAATCGTCAAACCTGCGCGCGAGACGATTCGTGATGACTCTTAAAAACAGCTTGTAGACATGGCTAAGAAGTGAGATGGGCCTATAGTTCTTCAATAGGGCATTGTCACCCTTCTTGAAAAAGAGTACCACCACACCCCCGCACCATGCCTGTGGCGTTTTTCCCTCGAGTATGTATTTTAAAGTTAGCTTGTTACAATACTTACCACGATTTGTTTCATCTGCCTCATTAAGCCCAAAACGATTGTTGTTCTTACATATAATCGAATTTTCAAAGTTTCCTTCTCACAATATATATCTTCTGGCTTTTACATAGATCAAGGTACTTCCTCTCGAATTGTTTTAGTTTTGATTGTACCTTGGGCAACTTCTCAGATATAACTTTGTATGAAAACTCTGCCGGTCAGAACATCAATTTCAATATCTAACTGATCTCACAAAAAGGTTTAAATCTATTGTTACTGTAAACCTGTTCAATTGACTATTATTGAATGCGTTATTAAACTTGAATTATTACTTTAACATCAATGAATATTATTTCCATTGTAACTCCAAGAATCACACAGCTGAAGTAAGAATCCAAACATTTTAGCTTTAACATACCGAACACGTTCTGACGCCCACGTGAGCCCGAAAATAGCGTAAGTGTATCCTAAACCAACAGAAATAAAGGTTTTATTATTTCAATCAGATGGCCATTTGCTATAATTGTGCTCGTAATAAAAACAAAGCAATAACTTAAAAAGCGGAATGAATGAAATTCGATCGTGGTGCGATCCACATCAAACGGATTAAAAGGATCCACACACGGACAGTTTTACGGTTATTTAAACAGGATTTATTTGAGTAGGAGCGGAATTTAAACAGATTAGCGTTGAACCCGCGACCCTCGCTGTTTTACTTATCTAACTATCCTTGCTGTTTTTCAGTGAAGATTAACTAGTGTTGAAAGCTCGTTAATTTGCCAGCAAAAATTAGGGCTGCGAAGACATGTCAGCGTTGCGCTGTATGCATTTTGAAATAAAAAGAAAATTAACTCATTAACCTCTATACATTCTGTAGCTGGTTCTAGTATTTAGTTTTGTCACAAGTATTGCTATTTGGAGTGCATATCACGAACTGTTTCACAGGCACTATATTAATAGCAATGTTTTTGTCTCCCTCGTGACACAAAAGATTCGTATCGTTTATCAAGGGTGTCACAATGATTCACTAGGTTAGCATAATTTTGAACAATAAGCAAGCAGCAAGCAATGTCTTGGTACTGGCGTCCCATGACGTGACAGCACGCTCGAGACATGCATTTTAAATGAATGTGTTTAAGACGCAGTCGAGCATGAAGGCTTCGTATCAACAGTTATTTCAAGGAGCGTGCGTGCGGAGGGATATACACACGAATGACCTTATTTTTAAACCCTGTAAACAATTTCAGAATGTCATTTTCAGTCATTTGAAAACAGACGGCGTCGTAACCGAAGCAGGCCTCAGAAACGCTGGCAAGATGATCTGTGCTCGTGATTTAGAATTGAGAAAGTTTTAGGGAGACCTCCTTTGCCTCAGCTGTGGGATAGCTTAGGGTAACTTAAAAATATGATTGGACCTAAAAAAGAAACTGGTGCGAATAAAATTAGCTTAAAGATGGCCTGTGACACAGACACTAGCTTGCTTACACAAGATATAAACGGAGTACTTGCTAGGCCGCTACGAATATTTTTGGACGGACAGGCCACCAAGGAAAGCCACCGCCACCAGAAAATATATGGGAATGATACCTACATTTACGTTACGAGTAGGGATGGGAAACCGAAAAAATATGTGTCGATAAATGTCGATTTAATATCTACAGAGAATATTTTTTTTTTACTGACTGACAAAAAAAAAACGAAAAAATTGATTCCCTCTATTATGGCTCTCTCACTTATATAATTTTAACGCAACGGGGACTACGGAAATAATTTGAAAAGTATATATTACAATAAATTAACGGGGACAGCGTACGGGGACAACGGGAAGTAATTTTAATTATTTTATAAAATTCCTTTGTCATGACATGACATGGCCTACGGGGACAAAGTTAATACACCGTCGCCGCGTGGCGGGGCGTGGGATCCACCAATCAAACGACTCTGTTTCAGCCTACGTCATAACACAACGAGTTTTGCAGCATCAAATACGTACGAAGGCGCCATGCCACGCCACGACATGTAACTGAGTTTCCGTCTTTACGTTGCGGCATGGTGTCGTGTATTTTTACGAACAGTAATGTAAACTTGCACTACAAGCCAACGTGGTGATGGGGGCAAGCCCTTAGACAATAATGTCAGTTTCATTTTCGTTTAAGATACTGGGTCAAAGTATTGAAAATCTATAAATTAAGTAGAATGTCAGATAATGAAGATATCAATATAATGGACTTGGCTCGACCAACATCAGCCGTTTGTCACAAGAGTCGTTAACTCCCAGCAAGTTAGCAACTAATGGCTAATTACGGCACTCGATGCAAAGTGGTTCAAAAGATAATATTTTTCTTGGGAGTTATGAAATGAGTTCCGTATGGTATCGGACGTTAAGAATCTCACCATCCCATATCTGCCAGTGGGTTTCGTAAGAGGCGACTAAGGGACACACCAGAGAATGGGCAGCAGCGTTCTCTGTGCACTTCATTACAAACTGCGATCGCCAACCCGCATGCCAAGCGTGGCGATTATGGCAAACCCCCCCAAACCGATGAAAAGGGCAACCATGAAGTGGCCCCTAGTGCCCGGCAGCCCGTCTACCCTCGACTACGGTAGCGGTCGAGGCGATGGCGTGGCAAGGGGTGCGAGGAATCCCCGGAGTGAACCCGGCTACCCCAATAAAAACCGACAACTGTACCTGGCAACATACAACACGCGAACACTCCGGACCACCGAAAATATAGCCGAACTCGAGGAAGAGTTGAGCTGGTTACGATGGAGTATCATTGGGTTATCTGAAGTCCGAAGAGAGGGGGAAGACTCGATAATCCTTAAATCCGGTAACCTGCTCTACTTCCGCGAGGGCGACCGGCAGTCCCAGGGTGGTGTCGGGTTTAACGTCCACAGGTCCCTTGTGGCCAAGGCCAACGTAGTGAGGATCGAGAGTGTGTGTACCTTATACTCAGAATATCCTCAAGGTATTCGCTGAAGGTCATGCAGGTCTACGCCCCGACCTCGACACACCCCGACTACGTATGAGGACATTTCCAGAACCATGCATGGTCATAAAACTCATTTCACCGTGGTCATGGGGATATATTGATCAATAAATTTTAGTCTATATTATCACTCGTGGATAATTTAGCTTTCAACTGGTGAAAGAATTTTCAAAATCGGTTCAGGAGATCTAGAGATTACACCCTACAACCTCACAAATTTAAAACTTTACCTCTTTATAATATTAGTATAGAAGTATAGATAACGATTATAACAATAACAATAAATTATTCTCAAGTTTAAAATACGATAGCTCCGGTTTTGATGAAGCCGAGTTCAAACAGCCAGGCGCAATGCGTTCGTGGCATTTTTTAAAAAATCGCGAAAATAATCTTATACGTGACCACTCGTCGCGACGCGGCACTCAGTACTGACAGTACCTCGAAAGTGCCGGAGTGGTCTCGTCGGTGCGTATGTTTGTGTGAGTGTGCCGTTTCGAGCGTTTGTAGGTAGTTTCCATACTGTTTGTATATTTTTACTGTGCCCCTGCGTTCCTATTCACCCCGCTTGACGGTAGTTGGGCAAATGCTAGGCAGCTTGCTCTCAAAACGGTAAAGGAAAACTTCTTGAGGAAACTGGCATGTCCTAGAGCTAAAGGTTCGCAGGTTTATGAGATTCACCAAACCGCACTGGGTCCGTGTCGTGTATCTATTAGATACGGACCACTCACTCTCACAGAGAGGAGGCCTGTGCCCAGCAGCAGGCATTTTATAAAAAAAACCCGTTTACCAACAGTAAGACCATGTTCAGGCAAACTGCAGGTAGGTATCCTAGTTTGCTGATAATTTTCAGAAGCAAACGGGATATTTTAAACGATATCTAATAGTTTTATGCTAACCTAAACTACATTTCCTTGTTAGGTAATTTTCATAATAGGTAAAACTAATCTGCTCACGGTTCCCGTAGTTACCAGATAATTAGCACAATAACACTCCAATTTCATGCAATTAGTACTTATACCTGTGTATTAGCCGCTTGGCGGGTCACAACTGGCGCAAATTGCATGCTTAGCCAGGCGTTATGTCATTGATGTGGCTGCGGATGGCAACACTGAACTATGGATTGTGATGACAGCTTGTCACACTAGCTATGTTGTCCCTATCCTTATTAGGTCACTTTGACTAATACGTCACTTTGTACAGGTAGTCAGCTTTGCAATTTGTCTCAAGCCGTATTACGTCTCTTTTCCAACTCGTCCGACGCTTTGTTCAATTTACTGTAAGGTACAAAATGAGAAAATCACTTGGCTGTAATGGTAAGAGATGACAGCAAAACTGACGGGGCCTGGGGCCGATGCCTGACTGGGTCGCGGATAAATTTGAAAGAGAGTTACCGCGGCCCTGGCGCAAGCAACTGAAGGAACACGGGTGGGTTTTAGTCAGTACAAGTCTGAGACGCCCTCCCGCTTCACCCAGAGCGGAAGAACACATTGGATGATATCTCAATCCAAAAAAAAAAAAATATGTCTACTGTATAATTTTCAGCCTCTCATCTAGAATCCTAAACCATGTGTAGTATTTTGCAGCTATGTTTCACTAGGTACAGGTAGAAAATTACCAATATATATGGTCATATATATTGGTAATTTTTCTATAATATTTTGGTTGGAAAACCGCGCGCGAGCCAAATTAAAACATCAATCTTCAACTGTAATGTACCTACTAATAAAATTGTTACGATGCACTTTCATAATTGTTCAAATAATAATGTTTACATTAGCATCTCCTGCATTAGTATTTCCTGTATGTAAATAAATAAACGTAACGTTTTTGTTCATAAGTTGCATTTACTTACGCGTATTTTCTCATAGAGGGTGATAAAAAGTAGAGTCCAACTCGGAAGCAACACTATTTTAATCTCGAGTGACGCTGCGCTCAGGATTCTACTTTAGAATCCTTCGCTCCTCTCTGGATTAAAAACTGGCCAAGTGCGAGTCGGACTCGCGCACGAAGGGTTCCGTACCATTATCGCAAATAACCCCACTTGAGCCCCACTTAAATAGTTTTTAGTATTTTTTGTTATAGCGGCTACATAAAAACATCATTTGTGAAAATTTCAACTGTCTAGCTATAACGGTTCATGAGATAATGAGCCTGGTGACAGACAGACAGACGTACAGTGGAGTCTTAGTAATAGGGTCCCGTTTTTACCCTTTGGGTACGGAACCCTCAAAAAACACTTTTGCCTTTAAAATTGTTGTTTGGTCGCTAGACAAACAATCTACTGTTTCACACCACCTGCCCGACAATGTCCAATTACATCATGCAATCTTAACGCAAGGTAAAGCATTACCTTCCAAGGGAGGTAAAATTGAATGAAACTCCCAAGGGAGCAAAGTAATTTGAATTTTGAACGTCAAATTCGTGTGGAACTCGTGGAAAACTTTAAGTAAAAAAAGACCATTATGGCATTGTCTAGAGCAGTGTTTTTCAATCTGTGGGTCGCGACCCCTAGGGGGGTCGCGAAGCCTTGCTAAGGGGGTCGCGAAGCCTTATTCGGGTAATCGACGGCAAAAGAGAAATGACAAGGTTCTACACTACAATAAAAATACATACAGTGAGAAGGATGTGCTTGTTTATTTTTCAAAAAAATCTCAAAGCCTGGTGCTATTTTAGAAACGTTTATGATTAAATCATTTTCTAGTAGTAGTCTGTTTCTCTTTTTAGTTTAAATGTCCACCATTGAGGAGAATGTTAATTCGCACAAGTATGAGGTGGCAAATGGCACTAATGATTTTAGAGCTTCCCTTGCCAGCTCTGGATATTCTTGTTTTCTTTTCATCCAAAACACGTCAATACTTTGCGAATGATATTCCATTTTCAGCACGCTGTCAGAAGCTAAATCTACAAGTTTTTCCTTCAGATTTATAGCGAGATCTGCCAATTCTATTGACTTATCCAAGAAAGGGACCAAAATCCACGTACGCCCATCGTCAGCTTCAGAGTGCAAGTCTGGAAAGTATGTTAATAATTTCTCTTGCAAATTATGTAAGCTCTGTATCATAGAAGGAATGTGAGCTTTTACTACAAGTGATTGGATTGTTGCATTATCATCAACAGTCTTCTGAACACACGGAAAAGACTCAAATATATTGTTTTGCAGAGAAGATGACCACATACGAAGTTTTACATGAAATGCTTTCACTTTATCTTTAGCTGTTAAGATATTTTCTTCTCTCCCTTGAAGGCTTTTGTTTAAGTTGTTAAGATGGCTAAAATGATCTGCCAGAAATGCTAACTTCAAGTGCCAAACAGGGTCAGATAAATGATTAGCATATTCAGATTTAGAATCTTGTAAGAACATTAACAGTTCAGCTTTTACTTCTAGAACTCTTGTCAATACCTTTCCTTTGGAAAGCCACCTGACCTCTGTGTGATAAAGGAGATTGTGATGAAGCGAACCCATGTCTTCACAAATAATTCTGAACAGCCGGGTTTGTAAGGCTTTACCTTTAATAGAATTCACAATTTTTATTACCTCCGTAAGCACGTCATTTAAATCAGACGGTAAAACTTTAGCTGCTAGAGCTTGACGATGAAGAAAACAATGTGTCCATGATGCGTTTGGCATTATTGATTTTAATCTCGCAACAAGTCCGCTTTTTTTACCAGTCATGGCTTTCGCTCCATCGCTGCAAATAGCGATACCTTTTTCCAATCAATGTCGTAGTTACAAGTGCTTTCTAAAAACATATCGTACAAACACTGGCCAGAAGTATTTGCAGGAAGTGCTTTGCCAAACAATATTTCTTCTATGATTTTGTCATCTGCTTCAAAGCGCACAAAAACTACAAACTGAGCACAATCGGATACATCTGTAGATTCGTCGAACTGCAAAGCAAAATGTGGACTCTTCTTTAAATTTTCGATTATTTGATCTCGAATATCATTGGCCATATCGTTTATTCTGCGTGAAATAGTATTATCAGAAAGCGGTATGCTTTTTAACTTGTTTGCTTCCTGCTTGCTGACCATAATTTCGACCATATCCAGAGCAGCTGGCAAAATAAGATTTTCTGCAATTGTGTGCGGCTTCCCTGCTTTAGCAACTCGATATGCGACTTTGTAGCTAGCCAATAATGCTGAGTCGTTTACGCTGGATACATAAAACAATATAATATATAAAAAAAATACATGACTAACAAATAAAAAGCGCACAAGCCTTGCACACTAACATTGAGTTGCAATTAATTTCAGCAGTATGCAAACACTAAAAAATTAAAGATATTAGAAAAATGGGGTATTCCTCGAAGCGCATCCATTTTGAGACGCAACCAAACTATTCTTTTTAGTTTTTTAAATGAATAAATAATACATTTAATTAAATTCATAACTCCTTTTTCGGCTTTGCTGCAGTCGGGTAAAAAAATAATGAGAACTACTTGATATCGATAGTTTCAATTAGTATCCATCTCTATTCAAAATTTAAACATAGATGCGCTTCGAGGCATAAAATTTTAATATTTTTAATTGTTATCGTTTTTACAACTCTACTGTTTTGTACAAGACTAGGACAACACTATTTTATTACCTTGACCATAGTATTTTGCTGCTGACTAAGAACTTTCAATTTTCGTTCAAAGAATTCCAACGGCTTATCAGCTTCTTTTTGATGCTTGGTCGTAAGATACCGCAGAAGTTTTGACGGTTTCATACTAAAACACTGTAAACCCGTATTTTAAATAATTCTCGTCATAATGTCTATTTTTTTTCGGTTTTGATTCACCTCCACCACTAACATTTGTACCAGATGTTGAAGGCTGCGATCTTTTGAGAAACTTATCCATTTGATAATTGGGCCAAGCAAGTGAAAAAACAAAACAATAACACGGTAATGTTTAACGTCCAAACTCAACGCTGAACTGCCGCGAAGTGAGAAAGAGTTGAAACAAAATAACATTCTGTGCTAGTGTGCGGGTGGCGCGATACGTGCCTCTCGCTCGCGCTGGCGCAACGATGCGGTGTGGCAACGTCGCAAAATTTCGCCCGCGTTCAAGTCAGATCCGCACTCAGCCTACCAAGTTTGCTCGTAGCTACTTACTTTCAAAGCTTTCGCGGCTCCCTTGCATACAAATAAATAATTAATAGATAGGTATCCTACTAATATTATAAAGCTGAAAGTTTGTGTACACGTATGTGTGTTTGTTACTCAATCACGTAAAAACCGCTAGACTGATTACCATAAAATTTGGTATGTAGATAGCTGGAGGCCTGGAATAACACGTATTCTACTTTTTACTGCGATATTCCCGCGGGATCGGGACTTAGGGGGTCGTGAGAATTTTTCATCCTGTAAAGGGGTCGCGTATACAAAAAGATTGAAAAACACTGGTCTAGAGGTTTGTTCAAAAATCAAACTAGCCACCATAAGCAAAAAAAAAGAAAACAGCACGATTTCAAAGAATATGAAACAAAAGACGATGTTTGGTGTTATGATTTTCAGTAAATTTTATTGCAATATTCCTCTTGACGAAAAATGTCGAGCGATAGTAGTGATTCTACTTCAGAGTTTATCAAAACAGGCGCTTTAGAGATTGTTAATAAATCTACTACCGGATAAATCAAAACACAGATAGATACGAAAAAGCCTATGATGATTTTGTTCAATGGAGAACAACAAAAATAGTAGTCAAGACTATGTCGGAATCAGTCCTTATAGTTTATTTCCAACATTTAGCAGAAACTCAAAGTCAATCAGTCTATGGTGCATTTATTCAATGCTCAAATCAAATTATAATGCTCAAATCAATACATACAACAGCTTTTTACTTTCTCGCAGGTGTGAAAAGTAGAGTATGCTCCTCTGGGATAAAGCCACTCTTCGTCTTGGGCAGCTTGAACCCCTCGCTTCACTCAGGTGTAACTCCCTCTCTTCAGAGTCCCTAGTTACCTACGCTTATTCAATATACCGCCCGTGACATAAAACACTGCTTTATCCCCTTGGTGCATAATATACTATTTGCAAATACACAGCAAAGTAGAGAATTGGATAGATACTAAAAACCGAGAGCAATATATGTTGGTAAAGTCGATTTTTTTACGTTTACGTAAATGGAAACCCACAATGCATCGTATTCATGTCATAGGCAAACTATTTGCACCAGCAGAGGTATAAAAAATCCAATTTGTTTGACAGCCATAATTGAACTTTACACATTTAAAAACTTTCGGCGGCAAAGTTTAGTATTTTGTGTTCTTTTGTTTATTCTTTTAAAGGTAGAAGTTGGTTTAGGGTTGCGAGTCTACCTCGTAAGCTGCTTTGAGATACTTTTAGTTGAACATAAAGCCAATAATGCGCACTGCTTGTTCAAACTTGACCCGATTGTATGTGCTGTAAAGAATATGTTACGGTATTACCAGAGTGTTGTAGGTACTTATTGCTATCTATAAATAAATAATTGATAGAAGAAAAAATCTGCTTCATAGTACCTAACATTCAAAATCATTCGTTAGAAAATAATGGATTTGGTATAAAATAGAGACGTATGTATCTAGGTAGACACCTACCAATCTATTACTCAAGTGTGTTGTACATTAATATTATTTCTGATAGATATTGATGTTCCGTTGTTTTACTTACATAACATTGAAGCAGAGTAACAAACTCCTAATTATTCCTAGATATTACGAACATTATTAACTCTTCTCAGAAAATAAACTTAATTACTAACTACCCAATTTCCCTTGAAATTCGAATTATCTTTGAAGCGTGGCCTGAAGCGCTCTGTTTAGTTACTCAGCTAGTGACCGTAACGTTTTGGATGAATTTCCTGTAACATGGCTGAAAATGTAATTCCGTCCTGTCGGTTGCTACTCGCCGGGCAGCCGGCAGCCGGTCATCCCATCCCGTCATGACGTTATGGACCGACACACTGTTATTTAATCAGTCGACGGCCGTTTGTTACGACCAGTACGACACTGGGTGCATTTTTCATTGCATGTATAACCGACCGACGCGACGCTGCAGTGCACAAATGGTTAATAAAATTACGTCCTCCACTTTTGTGAGATTGATGAAAAAGTTTGATATTTTCGTTGTGAGTGGCTACGATAGTCTCATACAGTATTAAAGCAGTGGCTATATGTATATAGAGCTACAGTATACAAAGAAACGATGAAATTAAAGCCAAATGTACCTACTTAGGTAGGTAAAAAGGTACGTACCTATTCTAATTTCGTTTGGCGTTGGATAAAAATCTTTTCATAAAAATGATTACGGTTCAAATGGACAGGAGCTTATCTGATGGGCGAGAATACTAAAGAGGGATGCTGGTTTGACATAGACGGTTTCAGTCTCCAAACTCGTCAGCTCTTTGGTTCGTTTGGCCTCTCAGATTATCCCTTATGTGGATAATTTGTACGCTCAGTGTTTGGCGATGGATTGCGGTCTCTCCCGCCATTAATTAACATAACCACGACTCCTTCTAAATTTGAATATATTGACAGCCTCTGGCGGGATACCGGATTATGGGTACCCTTATTACTCTTTCCAGCGAGTTTTGTTTAAGTCAGTGCTAAGCTAAAAGGTCGAGTTGGATTACAATATGCAAAGCAACATTTTATTAGTGACAAAGTTTTTTAATCAGAAGTGACTTTACTTTTTTAACGTTTTAGATACAAACGTGTATTTTTCGGACTGGTTTTGGATTTGATCTGTCTCTTGGTCGCTGAAATTCGAGGCTTTGCCATATGACTCGCTCGCAACATGTGTAAAACAACATACTTGATTACGTGTCGTGGCGTGTCGTGGCGTCTTCTGACGTCGCTGATTGGCTGCAAAACTCGTTGTGATATGATGTAGGCTTGAACAGACAGAGATTGGTGTATCCCGCGCCACGAATCAACACGCCACAGTAACGTCTCCGTAGCATTAATGACTCCTGCAAAAAACTCAACTATGAAAGAAACATGGAAATACCTACTCTTTATTAAAGTATTTATAATACCAATAAGCAATAAATTGTGATCGACAGCAGCTTCTTACCTCAGCCGCTAGTGGGCTGCGAGGGGATCCGCACAGGTCGGCGCACAATAACTCGCATGATAGAGTCGAGCACACGTGCTCGCTCCCAAAGTACCGACCGCCTATCTCCCAGCCTTTTAGCGGAACTAATTTAATATTTACTATCGCTTTATATATTGGCTGATTATAAGGTGTGGTTATGGAAACTTAGTTAGCTACCCGTATGCTTTTCTCAGGGAATGTGACACCAACAGCTTCATTGATTTCGTGTTCGCAAACTGCTGAATTGGGTTGATTCCCGGCCGGAAAAAGTGTTGTTAACGCCATCTATTGGCGTTGATTTGACAACACGTAGCGTGATACCCTCTAGCGTCGATTAGACATAGACTCGTCGGAAGAGGCAGGAGCGGGAGCGGCGCACCGGGAGCGCTGATTGGTCGTCGCCGAGGATCATGGAGAACGTTCAATTCCTTCGGTCTGCTGGTCAAATGGTCGCTCGACAGACAGAAGAAAATTGGTAATTGGTTCGCCAGCACCTTCACAACTAACTTTCATCAAATGTAAAGGAAACTATGTAAATCAGTAGATTCTGTATTTAATAAACGCATAAAACCCTTACAACTAAAACGACAGTTCATCGAAGAAGCCTGACCCTCAAATCCCTCAACAAGTGTTTTTGAGTTTTTCTATCTAGAACTACTCAGTAGCATCCACCTCGAGTCAAAATTCGTGTCCGGTTGAAGGCCTATATAACATTGGACTAATTAATATAACATTTGACACTGATCAAAATCTAGGTGTGACTTTCGTGGGGTTTCGCTTCTGCCTAAACCTTCGGAAAATAGAGGCGGCATGTTCTTTTTTAGTATACCCATTTTAAGCCTAGCCTCAGATACTTAGAACAGATGTTACAAACACATTAGGAACAACAACTGGATCTTCCTTGAATCTAAGTAATATCTAAGAATTAAAATTCATCATCTGTCTGCCCTAATCCCATGTTATTTAGGCTCGGGCGCTCGGCGCATCACGTTTTCTTCTTCCATGTCGTCTTGTCCCCTGTCACGCTATCACTGACTCCCTTTTCTTTCACATGACTCGTCACATAGTCCTTCCATCATTTCTTTGGACTTTCTCTCCCACTTCATCCATCTACATTCATATTCATAACTCTTTTAGTTATATGCGTTTCATGCGTTCCATCCCTCCTCATCTCATGACCATACCAGGACAAACTGTCCAATTCAGCTGTTTTAGTGTGGATAGGTAGCCCCTGCGTAGATTATTAGCAACACTAATTGGTAGATCCAGGCCATGACCAGTTTGGGAAGACGTTTACCGCCAGTTAGGATATATGTATGTCGTAAGTACTTTTTCGAAAAGAATTCCGTAAGAACGCTAATGTGGTTTCGAGAAAATACTTACGTCTTCAAATTGGAATCAAACGCAGGTCCTCAAACGTTGTGGCTAACTAAAGAGGCTCTTTGTTACGCCAATGAGGCGACAAATATTCATTGTTATTTTTATTTGCTCAGGTACTTGCCCACTCAATCGACTAAAGGGCTCGGGGTGGGCGAATTTATCGTCGAAAAGCCGCGAGAACAATTATGAGATGAAAGGATGTGTAAACATCGGAAATTATTATGTAGGTTTTCCAGATTTGGTTCGCTTTTCTGTGTTTCTAGCGAAGGAAAAGATAACTATTTTCAGTAAGTTTTCGTAATAAATGTAACATATTTTACTATAGTAATTTGGTTATCTATTTCTTTAGCCCTATAAATATGGTAACCTATAATGTACCTACGTCAGTAAATTTTCGCCATGGTCATGGTCATGGTGATTTCGTAGCTTTCATATTTATTTATTGTACTTAGGTATGCTAATATTAATAATCTGTGACAAGTAGCTTTTTTCGGGAGGAGGATTCTTACGGGTACCACCCACAGACATAAATCTGACTAGATAATGCAAGTCCCTCCATCTGTATGAAAACCAAGCGTGCCATTTTTGACACGCGAATTACATACAATCGCGTCATCTAGTTAGATTTATATCTGTGGTAGTACCTCTATTAGACGCCTATACGAGTAGTCATAAAGGCCTTCGACTGACAGACTCATAGACACATTCATAGACAATGTAGATAGACCGACACACCTATCTGTCAGAACAAATTTTGATCTATCGATTCTCCTGTCGCTATACTACCGACTTTCATAAAATTGTGCCGTATTTATTGTTCAAGTTCGTAGATGAATAAAATATTTTGCGAATATTTGTTACAGTTAAGTCAGATGAAAACCACAAAGTGTTCCATTTGGCTATCATTCGTTTTATACCCTTTATAAGCGAAAACGTAAAACACGCTCCGGGTTATTTATTGACTCCCAGTGAAATAGGTGATGCAGATACAGTACATAATATACTTACCTACCTACATAAAGTTTGTATAGATTAAAGTTTAATTTACTTTCAACGAAGAGGAGTAATCACCGCTTTAGTGCTGATGTGACCTCCGTAGACTACAAAGCAAGACCTATCTAAAAATACACATCTACATATAGGTATTATCTACTTGGTAACTAAAAATATTTTAGTGGGGCATGTGTAGAACGTAATTATCTGTTCGATATTCGAATTGTATTATATTATGTAATAATGTGTTGTTAAAGCACGTACAAAAATCGTTGAAAATTTTATGAAATTTAATATATATTTGTAGCATCAAGGGTGGCCGATAGATGCAAACCATCAGCAAGTCAGGATGTATTCCCTTAGTTTTCATCATCATCATTCATCGTGTGTAGTGCAGCGGTAGGTAGGTAGAATCGTGAAAATGAAATCACACAAATTATTCGACACACTGGGTTTATTCAAATAGCCACAGTACAATCTTTGCTCACAAATATTACGGATCGACAGTGATTCTACGATGTCTTAGCTGGGAGGCGATATTCTGCTGTCCCCACCAGGTTGACCACCAGGTAGCGTCACATGAGTAGTTAAACAGAACAGAGACAAATCTTCCTATGAACGTGCAAAATTGTTACCTATTTTGGTAGGGTTGTCACAATAGTTGAGATCAAAAACAAAACATTTGTTAAATAGTTTTATTATTTATAATAAATGATAGAATACTTTACTAATTACTTATTCTAATAATTTTCTTTTTATAATTTTTGTTTTTTTAATCATTTATTATTTCTTTTAATGGTGTGATAAATTCTGAATCTAACATAATTATTTTTCAAGTAATCTAACGGGAAACACTCAGATAGCATATCAAATTTACAATCTTTAATACGTTTAAGTATTTCGTTGCGTTAAGTAAATCGTGTTAAACTATCAAAATTAAACTGACATACAAAATTTCATTAAAGTGCTACTATCCGTTGAAGAGTTCCCTAGTGAGGAGACAATCCTGGCTGTAGCATCAGGTTATATCTATCTTATTATTGCATTGTCACTGAAGTTACGGTATACAAAATTTCAGGTCAATCAGACATCGGGAAGTGGTACCACACATACCTACTGCATAACATACAGTACAATAAACAACCATTATTAATAATAAAATACAACGTTTTTACATTAAAATATTCAAACTTGCAACTAACAAAACAAACAACGTGCGTTGCACAGACCCTGAGATTGTCCACTGGCTGTGCCAACGTAAACCGGTTTTTTCCAGTCTCGCCGCGTACGCGACAAGCGGCCAGTGGTCACGCACTCATGCGTCCGCGTGCTTGTAGTAGTGCAATCGATTCGCGCATTTGTATGAAGCTTTATCTCTGTTCCGTTTATCTACTCATGTGGTAGCGTGCTTGTGATTGACGTCCGTGCTATTGACTGAACCTGACATATTTAACAGAAACTTGCTCGTTGAAAGTATTTTGTTACATAAGCTTACTTTAGCTACTACTACTTTTCGTGTGAGGTGTGGCCACCTCTGGTGTCAGAGTTAATTAAGCCGCCTCTGGGAAACCCCACAGGCCTCTGAATTGGCTTTTTCACACTTACATTAACTATGTAAATCCAGGTTTCCTCACGATGTTTGCCTTCACCGTTGCCTGTGACGTCCAAGATAAACTTAGAAAGTACATTTGAATTTGAAAAAGACACATTGGTACTTGCCCGGATTTGAACCCACCACCTCAATCACGACAGGCGATGTCTTAGCCACTGGGCCACCACGACATTTTATTTTATTTTATTCAGCTATATTTTCCCTTGTCCAGAAAGACAAGACTGTGACTGAGACTCATGTCACAGTAAAAATATACAAACAATATGGAAACTAACTACGAAACGGCACACTCACACAAACATACGCGTCGACGAGACCCCTAAGCGGCTCGCACTACTGACAGCACAGCAGAAGTGCCTTAATGGTCTCGTCGATACGTATGTTTGTTTGAGTGTGCCGTTTCGAGCGTTTGTAGGTAGTTTCCATACTGTTTTTATATTTATTCTGTGCTCACGTCCCATTCGAACGCAACCTACAAAAGAGCCCGTACAAAAGTTGCCTCGTTAGGGCTGCGCGTTGCGAAGGGATATCATAGGCTAGGTAAAAACGGTGTCAAATAGTCGCTGTCGAGCAAAGAAAGGTAACACTCCGTCTCAATGGTCGTTACTAAATATTTCAACGGGGCGCACTGCGCATCTCCTTAAATAAACAATGTCTGCCGACCGAACTGATTTTTTCAGGCGCCCTTAGAGACAGACTTCGCATGCCCGACTAGTGCTAGTCAGGTATTTGGATTATTTATCTCTCGTAAATCGCGCGCTACACAATTTGGCGTGATTTTATGAATCGTATTCTTGCTTCTTTGTGGTAGTGGTTAGCGTATAGCAATGAACCTCAAGAAACTAAATCATATTATATACTGACTACGTTTCTTCAAATTAATGAATGGTTGTTTTTGATATGACATCCACAAAAATACGCATGATAGTATGCATGTAGCCGACTTATCATTTTGGGGACACCATAAAATGTAACTTACCGAAGTAATACCAACCCATACATATATTTATAAATATCTGAAGCAAGCAGATAAGTATAGTATAAAGGTTGTCTGGTAGATATCGCTGTCAGCGATAAGACCGCCTTTGTACCCATAGTATTAAGTTGCTGTATAATATGTGTTATTTCTTTTTTTGGTGTACAATAAAGTATATTCTATTCTATTCTATTCTATAGGTAGTATCCTTGAGAATCCCTGGTGTGTTGAGCCACCGGGATTTCCTAAAAAGGTGATTTGCATTATTTTTCACCAAGTTAAAATAAAGAGTCCTATCTACTTAAAATGTAAATGTGGGGCTCTCCTGAATGTAAAGTTCACGGTTGATTTTATTTTCGTGGAGCGAACGCGACTTGAATTTTAAAATCATGACGGGTCCAAATGAAATTTTATATCATTAATATATTTTGCGAGCTTAGGCGACGATTATACAGTTCTAAGCAATAATCTGATAGGATTTTCATATATTAACAGTTTAAATGGCATAAATTCGTCTGCCATGAGTGACTGTTTGAAACGGAACAAACATGTTTAAGTGTAAACGCGTTTTGATAAGATAAACAGGTAACTGAAGATGCTATAAAAATCTTCTAGACAGAGGCGGGATGCTGGCATCCTTTCTCGAAAATCTATTTTAATTTAGCACTTTACCAGTAGAGTGCTAAATTAAAATTGTCTCAAAATCCGTGCAATATATAGGATCTAATTTATTTTTTTATTTATTTAATCAGTAGTAACACATACATTTTCTATATTTAAGTTGATGCCAACATAAACTCATTAGAGTTTTACCGTGCACCAAAAACATCGACTACATAATACAAACAAAAATAATAACCACTTAAGTAGGTACTTAGGTAAAAAGTAACAACAAAAAGCACAAAAGTTACAGTGGGTATATGCGAAAAAATTATCTAATACTAAAAAGCGCACATCAGTGACCACTCCGGCCGTTGGCGAGCCTCCATCTATATGAAAACCAAGCGTGCCATTTTTGACACGCGAATTACATACAATCGCGTCATCTAGTTAGATTTATATCTGTGGTAGCACCTCTATAAAGGTGAACGCGCACTTAGACGCACCGCACTCGCCGCACGCGCCGCAGTCATCGCATTTTATAAATCTTTATATGAAATCGTATGCAGCCTCGCGCACCTATCCGCGCCGCACGCGCCGCATTTCAGCAAAATGCTGTAGGTATACGGATTCCACCAGCGCGTGCGGATGACGTCATCAGACTCGGCGGGCGATGCGGGCGGCGCGGCAACATGATCCGTATCCGTATGAAAATATAGTTCAAGATGTACAGAAGTGGATACAATACGTGCGGCGCGTTCGGCGCGGATAGCGCGGGGCCAAGAGAAAATGCGATGACTGCGGCGCGTGCGGCGAGTGCGGCGAGTGCGGTGCGTCTAGGTGCGCGTTCACCTTTAGACGCCTATAGTCATGAAAGGCCTTCGACTGACAGACTCATAGACACATTCATAGACAATGTAGATAAACCGACAAACCTATCTGTCAGAACACATTTTGATCTATCGATTCTCCTGTCGCTATACTACCGACTCATAAAATTGTGCCGTATTTATTGTTCAAGTTCGTAGATGTATAAAATATTTTGCGAATATTTGTTACCATTGGTATTGGTATTTTACACACACGTCGTAAAAGTCAGGTGAAAACCACAAAGTGCTCCATTTGGCTATCATTCGTTTTATACCCTTTATAAGCGAAAACGTAAAACACGCTCCGTGTTATTTATTGACTCCCAGTGAAATAGGTGATGCGGATACAGTACATAATATACTTACATACCTACAAAAAGTTTGTATAGATTAAAGTTTAATTTATTTTCAACGGAGAGGAGTAATCGCCGCTTTAGTTCTGATGTGACCTTCGTAGACTACAAAGCAAGACCTATCTAAAAATACACATCTACATTTTACTTGGTAACTAAAACATAGTTTAGAGGGCATGTGTAGAACGTAATTATCTGTCCGGTATTCGAATTTTATTATATTATGTAATAATGTGTTGTTAAAGCACGTACAAAAATCGTAGAAAGTTTTATGAAATTTAATATATATTTGTAGCATCAAGGGTGGGCGATAGATGCAAACCATCGGGCTGTGAGGATGGAAATACATCCTGTCTGCCCGATGGGATTAGGTTTAGGACCATAGACTAATATATAATATGACTTCGTGTGTGGTGCGGGCGGTAGGTGAGTAGAATCGTGAAAAAGAAATCACACAAATTATTCGACACACTGGGTTTATTCAAATAGTCACAGTACAATCTTTGCTCACAAATATTACGGATCAACAGTGATTCTACGATGTCTTAGCTTGGAGGCGGTCAGTACTATACCGCCATATTCTGCTGTCCCCACCAGGTTCACCACCAGGTAGCGTGCTTGTGATTGACGTCCGTGCTATTGACTGAACTCGACATATTTAACAAAAACTTGTTCGTTGAAAGTATTTTATTACATAAACTTACCTTCTAAGCTTACATAGGTATATTTTCTCTTTTCCAGAAAGTAACACTCATCTCCCATTCGAACGCAACCTACAAAGGAGTCCGAACAAAAGTTGCCTCGTTAGGGCTGTGCGTTTGCGAAGGGATATCACAGGCTAGGTAAAAACGGTGTTAAATAGTCGCTGTCGAGCAAAGAAAGGTAACACTCCGTCTCAATGGTCGTTACTAAATATTTCAACGGGGCGCACTGCGCACCTTAAATAAACCATGTCTGCCGACCGAACTGAATTTTTCAGGCGCCCTTAGAGACAGACTTCGCATGCCCGACTAGTGTTAGTCAGGTATTTGGGTTATTTATCTCTCGTAAATTGCGCGCTACACAATTTGGCGTGATTTTATGAACCGTATTCTTGCTTCTTTGTGGTAGTGGTTAGCGTCGTGTATTGCCCATGGTCCACCCGCCTAGTTCACCTAGGTGGACTATGGGTAATTATTTTTGCCCATGGTTCACCTGGGTGGACCATGGGCAAAAATAATTACCCGTGGTACACCCAGGTGAACCATGGGCAAAAATAATTACCCGTGGTACACCCAGGTGAACTATGGGCAAAAATTATTTCCCACAGTCCACCTAGGTGGACTAGGCGGGTGGACCATGGGCAACACACGGTTAGCGTACAGCAATGAACCTCAAGAAACTAAATCATATTATATACTAACTACGTTTCTTCAAATAAATGAATGGTTGTTTTTGATATGACAGCCATAAAAATACGCATGATATGCATGTAGCCGACTTATCATTTCGGGGGCACCATAAAATGTAACTGACCGAAGTACCTACCAACCCATACATATATTTATAAATATCTGAAGCAAGTAGATAAGTATAGATAGTATCCTTGAGAATCCCTGGCGTGTTGAGCCACCGGGATTTCCTAAAAAGGTGATTTGCATTATTTTTCACAAAGTTAAAATAAATAGTCCTATCTACGTAAAATGTAAATTTGGGGCTCTCCTGAATGTAAAGTTCACGGTTGATTTTATTTTCGTGGAGCGAACGCGACTTGAATTTTAAAATCATGACGGGTCCAAATGAAATTTTATATCATTAATATATTTTGCGAGCTTAGGCGAGGATTATACAGTTCTAAGCAATACTCTGATAGGATTTTCATATATTAACAGTTTAAATGGCATAAATTCGTCTACCATGACTGACTGTTTGAAACGGAACAAACATTTTTAAGTGTAAATGCGTTTTGACAAGATAAACAGGCAACTGAAGACGCAAAAAAAACTTCTAGACAGAGGCGGGATACTGGCATCCTTTCTCGAAGATCTATTTTAATTTAGCACTCTACCAGTAGAGTGCTAAATTATTTTTATTTTTCAGAGTCCGTGCTGTATATAGGATCTAATTGTTACCAAATAAGAAAACATACACCTTTTTAGTACCCGGCTGCAAGGAAAGGGTTATGTTAAGTATGTAAGTATGCTTGTATGTATGTAATATTCTTTATTACCTCATATCTTTCAAACCACTTGACGGATTTTTATAAATTAGACATCGTTAGATAGGTCTTGACCGCCCAAGTGTTCTTAGATAAGTGACGTAAAAAAAAGAAAAATGGCGTATTCAGGGCGCCATATTGTAGAGGTTGCAAATTTTTTCTTCGCGACCCATCGAGTGGGGTATCAAAATGAAGGGTATTCAGAGGTGATTACAAAAATATATACCACTTATATGTTTAAAAGTATTTATAAAAAAAAAAACACTAAAGAGTTGTTAATAAGATAAAGAAGAAAAGCTAATTTTTTTTTTTTACTTTATTATTAAGAACAGAATTCTTAATAAAAAAATTACGATCTAGCCTAAAAGGCTAATAAGCAATTTAACTCTAACTTAATATGTTACGTTATAGATTATGTTAAAACTAAGAATAGTGTCCATTTGCACTTTTACGCAAGTCCGTAGCACTTTCTTAGAGTCTGATATAATTTATAAAAACACTATGTTCATGTGTTATATGTATAGCACAGCGTTGTCACTATTATGCATTCACTTTGTACACTACACCAATTCATAAGGTTTAGTTCTTTTTAGCCTACGCACTAAGTCTGTATTGTCTAGCAGCTGGATAGCCTCAACATTCACGTGTCGATGAAGTCTGTGTTCGTGGGCTTCAGCAAATTTTTGGATGATGGTGGTGACGAATTCCGTTTTAAGATCACGGTGAAGATCGTCATTTCTTATGTACCAGGGTGCATTTACAGCATCCCTGATCACTTTATTTTGGAATTGTTGGATTAATTTTACGTTGCTTTGTTTAGTACAGCCCCAAAGTTGGATACCATACGTCCAAATTGGCATTAGTATATGCTTATATATGGTTATTTTATTATGTTTTGATAGACAGGATTTCCTTCCGAGTAACCAATACATACTTTTATAACGTATGTCGAGTTCCTGTCTTTTCTTTTTGACATGAGCTTTCCATCGCAACTTGGCGTCGAGAGTTATGCCAAGGTATTTGGCTGTATTAGCATAAGGCACATGCATGCCATTTATGTAGATTGGGTGATAGTCCAAGTGTTTATTTGTGAAGTCAATGTGAATTGATTTTGACTCATTCAGTTTAATCTTCCATTTTTGTGTCCAGTCATAAACTTTGTTCACAGCTAGTTGAACTCTTTCTACTGCTTCTCTGTGGCTTGATCCGGTAGCCATAATTGCAGTATCATCTGCAAAGGTCGGAATGGTGTTGTTTTCCAGTTCTGGGATGTCACATGTGTATAACAAGTACAAAATTGGGCCTAGCACACTTCCTTGAGGTACCCCAGCTTTTATAGCTTTTAGCTCGGAATATGCGTCTTCTTGCCGTATTCTAAACATTCTATTAGTTATATACGACTCTAGAATATCTGCGAATTCTGGTAGCATGCGTCTGAGCTTGAATATTAGACCCTTATGCCAAAATTTGTCAAAAGCTTGCGCGACATCTAAAAATACGGTGGCGCAGACTTCCTTATTTTCAAGTGTTTTTTCAATGATATGGGTTATTCTATGTACCTGGTCTATTGTTGAATGTTTTTCCCTAAAGCCAAATTGATGATTTGGAATAAGGTCTTTATCTTCTATTACTGGTTTTAACCGTTTCAATAACAGTTTTTCGAATAGCTTTGATAACACGGGCAACAGAGAAATAGGTCTATATGATGATGCTTCATGGGGTGGTTTACCAGGCTTCGCAATCATAATGACTTCAGCGACCTTCCATGGCTCAGGTACATATTTTAAGATAAATGCAGCATTGATAAGCTTTGTCAGCTTTACTATGGCTTTGCGTGGGAGATGTTTTAGAATTTCCCCTGTAATGAGGTCGTAACCTGGAGACTTTTTCAAGCTAATGTTATTTTGGATTTCTCTCATTACTTCTTTAGGAGTCACAAGCTTAATTCTTTGGTTTTGTGACAATCTTTCACGCTCAAGTATTTCTATCGAGCTTTCGTTGGGTTGAAAAGTTTCTTCTAAGTGTTGAGCAAACCTTATCGCTTTTTGGTCATTGCTTATGGCCCATTTTCCGTCGCTACCTCTGATGGGTGGTATTTGTTTTATTGGCCTTTTTAGATTTCTTGTAGCTTTCCAAAGGGAGTAATCAGTTGATTTGTCATTGGTTAGCTGAAGAAGGTTGGTATTCAGAGATTCAGCCTCAAACTGTAGAATATTCCTCTTTAACCGTTTAGTTAGATTATTTAGTAATGTTTTATCCCTCGGGCACCTTGTTTGTTGCCAAAGCTTCCTTTGTTTCCTTTTCTCAAATAGTAAATCTACAATTGCCTTAGGATAGATACATCCTTTATATTTACGTTTTAATTGCGGTGTGTTGTTCCACGCACATTGTTGGATATTAACAATATATTTGTTTACCTCTGAGTCAAGCTGATCTTGCTTTTTTATCGGAGTTTTAAGGTCGATAATATTATCTAGATCAAGGGCAAAACCTTTCCAATCTGTGAACTTATTAACCAGGGTTAAGTGGCTTTCTTTGAGTAGGATTTTTTGACTCATCATTAGTATAATTGAAGAGTGGTCCGAGTTCATATGAAAACCTTCCTCCAAACTGAGGTAGTTGGCGGATATATTTTTGCATATGAAAAAATCTATAAGATCCGGAATTTTCTGTTGGTCAGTGGGCCAGTACGTTTGTTTACCCGTGCTCATAACTACTGAATGTATTTCTTTAACTGCACTTAAGAGCTGCCTACCCTTAGTTGTAGTAAGTCTTGATCCCCAATGCGTGTGCTTAGCATTAAAATCGCCGCCTAGGATAAATCTCTGGCCTAATAGTTCAAAAAGATGTAAATATCGCTCTTTTCTTATCATATGCCGTGGAGGGCAGTATATGGCTGCAACAGACACGTGACAATATTTGGTTTTAACAGATATTGCCATAGCTTGAATGTCTTGTTCTTCATATTTACACTGCACGTAGTGACTAATGTTGTCTTTGATTATAACCGCACTACCTCCTCTGGCAGAGTTGTCAGGGTGGAGCGAATTATATACCATGTATCCTCTAAATTTGACAAAAGATTGCTTAGTGAAGTGCGTTTCGGAGACCAAACACACGTCTATATTTTCTGTGTCTAGGACCGCCTGCAACTCATTTTGATGTTTGAGGAGCCCATTAGAGTTCCATGCCATTATTTTGAGAGTATTAATCATTTTGGATTATTTAAAACAGCTGTTTTAGTGCTGGATTCTAGTTTCTCTAATCTCTTGTCAAATGAAGTAATACATTTTAAGATCTGATTAATCTTATCCTCTAGATTCAAGGGCTGTGATCTTTGTTTTGCAGCTTCCGCATAGGATCCAATGTTGGTAACTTGTATGGGTTTTGCAGTTGACTGGACACTTGCTTTCTGTGCCTGTTTATCAAGATTTTGTACGGGAAGAGATTGCTGGGTAGTTGGTACCACAAGTTTCTTTTTAATATTTTTATTTTTCATCATTTGTATCTGTTTAGCTACTTCACACCCTCTATAGTTGGCAGGGTGAGGAAGACCACAGTGAACACATTTTGGCTTCTCTTGCGGAGATTTGGTACAGTTGGCTGTAAGATGCTTGCCAGTGCATTTTACACACCTTGGCTCTTTTCTGCAGTATTTATGAGTATGCCCATACGCCTGGCATCTCTTGCATTGGGGAATGAGTTTAGGATTTTTGAGTGGGTGTATTTCAATTTTACACCCTAAAATGTACTTTATGCCATAGATTTTGTTGACATCTTCATCATTATTAAATGATAAAACATACATATTGAGTGGTTCTTTACTCTTCCAGCTCAATTTGTTGTCTACTTTTTCTATTTTCAGTCCTTGTGATGTTAGATCGTCTTTGATACGATCAGGTTGGCAAGAGGAATGTAATTTCTTCACAACAACTCTAATTGGTCTAACCTGCTTATTCTCGTACGAATGCCAATCGTGGTCTTTTTCCGTCAAAAGCCTGGCAATTATTCTATAAGAGTCTTCTGTTTTGGCGTTCACCTTCACACAATCCCCATTCATCATTTTAGCGGTAAATGATTCAGCTGGTATTGTTTCCGTTAGCGAGTCGTAAAACGTTTGGTAGTTCTTAACCCGGTCTATTATAATTGGCGGCGGTGGGGGCACCTTTTTGACAGAAGTCTCTTTCGCATTTTTTTGGTGTTCTTGTTGTGCACTTATTCCGGGGCTTATTAAAAGCTAATTTAAAAATCAAAAACCCGACTGCTTAAAAGGCGAACTAAAAAGCTCTAAGCAAGAAAAAATCATGCTGTGCATGTCGGAGGATATATATTCGCGAACTGCCTGATCCTCCGACTGCACAGCATGATTTTTTCTTGTTTACAGCTTTTTAGTTCGCTTCTTAATTATTATTATTATTGATAGGCTCGCGCTTGACCACTTCTTCTTATTTTCGTGTGAGGATGTGGCCACCTCTGATGTGTAATTTAGTAAAGCCTCCTCTGGCACTCCACAAGCCTCAGGTAAGACCTGATGGTAAGCGATGATTTGGTAGAGGATGAAACGTGCTTGCCTAGAAGAAAACTATTCACTCTTGACTTTAATACTCACAGGTTGTATCTATCAGGGAATACAGACTCCGGCAGGGAATTCCACTCCTTTGCTGTACGCTTAATAAAAGTATTCCCTTCCCGAAGCTGTGGAAAAAAGTGGAATTAAAATGCCGACCACACAAAAAGTACAAAAACCTTCAAGACTTCAGTTTTTGTTCAAGTTCCAAGGAATGATGAAGTATCCCGTCTCAGCATAATAATTTTGTCTTCAATAACATTTTTATTATTTATGAAGCGGCCAGTCTCCTTTGACTTGTTTTAATATCTTTGAATAGCTGGACTTAGAGCTCTGATCAAATTAAACTTTTTCCAGAATTGTATAAAGGCTACTAAATGTTTCATGGCTTTAGAATTCAGTCTTATTCAATTGAATTTTTCAGAGAATGGTCTGAATCTTATATTGAAAATTAGTTTTGGCGTCTACATTTTTGATGAATGTAAATTTTAATCCCACTGTGAGATATATTAAACTGAGTTATTAAACTTGACGTGAGACAGACTATGATTAATTAAATATTACGGAGCGTTATTAGCGGTTGGTATATAACTATGAATATAAAACAGATCCGTTATACCGTATTATTTGGCAGTTAAGTTAAGACGGGCTGATGTCCGCAATTCCACGTCTAAGCGCGTATTTTGCGTACCTACAGATATTATTTGGAAACATAAACATTCATTCATTTCCATAAATATCCACGTTTACCGAGTCAAAACAGCTGTACGCGCTTTTGTTGGACCAGAAGTATTTTGCCAAGTACATTATCATAACATTACTAATTAACGCGCTAATATCCACTACACTCCTAATACTCGTTGGGAAATATTGCTGTAATCTAAATACCACGTTTGGCAAGCGCAAACGTATTAGCGACCATAATGGTAATTATTGTAAATTCTACTTCACCCTTGTCAAAATTGTGGACATTATCTAGGCATACTAACAGTCAGTAACAGAATGGAGGCATTCATACAATCCTAATGAACTAATATTCAAATAGGAACCGTTGGATTGTCGTTCATTAAAAAACGAGCAAGCAAATTAAAATCCAATTAAAAAAATGGTTGAAATAAAACCGGCATAAACACGTCTGCTCCTTCGGTAAACGTTAGTTTTCAACGTTGGCATTCCAGGTTTTCTCGACGTTCGCTCAGCGCTCGCAAATTCAGGAAAACGCTTCGTTGCATTCAACTTGTTTCACCACCCAACTGAAGGTGCTGACTCTGGAAAAATGCTTAAGAACACAAATGTACGTTTATAATATGAATGTACTCAGACGCTGACGTAGACGTTGCCGTGAAGTTCTTTGCTGAAATTCGTGATATGAATATTAGTAGGTACTTTCTTGGTATTTTGCTGTAAATGTTGACATGGTAAAAGCTGGTAAAATAGGCTTTATTTACTATTATGAGATATTATTATTATAATAATTCATAAGACTTTTAAACAATGACAACGGTTGCTAGATATTTGAATAATTTGAGCCAAATTTAAACACTAAACGTTTTCAATGAACACCACAGCACATATTAAACTATTTTTAACCCTCGACGCAAAAACGACGGAGTGTTATAAGTTTGATGCGTGTCTGTGTGTGTCTATCTATGGCATCATAGCTCCCAAAGGGATGAACCGATTTTGATTTGTTTTATTTTGTCTGAAAGGTGACTTTGCGGAGAGTGTTCTTAGCTATGATTAATAAAATCGGTTAACCCGTTCAAAAGTTATCCGCATTTTACTCTTTGAATCTGGGTTTTTTCGCAAGATATCATGTCATAATTACGTGTTTAGATAGATTGTTGATTGAAGCGTGTCTACTACTAGGTATATTATAAGTAGTTGAAAAAGCATGAAATATAAAAATTTAAAAAACTGTTTCGCGTCGGGGGTTTTCTAAATATATTTTTTTAGGTACACACCTACTTAGTCTGGAGCTTGTATTGTTTTGTTATGCATTTTGTTCAAAATTACTCAAAAGTATAATGAAGATACTGAGTACCTAATTTAATTACGTAGATGTGTTTTATAGCTTGTAGGAAGCCAAACTTTTGTAGTTGACTAACGAAGTGTATCTACCATTTGTAGATTTTAGTTTTAATGTCCATACTAATATTATTAATTTGAATGTAACTCTGTATGTCTGTCTATTACTTTTTCACGCCTAAGTCACTGAAAGGATTTTAAAAAAATTGGCTAGGAGATATGTGGCATCCTGGTGAAGGACATAAGCTACTTTATACCAACAAAAATGATGATGAGTAGGGTAGAGTAGGTAGGGTAGGGTATGGTAAAATAGGGTAGGTAGGTAGGGTAGGTTGGTAGGTCGGCAGGTAGGTAGGGAAGGTAGGTAGGTAGGGTAGGAAGATAGGTAGGTAGGTAGGCAGCCATTTGACGGGAGCGAAGCTACGGGGGACAGCTAGTTCAGTATAATTAAGTTATTTTTCACTTTCATCATTATGTATGTACAACTCAATTTTGAATTTGATTATTTTTAGGGTACCGTACCCAAAAGGGTAAAAACGGGACCCTATTACTAAGACTCCACGGTCTGTCTGTCTCTCTGTCTGACTGTCTATCTGTCTATCACCAGGGTGTATCTCATGAACCATGACAGCTAGACAGTTGAAATTTTCACAGATGATGTCTGTTGTCGCTATAACAACAAATACTAAAAACAGAATTAAATAAATATTTAAGTGGGGCTCCCAAACAACAAAGGTGATTTTATGCCGTTTTTTGCGATAATGGTACGGAACCCTTCGTGCTCGAGTCCGGCTCGCACTTGACCAGTTTTTTTAGTCTTCATAAGTCATTTAGCTATGTGGAGGCGACATGCTGTGGAAATAGTACCTTTTTTTTGGAGAAATGCCCATGCATACTGCGCCACCACGGGGAGATAGCGCAGTTATGTGGGAACCCACTAAAACTCCACGATATCCTCCTGTACCGCTTATGGCGGGAACACGGGCACGCGTTAGCACTCACCGCGAGCCCGCTGCGGCTGTCCGTCACTGGACCCTCCTCTGGGGAGTAACCCCATCACCGGCGCACCAGAACACACTGTACGCTGTGACCACCCCAGGGACCAAAACAGCACATGTGCGCCAGACGACCCTGTGTATGGGACCCTTGGGCCCCCTGTGACGGGTCAAGGTCAATGGCCCCGCCACCTACCATTTTTCAGCCGCAGGGGATAGGGAGAGCAGCCAACGCTATACCGACACTTCTCCTCCCCTGCTGCCCCACCGCGTCCGCCATCAGACGGTGGCGACCCCGTCCAGGCCGCGGAAGGTAGGGAGAGCGGCGCACCGCAATACCGGCACTCCTCTCCCGCCGCGGCCTCCTACCCTCAGCCGCGATATCGTATAGGACCTGGGACGCTCCAGAAGACATCGTGGCCCGCCTCAGTTGCGATATCGCTTGTTACCAAGTGGCATCGCAAGAAAAATGGGCATACCAATTATGAGTTCTGCAGAGTTATAATAGCAGGGTGATTCATCCGCGGTACAACCTTGGTAAGCATTGCTTAACCTTGAATATCTACCCGTGTGGCTGTTATTACTTAGAAGGTACAAGCGCCAATGTATGTACTTAGGGATATTATGAGTACTTACCTAATAAAAGAATTTCCACGTCCTCTAAGGCAGTAAGTTGAAAGAAGCTCCATTTCAGTAAGCACTTGAAAGAAGAGGATCTGAAGTGCCAATATATCTGTGTGGCGCGAGTATGGACCTTAACAAATACACCCTCTGAGACTGCTTTAACACATTTTGATCGTTTATTTAGGTATAAGTTGAGTACAAGTAAGTTAAGTTTATACCTATAGGTAAGCATTACCAGTAATTTTTAATCAATGTGATTATTTTAGTATCTGAACTGACCGTTGAGGACATTTGGTCTCCTGTCCGGACTTTGTCCGGTCTTCTAATTTGTCCGGCTTTTTCGCGTGGATGGCACAATTTTGTGTTTCTCATGCGACGGTTATCCTCTAAGAATATTTTCTGGTTTCATAATCTTACCGACCGCGGCCGCAAAAAACATCGCGATTTTATTGTAGTCGGGTTTGAATTTTAGACTCAATGGAACCTATTACTAAGACTCCACTGTCCGTCTGTTTGCCTGTCACCAGGCTGTATCTCATGAACCGTGATAGCTAGATAGTTGAAATTTTCACAGATGATGTATTTTTGTTGCCGCTATAACAACAAATTCAAAAAACATATAACATATTTAAGCGAGGCTCCCATACAACAAACATGTTTTTTTGCTGTTTTTCTGATAATGGTGGCGGCCCTTCGTGCGTGATTCCGTCTCGCACTTGGCCTTTTTTTTGTTACTAAGATGCCCAGACTTTTTGTTAAGACTTTTCCATTTTCGAAATAGTAAGCGTAACTGGGACACAGGCCTCCTGTCTGTGGGAATATGGATATACGCTATAGTATACTTGTCCTTGTACAAGTAAAATATAACCAAGTATAAAATACGCTATATTTTTCCTGGGAGATAATCTTAGGCAGCGTAGCGTTTATGTTATTCATGTACTTGTTTTATTTATAGATACGTTTTCCACAGTCAGTAACTAACAGACTATGTATACGACACTAACCACCATTTCTGTTAGGGTTTATTTGCATATGGCCTAAATACAGACAGAGCCATACATGAATCATACGCTGTTGGTCTAACTTTTAATAGAGTTTGTAGACTACTATTAATAATTTAAAAAGAGAATTTAAATCTTCAGTTTATAAGAGAGTACATTTGGAGTAAGCAACTTGGTTTTGTTAATTTAGAAAGAGAGTATTAGGTTGCTAATCTCCTAATTAATTAGGTACGCAAAATATACTCAGAGTAATTTACCTCGTTTTTCAGGCTGAAAAGTTGACTAGGTTTTACTTGTAGGTTGTGTGTCAGTATTCTATTTATTTGTATAATAAGAATATATCAACATAAGATAACTTCAGAGAAATTCCTTTAAATATAATTACCTTGTCTACTTCTTATTAATGTCAAATATAATATATGATAAACAGGTTTTTTTTTGTGGAACGTCTAACCTCTAAAAGAACTAATGTGATTACGAAAATACACTATCGGCGAGTGGCAGGCTACTTTTTTTCCGTCTAAATGCACGGTTTTTGCGGGCAAGAGCATAGCAAAACCGCGGGATGAATGTAGTCGTCTGCTACACAGACAAGTATGTGTTTTATTTTTATTCATGACACAATATCTATATTCCTGATAGAGACTTGTTTCATCATCATTTTAGCTGAAAGACATCCACTGCTGGACATAGGCCTCCCCCAAGCGTCGCCACACTGATCGGACTTTAACTAAGTAGATTTCTGGCAAGAAATGAATCAGCCGGGGGTAGTCTCACGGGATTTAAACATAGGGAAAATGATAATAAATTATGAAGGAGAATAATTAGAACCGCCCTTGGCGCGTGGTTGCCTCAAGTTCAATTAAATGTTGTTAATAAAACTCGAAACAATTCTATGTATTAAAATGTAGATTTATTCAGCGTCAACTTTCAAAGTAGGTACCTATTAGGTAAGCCTTTCTAACTAGTTAATTATTGAGGTCTCGTCCTCTGCAAGCTTGTACGGATTATCTGTTTAGTATTTTTGCTGAAATTTCGATGTATATGTTATACAGTGATTTAATAACTTCTAAGCTAAATAATTTATTTCACAAAGGTAGACTAAAAATTTTCAATTACACAATTGTTTTTTTTTATTCTTGTCGAAGAGTACGGACAAGAAACTCTAAAAATAAACTTTTCTAAAAAAGTTTGAATGTTGATTCGCTCTTGAGGTAGTATTATATTATCTGTGCTCTTGAGTAAGATCGCAGTTTCAGTTCGAAACTACTGGTGCAATAGGGATTAGGACTAATAAATATTCGTCATCGTCGAAATAGTCGTCCGTCATGTAGAGAATAATAAAATATTGGAGGCGTATTTTTCCTTTTCTCGCCTAAACAAACATTAGCTACGATACAGTGCGTTGAAATGTTACTCAAAAGTGACGTCACAAGCCCTCACTGAGCTCCACTCCTGAACTTTGATTCGCTTTATACTTAACAAGTTTAAAATATAAAGCAAAAAATACGTGTAAATATTTTTTGACAATCTAACTGACGGACTAAATAGGAATTTATTTTTTTTACCCAGGATTCATCACTATTCCAAAAAATGGTGGAGAGGGTAACTTTGGGGATTTTCACCGTTGTACTCTTAGCAGTAAGGACGATTTTGTTAGTACAAGTGTTACTACTGATGTTTTACCATTTAAAAAATGTACAAATATAATTTTTCTCAAATTTTATTGAATGTATTGGTAACTCCTTAACCCTATTACTCCGCTTTAGTGCCGTAAACGGATATTTTCTAAAGCATACTCCTTAGCAACAGTTAAGTTACAAAGATTTAAAAAAAAAAATGATTCACATAAATTATTTCTGAAACGAAGGTAAATGTGTACATACTTAAACACTAAACAAAAGTAAACTATTCAAAAACAAAAACTAAACCTAACTACTTACACTATATACAAAAGAAAAGTAGACTTAGGCGAAACATGATTTTTTTGTATGACTAAAACTTTTGCTTTAAAATAATTATTAAAAACACGCTTTTTTGCATACTGCTCCAAAACGACTCAGGTGTTTAAAAATATTTTTACACAGAAAAATTGATGGTTTGAATTTCTTCTTAACCATAGGAGTAAATAAAAAAAAATGCAAACAAAACTGTCCAAAAGTAGGTCCATTATTGATACTCAAATTCAAATTCAAATTAAATTTATTGCATCCATAATGTACTCTGGCACCGAGTGGGCGCACGACCAGGTACCGCGTTAACATTGGGGAATATAGTACGCCTTAAGGTTGAACTAGTCGACGGCACGAACTATTTTGTGCGCGGGGTTAAAATGCATGCTATCTTAACCGACAACACGTGCGAAAGAAATAGATGTTGTGATGAGCAGGAAGAAGCTATTTCGTGCAATTGTAATTTTGCAAGTTTGTAGCGAAATGGATTTAGGATGAAAACGAGCGCGCGATTTTTTATAAACAGACCTTTGGTAGTCTAGATATCATGAAAAAACTACTAAATATACATTTTCAAAATAAAATTATTTGCATTTTTGAATTACTAATCTATTCCTGTATGGAGGCCGTTTTGCAATTTTCCTTCTTCTTATGGTATTTATTTCCGCCCAAAGATGCGTCAAAATTAGTGTTGAAATATGGAACTTTCGACGCTCATAACTTTCAAAAATATTATTTGTTTCCACACAGGACTAGATAATGATGAGACAAGTTGATATCATTTTTTATTTTGAACGTACATCGTCAAACATTGGACTAATCTCTAGACAACGTTTGTATGGAAGAATTTTCTAAAAGTGTAACCTTAATAGGACGAAGATGCTTAATTTGCTTTCTTTGATCAAAACAATCAAATCACATTCAAGCTAGATTTCACAAACTTCAGGTTATCAGGAACGATTCTTTTACATTAATCGTTTCAATGAACAGTTAGTCAATGGCCGTGATGTTAATTGGTTTTTATTGTAATTTCTTATCACACAAATGCGTCACAAGTGTGTTGTGTTCGTGAGAACACGAGACGCTAATTTCAGCTGCATAGAGAAGTGTTCAAATAATCTTAGTTTTATAGTGACTGTGCAATGACGCGGTTTTATTTAGTCCCTTTTATTGTGAGTCTGTTAGTCTTAGAAAATTTTGGACGTGATCTTGGTTATAGTTTAGAAGAACCAGCTGCTCTTCGAGAACCTTGTGACTGAATTTTATTTAATTAGTTGGTTATTAAATAAAAACAAAAGAGACGTACTGCGTTGATTACCGATCCATTGAGATAATGGTAGGACGGTTAAGAAAGATACTGATGATAAAGGATGTTAAAGTTGTACCCGTGTTGAATATATTATACTAGCAACCTGCCCCGGCTACGGACGGGTAGTAGAGCATAGGTAGCACGTTTTTTCCTTCGTAGGATCCCGTCATCGGTGTGAGACCCGCCCGCTTGAATTTATTTTCGCGTGCGTTAGTTTTTATATTGCGATAACACCTAAGATATTAATTTTAATGATATGCTGTAAAGGGCAATTTTGATCTACATGAAATACACAACGTATCTAATGTTCTAATTATCCAGTGTTTGCAATGTAAGCGCACACAAATATGTTTGTTACGACCTCACATTACAAATCTTTAAATATACCATATATTGAGGCCCATACATTGAGGCAAAGGCTCAGCTGGCTGCCAAAAAGCTGGGGATCCTTGCGAAGGTGAGGAGGTACTTCACGCCAGAACAGCTGCTCAGCTTGTATAAAGCGCAAGTTCGATCATGCATAGAGTACTGTTCTCATCTCTGGGACGGATCTGCCAAATACCAGCTTGATGCACTAGAGTCGATCGAAAAGCGGGCCAAGAGGCTCATCAGCGATGAAGCACTGGTTAAGTCAAAGCTCCAGAGCCTTGAACACCGTCGCCGAGTTGCCGGCTTGTCGGTTTTTTATCGGTTACATTTCGGGGAGTGTGCGATGGAATTGCATGATCTAATTCCGCCCAGCCCGTTTCATCATCGGACTACCAGACGTACGGCGAAGCGCCATCGGTACATGGTAGACATCCCACCCATACGCACTAAACGTTTTGAGAATACTTTTATTATGCGTACAGCAAAGGAGTGGAATTCCCTGCCGGAGTCTGTGTTTCCCGATAGCTACAATCTGGGGATCTTTAAGTCAAGAGTGAATAGGTTACTTCTAGGCAAGCGTGCTCCACCGTCGACCACATCATCGCTTACCATCAGGTGAGATAGTGGTCAAGCGCGAGCCTATAATGAATAATAAAAAAAAAAAAAAAAAAATCTCGGCTTCTCTCTGCTATAATATGTATACTACATATAAACCTTCCTCTTGAATCACCCTATCTATTGCTGAAAACTGTATTAATCCGTTGCGTAGTTGTAAAGATCTAACCGTACAAACAGCGAGAGCGACTTTGTTTTCTATGTAAAGATAGAAGATGTGTAATACTAATTGTGTCAATCTTGTGGCCATCTTTACATTGATAAAAGCTATTATTGTCCCCATTCTTATTTGATCCTTACAATATTACTTTTATAGGACGTGCAAAACTTCACAAGGCTACATAAGAATTATTTTCTTTTATAAAGTTTCAACGTAAAGTAACGTAGAATTACACCTACAGAGTTTACGAGTTTTACGACTGAAGGATTTATCAGAAATCTGAATCGAAGCCGAAGTTTCCCTCTGACGCTAAATAAACGTGGACTCCGTTCGATTTTTCAAAAGTAACGGGACTTTTGGCATAGTTAGTTATTTCTGCCCGGATTCATGTTCTGTATAACGGTATTCGGTATCGGACGAAACTTTGGCAATATTTTAACCGGAGCTGTTCGGCCGAGTGCGCCATTTTTAACAGAAGAAGGCCCAAGGGTACGCTTAGTAATTTGCACGGAGTAACATAAAAAAATCTAAGCTGTATATAAAATACTTTCGAACAAAACCATTAGTGATGCTTTTTCTTTATCAATAAATGTTACATGTAATGAAGTATGTGTGCAACTTTAAATTATAGATTGAGAAATGATGTAATGAGACAACGACAACAAACAACGTTGTATTTTAAAAGAAGATGTAGTGACTAAAATTGAAAAGATTATGCTAAGATGGTTTGGTCATGTTGAGAGGATGAATGAAAGGTGACTAACGAAAGGTACAAGGGACACAGGGGGACGGGTGGGATTTACAAGGCAGACATGAATGGAAACGCAGGGAGGGCACGCCCTAGAAAGACATACATAGACCTTATTGGTGAAGTTCTTAATAATAACCGAACTGGAGCAAAAGAAATATGTAAGGATCGTAGCAGGTTGCGTTCTGTAGTTTCTGCCATGGAAAAAAGGCGTGAATTTATGTATGTATGTATGTATGTAAATGTTATTTACTGCCCCCCTACACTCTTATCTTTTCTCTGTCTAACTCTAATAGCTCTACCTATTTGGAAGTAGTCTTTATCGAAGGAGTTCAGCACCCTCATTGCGTAACTAGTTTGACAGCACGAAGCACGAGCGTTCCCTTAAATTTCGACAACTCAACAGTATTCATTGCGTCTGTTACTACTATTATGAAGAAATGAATGCAAGCAAAGCATCCGTGTGCTATTTTTTGAACTTAAGCAATTAGGGTGCAGTTTAGACTAGCTCAATATTCAACTTGTATTTTTATGCTTAGTTCGTCATAAAATCAATCTTTCCTCGATACAAACAAGCACTAACCGTCGAAGTACTAAAGTGCTAGGCCAGGAGCTAGGTACAAAAGCGACCCATTTGCGTGGTTGACACAGTTTGCAGTAAAAACGCCTCGTATCTGACAATCGGTACTAAGTAGCCTCCTAGACTACTCTACGTCTGCTATATAAAACTGGCAAGACGTGTTTCGGTATTATAAATATTCTTAGGCAACCTCCGGTAGAATAATATGACTAAATACTGTACGGTCAGCAACAAAAGTAAGTCAACTTTTCTAATTTGATTCAAAGTGATTCGATACTTTACGTTTTAGCATATCCTAAAAATGCTGTACATTTCTGTGCTGAATAAATGTTGAATCTGATCATTCTAAACTAATATTATATAGAGGTTGCTTTTTGTTTATCTGTTTGTATAAAATAGAATCAATAAGATTGTTGTATTGTATTGTATCGTTTTATATGTAAGTTATAACATCACTTTAGAGGTCTCTGTAAAGGTGTTATAAATGATAATGATAAATGATAAATGATTTTATTTCTGTAAGTTGGTTTGTACAAACACTTTTACATGTCGATCATATTTTTTAAAACTAGATGAGGTCGGCGTTTCCTATCTGACTACTCTGAGAAGAAAGGCCGAAACAAACTCAGAGGTCACAGTCTCTTTTAAAGTCTTGACAAAAACTTGGTTATATCATGTGAAGACCATGTAGACATATGTCTGAAATGGTCTTTTGAGGAAAGAACCAGCCAGATTGAGTGGACCTGTCCAGTCAGTGCACGCATTTGTCAATAACCGAGCAGCTCAACTCAGAATTTACGGAGCTCAACGATTCGACGAACAATACCAAAGAAAGGACATTCGGGTAGGCCGCATAAACTACTCAAACTGCCAGACCATGAGTAAAAACTAACTAAGTTATAATAAAAAACAAAAATCCACATAGTCTTCACATTCACAATAATAAAAAAATAAAAAAATATAATACTTTAAAAAGTAAATATTCTTGTCATTGCAAGAAAACAAAAAAAAAATATCAAAATTAAAAACAAAATTCACGGTGCAAAATATAAAAAAATCAAAATTAATTGGAGCAGCTCAATCCCAAGCCTTTTTGTCCTCAACGTAATCTTTAATAGTATAAAACGCTTTCTGACACAACTTACGTTTAATGAATGATTTGAATTTATTAAGACTTAGATCTTGTACGTGGCTTGGAAGCTTATTATAAAAGCGTACACATTGACATCTAAACGAGCCACCTATCTTCTTGAGCCTTGTTGTAGGTACTACAAATTTGTGTTTGTTCCTAGTATTTATGTTATGGATATCACTGTATTTTTTAAACAATTTTATATTTTTATGAGCATATAAAAGATTTTCATAAATATACTGAGAGGGCACAGTCATTACATTAATCTCCTTAAATTTCTCTCTGAGAGAGTGCCTCGGGCTTAATTTATATATTGATCGAACAGCTCTTTTCTGCAAAACAAAGATATTCTGGATGTCGGCGGCATTTCCCCACAACAGAATACCGTACGACATTACACTATGAAAATAGCTAAAGTATACTAAACGGGCTGTCTCTATGTCAGTTAAATTACGATTTTTTCTAACAGCATATGCTGCGGAGCTTAGCTTCTTTGACAATTTATCTATATGTGGGCCCCACTGAAGCTTAGCATCCAAAGTTAAGCCTAAAAATACTGTGCTATTCTCAGGATTCAATTCTTCGCCCTTTATCAACACATCAGTTTTCACCTGCCTAACGTGAGGTAGGGTAAACTTAATGCATTTGGTTTTTTTTTCATTAAGGAGTAAATTGTTAACATTGAACCAGTGAACTACTTTTGAGATCGCGCTATTTACTTCGTCAGTAACCAGCTGCTGCCGTTTAAGTTTAAACAAAAGTGAAGTATCATCTGCAAACAACACTATGTCATGGTTATCCTTTATGAGGTAAGGCAAGTCATTAATATAAATAAGAAACAAGAAAGGACCAAGAATCGAGCCCTGCGGGACTCCCATTTTTACTATAGATCCGGGTGATCTTTTTCCATTAACGTCAACAGTCTGAATCCTATTACTCAAGTAAGAAGTAAGAAGATCCAGAGCGCTATTCCGGATCCCGTAGTGGCGGAGTTTCCTGATTAGCGTTTCATGAAGAACACAATCAAATGCCTTGGACAAATCACAAAAGATTCCCAGGGCATCGCACTTATCTTCCCATGCATTATAAATATGTCCTAAAAGCTCAACACCGGCATCAGTAGTTGAACGACCCCTTGTAAAACCGAACTGTTTGCTATGTAATAATTTATGCTTATTAAAAAATCTTTGCAATTGCTCTAAAATTAATTTCTCAAATATCTTACTAAAAGTAGGTAGTACTGAAATAGGTCTATAATTTGTTGGGTCTGATGTACTACCTGATTTAAACAAAGGTATTATTTTACTATTCTTCATTAGGTCAGGAAACTCCCCACAGTCGATACAATTATTAAAGATAATAGCTAAACTAGGTGCGACAACATCAATAATAGACTTAGCAACTTCTACAGAATGACCCCACAGATCTGCAGTCTTTTTAACATTTAAAGTGTGAAAGGTTTTAATTATGTCTCTACAAGTAATATGTTCAAAAAGAAATTCCGTATCGCAGACAATTACATTTTCTTTTAGCAAAGACTCAGCAACAGAAGGTGATGAGTTTAGGGATTTAGTAGTTGAAATGGGAATATCCGAAAATAAATTTTCAAAGGCCACTGCGACTTGTGAGTCTGATTTTATGATGTTGTCATTAATAGACAGGCTGTAGTCAGTATTTCGGTTACCAGATCTTCCCGTTTCACTATTAATAATATTCCAAGTCGTTTTAATAACATTACTACTGTTTTTAATCTTCGAACTCAAATAATGCGACTTGGCCAAACTACAAACTTTTTTAAATAATTTTGAATAATTTCTAACATATAAATTAAATTCAGCAGTGTTTACATAAGGCCTTTCACTGTACAGCTCATAAAGCCGTGTTCTACTTTTATGAATACCAATGGTCGCCCAATCACCGAATGATGCGTTACTATTAACGGAGATATTCTTGGGAATAAAGGTCGAATTAAATTGTTTGCAGTATATACTAAAAAAATCATCATATAGGTGTTTTTTTTTTTTTTTTTTTTTTTATTTCACTTCTACCTCCAACATTGTCGGAGTCTATTTTAGGCTACTCTTTCATTCCAGTTCTCGCATCTATTCCTCTCGCACTTTCATTCCTCATACCTAATCTTTCTTTCATACATCCTCAGTTGCGTCTATTGTGGGTGGGATTCCCAGCTATCATCTAGCTATCTAACTATCATTTCTTTATTTTATTAAAAGGCAGGGGCAAAAACTTTTATTTTTACAGTTTTGTTTACATGTGTACTTAATATGCTTATGTCTATTTTACAGTTAATTATTTACATCGCTGGTTCTTATATTTATTCTTACATATAATAGTTTTACGGATACTTATTTCTTATTTTATGCTATTCATATTTCTTACTCAATAATTAATAGAATCTTACAAAGTATGGGGAAACAGTTTCTGTTATTTTCTTACTTGTGTCTAACTTATTTCTATTACTTATTGTAGTTATTTCCTATTTACTTAAATTATTATACAAGTTTTATTCTATGCTAGCCTTTAATATAATTCATTATATCATGACAGCATATTTTCTTATACGGTTCTGTTTCTATTTATTACCAAAGATGCTATTTCACTACAATAATCTAAGAACAAGTCTATTTTATTCTTCGCCAGCAATTGTCTTAGGTTTTGGGCATTAATTTCCACGTCGAGTGTCTGTTCCATCTCGTACCGCTTCCTTGCGGTAATTTGGCACTCAAAAAGAATGTGTGGAACCGTCTCTTCGACACCCGGCTCGCAGGCGCACGATGGATTATCTTTACACCTGAAACGTTTCAGGTATGCAGAAAACCCACCGTGCCCCGTTAGGATTTGTGTGGTCACTCCGGTGTGGGTCATCTTGCGCACCACACTGTACGCCGCCACCGCGTCCGGAAAGAAAAGCTTTGTGCCCGAAGCCGTATCACCCGTCCTATACCTCTCGTTCCATTCGCCAAGCGTTTCCAGTCGGATTCTTCGCTTGACGAATGAAACAGGGCACAAATCATAATCCGGCCTCTTCTTCGACCCCAGTGCAGCCTCCTTTGCAAGCTGGTCGGCTCGCTCGTTTCCCTCCAACCCCGCGTGGGCTTTAATCCAGAACAAGGAGACGCTCTTGTTCTGGATCTTACAGCGTCGTAAGGCGTCCCTGGTTTCCACGGCCAGGGGGTGGGGGGAACGTGTATTGGTCACCGATTGTAGGGCAGCCATAGAGTCGCTGTAGATGCCGAATGTAGTTTCACTACGCCTGAGCGCCTCGGCTGCCGCTCTTTGTAGAGCTAAGAGTTCAGCCTGATAGACGGTGCAGTAGGACGGCAGCGCAAGCTTGAGGGCTTTCGTTTCGGCGGCGCCATTCCATAAGGATAACGCCGCCCCAACCCTGCCCTCAATTTTGCTGCCGTCGGTAAAGATCCTCACAGCAAAATTGCTGTGGTTGTTGTATTGTTCCTCGTCTACCAGGCTTCCGAACTCTAGACTTATTTGTTCCGCGGGGTGTGGGGCCTCCATCGCCGGAAACATGCGCTCCACCTCTCTGTCTCCCAGCACGGGCTGGGGCACCCCCCTCCTGGCTTCGTAGAGTGCAGCCGCTTCCCGAACCCGAAGATCGAGGGGAAGCATCCCAGTCAGCACCAAGGCCGAGTTAAGAGAAACCGTCCGATATGCCCTGACCTGCCAGACGTGCGATACGTGGGTGTTGAACGTCAGCCCCTGGTCGATTGTTACGCCCAGGAGCTTAATTTGTTTAGACATGCCAATGTCGATCCCACCCATGCTCAGGCGCGGCGTGTCGTATTTCAACTTTTTGGTTATTACCATTGCTGTGGTTTTATGTGGAGCAAACTTAAGTTTATTCTCGACACCCCACGCCAGAACACGACTGAGAGCGGCATTGGCACATCTCTCCACCTCTAGAGCGGTATCCCCGTCAATGACTAGCAGTACGTCGTCCGCAAACGCCTGTATATATATTCCCCCATTTTCCAGCGCTTTAAGGAGGGGGTCGAGGACCAAGTTCCACAAAATTGGGCCTCCGATGGAGCCCTGGACGCAGCCCTTGCTCGTACTCTTTCCATATACCTCCCCACCGTATCTTATTGATACATTCCGGTTTCTGAGATAGCTGTCCATGACCCGCCTTATATTTATCGGGCATTTCTCCTCCGCCAGACGGACTCTGATCGCAGGCCACCAGGCACTATCGAATGCTCCCTCTATGTCTAGGGATATGAGTGTTATTATCCTCTTTTGATCAAGTTTACTGTGTATATGTTGCATTAGAGCATAGAGGGAGTCCTCGGTACTCCGTTGCGGCATGAATCCGTACTGGCGGGTGCTCATCCTTGGCAAAAGGTGGAATTTAAGGCGGGCCACCAGCATCTTCTCGAAAATTTTTCCCAATATAGGCAACAGTCCGATGGGCCTGTATGACTTCGGAGTATAGTAATTTTCTCTGCCAGGCTTTCTCAAGATCACTACTGTTGCCTCTTTCCAGGGCTTGGGGAAATAATGGCATTCCAGGCACTTGTTGAGGAACATTAGGAAGGTCTCCGGGTCATTGTTCACGGTGTGATAGCAGATGTCTGCTGTGAAACCATCCGATCCCGGTGCCTTCTTTGGGTTGAAGGACTCTACAGACTTCTTCAATTCTGTCGACGTAAATGGTGGGTCGCAGTTTGACTTTGGTCGCCAGTGTTCACGAGTTCGGCTTTTATTCGGATGGATCTGTGATGAGCGTTGTCGGATTCTGGCGAATCCTCAGGATAAAATGTCTCCGCTAGAAACCTAACGGAGCCCTTTGCATCTAATACGTCACCATTCCGTTCTAATGGTAGGTCCTCCTCCCTCCGCTGTGTCCTTCCTATGACCCTATATATCCCCTCCCAGACCCCCTCCCTATCCTGCTTCCCACAGAATTCTTTCCAGCTCTCGGTTTGAGCTTTTGCAGCCTCCAACTCATACTCTTCCTTCTGTTTCAGGTACTCTTCTACGACCTTCGACCTCCGGACTGGGGCGGCATTGCGGATCCTACGCCTCTTGGTCATATAGGTGATTAGGATCAGCATGAATTGACAAAATTGGTAATTTATTAATGAGTTTAGCCTTAAAAGCTGCCAAACGACTTACAGTTTTGGGGTTAACAGTGATATCCTTTTTAGCCACTTTGTTGTTTAGGTTTTGTATAGTAATCCTCTGCCCACAATGATCAGAATCTAGTAAATTTATAATTTCTTTGTGGACAGGTATAACATTAGTATAAATATTATCTAAGCATGTGGCACTAGTAGGGGTTATTCTTGTGGGCTCCAAAAATAGGTTTACAAGATTGTAGGACTGAAACAGACTTATTATTTTACTACAAGAACCTGAGTTTTCTAATAAATTAACATTAAAATCACCACAAGTGATTATGGATTTATTTGAGTTACAAATCTTGTGTAACACTTCATCCATTACCTTTTCAAAGCAGTCATACAATCCTGAAGGGGGTCTGTATACACTTAATACAATAAACTGCTCCAATTCTATACAAGCTATTTCAACTGTCCGCTCAACAGATAGGCTCACAATATCCTTACGGTCCTTAAATTTAAGCTGGTTACTTACTAAAATCAAAGAGCCACCATGTATAGCATTAACTCTGCTAAATGAACTACCAACCTGGTGATTATTAAAATTGAACAAAAACTGGTGGCTTTTAAGCCAATGTTCTGTTATACAAAGAATATCAATGCTATTAAAATTCATAAATAAATCTACTTCTAAATCTTTGTTCAAAAATCCTTGAATATTTTGATGCACCAGGTTAATACTATTTACTAATTTTAAACTTTTATTTGATTCTTTTTTGCAATTTTCGTTATGTACAGTTTTGCAAGAGGTTGTCCCTATTGTCCTAATTTGTAATTTAAATTACTATCAATATCAATTTCTGATACCAAATTATTGGCTGAATTATAAAACACTTCTTGGCATTGCTCAATAGAAGCAAGTTGTTTAGCCAAATTCTTGGCTGTAATAGAAAAATAATATGATAGCGACACAGCTATCTGTCGTTTACAATACTTTGAAAGAAAGTACCTATCCATGAAAAATCTATCTCTTGTTAAATAAAAGTTATTACCAACATAATTGTTAGTGTCAATTAAATGGAATAAATTACTACTATATGTTAAATTATGTAATGTCCTATTCAATTCAAATCTAAGATTGTTTTCTTCCTGTGGCAAACTTTGGCTGTATGGGAAAGTGAACATCACAATTTGTTTTAAACTAAGGTCGCACAAAGATCTATAATGTTGGAGTAATTCTCCTTTGTTCACATTACCCCTATTACCAATAAATATTAATAATGTAGTATCCTGGTTAAAATTACATTTAATAACTTTTTTCATTATGTCAAATAAAGAACAACCAGGCATACAGTAGTTAGTTAAGTTATAATAATTAATTAGTAAAAACATAAATAATCTCCGGAAGTACTAATCTGATTGTGAACATTATTTTATTTATAGAAAGCTACAATACCGCTGAGTGTCATAAGATATTTATCTCGGGAAAATGCATCTGCCGGACAGATCTCGGGGCAAGCCAATTATTATATTTTTAATATCCGGTTATAATGATAAGGACTGAATTGTTAACACACTTTCTTTGATGACTATAACCTTATACGGTATTCCTTTTCCATCGACGAAGGTTCGCAATAATCCTTTTTCCTACATTTGTTATAATACTGTGCAATCTGTAAACGGCGCTGGAGCTTAAGTGATGCCATTAACTGCAATTTCGTACAAAGGTGAAGTAAGTATATTCTAGATTAGCGCACAGGGTCCCTTCACGCGGAAAATCAAACTTTTCGTATCGCGGGCAGAGACGAAATTATCCAAAGTGTATCGTATATTTATGGAATTTTGATACATGTACTGCTTGCATTGTTTTTTATCATAGTAGGTAGATGACATAACTATCAAGGGTCCCAAGACATTCCAAATTCAAATCATTCATTGGCTTTATGTAACGGTGCATTCAGGTTAAAAGCAGACAGGTGTACTGGACCATCGCATGCTAGCAGTGGCCAGCGCTGAGAACAGGCGAAGGCAGTTTTCATATTTTAAATTACTGTATCAGTGGGAAAGGTAAGATCTTGCACCGAAAAGCGCTAAAAAGTGCTGACAAGCTTTGAAGTGAAATGGTCAGCGACGGATAGGACTCTTTCGCGCGTTCTATGTGAATGCACTCTAAGCCAAGTCGAATTGAAAACATGACGATAGATCGATTTGGAAAATTCAAGATTTGCCACTATAACCAGGTTAATTTGTTTTGTTTTTGATAAGACTAAGATCATAAGCGTTCTCTATCTGTTGAGCGTGTTTTCTGTTCGCGTTCACAAAGGCTAAAGTATTTACGTTGCTTATTGTAAAACGCTAATTTGTTTATCCACAAAGCAGAATCGCATTAAGGCATTGCGAACACCAAAGAGAATAGTAATTCTTTTATATTCTCGTTAGCGTGTTCACGTTAATTCTTTGTTTTTGATTGTTCTTTTGTCCTTACAAAAGAACAATCAAAAACAAAGAATTAACGCCGAGGGACATTCATACCTTAATATCATTACGTCCTTACGTAATGATATTAAGGTATGAATGTCCCTCGGCGTGTTATATACCTCTTCTCATACAGAGAAGAATATCGTTGGTCGCCTACGTATTAGCCAGTCAAGCGAGGCTTTATTTTTATAAAACACTAGCTTCTTCCTGCGATTTCGCCCACGTTAACGCCGAAATTTATCCCGACAGAACATATTCCCGGGATAAAAGTATCGTATGATTCCTGACTATAATCTATCTCTGTGCCAAATTTCATCCTGATAGGCCGTTTGAGCGTGAAGAAGTACAAACATAGGTACAAACACACTCTCACAAACTTTCGCCTTTGTAATATTAGTATGATTTTATAACGCCGGCTGAGTCGTAAAATATTATCATTGCGTTCTGCTAATTTTAAAATCAAGTTTTCGATAAATCCTTTGGTGTAGCTTTAAATCAAGAATCGCACTCAATTACAAAAGTAAAGGATTGTATAAAAGCTAACTTTTCATTTCTAATATTATAACGTTTTTTTACAGCTCGCAAAGTTTCTTCAGGATATCATAAAGTACAAAAGAACAGACTGTCAGGCAAGAATTTGCATGGAAATACGCAAGGTTTGTAGAACCTCGGGAACACCTGCCTCACATGAGATTGGAGTTGACCTGAAAGTCCTTCGAACGACGGCAAATCAAAGTAGGTCTCGCAGATGAACAAGAACCCAAACCCATTGGGAGTATGGTGTTCCCGAATAATGTTCTGTACTTATGTGTCTTTTGCGCATGCTATATGAGCATGCGCAAAAGACACTTTGACTACTTTTGACTACTTTCTCTTTATAATTTTAATTCCTACTTATGTGCAACAAGCAATTTATTTTACCTATATGTTTTACCAAATGACAATAACCTTGGCTGTCTACTATGTAGCGACACTCCTCCAAAATTTCTTAGATTGAAAATAGAACCCATGGCCGAAAATACAGGTCCAGGCCTAGTTTGGGGGTTAGGATCAGATTTGTGACAATACATTTGTGTGTTATTCTATTATGAGTTCTACTGTTGTGAGTAACTGTGGAACCTTTAAGCCGCTTTCCTGTAAAGTTGTGTTGTTGGAGCAACGATTTTCCAATAAAATGATTCTAAGCTCAAATGTAATAACAACAAATACTCACAGAATAGTAAATGCTTACCAACGTAATCAAGCCACTCAAAGTTATTTTAGTCCAGGGACCAAAACATATCCTCGTTAAATCGCATTAAGACGTAAATGAATCGAGTCCGCTTGAGATAATGTTGGCGACATCGGTCCGATCCGATTGGTTAGCGGACCGACGAGTCAGTAAGTAAGTAAGTAAGTAAGTAAATAAGTAAACGTTTATTTGCATAGATTGTAGGTACAGTAAATAAGATGTGACAGTTAAAACATGGGTGATCCTTGTACAATCTACCATATATTAGGCATGCAAACATTATTTAAAGAGATGCATGATATTATAATTAGATTATTTTTTAAATAACAATAGTCGGCATGGTGCATTCACATAACAATATTTTAATTTTAATGTCTAAGTACAGTATAAGTCAGTCAGTCAGAGTCAGTTAAACGAATTTGGTTCTAATTAGCATTCTGTCGATGTCGTCGGAAATGTTTGAAAAAATCCAACCGGTATCGTGCTCCTCTATTTGAATCCGAAACTCCTTTATTGCATTAAAGGGAAAATTCTTCGAAAATCATTCTGTCGTTGAATTTCATCTGATTCGCCTTTGTTAGATTTTTGGTCAAGAAAGGCGAGTACAAAGCGGAAAGGTTTGGAAATACGATTCAGTTATTGCCAAACACGGATTACAACAAAATGGTCCCGAAAAAAACATTAAGCAACCACTTTTGTTTTGCTGCTACGACGTAGCAAACTGTTGCTACGGCGTAGCAGATTAAAAAAAAAAAAATTAGAAAATTTATAAAAAAAAGTTCAAAAACTCAAAAAACTCGACTGCATGAGAAGTAACTACGTCTTTTTAGTTCGGTTCTTAAGCAGTCGGTTTCATTTTTTTATTTTTATTTTTGTACATTTTAACTTAAGAGTGTTATTTTTTTTTAAATCACCTCTTAGAACCCTTTATTTTGTTACCCCACAAGAAAGAAGAAAAAACAATTGGACCCCACAATATGGCGCCCAAAAACCGCCATATTTCTATTTTCCAATTTTAAGCCAGTGACACACGCAAGTTTAAGACGAATCGATTGACGTAAGAATCAACAAAATCGGCCAACGCGTTTGGTCTCTAGAAAGCCACAAAAGAACAAACATACATACATAGACTGATAAACACATTACCCTCTTTCGGCAGTCGGTTAAAAAGGAGTCGAATGAATAACTATGGTTTGTTTTCATTTCAGCTTCGATCATCTCTAAATGTGGATCTGGTGGTTTGTGTATAACTGCCGGCGGGTGTCCTTATAAACGGGTCTTGGACGATGACCCTAACTGTATGATGGAGCACAATAACTACGTGTGTTGTAAGGTGCACCGGAAAATAATGCCGATCGACGTGTTTGACAAATAATTAACGAATTATATTTAATTAAATACTTCAGACTTTTTTTAACGACGACGGATAAAATAACTTCAGTTTTCCTTGACACATTTTGATGTCGTATCTCTTTCACGTCAAGTGAGATCAATATCTATTGAATATAATATGAAGATATTCAGGTGCCTCCAACAAAGCGTAGTTTAGTACGCTTCCATAGTTTGTGTCTATCAGACTGTATGAATAAGACAATATGCGCGGCTCTGTTTAAGTGGGAATCGAGGTATCTGCTCCTTTGGGACTGCTCCAAGTGCTACCTGTCTGCCAACTTCGATATACTACGGAATATGTTTTTGTATACTGTGGCAACCTTCGGCATGTTTGCTGGTTTTGTTTTACATATCTAAATTGAAAGTCTCAGGTTCATAGCCAAGCAAGATTTCTTATATGACACAAGTCACAACACAAGTCAAACGGTATGACATATATTTGTATTTAAGTTTTTCTTGTTGTTTTTAGGGTACCGATCCTCAAAAGGAAACAAATAAACCTAATAGAATAACATGAAATTTGGCAAGAAGCATAATGTCTGTCACAAGTAAAGGAATAAATCCGAAATCCGTAAATTTGTAAGCCACAAATAATAGTAGTTTATGCAATGGTCATATAATAGGGGTTATTAAAGTACGAGCGTAGGTTTATCACATGAGGCGAAACCGAATGTGATAATAATATTACGCGAGTGTTTTAATACCTAATTATATGCCGTTGCATACACTACTTTATCTTCACTCATACCGCCCCACTTAAATATTAACTTTATTCAGTTTTTAATATTTGTTAAAGAAAGAGAAGTGGCAACAGAAATACATCATCTGTGAAAATTTCAACTGTCTAGCTATCACGGTTCATGAGATACAGCCTGGTGACAGACAGACAGACAGACGGACGGACCGCGGAGTCTTAGTAATAGGGCCCCGTTTTTACCCTTTGGGTACGGAACCCTTATGATGCAATTGTTTGAAAATCGAAGGAAAATGTTGAACTGTAATGGTTTTTTTTTTATTTTACCTATCCACGAATATAAAGTAAGTGTTTATACAATATTTTTTAATTCATGATTGGATCATTACGTTGTGAGTGTAGATAAAAGTATTTATAAAATTAGTTTCAGTGGTAAACGGACCGCGACCGATGTCGATGTATGGCGACAACAGTTTTCCAATGGCAAAGTTAATTTTGGCCCAGTTTATGTTTTTGTTAGAGAAACGTTCGGTGCTTTCATAGTGAATGAACTTGAGCCAGATTTTTCGTTTTTTATAGTATGCTTCATACCTGGCGCAAATAAACTCTCTTTCTTCCCTCTTTACTTTCAAAATATTATCTAAGAAAAATACATAGTTAGCTCTTACACAAGCTCGTTCCGCGGCTCAGAGTCGGCGTCGGTAAATGTTGAACTCAATGCTTAACGACATAATCTGACGTCGCACTGTTATCCAAACCTGACTAATGAAGTTTAGTGAGGCTGACTCGTGCGATCCAATCTCCCACCAGGCCTACGTAATGTTTGTCAAAGAATTCTGCTAGATGTGCTCAGCTTAGAAGGGGATTTGTGCTAACAGAATATAACAAAAATAACAATTTTCAGATGAGAATATTCGTAAGAGTAAGTTTAAAATTGATTTCTGATGAAACTTTATGAAATCTGGTTAGACTAGGTTTTTTCTGGGGTCTATTTTTAACTACTCTGTATATCCCACGTTGTCTTCAATATTTATAATTTATCTGCCCGTTTACAAAAACAAAGCCGGGTATAAGGCACGCGTCACTGGACGCAGGTAGAACCAAGTACAATCGACCCCGATTGTTTGTTTGGTTTGTAAAGGCCAAATGAAACGAAATCTATATAATGAAACTGCCTAACATACTGAACGTGACAAATTTTGTTAATAGACAATAAATAAGCAATTGGATAATTTCTTTGAGTAAACACTTTCACGGATAAAATTAAATTCTCTCCGCTAGGTACTTCAAAACATTTTACGGATTAAATCCATTTTATAAAGTTATAATGCAAAAGTCACCATGCTCGTGAAAGATGAAAAATTGTATTGTGTCTCCAGCTGGGACGGTGTTGTTTCTAGTTAGGAAGTGTGTTGGGTCTAATTCAGCTTGCTCGGATATACTGCGTCGCCCTTCCATTTCGTTTCATATTGCGCTGCAGTAACAACACTTGACGTTTATGAATCTAATTTCGCAGGTAATACCACAGTCTAATTATCAAACTAGTGCTATGTAGAGTTCCAGGCAGAACGCGGCGGAACTACACTGTAACGTTACAGTACTCGCTGTTTCCTAAAAGTTATTAGTGGGAGTTCACATACGTACTCATAAGATGGAAACTGTTTGCTCTAGTAGTTCAAATATCGCCGGTATTTGTTTAGGTTTCGTACAACGTAGCTTCCATACAATAGGTATGGATGACTCATTGCCCCACAAAAGATTTTCCTCGACAACAGACCACCGCCGACCCTTTTAATGAAAAAAAATTAGACGCTTTGTAATATTTTTAATTTTATTCACAATCCGTGTATTGTTCTGAGGCTCGGGTCGACCGGAGGGCACACCGCTGTTATAATATTCAGCCTCCATACCACAATGTTTTATTTAGCCATCTCGGTGGCTTCAATATTCATCACTGTACTCCGGGCCCTCTTAGCTCCTGAATAAAATACTCTAGGCATCTATGCATCCACGTCTACATTTAGGCTTTTGGTTCATTTATAATATGACGCGGAATGATAAAATCAACTTATAAGTACCGTAAGAATAAACATAATTTATTTAAAAAAAAGTCCAATATACTGCTAAATAGAATTTGAAACGCTACATTTAATAAAAAGGATTTACAGCCCCGTGAATTACGTTAACCCAGAAAGTAGTGACACTTTTAAAATATATATTCAAGCAAATAGCGGCCATTAAGAGATAGTAAGCACAAAACTTATGAGAACAAGAGTCAGTCTCCGAGCAAAATGGATATTTGTTGAGTCCAAGAGCCATTGAGCGTTCGCGGAGGACGGCTGAGCGTCGAGCGCACGACGTGACCGCACTTTTTAAGTCATGCCTCTTTTACATCTCCATCCTTTAATAATAAATGTGTCTGAGTTAAAACGGCTTATTTCTTTAAAACTTTTTCCTTGAAACTTGAAAGGCGACGCAGTGAAATGAATTCAATCATGACGATGACCCTTTTCAAACGCTTTTTACTTCTGTTTTATAATTCGTTCTATCTAATTATTTGATGCTTTACTTTACGACTTGATTTGTGACGTGGCATTTATGTTACGAATTCATCTTGTTGGTTCGATCCTTGGAAATAACAAGTATAGGTAACCTACAAATTTGTTAACGCGGAGGCGAAATCCGGCGCGGCAAAGTTTGATAAGATATTCTCGGAGTAACACAGTTTCGAAAAGCTCTGTGACCTGTTACATTTATTTAATATTCCGCACGACTCCCTTCTGATTACATTACGTTCGCGGTAAATCACTTCAGGTGGTGTCTGCTACTGACGTAGGTTACCTCACGAGACGTCGGGAACGAGTCCCTACTTGTTCACAATTCCTTCAGGAGTTCGCTAAACGCTATTGGTATCAAAGTGTCAGCTCACCCGAGCAGCCGCATGCCCCTTAGCACTGGAGAAGTTAGCGTCGGCCCGACTTGTACCACAGTCTTCATCGCTAGTTGATTACTATACCACTTCGGCGCCGCCTGCACGTTCCATCTCTTAATTTGATAAGATATTTCACAGTGAGCGCACAGTGTACAGCGTTTAACATTTTCGGTAGTTTGAGTCGCTTCGCTCGTGTGCTGAGGTTTTACCGCAAACATTGGCTGACGTAGTGAAGATGCGGCTACATGAATTGACACCAACCCGTCGTTACTGAGATGTGATGAACTTTATAGTTCTTAATATAAGATTTATGCTAAGAGTTTGCATCCACGAATCTCTTTGGAAGATAGTGGAATGGTAGGATGTCTAGCGTGGTTTATGAAAAAGACAAAAATGTTGTAAGATCAGTGTATAGTTTAGCGAACTTTTCAAAGCAACAAAATAACTCTAAGTTCTAACGTAATGTACATTAAAAATGCCCCTCAACGTGGCGAGTAATATAAGTATGTGATTCTACAATAGTAACCTACAATACATACCCGTTAGGCTTAGGCATTCGTGACAAAGAAAAATAATGGTCAAAGGTGAAAGGAATTTGGAATAAGCGGCACCTACAGGCACAGATCAAAGGACATGATCACAAAGAGATCGAAGGACGCAAGGCTTTGGCTGGAGCCTTTCAATCAAAGCCTTCTGAAGAACGTAGAATTGCCCTGATCGACGCTTCTCGGATACCAATCAATCTGTAGAGATTCTGTCGCAGATAATGTTGGTTAAATCAGTCTCTTTGTGTCAAAGGACGTTTGATGTGAGCACACTAATTAATTCTCTCGGTATTTTTTTCAGTTCTACAAATGCAGAGGTTTAATGTTACAGCGATAATGATTATATTAATATCAAATGGAAATCCTTACGACACAAGTTCCGTCCGTAAATGCTCATTGATGAACACATGCGGTTGACAAATGGGTTGTTGATCGTTGTTTGTTTTTATTAAAGAACAAATGATTCAAAAACCTCTATATCGTTCAAGGGATGATTTATCCCTTCTGTAACGATCCGAGCTTAGAAATAAGGTCATTTTGGTCAACATTTAATTACTTGGTTGGAAAACAATGTCGTCAGTGGGTGACACAGCAGGTTCTGTCAGGTCGGTGGGTACGGGCGGTAAAAGTTTGGAAACGGTCGGACGGGATGACATCAATCAAATTTTGACATTCGATTTTTCCATCCGCCCCCTGCCTGCGGGATGATGTAGGGATAACTTTTTGAAGATTTGTCAGTTTTATAATACGAACGCCGAGCTTATGTTCTGACAGGTCTCACAGCCTCAGGATCAAATTGAGGGAACGTTATGTAAGTATTGGAAAAGTATTCAAAAGATGTTTTTGTTAAGTCTGATCTATTCGAGCTCAATTTTGTTTAGAAATTCGTGGTTGGTTTTGGTCTCGGCTTAGGTTTGTCTTTTATCTCTCAGAATAATATTATTTTACAGCAAAGTAAGTAGTCAGAAACTTTCTCGAACCTGAGACGTTTAGATAAAAGTTGTCTAAAGCGAAAATTTCGCCTTCTGCACATACAACAGTGCTTGTTAAAAACTCGCTGAAAACTGTAAAAAAGAAGTTACTCTTGAATCTTTGCTGTTTACAAGATCAAGAGTCTGATAATAAGCAATGGGAGCACCTAATTCCGTAATAAATAAAATGATAGCAGAGGTAATCAACAAACGGGCGGGCCGTAATCCGGGCGTCCTGAGCGCGCCGTAAAAAATCACGTCGCGACGCAATTTATCGCTTTGGCTCCACATTCACACACGCGCACACATCGCTTTTTATTGCGTCATAGATACCAGTATTCACTCATAGTGAATATAATTTAGCATCCCTGAAGCGACAACCTTCAAGATACCCCGCGATACATCCGCGATTTCAATAAAATATTAGCTCTTTCCCATTTCAGATTTTTTCGAAGATTTTTGCAAGAGAGTAACAACAAATTGAATAACAAAATAAAAAGAAATTCAAACATTTCAGATCACTTCGGAAACCGAAAGAAAATACATAAATTTCAGTAATTTTTTTTATTATAAATATATACATTTCATCCGTTTCAGTGTTGACATAAAAAAAAGATTAAAAGAAAAAATATAATAGCATTTCGTAATGTATATTTTTATGACAAACGACCTGTTATCTCAGGATAAAAGCGTTGTAAATATTTGTAAATGGAACGACATTCTTTAATCTCTGGCGCTTTTGGGCAATAAATAATTGCCTACAGGTAATGTACACCGGTCTTGAAAAGGACTTTGTAACGAAATAAATAAATTTTATTATAAATATGTTTTAATTTATAAAAACAACCTTAAGCTTATTTAAGTAACCATAGCAACTAACATCCATGTAAGAAGATTAAACTCCGCTATTAAGGTCTGAAAACTGATATATTGTGACTAACAACTTTGAGGAATTCTGGAAGATTGCTGTTAGAACATTTTTATTCCTGTAAGACTTACTATTGTTTCAGAGTCAAATATTTTAACTCCTGCACCTACTATTATTCAAAATAAAAAGTATTGACAAATAATGGATTTGAACTATAGGGTAATAATTTGCATCTCAATAAAATATCGGTAATCACCATTTCACTGGAGCAGCAGTTATCGCGTATTTTATATTTCTGCAAACTACCGCATGCCATATCCCTGAGGTCCGCAGTATGCATAAACAAACATTCAAACCTGGATTTACGAGCACAGACACCTCAGGGAGCTGTCCTGCCTCAGCATCCGGCTTGCGAACTGCGGACCTCAACATGTACAGAAACTGGATGAGCCACTCCCAACGTCCGAACCGGAACAGTATGAAAAATAAACCTATCAAAAAGTTTGACGATGAATAAAGGGGAGAGCGGGCCACTCTGAACAAATTTCTCGCATTCCATCCGCTATATTTTTTAAGGGAAAGTTAATGCGGCGGCCATTTTTCTCCATAATGCCGAGAGAACTACAATACCTACGTTTGTCGGTAGAAACTTTTGAAATTGTAATTAGCGGACTCGTTACTGAGTTTTCTCTATTGTGTGTATTGTCCTAGGTTTTGAAGAGGAAATACGCGAACTAAAACGCTTGTTCCAAGGGTGAAAACATCCATTTTACAATAGATTTGTTTCTGCTGGAAGCTGTACTGTTAAATAGAACAATGTCTTCTATAGTGAGCATTAAGAAGCTAATTTATTTGTAAAGTTTAAATATTACTTCACTGTTTACCGCAGTAGAAATATATCTGCGTGAGTGCTTTAGTTGAGATCGTTTATGTGGGAATATATTGCCGCCCCTTGATATAAAATCGAAGATACTGATACGGTGTCCGTAATAATTCTTTTACTACGATTTTATGGGTTGGTTAGCTAATAATGTATGCTCCAGACCCTTCTGTGGTCGCAGATCAGTGTGGGAGAGGAAGATAAACATTCAGCGTGACACCTGCGCGACATCTGCGAACTTATGAAGGAAATGGGTAGACGTTCCTATAAGCTGTGATTTATTTTTGCATTATATTTAATAAGTTTTATACCATAAATAATATTGCCAAATGCAAAAAAAAATATACACACATTTATTTTAAAAGTAGTTCACTTTAACAGCAAGCACGTTATCAAATTGTAGGCAAAATTAAACTCATCAAGCACCACAGAGATAAACACGCGAGCGGGAACCCGTAGAGTCAGCCAGTCAAACTCGGCCAGCATCTACACAAGTAACAGGTAACTTTATATGGAAACTTCGTGTTGGTAGCGCGTTGTTCTAGTTTTTGTACTAACGGTACGTATATGTGTGTTGACACTGCATAATAAATGTGGAAACGCTAAGTTCGCTATACAACTTTGAAAATAGAATTGAATTCGTGTATGCCGTAATTTATTTTCAGTTCTGGCTACACAACTTGGAACTTAGCTCTTTGAGACAGGAAATAGAGGGTGTATATATGTCATGGACCCAGTGATTAATTAGGGCACTATGTATAATGTACGGGTATGAATATAGTCAAGTCAAAACGGACAATGTAATGAATATGATGATTTAAACTTCTATATTTATCATATTGTCTGGTCATTATGAATATTGCTGCGTAACGGTTGGGAAATTCGATAATTATGATCAATGAATTAGTCCAAGAACGAGAGAAATTAGCTCACGAGCTTAGGGCACCCCGACACGGATAGGTTACTTTAGACCCTGCAGACAGAAATAGGAGCCCCGTCGACTTTGTTGCTTAAATAGTAATCGTATCTATTCTATATTATAACCAATGTCAATATTAAAATAATTAAAAATACATCTTTTTATTACCCGCCCCAATAAGTGATGGGCATTATTCAGAAAGCCCGGTCAATTTAATTATTTCAATAGTTTTTATCATATTGCCTACTCATATTGGGCATTTTTCAAATTGACCGGGTATTATAAATAATGCCGTATTAATCACTGGAACCATGTGTTTTAATTTAAATAAGGTTTATGTATACCACCTATTCTATAAAATCGGCGCATTTGGATTACTGCTTGTAAAATTCAATAAAAGCTTGCAAAAGCACGTCTATGTAATCAGTAATAAATATATAAAAAAAAGTATTACAAAAAAAGCTTATGAGATTTTTTTCAAATCAACTTCCATTTTTTTGCAGTGACTGGCATAAAACATCTAAAAAGCTATAAAGCTAAAAAGGCATGTATTCCAACAACGCGCGTTTGTACAAGCCCAGCCGAGCCGGCTTCATCCGGAATTTTGTAATTGCCCACACAGGCGGAACAAAAAATTGGCCCAGCACACATGCACGGAACGGGTTCCACGAAAAATATTGAAGTCTACATCATCCTATACGACCCTCGTTACGAAAATATATACTTTTCTTCCTTTCTCCATGTTAAGAATATTAAAATAAGCAAACAAGACGAGCACGGGAGAGCTTGCGAATATTCATGAGCAGAATGTGGAACAACGAGGAAGTTTCTACACTTCCAAGTATTTTGAAATCTTTGATTAGCTTCCATTAGGTATACAGTATAACTAAGAGAATATGAATATTGAAAGCTCCACAAATATTAAATATTTTCATGGGTAAACAGTCGGTAAAAAAGAATATTAATATCGAATGCTTCTTAAACATCAAATATGTTCGTGGTCCACGTTCCGTTTAATTGTTTAACAAACCCTTGCCGCAACTTTTATTTCACAGAGTGTAAAGTTTATGTTGTGTAGAGAAACTGAAGTATTCCGTGCTAGTGCAGGGAATAACAAAGACTTGCAAATGGGTGCAATAACAGTAGCTACGTAAAGAAATCGCGTCTCTCTTGTGTTCTACCGGCGCGCGGCGTCCGGCTCTCAAACTTAATTAGAATTTAGAAACTGCAGAAGTTAAAAGAACTTTTTTTACTTCTTATTATGATTGGTTAACAAGAGTTTGCGGGTTTTCTTACAATTTTATTTTTAATAGAATTGACTAATTAAAACACTCGTTCCACACCCGCGCAACCCAAAATTCAGTAGCTTTTTGTACTTATAACAAAAAACTACCACTAGTTTATCTTTAAAAAAAGCCTCAGATCAAGATTTCGATAATTAAATTGTCTTTCAGATGGTGATAATTTCATTAAAATACGCTCAGCTGTTTTGGTGCGATTGTCGTTTTTTGTCCGTGTTAGACGGAACTTTACAAATTAATTACACTATGTTATTCGAATAAAACTCAAAAGTTTCTTAGATCAAATGGTTGTAACATATATTATATCCAAAAAAATTGGACTACTAGCCGTTTAGATGTGATTCCCATTTTAAAATCAGCCACCCTATTTCGTCCCTCTATACGCCTAAGGTCTTCCACTCGCTTTTTCACGCAACCAATCATAAATACAATTAACAAGAAATAAAAATATATAAGTCCCCGAAAAGCTGAAATATGAATAGGTAGATCCTGTATAAACACCGTCAATCTCCACCCGCGCCAAGCTGTAAATAATTCGGCTTATAACTCGCATGTCTCCAACAATGGGCGGCTCCATCCGTTGCCACTGGCTGCCAGTAAATAACTAAACACACAAAACTGAACGGTTATATCTCTTTGATTAATTACTGCACAAACTGGGACTGTTATTTATTTTAAAATGTAATAATACATTCTTACATTGAGTTTGTTTATTATATAGTATATAATATGATAGGCTGGTAACGCAGAATATGATTCATAAGCTGGAGTTCACTGAGTGCCCTTTCAAATGCACTTCTGAGAACCTAATGAACGCCACTGGCATTGATATGAACGTGGCCACTTTCCAGACCCAGGTTATCTAATAAGTTAATAATTATAATAATAATAATATGTTATGGTTTTGTATGTGCAATTATGGATGAAGTTATCATGACGAATAACTATCGGAGATTTATTGTGAAGGATGGCACGGTTGACATCTGTCGGGCATGTCACCGTCCGGGTGAATCGATCCGCCACATTATCTCTGGTTGTTCTCGTCTAGCTAACGAAGAGTATTTGCATAGGCACAACCTTGTAGCCAGGATTATCCATCAGCAACTTGCTCTGAAATACACTCTTGTGGCATCGGAGGTGCCGTACTACAGGTATGTGCCCGACCCAGTTCTCGAGAATGGCAATATCACATTGTACTGGGATCGGTCCATCATCACTGACAGGACTATTGTAGCCAATAAGCCTGATATAGTGGTGGTGGACCGAATCGAGAGGCGTGCAATGATTGTTGACATTACCGTCCCGCATGACGGGAACCTCGTGAAGGCCGAGAAAGATAAGCAAATCAAGTATCTTGACTTGGCTCGCGAGGTTTTCGACATGTGTCAAAGTCAAAGTCAAAGTCAAATGTGTTTATTTCAAGTAGGCCATTATGTGGCACTTTTGAACGTTAAAATTTACATTTAATAAAAATTGATTCTACCGTGCATTCGGAAATGTAGGTTGTTATGGAGAAGAACGCACAAGAAACTCCATACTTACTCTTTTAAAAAAAAGTTTTATACAATATTTATATAGGTACATACATTAATAAATTCGTATACGTGAGGACAATGTACCCAGCACTACTATACTACATATAGGTATGAGAGAATTACAAGCATTAACAGGTAAATTCCTTTACTTGATAAATAGGAACATGGTCCTCACGTACTTACAAATAGTGCAAATATAGGTACTATTACCTAATTAAACAACAACAGAACAGTGTGCGAGTCAATTTTTTTAAACCAAAAAAGAAGAAAAAATAAAAATAAAGCGTTACTTTAATTATGAATATAATACAAATTAACCATTTTGATTTTGTCCACACCAAAGATAGGCCTATGGAGCAGGACCAGCATGTTTCCAAGCATTCTTATCTTGAATATAATCATCTAATTTGTAATATGCTTGTTTACAAAGTGTGCTTTTAACTATTGTTTTAAATTTTCTTTCATTTAACTTTAATATCTCACAAGGTATTTTGTTATAGAATTTAACACAGTACCCCATGAAAGATGTGTGTACTTTAGCTAATCTATATGATGGTTGATCTAAATTATCTTTATTTCTGGTATTACAATTGTGTCTATCACTAACTTTACTAAAGAGATTTAAATTTTTCCTTACATACATAATGTTTTCATAAATAAATTGGCAAGAAACTGTCATAATATTAATCTTTTTAAATAGCTCCCTAAGAGATTCTCGGTGACTTAACTTATATATGGCTCTGACAGCTCTCTTTTGCAATATAAATATTGATTCAATGTCAGCCGCCCGACCCCACAGTAAAATACCGTATGACATAATGCTGTGAAAGTAACTAAAATAGACCAAACGCGCGGTTTCTACATCCGTTAACTGTCTTATCTTTCTAACAGCATAAGCGGCTGAGCTCAGCCGTCCTACCAGAGATGTTATGTGAGGCCCCCATTGTAATTTGTCATCTAGAGTGATTCCTAGGAAAACTGTTTGATTTACATAGTCCAGCTTTTCTCCATTCAATATGATGTCACATTCGCTACTTCTAACATTCGGCAATGTGAATCTAATACATTTGGTTTTTTTTTTCATTTAGTACCAAATTGTTTGCCGTGAACCAAGTTTGGACCTGATGAATAGACTTATTCACATCATCAAGATTTTGTGATCGTCGATCTATTTTAAATATCAAAGATGTGTCATCATGATGTGTGAGAAGTGGATACAGCGATCATTGTACCGATAGTCGTGTCAGCCAATGGCTTAATAGCCACGAGCCTCGACCAACACCTTAGGAGGCTCTCGTTAGGCGGCTGGGTCAAGGGCCTGATCCAGAAAGCAGTATTGCTGGACACGGCTCGTATTGTTAGGAGGTTCCTCTCTCTGGAGCCCTGACCGCCGGTAGCTTGGACCCTGTTCCCGATACCGGTGGGCCTCTATTTTTTTTTTTTTTAAATGTTTTTTTTTTTGTAATTTTATTTATAAAATATTTAAAAATGTAAACAATAAGAAAAGAAATTGAATAAAGGAAATAATAATAATAGGATCTGTCGACATGTTAGATAGATTATAAGAAGGCCTATGACTCGGTGCCTCATACATTATGGCTCATGAGGGTGCTAGAATTGTATAAAATAGATACAACTCTACGCACCTTCCTGATGTCGTGTATGGGGCAGTGGAGCACAGTTCTTCGCTATCCGGGATGTCGAAATATCCAGAGGAATAGCGAACCTGTAAGGATCGAGCGAGGTATATTCCAGGGCGATAGCTTGAGTCCACTTTGGTTTTGCCTAGCCCTGAATCCTCTAAGCATGCTGCTGGAGAATTCAGGACTAGGCTATCGGTTGAAGAGAGGAGGTCAGGTTATATCTCACCTCCTTTACATGGATGACCTGAAGCTCTTTGCCCCCAGCAATCTTCAGCTGATGGAGCTACTGAAGGTAACTGAAACTTTTAGTAGCGCCATCAGGATGGAGTTTGGTGTGGACAAATGTGCGGTCATGCATGTAAAGCGAGGAGAGATTGTGGAATCCGTGGGAATTCAACTCGCGGATTCCATAAACCTGAGATCCCTCTCTCCAAACGAAACCTATAAGTATTTGGGTATGTCGGAAGCGTTAGGTATCAGCACTACTGACATGAAGCAATCGTTGAGGGAACGCTTCTTTGGCCGCCTAAAGAAGGTACTCAATAGCCTTCTTTCGGGCGGAAACAAGGTGCGCGATTTCAACGGTTGGGTCATGCCGGTATTGATGTACTCTTTCGGCATACTCAAATGGACTCAAACGGAACTTGACGCCCTGGATAGGTGGGTCCGTACACTGCTGACTGCATATCGAATGCATCACCCACGATCGTCGGTCATGAGATTGTATATCCCACGAAAGTGTGGAGGCCGAGGCTTTTTAAATGCCAAAAACCTCCACAACCGCGAGATATGCAATCTCAGGGAATATTTTCTAAACACAGACGTGGGTATGCATCGAGATGTAGTAGCAGTGGACAAGGGACTCACCCCGCTCTCCTTGGTGAATGAGAACTGGCGCAGGCCTGTAGTGCTTGACACTAACGACCGCAGGGAGGTATGGCAAAGTAAGAAGCTTCACGGACGCTTTTTCCGGGCCCTACATGGGTCCGATGTAGACCTATCAGCGTCCGTAGCCTGGCTGCGTTTCGGTGACCTCTTTGGGTAAACCGAAGGTTTTGTCTGTGCAATTATGGACGAAGTTATTATGACGAATAACTACCGGAGATTTATTGTGAAGGATGGCACGGTTGACATCTGTCGGGCATGTCACCGGCCGGGTGAATCGATCCGCCACATTATCTCTGGTTGTTCTCGTCTAGCTAACGAAGAGTACTTGCATAGGCACAACCTTGTAGCCAGGATTATCCATCAGCAACTTTCTCTGAAATACACTCTTGTGGCATCGGAGGTGCCGTACTACAGGTATGTGCCCGACCCAGTTCTCGAGAATGGCAATATCACATTGTACTGGGATCGGTCCATCATCACTGACAGGACTATTGTAGCCAATAAGCCTGATATAGTGGTGGTGGACCGAATCGAGAGGCGTGCAATGATTGTTGACATTACCGTCCCGCATGACGGAAACCTCGTGAAGGCCGAGAAAGATAAGTAAATCAAGTATCTTGACTTGGCTCGCTAGATTGTCGACATGTGGGAAGTGGATACAGCGATCATTGTACCGATAGTCGTGTCAGCCAATGGCTTAATAGCCACGAGCCTCGACCAACACCTTAGGAGGCTCTCGTTAGGCGGCTGGGTCAAGGGCCTGATCCAGAAAGCAGTATTGCTGGACACGGCTCGTATTGTTAGGAGGTTCCTCTCTCTGGAGCCCTGACTGCCGGTAGCTTGGACCCTGTTCCCGATACCGGTGGGCCTCTATTCTTTATATTTTTAAATGTTTTTTTTTTTTGTAATTTAATTTATAAAATATTTAAAAATGTAAACAATAAGAAAATAAATTGAATTAAGGAAATAATAATAATAATTAAGCCATTTATTCCCAAAAAAATAGAAAGAAATTAAAAAAAATCATTCATAAATTAAACTCATAACATGCTTAGAAATAATTACATTAAATTAAAACATTCATAAAATAAATCATAAAATAATTGAGTAAAATAAAATAATAAATTATAAAAAATATGTCTTAATAAGTTAAAAATGTCCTTAAGTTATTTATTGGGTACCCAATTTAGGGCGAAGGCCTCCTCCATCTTACACCATTCCTCTCTGTCCTGGGCTATTCTAGTCCAGGTGGGGCCGGCCACAGCCGCAATATCGTCGCACCACCGGCGTCTGGGTCTTCCTCGGGTGCGTGATGCATCTCGTGGGTACCAATGGAGAATCCTCTCACTCCAACGTCCATCTGTGGCTCTGGCTACGTGTCCTGCCCATCGCCATTTCAACTTGCAAGCTAATTCCCCAGCATCTATTATTTTAGTGCATAGTCGTATGTCTTTGGAACGTTTTTGGTCGCTGAGTTTAATTCCTAACATACTTCTCTCCATTGCTCGTTGGAAGGCTCGAAGTTTGTTAGAAAGTTAATTATGAACTTGAAAAGAAGAAGATGAATTGTGAAAAATAAATCATTATCATTACAGCAAAGCTGATTGTTAATTGAAGATCTAAAAGAAACTACAACAATGATGCTGCTCCATGTCTTCTTGCATTATTGGGAGCATTGCAATCTTTTCCATAAACTGTGGTAAGGTTGCACATAATTACCCAGTTTCTATTTACAAGAGATATTTTAAAATGTAATCTAGCGAGGTATATATTTATTAATTAGTACAAAGCAAAGGTCTTTTAGGTAGTAATTTTACTAGGCTTTCATGAAAAATTGAAGCAACTTGCCCGAGTTAAAACACACTGCCAATGTTTTCACTGGCAGACTAATAAATAACCTTGTTCTTTTACCTTACCCCTTTTTGTGAGGGTTTATATTAAAAATTTACTTTTAGAATTCTGTCAAAACTCAAAAGAGAATGCCCAACTAAACAATGGACGCACGAATACTGAAAAAAATATTCGAGAAATATTGATTTAGAAATTATTTATAGCTATATGTAGACGGTTTATGAAATTGAATTTAAGGAATATAAAACCATTAAGTACTGTGTGTTTCAATGTCAATCATGTGTTGTATCATGTGTCATGGTAAGTAGTACTCTAAAATGCTTTTTTATAAGTAGCGGTAACTCTATGAGTAAAGTTCAATATCCATCGATAGTTCAAGGTTTTACTTAAGAATAATTTCCAATTACAGTCATCAAAAGTTTAGGCTACTATAAATAAGAAAGTAAATGTTTTGCAAGTATCTATAAAACTTTGCCCTACAAAAGGCGTTCTTAAACATGGCCCTGCATTTCCCAAGAAAATAATAAGAAAACATTCCAGTATACAAACATATTGACCATAAACTTTCATTGAATCAGCTATCGCTGATGGAACCGGGATATTGGGAACAAAAAAAACTTGGCACCGTATTTTTACGTGCCATATAGTTTCGTATGTGTAGTCCGTCCGTACATAATGGTATAAGATAGTTCTTTGTTGATGCAGTAATGTACGAGAAACAAAAAGTATCCGCCATTTGTTATTGTTAGGAAGTTTATCACCTACGCCCGTTAGTGTAGACTGCGCTGATTAGAGGGCTCTGCTTGACTTTCATTTTTCAAACTGATGGATGACTTTTAATTTTTGTACCGGGCTTTTTCTTTTCTTAAAAAGTATGCCAGGTTAGGTTAGATTTGAAATATACGAAACCATATTTTTCCAAACTTTTATTTGAAGTGATTTACCAATAGCCATTAAATAATTAAGTACCTACTTCATTAAAATGTGTTTTGCGCGTGTTTAGTTGATTTTAAAAATGTACATCTACGACAACAAGGCAATATTTAAAATACTGTGTTATATAGCCTCGTTTATAGGTACTGTTCTTTATATATTATTTTTCTTTAATCTAAATCAATAATTGTTTAGTAAATAGGAAATCTTGCATAAGTATGACGTCTCTAAACTTTTATTATGTGAAGTGAACTTCATGCTTTTAAAGCATATATGCTTTATTTCGGATTGCGATAATTACACGTGAACATTTATAAAAATGTTTATTTTAATGGTTCCTATATTATTTCAATCTTGTTTCACACAGTTTCATGTTTAATTTTAATTACAAATTGTTTCAACTTCATAAAAGAATACATTAAAATAATTGCCTACCAATCATTGTTATGTACGAACAGAATTCGAATGACCATAAATTGAAAGTTAAATTTTATAGTAGGCGTGTTTTCGTATTAAAACTCGTTTTAATATTTGAGAAGGCAACACTGTAATGGATTGGTTCCATTTAAAACCTCTATGCTACAGTTTTAATATTTATTTACAGACAACGATGAAAATAAGAGGAAGTGGTCTGCAAATAAATCGTTTTTATTTTGATTAGTGATAAATATTGTAACTACTAACAGAAAATTGAAAAGCTTTTACACTGAAATAGTTAGAAGTGATACTATTTTGAAATTAATGAACGATCAAAACAACGAACGCAGGTATGCTCAAACAGCCATGAAGATCAATCGGTCTATGAGATTAATCTGCACTTGTTGCGGTTTGCGAGTGAATCGGGCAACATTGTTTACACAATCTTTATCTACATGTTACTCCACCGTGCTATGTAGGTACTGTGCAGGCAGGCAAAGTTTCCTTTAAAGTAACCTTTTCTCGTACACGTCCCTACAGTACCTAGGCTGAGCAAATGTCACCACCATCTAACCAATTAGGAATTGGGTTGAAAACTGGGCGCTGTGATACTTAATAATGACATGCAGAGGCGACGGAGACGAATCTACAAAAATAACTGATTTCAGATGCATCCGTTCGAATCGAATGAAAGTCAACCATTGTACATTATATAACATATAATGTTATTCTCTATTATTTTGTATGATCTATTTTTTATATATTTTTCATTTCACAAGTTTAAGCACCCACATATTATTAACATTATAACATTATTTATTTACCTAAGTCCATGTGTCACTAGCGGGGTGCCAACTGCAAATCAGCGCTGGGTGTCTGACACCCAGCAAATGCATTCGGTATGGGCACGCCCGGCGCAATTCTTAAACCTTGTTTGTACTTCTTTACTATTCTTCTCTGTAACTTTGTGATTGTTGCTGTTGTTTTGTGTCTGTGTCGAATAAATATTTTCTATTCTATTTCAGTTGAGCGAACCACATCATCAAGATTTAGCTCGTGGTTAATTAACAGCAGTGCTTGGCATCTAGAAATGGTTCCAGCTGTCATGGGTATCATTCGTCGATCTTTGACATTCTTTACGGTCACGAGTCTATTAACCAATCTTTCCAAGAGGTATCGTGTTGCTCATTGACTGGGATGTGCAGTTCAAACATTTGCTCTTGGTAAAATTGTGGTAGGTATTGAAATGCGTGTGGTATGACCAGAAACCGACCAGAAAAAAAGGCCAGGCAGACGATTATGACGGTAAAGTATCATCATCAATTGATTGTCATCATCATATCAGCTGAAAGACTTCCACTAACTGGACATAGGTCTCACCAAAGCTTAGTCATATTGACCGGTCCCATGCGTCCCGCATCCAGCTGATCCCCGCAACCTTCACCAGGTGATCGATCTATCTAGTGGGAAGCCTTCCAACGCAACGTTTGCCAGTTTGCGGTCGCTACTTTAGAACTTTCGGCATGATAAAGTATAGGCACTATATAATGGTAAAAAGTGAAGGCTTACCGTAACGAAGTTTAAAAGCACTGAACTATCACTATCCGCATGCGCAATTCCCGATAACGTCTTTTGTAGAAAGTTTGTATATAATGGGGCAATTAATATGGAAATGGCTCTGTCCGTCGGACCGATCACAACTTTTATTAGCTCAAACTTATTCGACGGTCCAATTATTTCAGCGTGTTAGTAAAGTATATTTTATACGATATAAAGATTTCAAAGGAAATGTTAATCGCCAATATGTTGATGGATTCATACTTAAATGCGAAAGTAACTATGTCGGTCTGTTTGTTCGTCGAAAGTATATCGGTTTAATTTAATGGAATCGTAAATTGTAAACTGTGCACACGAGTGGGCCTGGTGACAAGTGAGTTTATATTGCGGTCATAATTTTCCTAAGGATAATAAAACACTTTCCACGCGGTTATAGCCGTGGTCAGAAGCTAGTGAATATAAAAACTGAAAACCAGGCTGTCTAGTCATGGTTCTGATAGATAAGACTAATTAGAGATATTCCTTTTGAAAAGATTACTGCCTCAGTCTCAGTCAGTAACTCATCATCATTATCATATCAGCCGAAGGACGTCCACTGCTGGACATAGGCCTCCACCAAGCGTCGCCACATTGACTGGTCTCGTGCGTCTCGCAACCAGCGGATCCCTGCAACCTTCACCAGGTCAGCAACTGCTAATAAATAACTTTGTAGTGTTTTTCTTTAGAAGTCGGTATTATTTTGTGTTAATTTTCATTTTATTTTACTCTTTTTGGTTTTGATACCTCATATTACCATGAAAATCATTTACAGTCAGAGTAATCTCATTTCGATTCCAAAAAGCTCAAACACGACCTTCTGGTTTGATCATCATATCTGTTCGATGGTACCATTTTCTGTAACATTTATTTACATGTATTTTTTTCATCATAGTCGCTTAAAACTATTCGAGATATCTTAAACCCGTGACATACTCAATTATTAGTCATCTCTCCAGTTCTACTTCACCAAATGAGTGCAATTGCTTACCATGTTCACGAAAATACCAAAATCGCTATATGTCTACCTAGAATATTTGAGAAGTGCCCACGATTCCATGGGATCCCATCATCAGATTCTGATTAAGTGTGTGAATAAGTGACAATGGGACCACCTCGAGAGTATACCCTTTCTAAAGTATTATATTATTTTATTTTAATTATTGTGAATGTGAAGACTATGTGGATCATTATTTTGTTTTTTAATTTATCTTAGTTTTAGTTTTTAATCATGGTCTGGCAGTTTGAGTAGTTTATGCGGCCTACCCGAATGTCCTTTCTTTGGTATTGTTCGTCGAATCGTTGAGCTCCTTAAATTCTGAGTTGAGCTGCTCGGTTATTGACAAATGCGTGCACTGACTGGAGAGGTTTTTTTTTTTTTTTTTTTTTTTCTTTTTAAAAAAAACGTTGACCCACACTAGGAATTTCTTCCTGTGTCGTGGGTGCGTTTACAAACATATAAACTCACATACACAACACCCAGAGCCGGAACAACTATCTGTAGGTCATACAAATATTTGTTCCGTGCGGGAATCGAACCCGCGACACGCAGCGCAGCAGTCAATCGCTCAACCACTGCGCCAACCGTGCGCTCAGTTCAGGTCCACTCAATCTGGCTGGTTCTTTCCTCAAAAGACCATTTCAGACATCAGTCTACATGGTCTTCACATGATCGAACCAAGATTTTGTCAGGACTTTAAAAGAGACTGTGACCTCTGAGTTTGTTTCAGCCTTTCTTCTCAGAGTAGTCAGATAGGAAACGCCGACCTCATCTAGTTTAAAAAAAAAATATGTTAGACATGTAAAAGCGTTTGTACAAACCAACTTACAGAAATAAAATCATTTATCATTTCAAACGAAAAAAGAAGTTAGCAAATCCTAAATACTATATATATGACGAAGTTATACCCAAACATAAATTAACAATAAAAATAACAGCCCAATTGATAACGTCCTCCTTTTTCGGAAGTCGGTTAAAAAAGCTAAACAAAACTTAATATTTTTTACGGAGTTGAGTTCAGACATAGTCGTGGTTCCTAGCTCGTCCAACTCATGAAAAACACGGTTACTTAAGTTGTTTCCCCAAAGTTGACATAACTTAAAGTTTGCCAAGATTGTAAAGAGTCGCTCCACTTGAAGTTTGCCTTTCATTTCCAGATTAGCAAAGAATGTTACTGCATCGTTTGTTGAACAAACTACAGGGAATTACGAAAAGAAAATATCAAAGGCAACGCGTGTCGGGTTGCAGCTGTATGTTTTTTTCAGCTTCAGTGGGTATTTGTGTAAGCCTGAAAGGCAGTTAGAAAGAGTGAGAAAACTTATATTATTGCCGCATAAATGCTTCAAAATATATAAAAGAAAATATGTCCTTTACCATTATAAATATTCACTTTTCAATCAATCCTCTGACTGCACACGAAATATATCGCAAATAATGTATATGATACTACCGCTAAAATGAGTTTTCGTGCATGTGCCTCCATGTATCCACTATTGTCACTATTTCCAAAAAGGTTTATTATGATTACACGATTTTTTTCCTAAATAATTCAGTGAGAAAATACTGAATTTTCAAATAAAACGCTGGCCTTTTTAATAGTGTGCGGCTTGTTAGGCTTCCCGGAATGATTACAGAAAACTGCAGCACTCCACTTTTATACCATTCACAGAAAATAATTTTAATTTAAAACTCTGCGCTCTAGTAATTTACACAATAAACAAGCAAGATAAACATAATATTACTATTAGCAAAAGTTTAAAGTTAAACGGTTTTACTTTTTATGTGAAAAACATTAATATCGTTAATTCATTATTTGTATATTTATGGGCCAGCCATATTAGCCGTAAAACCGATGGGAGAGATGAATGGGGACCACGAATGGGTAAACGTAAGGTGGAGTGCCCTCAGGTTAGGTGGAGCCACGATCTTCGCGGAGTGCCTGGTAGGAGCTGTTTGAGAACTGCCGAAAATCGAGACAAATGGCGCGCGATTGGAGAGGCTAGCAGTGGACTGCTATATGCTGATGATGATATTTATGATAGAACAGTGAGGGCAAAAAAATATGTATTGGAATTAATATCCTTAAAGAAAAAGATGAACCTATAACAAGAATGCATGATAAATTATTATAGACTTATACGCAACCGGCGTACGCTAATAATGTTTAATATGTAACAATAGTCGGAACTATATATCAAGCGGCAGAGAACTGTGCGGAGACAGGGTAATGAACAAACTTAGTGCGATTAGGAACATTATTGTTCTGCTGCGCTTCGCAATTATGGTAACAGAATTCGAGAGGAAACCTCTAACGATTGTGTATCGCTCATTTAGTTTATCATTTTGCTGTTGTTCGCCTTTGAACGGTTTCTAGATAAGGACTCTTGGATTAAATTGTGTCTGGATACATTTTATTGCTCTTGTACCTGTATTTTGCAAGGCTTCGCTGTCATTTAATGCTGCTGTAACAGAGATCAATCAGTTATTTTATATTATTATATTAAATAATTAAATAATAAGGTTAAATGTAATAACTGTAATTTTCTCAATTAAATCATATCAACGGGCAAACCAATTATGGTTCCAATACTTCCAATTAACTGTACATTTGCATAATTATCACGATTGACATAGATATGAAAATTGGCAATGTATTGTTCTGAACATGCTGACTTTCCTTTAAAGATAATTAATTTTTAATTGCCTCTGAAGCCGTGCATTTTGCTGAAAGTAGAAGCAAGTGGAAAAGCTTAATCCATGAGATAGTTTTGAAACCATGATGTGGTCAAGAACCCGTTTGTCCTGATATGGTCATGTGATGAGGAGGGATAAAACGCGTGTTGCCAAAAGAGTTTTGAATATATGGATGGAGAGGGAGGGGACGGTCAAAGAAAAGATGGCCTGTGTGAGGAGTGATATGAAAGAAAAGGGAGTCAGTGATAGCGTGACGGGGGACAGAACGGTATGGAAGAAGAAAACGTGTTGTGCCGACCCCCAGTAACATGAGACAAGGGTAGGAAGATAATGATGATGATGATGTGGTCAAAATTGGGGAATCGACGCAAAGAGAGGTGGAGGCTGTTTTGGAGACTAGGGTGACTTATAAATCCACTGAACATTTTCGATTGATTTAATTTATTAATACGAACTCTACTATTAATTCTACGTTTTATTATTTTAGTAGAATTGGCATCTAAATTTCAAAACGTTATAAGATTCTTAGTAGCTTTTTAATTTTTATTTACCAATTCTCCTGTGTACTCTGCTATCACAGAAACTATACACTTAACTATATACTTAATGTGGTGATTCAAAAGGTACTTAATTTTACCAAGCCGTACCTTTTTAATCACTGTATAAAGGGTAATCACAATAGCAACACATACTAATCCCAATATCAATTCAATATCGTTTCCCCTCGAATTACACGATATTAGGCTCGCATGAGTACCTCAATCAGCAATAGGTAATCCCATTAGGTGTATTTTGTTGGAACGAGCGATATATATCGATTTTACCGTACTACTGATTAATTAATACTCCATGAGGGCGGGTCGCACGGATATTACGCCTTTATAAAACTAGGTGTAACTGCACTATTAAGGGTAATGTGAATTTAGGAGAATTGTAAATCATTTTTGATGGGCAACGGTTGTTTCATAGAAATGCAATATTAGGCGCTTGTGAATTGTTTTTAATCTTCGACGGAAAAACCGGGTTGTTATAAGTTTTGATGTGTGTACCTGTGTGTTCGTGTATTTGTGTATATGTGTATTTGTTTATCTGTCTGTGGCATTATGTTTGATGAAAATCGGTTCAGCTGTTCAAAAGTTATAGGCGTTTTACTGTTAGAATCGCGCTACTCCCGCTAAATATATTGTCATAATTACGTGTTAAATAGATTGTCGATCGAAGCGTGTCGACTACTAGATAAATTATTTAGTTTGAAATAAAAATATGTCGGGGATCAAATTTTTATTAATTTTGTAGAGACATATTGTTTTCAATGTGTATCATAAAATAAGGGAAGAAGAAGGCGTAAATCAAACTCAATCTTTGATTTTAAAGTGCGTCGTAGAGTGGACCGGTTAGTTGGACTGACTTGTTTTGATACTTTTAGTTCATTTTATATTTTTCTTACTTAATTTTTATTTCTTTCCATTACTATTATATGGTAAATTGTAGGTCAGGGCACATCGAATGATTGCCGGAAGGAAATGGCAACAGTAATGTAACTGTTACTAATTCTTCAACAAGATATTGATTTTAACGGAGATTGAGAATCTTTGACGTAAGAAAAATATTAAGTAATAATCTGCACCCTGCAGTGGGACGTGTATATAGACGGGAGTTTTTGGCGGGATTTTGTCGAGTGAAGTTCAGTGGCTGTTAATATTATTTGCAAATTGATTCCTAGTGGATATTGTGATATATTATTGGTGTAGTTTTGTGCCTCAACTGTCTACGCAACTAGACAATTTGTAAAGTCATTGACAGAAGCGATCTCGGGATAGTAGAGCGGAGTATTTTATTGTTATATTGACTGCCTCTGCAAAGCTTACTGGGAAGACTGACTCGATACAATTTGCTGCCAAATACTCCAAAAAACATTAAAATCTGTTACATCCGCATTCTAAAGAATACTAAAAAATAAATATAAGATCCAAAACTCTTTCCAAAGACGTGGCTAAAAGGTCCTAGCAACCAGGCCATAAAACTTACATACAAAAGTATACATAGACTGATGATGATGAATGACTAAAAGTAACATGATAATTTTATTATTTTTTACAGACTATATACATAAAGAGATTGGGTTTGAATATGTTAAATGCCAATGAAAAAGAACCATTTTGATGGAGAGAGATGACATAAAACTACAAAGATACAAGTTTTTGAAATGCCAGTGGAGTTCATGCAATCGTATTCTAGTTTTCTAGTTCTGAATGAGGTTTTAAGTTATTAGTATGATTAAAATGATATATAATATATTAGTACATAAATTAATATTCAATTGATTTATTTTTCCTATGTTAAGAACCCGATTACGGAAACGTAGCGTTACTGCGTAATTTGTGTCTGTAACTATGTACCTGGTTTAGATCTTGTGTAAGCAAGCTAGTGTCTCTGTCACAGGCCAACTTGAAGCTAATTTTATTCGCACCAGATCCTTTTTTGGGTTTAATCATATTTTTAAGTTACCCTAAGCTATCCCACAGATGGGCAAAGGTCTCCCTAAAACTTTCTCAATTTTCTTTGTGTTTTGCTTCCTCCGGGCAGTCACGAGCACAGATCATCTTGCCAGCGTTTCTTGGCTGCTTCGGTTATGAAGCCGTCCTCAGGTACCCACTGTATAACGATCATGGCCCATCTGTCTTGAAATGACTGAAAATAACAATTTGAAATTGTTCAAAGGGTTTATAATGTCATCCATGTGTATATCTTTCCGCATGCATGCACCTTGAAATATCTGTTGATACGAAGCCTCCATGCTAGACTGCGTCTTTAAACACATTCATATAAAATGTAAGTCTCGAGGGCATTTCGTGCTGCTTGCTTATTCCGTTAAGGCCACTAGCCTTGTGTTCACGTCGAGGTTGCGCAGCACCCTACGGACGTCCTTTTGCCATCAAGCGAGACTCCTTTTGCGAGACGAGTATGTCGGACATTCGCATTCATATGCGTATGTCCATCCATACTCGTCTCGCATCCATCAGGGGAAGGCCGAATTCCGCAAAAAGAGAAGCAAATAAATTTGCCTTCTCCTCAGCGAAGTGGGCCAGCGACCCATCAGGTTTCAGCAGTGGTGGTAGTGAGGGACGGCAGAAGTTCGATCGACTAACTTGGCCAGAGACCAAAACGCTTTACTACCTGCTGGGTAAGAAGCAAGTTTGGTCCCTATTCGGCTAATGTGGTCGACCCGAGCCCTTCGCAACACCAACTTGCAGGACTTGGCAGCCCTGTTAAAGGCCCTCTTCTTCTGACCCACGTCACTCGCTTTGCGCGATCGCGCATCGACCCATGCCAGATGTCACCTGATTTGCACCACCCGGGTACCACGTGTAGGGAATCAAAGGGTACACTCCTATGGATGTGGGTGACTCGGCCCCCAAAAGTATAGATAGAATCGAATAATTAAATATATTGGTTAGCAGGTAAACTAGGCGTAATATAATATATGCATTGAACTAGAATGTACTATAAGTCTACTTCATAATATCATGCCTTACTCTAAAATATGTAGAGTGAAAGGTGGTTGAATGTGTTCAACGATGAGTCAAAGAAAAATCCATATTTATCATTAATAAATAAATAAATTGTTTATTGAACAAAAAGGTACAGATGGTGAGAAAACTTACACTAAATAGTTACAGCAAGGTTATGAAAAATTACAGTATAATATATTATGATGGTAGAACATGTTATGAAGTACATGGTACATCTGTGGACAATTTGCGTTGCCCTGTCTCTTAAACTAGGGTATACCTGTATCTTAAGAGACAGTGGACGGCCATTATGTTATGATTAAATATTACCTTTTATTTAGTGAGAACTCTGACGATCCACCCATAATTAAACAATTTTGAGATAATGGTAATAAATTGAGAAAAATGTTACTGAACTTAGTTTTTGTAGGTGTGCTTGTGTGTGTGTGTGTACATGTGTGTATGTGTTGTGTGTGCATGTATGTACGTGTGTGTGCATGTATGTACGTGTGTGTGTGTGGTGCATGTATGTGCGTATGCTAGGTTATGTAGGTTAGTATTGATTCTGTGTGATCATAGTCTAGTTGAAGTAGCCACTCCGTAAGTTTCCGTTTAATTTCCCATTTTGTCAGATCAAGTATGTTTAGGTGATTATGAATTTTTCTGTAGATGAGGGAGCTCAAAGTCAGATATTGATGTTCGGCAAAGGCTGTTCTATGAGGAGTACTTGGAGGGATAAAGGTGCGTTTTTTTCGGTTGGAAGGGGGTATAGATGAATGTTTTTTAAGAACTGAGTAGAGCACATAGAGTTGACGTACCGTGAGAACTTTACAGTCGGAATACAGTTGAGTTGTTGGGTATCTGAAGGGTTTTTTGGTCATTACTTTAAGTATAGCTCTCTGTGCTCTCTCTAGTTTGAGAAGGAATGTTTTACTCGCCCCTCCCCACACCGTAATGCAATATGCTATTACCGATTGACACAAGCCAAAGTACACCAATTTTAAAGTGTCGAGATTAGCGGATTCTCTCAGGGACTTAAAGATATGTAAAAGACGCACGGTTCTGGTGGTAAGAGCATCAATTTGTTTATCCCATTTGAGTTCACTATCTATTAGTACACCTAGGTATTTAACACTGACTGTTCGGGTAAGATTAGAACAAGAACACGACGTGGGCGAAGTGGAAAGGGCCTGACAAGAGTGAGCAGTAATTGAGAAAGTGTCTGACGGTAAATTGTTACGTCTTATAGCAAACGGTATGTAGCTGGATTTTAGTAAATTGAGTGTAAGTAAGTTAGAGTTTAGCCATGTCATTATCGTATTTAAAGCAGACTCCGCTGCAGTTTTAACACTATCCCATGTAGGTCCATGTACTATTAACGCCGTGTCGTCAGCGTAAGTAAAAATTTTACATTGTGGGAGCCTTAAATTGCATAGGCCATTTATGTAAATTTGGAACAAACTAGGTCCCAGAATGCTACCCTGTGGGACGCCGATGGAGACCAGTTCTTCGTCACTGAGGTAAGTATTGATTTTAACACGTTGAGAGCGGTTTCTCAAGTAGTCTTTAAAAATTTCTAGGGCTATTCCTCGTACACCAATCAACTCGAGTTTAGAAATCAGTAAGGAAACAGAAACTGTGTCGAAGGCCTTAGACAGGTCTAGAAATATACCTAAGCATTTAGTTTTGCTATCCAGGTTCTTCGCTACATGTTTCGTCAAGTCAAGTACTGCGTCTTCTGTTGATATTCTTTTCCGAAAGCCGTACTGATTCTCAGCTATTATGTTATACTTATCCAAAAAATCTTTGAGACGGTTGTTGAGTATCCTTTCGAGAAGTTTAGAAAGTACCGGTAGCACTGAAATGGGCCTGTAATTATTGACACAGTCATTCCGCCTAGCTTTTACCAGCCATATATGTTGGCAACCGGTTGCAGCTGGGACCCAGTATTTTACATTAAGCGATTGCCTATCTGAAATCCACAACCCAATAACTGGGTAACACGTTACTCCTTGACAAGATGTGCTTTCCGAGGCACGGGCATACCACAGACAGTCCTCGGCAAGCGTTGCTAAGACGACGACGGTCACCAACGACCTGGAGCAAACAAAATGCGCACTCATTCCACACCCACACCCACACCCGCGCAACCCAAAATTCTGTAGATTTTTAGTACTTGCCTGATTATTCTATGACTTAAAAAAAACAGTATTTTTTAGGATTTGAATGTAGATAGTTAAATTACCTTTCAGATGGTGATAATTTCATTAAAATAATAAAAAATATTGGATTAAATTATAAAAAAATGGTCTTATGTAACATTTTTTATTCTAAAATTTTTGGAGTACCAGCCGTTTAGACGTGATTCCCATTCAAAAATCAGCTACCCTAATTCGTCCCTCTACACATCTAAGGTCTTCCACTCCCTTTTTATACGACTGTCGAAGGAGGGTAATGTGTTTATCAGTCTATGTCAGTTCCTATGTGGCGGTCTAGGGACCAAACGCGTTGGCCGATTTTGATGATTCTTACGTCAATCGATTCGTGTTAACCCTGCGAGTGTCACTGGCAACATCAAAATTGGAAAATAAAAAATTTGGCGAATTTTGGGAATTTTTTTTTGTTCCATATACATCGCGTAGGGTACTAAAACGACGTAAACAACTAGAAAATCATGCTGTGCAGTTGGAGGATACATCTGGTTTTGGTCAGCCAGCTTAAGAACATGTATCCTCCTACTGCACAGCATGTTTTTAGGGTTCCGTACCCAAAGGGTAAAAACGGAACCCTATTACTGAGTTTAGTAGTTGAGTAGTGTAGTTGAGTATTGTTATATTGACTGCCTCTGCAAAGCTTACTGGGAAGACTGACTCGATACAATTTGCTGCCAAATACTCCAAAAAACATTAAAATCTGTTACACCCGCATTCTAAAGAATACTAAAAAATAAATATAAGATCCAAAACTCTTTCCAAAGACGTGGCTAAAAGGTCCTAGCAACCAGGCCATAAAACTTACATACAAAAGTATACATAGACTGATGATGATGAATGACTAAAAGTAACATGATCATTTTATTATTTTTTACAGACTATATACATAAAGAGATTGGGTTTGAATATGTTAAATGCCAATGAAAAAGAACCATTTTGATGGAGAGAGATGACATAAAACTACAAAGATACAAGTTTTTGAAATGCCAGTGGAGTTCATGCAATCGTATTCTAGTTTTCTAGTTCTGAATGAGGTTTTAAGTCATTAGTATGATTAAAATGATATATAATATATTAGTACATAAATTAATATTCAATTGATTTATTTTTCCTATGTTAAGAACCCGATGTATAACAACATTATTCATACACATACCTATAATACTTACAGTGGATCTTTGTGTCTCTGAATTGGTTGCAAGACCCCGCGCAGTAGCTATTTTTGTGTCAATGTTGAAAGTGAAGATAGCATTGTATAACTGTCACTTTCACTCGCTTATGTATGTCACATCGTCCTATCTCGCACTTACTCTATGCAGTATACTCGATGACAAACTGTTTCTTACGCAATGGTTGGCAGGACCAAGTCCAAAGACACAAAGATCCGCTGTGACTACTATAATATAGGTACCTCATGTTCATTAATACTAAAGACATAAATAAAAATTAAACAGTATCAAGATCGTTTAATCCAATTTCCCCAGTATTGCACATAACAATTTTTTATTTCCACATTTGCCATAAGATTCCGGTAGACCTATAATAACATTTACGATAAAGTTGATATAATTTAATCATATAAAATTCAAGTAGAAACCTATGATACAAATTGCCGGAAATACAACCGAACCAAAATTATAACCTATAAATAAAATAACTTAGTAGGTAATGTTACCGATTTTCAGAATAGAATAATTTTTTTACCAATTTCAGAGGAAAATGCTGTTTGTAAATAGTGTAAAAGCTGTGACATTTAAACAGAGTTATTTAAAGATCGAAGTCAGGTTGTTTCCCGAGGGGCTGGTGTCGCAATGACCGCTCCAGTAACGCAGTAACTCCGCCGCCGGTTTGCTGACGAGCTGCCGAGCACCAATGAACCGCGCCCGTTCACACGCTCCGATAGTTTTCATGCCCGGCCTACATTTGTAAACTAGGCTTGGTCGAAATACACCAATATACAACAAATTATCGATGTTTTTTCACAAAATTAATATCGGAATTTGTCATCGATCTTCTTTGAAGCAAGTAAAGTTATTGGTCCTGGTTGTCATGTACATCTTTGACAGTCGTTACGGATAGTCGGCAGGTGGAAAATCTAGCACCACTCTTACCATGGATGTTACCCAGTCATTGGGTTGTCAAGGTCAGATAAGCAATCACTTCATGCAAACGATTGGTATTTAGCTGCATCTGGTTAGACTGTAAAGCTAGGCGTACATCAATTTTCTCGATTTTATTTTAATGTACTTATTCTGAAAATGCTTTTAAATAAGTACTGGCTGAACACCCTCCTTATCGAACATCTTTTCAACATAAGCGCCACAGACAGCCCACTTTGCAGGTGCTGTTTTAACGCCGAAGAATCAGCCGCCCACGTAATCCTGGAATGCGAGGCCGTGGCATCTCAACGTGAAGAAATCCTCGGAACAGCGAGTTGGCTCCATGAAGCCTGTGAAGGCCCCAGGAAGCTTCTCTGCTTTTGGATGGAGCTTGTACCTCTACGCACAACGGACCGAACGAGAGTCTTAGTCCGGAAACGGGAGTCCCTACTACTACTAAGTACTGGCTGACAAAAAAATATGTCGATATCTGTAAATATTTAATCTAAATTATCGACATTTATATTTCATTTTCCCATCCCTACTTGTAACGTAAATGTAGGTATCATTTCCATATATTTTCCCGGACCTCGGTGGCCTGTACGTCCAATAAAATAGTAGTAGCGGCCTAGCAAACGTAGCGTTACTGCGTAATTTGTGTCTGTAACTAGGAACCTGGTTTAGATCTTGTGTAAGAAAGCTAGTGTCTCTGTCACAGGCCAACTTTAATTTTATTCACACCAGATCCTTTTACGGGTCCAATTATATTATTAAGTTACCCTAAGCTATCCCACAGCTGGGCCAAGGTCTCTCAAAAACTTTCTCAACGTTCTTTGTGTTTTGCTTCGTCCAGGCAGTCACGAGCACAGATCATCTTGCCAGCGTTTCTTGCCTGCTTCGGTTACGACGCCGACCTCAGGCACCCTCTGTATAACGATCCTGGCCCGTCTGTCTTGAAATGACTAAAAATGACATTCTGAAATTGTTCACAGGGATTAAAAATAAGGTAATTCATGTGTATATCCCTCCGCACGCACGCACCTTGAAATAACTGTTGATACGAAGCCTCCATGCTCGACTGCGTCTAAAACACATTCATATAAAATGCATGTCTCGAGCGTGTCGTCACGTCATGTGACGTCACTAACAAGACTGCGTGCTGCTTGCTTATTGTTCAACATTATGCTAACCTTCTGGATCATTATGACTCCCTTGACAAGCGGGTAAACACAGACACAATATTTTGACAGCGCCTGTGAAATACTAGTTCAAAATAAAAAAATAAAAAATAAATAAAAATTGTTTATTGTCTCTCAAACAGTTACATAAACACATGTGAATGAGACAGCCCCAGTAAGTAATCAATAATACTTGTGTTGGGGTTGACTCGCTCCTTCCCATAATAGACAGTTAACAATATTGAGACTTAAATTAAGAAAAACAATGACTTAAAAAGTAATTATCAGCTCTGAGTAGTGTGTGATTGTGAGAATGTGTATGTGTGTCTATATTAGTGTGTGCGTGTGGATTAAGTGTTTGTTTGTGTGTGCGTGTGTTTGTTAGTGTGTATTTGTGCGTGTGTTTAAGTTTTTGCTGAAAGTGCCTGTTTAATCGAAGTTGGAAAATACCAACTATGTAATTACAAGGTATAAACACTGTGATAAAGAAGATAAGTATTCATGTAAGTCTGACTAGAATTTGCTCTGTTTCATCGTATGTTATAGTTTTTAACCACTCAGTTATCACTTTTTTGCATTGATGCGAGACCTCATGATGGAAATTTAGTTTTGCGTTAATTTTATTGTATATGTATGCTGATTGGCATACATACTGACGCCTTGCAAAAACAGTTCGTACCCGAGGAGAATAAGCCACAATATCTTTCCGCCTCCTAGCCTGTCTTTCTGGGTTAACTGGGACATATTTGTGCAAATAAAGAATTATGTTTAAAAGATATAGTTTTCTTACTGATAATTGGCCACCAATTCTATATAGATCGATTGTGGGATATCTATATGGTTTAGAATAGATTACTTTTAAAAGTGATCTTTGGGCTCTTTCTACCTCCAGAAATTTAGTTTTACTGGCTCCTCCCCAAACTGGTAAGCAGTATGCTATTACTGACTGCGCAAGTGCTATATAAACGTCATTGAGTGTCTTTTCAGGCATCACACGTCTTAGATTTTTAAAGAGCCATATAAATTTTCTAACACGCGACATAATAACATCGATATGCGAGTGCCATGTTAGACGCTCGTCAACTATAACGCCCAAATATCCTGTAGATGGTACTTGTTTGAGGGATTTACAGTCACAATTTAGGTCCAAGCTATTTGTACACGTATGAAGACGAATGTCGAAATTAGCACTCGCTTTAGACCTTGCACTTGGAGAGAAACAAACATAATTTGTTTTAGAAATATTAAGGGTTAACAGATTTTCTTTGAGCCATTTACTTATAACATCTAGCCCCTGTTCGACCCTATCACGTACCGCTTCCCAAGTGTCACCAAAGTAGACAATAGCCGTATCATCCGCATATGAGAAGATTTTCCCGCCACTGTTCCGTAGGTTACATAGTTCGTTAATGTACACCAGAAACAGTGGCGGGCCAAGCACGGAGCCCTGCGGTACTCCAAAAACAACATCCTCCTCACTGCTATATGAGTTGCCTATCCTAACCTGTTGTTTCCTACCCCGGAGATAACTGTCAAAAAGAGAAAGGGCCTTGCCTCTGATCCCTATAGCCTCAAGTCTCTGCACAAGGATGGGAACGGACACGGTGTCAAAAGCTTTTTTCAAGTCTAGAAACACCGTAACGCATTTATATCCTTTGTCTACTTTATCTGTAATTTCAGACGTTAACGCTATAACCGCGTCCTGAGTTGACCGTCCCTGTCTAAAACCAAATTGTGAGTCGGAAAGAATGTTATATTTGTTCAAGTAATTTGTTAACCTTTTATTTATTATTTTTTCTATTATTTTTGAAAGTGACGGCAAGACAGAAATCGGTCGATAATTATTAACATCGGTCTTGTCCCCATCCTTGTGCACAGGCGTGACGATAGATCGTTTCAACGCACTACAAAATATGCCTGTTTCAAAACACAGATTGGTTAATTTGCAGATGAGAGGAACCACAAAGTCTCGGGATAACTTAAGAAAACTCACGGGTATGCCATCCCACCCCGAAGCACTTGCTGAGTCAAGTGCCATGATTGTATTGTCCACTTCTGCCGCATCTGTCTCCAGCAGCACAAATGAGTTGGCTTGAGATGGTGTATTTGAAGTGTTAAAAACAGGTCTATATTCCTTCCCAGTTAGAGTCATGATTTCTTCCGCCAGAGTTTTCCCAATAGTCACGAAGAAGTGGTTTACGCGGTTTAACGAGTCTAGAGGATGTGGCAAGATTTTAAGCAGGTGTACACTGGATGTCTTGGGTTTCTTATAATGGGTTATGTCATTAATTTTACGCCAAAGCAGTTTAGGATTTTTCGCAGAAGTTAAAATTTGGTTCTTGTGATATTGTCTTTTGAGTTTTTTAATAAGGTTAGAGCAGAATGTGCGATAACGCTTATACGTTATGATCAAAATGACATTAAAAGGGTCTCTCCTCGACTGTAGTTGCAATTTATTTCTAAGCCTAATACATTTTAGGACCCCCATGGATATCCAGGGCTTTAGAGTACGCTTAGAACTAGGGAGGGAGACAACTTTAGTGTTTTGGAGAAGAGATGACCTAATTACATCTATCATTGCGTCCACTAAAATGTTTGGGTCATTATATGTATTAATAAAGGAGGTTTCCGTATTTAAAAGGTGTTTGTAGGCATTCTCCAAATTAGTCACTGTCTTAGATTTGACATAAGACTTGGTTTGGTACGTATGGGATATGTTCAATAGTACCGTTGCATGATCCGTAACGGACGTGTTTAAAACTGCCACAAAAGCCGAGTTTTTTAATTTATCCAGCTTAAGGAGCATATGATCGAGGCAGTTATTTTCCCTGGTAGGCAAACAGTGTCCTGGGAGGAAACCATGTAAAGCCGTCATATTTAAATAATTTAATCTGTTAGTCCGTACTTGTGATGTTTCTGCTGGTTTCCCTATTAAGTTAATATTTATATCTCCTGTAATAATAGTGTCCCCGTGTGAGTCAATAGTTTGAAGGTGTTTATCAAGCGATGCTATGAAACTATCTGCAGATACATTCGATGGAGACCGATAAATACCGATGATGGTGAAGTTAGGGATAGTGATTTGCAAAGCTGAGGCATGTGTCAAATTAATTTCAGTTGCCTGGGGTAAATGGCAGTTTTTTATATAGGCGACTACGCCATCATTTTGGTTTAAATGAGTAGATGTTTTAAACGAAGTATAGTTATTTAGCACAGGTATTTGTTTATTAGCGTTCAATCTGCATTCTGTTAAAAGTAGAACATCCACTTCCACCCCAATTTGAGACAAAGTTATCTGAAGGTCATCAATATTCCTGTATATACTCCTTATATTTTGAGTTAGGACGGTTAGGTTATAATTATTATGTTGTAGGTAAGTGTTTAAGTGTGCAATATCAAGAATGGCAGAGTTAGCTATCTCAGCAGTATCCAATTCCTGCAAGTTACACAAGTTATTATCCATTATTAGCTAGAGTAAACAATGTACGTTGCCGATATTTTGAATAATAGCACAATAGTCGTCTGACGTCTGTCTTCGTATATGTACTAGTTCGTTTGGTTAAATATGTATGAACTGGCACAACAGGACAATATGCTATATTAGGCACTAAGTAGAGTGAGTGTGTTTGTGAGTGTATTGAGTGAGTTAGTCGTGTATTTTGTTTGAAACGGATTGTGTGAAATATAGTATTTAAATGTGTAAAAACGAGCCGATCATGCTTACAGTTATAAAAGTTTAAAATAAATCTAGATAGTTTAAAGTTAAAGTTAGGCAAAACAATAATTGTGATTATACTAACAGAGAATAACAAAGTTTTTAGTATTAGGATTAGGAATACTCTGACGACAGTACAAATTAGTCAGGCTTCCTGTATTAAATGGTGTATCTGTTCTTCACTTTTTATAACGATCACACGAGCATTCTCATCCTTCTTGACTAAGACACGTCCAAAAGCAGTCCAGCAAAATTTGTATTGCTTAGTTTTAGCCAGGTCTCGTGCCAAGAAAAATAGTCGGGCGCCCTTAGGCGTCAATTTTTCGGATATAAACACAGGAACATCCGCGTTGTTTGTTAGTCCAAGATGTTTCGCCTGTAGTTTATATGTGTTTTTAATGTTAAACGACTTTGCCTTTTTTAGTAGATTAGTTTTCAACATAGTGGAGTTCAGTTCAACAATTATGGGAGTGTTCGTAACACCCGCTTTCTTGCTAGGCAGTCGATAAATGTCTTTGAGGTCCCGCGAGTCCATCTCGAGGCTTAAGTGTTTTCCTAAGTGCGTAACCATATTAACCAAATCAATGTTACTCTCTTGAGGCTTTTTAGGGACGTTCTTTATCTCGATGCAGGTTTTTTTACTGCTTCTTTGTAGATCTTCGATCTTATCCTCTAATACGGCAATGTAGCTGCGGTCCTTTTTTCCCTGTGACTCAAGAGATTCTATTTTCTTACGGAACTCTTCGTTTTGACAAGATAGGTTAGTGATGGCGGTTTCAATGTGGTTGTTCGTGTGTTGAATATCCTTGAGGTTCGCGGTAATTATTTTTAATTCATCTTGTTGAGTTGTTATAAATGAAGAAAACATTTCTTTGATTTCTTTTTTGAATTTGGAAAATTCCTCTGGAAGATTTTCTTCCAGTTCGTGATATGCACTCCAAATAACAATGCTGTGAAAATCTAATTCCTAGAACGAAGGCTACAGAATGTAGGTTAATAATAGTATATTATGCAACTAGTGAATAAAAGACGGATTTAAAGCGAGGGCCATAGGTGAATCACGAGCAAGTGAAGGATTCTAACGACTGAATCACGACCGTAGGGAGTGATTCATGATGATTGAATCACGAGCATAGCGAGTGATTCAAGTGTTAGAATCATGAGCGACGCGAGTGATTCATGGCCCTCGATATAAATCCGTTTTATTCAAGAGTTGCATACTATATTTTATACCATGACATCGAGAAAAAGCAAGATCTAAGCGAAAAGCACAAGGAATATTACGAGTAATAAATAAATTGTTTATTACCTACAAAATTTTCAAAAAATGTGAAACCCGGACCCCTAAGCTAGGTGCTGTTACCTGTGTTTCAGGGGCCAGTGACCACCTCCGTTACTTTAAATAATTATAGTTAATTAAACACCATTGCAATTAATATTAGAATTACAATCCAAATAAGTATTCAATAAATATCCTAGACTAAAATCAAAATCATTATTAAAATCATAAATATAAACAAACTCAAAATTAAAATCGAAGAAGGAGTTTGAAAGTCGAATATTCTCTGCTCAAGAAGTTTGTATCGAGTATTTTTTACGCAAGGAGGTTATATAGCTTTGAGATGGAGGTCTAATACATTCGTGTGTTCCAAATTCAAACACCAAAACAGTGATTAAAAGTGCTTTTTATTCACTGTTTTCAGTGAATAAAATAAGCTTTTTAGAGGGGGAATGGTATAAAGTAAATTTTCTTTTTATTTCAAAATGCATACAGATCAACGCTGGCATGTCGTCACAGCCCTAATTTTTGCTGGAAAATTAACGAGCTTTCAATACTAGTTAATCCTCACTGAAAAACAGCAAGAATAGTTAGATAAGTAAAACAGCGAGGGTCGCGGGTTCAACGCTAATCTGTTTAAATTCCGCTCCTACTCAAATAAATCCTGTTTAAATAACCGTAAAACTGTCCGTGTGTGGATCCTTTTAATCCATTTGATGTGGATCGCCCCACGATCGAATTTCATTCATTCCGCTTTTTAAGTTATTGCTTGGTTTTTATTACGGGCACAATTATAGCTAATGGTCATCTGATTGAAATAATAAAAGCTTTATTTCTGTTGGTTTAGGATAGACTAACACTTTTTCGGGCGTCACGTGGGCGTCAGAACGTGTTCGGTATGTTAAAGCTAAAATGTTTGGATTCCTACTTCAGCTGTGTGATTCTTGGAGTTACAATGAAAATAATATTCATTGATGTTAAAGTAATAATTCAAGTTTAATAACGCGTTCATTAGTAGTAAATTGAACAGGTTTACAGTAACAATAGATTTCAACTTTTTTGTGAGATCAGTTAGATATTGATGTTCCGACCGGCAGAGTCTTCATGCATACTAATATCTGAGAAGTTGCACAAGGTACAATCAAAACTAAAACTATTCAAAAGGAAGTACCTTGATCTATGTAAAAGCCAGAAGATATATATTGTGAGAAGGAAACTTTGAAAATTCGATTATATGTAAGAACAACAATCGTTTAGGGGTTAATGAGGCAGATGAAACAAATCGTGGTAGGTATTGTAACAAGCTAACTTTAAAATAGCCCACGTAAATCTGATCTGAAATGTTGAATCAAGATAGGTACTGGAGAAAATGTAAAACTTTTTGTTCCTGATAAAAAGGAGTTTGTTCAGTATTGTTTCTTTTGTCCAATTGTAGAGGACGACTTGGAGAAGTTATAGTTAGAACTGAGTTCAAAGGGTCATTAAAACTTCCGTAATAGGTATATTTGGCATTGTATCAAACTTCAGTTGAAGAGCGAGAACTGTAATCTTCATTAGTTTTGTTTAGTTGTTCTATTAGATATCTTGAATCTTTGCTATCTATTTACCTTCTTGATGATAAATTCCGTTTATCCCAATATTAATTTTAGTGGAAATATTATCGTAAAAGTATTTAAGAAGCGAGAATTAACAGTCATTCATTTGTAGTTGGTTACATTGTACAAGTAAAAGTATCCTTTGTGATTTTCCTGACTATAATCTATCTCTGTGCCCATTTAAGATCCATCCAGCCGTTTGAGCGTGAAGAAGTAACAAACAGACAAACACACACACTCACACGCACAAACTTTCGCCTTTAAAATATTAGTGTGATATATAGTAAGATAAGAAGTAAGATTTAAATGTGTAGATACCCCTGGTCTTATGTGGTCTTATGTAAATATTTGTAACATAAGACCATTTTATATAAGAAAATTTTTAGTTTTATTCGTAAAGCATAGTGTAACTAATTTGTAAAGTTATGTCTTCAACGGACGAAAAACGAAAATCACACCAAAACTGCCGGACGTATTTTAATGAAATTGAGCCCATCTCAAAGACAATTTTGACTATATACATTTTTTTAAGTCATAGAAAAATAAGGAAAGTTAGGAAAGTACAAAAAACTACTGCATTTTGGGTCGTGCGGGTGTAAAACGAATGCGCATTTTGTTCCCTCAAGGTCGTTGGCGACTTCAGTCGTCTTAAGTGCCTGTGTATACTTGTACTAATGCAAGTATTTCGTAGTGTCCCAGTGGCTAAGACCTCACCTCTAATGCCTAAGGTCTGAATTCAATTCCGACCAAGTACCAATGTACCGTCTAAGTTTATCTTGGACATCGCTGACATCAGCGATTGATAAGAGGCCTATAAGTGTCTGCAGTGGAGCAGTAACTAGCTGGTATCATTATTATCTGCGGTACCACAACCGCGCACACAGTTTAATTGTAATAACAATCTATAATCATCCTGCCTAGCCTTTTCCCAACTTTATTGGGGTCGGCATCCAGTCTTACTGGATTCAGCTGAGTACCAGTGTTTTACATGGAACGATTGCCTATCTGACCTCCACAAACCCAGTAACTGGGTAACACGGTACCCTTTGGCAAGACTGGTGTCAGATCTCAAGCTTCTCTGACTACTCTTAAAGACTGTCAAAGATCTTCAAATGACAGCCGGGACCAACAGCTTAACGTGCTTTCCAAGGCACGGAGGAAACTCGGTATGTTGAAAATGATCACCCATCCAAGGACCGACCACGTCAAGCGTTGCTTAACCTTGAAAATCGACCCGTGTGGCTGTTATTATTTAGCCACGAGCTCCTCTACCTAATTACCATCAATAATGAATTCGTATATTGTTGTCGAAATTACTCGAACTTCTAGCCTCTAGTGGGGGAGCACTATAAATAACCGACGATTTAATCGTTTCATGAAATTAATAGTCGAATTGAACTCCAATTAAACAGAAATATTAGGTTTCGAAGTGGAGTCCCAATTATGAAGCGTTGTAATAGAGTTGTAGCAAATATTAGGTTAGTTTCAGTACAGTGGCAATACTTAATCATGATGATATTTACTTTTACGTAGCTTTTGGCAATGCCATCGCTCGCGTTCAATATGCTATCCCATGAGCATGTACCAGGGTGAAAAATAAATATTTTATTATTACCATGCCATGGTTTAAGTATCTGTTCAGGAGGTCTACTCCCTATCTCCGTCAACGAATTTACGGGCCCCGTCCGAAAGTACCCCGATACTTCGGGGTGAAAAAAAACAAGTCAGCAGTGGTGGCCCAGTGGTATCGGCCGCGACTTACAAGTTGTAGGTCGTGGGTTCGAGCCTGGCAGGTGTTTTACTTTTTGTAAATAATTTCATCACCACTGCTCTCAAAACGGTGAAGGAAAATATCGTGAGGAAACCGGCATGTCCTAGAACCAAAAATTCGAAGACATGTGACATCCACTAACCCACACTGGGCCCGTGTGGTGGATTACGGCCCATTCCCCCTCACAGAGAGGAGGCCTGTGTCCCAGCAGTGGGAACATTAATGGGCTGATGATGTGATGTGATGTGAAAAAAAAAGTGTAAATCTAAATTTTTCGGACGGGTAAAAACACATCGGGAGTAGATACAACTGTCTTATTGTGTTGTCATTTATAAGTAGATCGGGCCTGAACGAATAATCCGTCCGTAGGTGTTAGGGAGTAGGAAACGCCCGTAACGAAGGCTTAGGGAGTAGACCCCCTGATCCCCTCCTCCGTCGATCCGTTTCCTAATCCGTTCACCTATTAAGACGTGATGGATTAACACATATTTAAACACAGACTTTTGCATATAATCTATTAGTAGGAAGTGGGTTTTTTGATGAGCGACTAATTTTTTTAGCTGAAAACCTTGAAATGATTCGTTTGCACCTGTGCCTATGGAAAGAAAAAGTGAATATGTAATAGTGGATTGGAAGAGGATTTTTTGTTTTCTTTGTTTGTTATGTTCTCTATTTGTATAATGATCATAGGATATATTTATAATATGTAAGGTGGAAAACCAGCCATCGACATTCTTCGCTTTTTACACAATTTTTTTCTTTCATCGAACTTATTTTGATTATCACCAGTGAATTAGCGCCTACGAGAAAGAAAAACTGAAAACAAATTAAAACTTTTCGGGAGAAACATCGACGAATTTTATTCAATATAAGTTATAAAACAATATCTATCAAAGAAAATGTATCGGAAAAATTTGCCTTGTTCGTTGCACATCGCTTACAAACTTCTAAGAAGGAGGGTAAGGAGGGTAACTTTCAGATAAGGTTTTGCGGAGCTTCTAACTTTCTTTCGGTGTCAAGTTTACCCTTTGGGCGTTGCATGAAGTGTGCGATTCTATTGGCTTTATTGACTTGGGTTACTGATGCGTGTCAGTTTAGTTGTGAGTGAGAAAAGTGTTTAGTGATTAAAAGTTACACTAATTCGTATAAATAAACGACTTTTTAGAAATGGTGTTATTTTTACTTATAACTAGCGGACGCCTCGCGCTTTCACCCACGTAGTTCCCGTTCCCGTGAGAAAACAGGGATAAAAAGTACGCCTTTGTCACTCAGGGATAGTGTAGCTTCACAACGGTGAAGGATTTTTGAAATCGGTCCATTCGTTTTTAAGTCTATTCGTAACATACAAAAATACAAATCTTTCCTCTTTATAACAGTATGCCGTCTTATAATAATTTGCTAATTATTATATCAAGTTAAATATTGTGTAGTTTAATAACAAAAGCGAGAAACACTTCTTCTTATTCTGATTGTCAGAAACTAAATGAAAACTACGGAGTAAATACGTTTTTAGTTCACAAATAACACATGAATAAATTATACTTATTTCCTGACATGAACTTTGCCGACTTCTGTGTTTGTACTGCAGCAATATTTTAATGACACTTTTTCATGAAAAGCTCTTCACTTTGTGTGAGTGTGCTAAATAGGTTAATGAGTTTATGACGTCATCTATGCTATTATAAACAGTATATAGTGTGCTTGAATTCCTTTGAATAGGAGTTTTTGTCAGTATCATCATTCTATGACACTGTAAATCCTAACTATTGGAAACGTATTCAAACTGTTCACCGAAGCAAAATATTGATTCTATGAAGAGGCCTATTCAACTGAGCGAAATGTACAGAATTGATAGATAAGAACTAAACCGCAACGGATAGAGACTGGCTGTGAAATGCAGCTAGAAATTTACAAATATTACCAAATTGACTAATATAATTTAAAGATTCATAGCCATTGAATAGACATATACAAATAAAAGAATAAATGTAACTTCTCCGCTCCAGAAAAGCCTGAATAAATCTCGAACATATCCCTAAAATCCCTAAAATACGCTGAATTGTGTACTGAATGAAAACTTTTTCTTCTAGTTTTAGTTATCTTCAACAAGTACTGAAACTTTCCGAAGATTCTTGCGGATCCCTTATCCGATACGACCGTGCAAGACCTAAATGCTTCTACATATTACAGAGCATCCCTCTGTCACTCTCAGTTCACGCAGTCTTTTTACCTACGCTTAATAGAGGTTGACGACACATAATAACCCCCCTGAGTCAGCGACTTTCCGCTGTGATGTGCGAAAGTGTTCGTCATCGGAAAAATTGCGAGCGCGAAGTATTGCTGAGTCGACTGCGCCGTGATGAATTGAACACGTCCCGCTGCCTCAGCCGCTTGCTACACTGCTCACTGTTCATTTGACAAGGCAAGCTATAAACTTAACGTTCAACGGCTTTGTAGAATCGCGTGCTTCACACGTTTCAGTTTGTGAGTACTGTGAGTAGCTTCATTTGAACACTTTTTTGTACAATGACTCGCGTTTGTTGGAGTATGGCAACGATGAAATCTGAATCAGTTCCCTTTTTCGGTTGAGTAGGGCTTTTTATTCATCTGACATCCGTGTGTAGGTACTGTGAGGGGTAGACAGGGAGAGCTACTTGAATGAAACTCAGGAATCACTGTTCTACTTATATTTCAGCAGCAAGGTGCCTGTCCTCAGGCACCTTCTATCGAACTCCTACATCAATGCTCAGAGGAGCCTTTATATACCCGGAAAAAGTCTAGCGATGACAACTTCATTTATTTTATATTCGAAATTCAGTTCCCTTTCAAGACGTTATTTGTTGCCAGTCTTAATATAGGCAAGTAGGTTGCCTTCTCAAATGGTAAGTCCTTACATGAGCTACGCCCCTACGAATAGACGCACAGAATCATATGAAGTGCTTCTATTCTAAGTCTTGAAAGGTTACATGAAACCTACCTTATCCTAACCCGAACATTTACCTAACAGAGGAATCAAAGAACAATTGAGGTACGACCCTTAAAAGGGGAAGGCTTAATCATGACCAACGAGTTATCGGATACTCCGATGTGTGCTTTTAACTTCAGCTGACGTGCACATACGCACTAACAAATCAACGCAGTCATGCTTGAACCTCCTTGGCCAAAACCTCTGAAAAAGGAACAAGGCGTCCTCCTGAGGGGGTAGACAGGGAGAGCTACTTGAATGAAACTCAGGAATCACTGTTCTACTTATATTTCAGCAGCAAGGTGCCTGTCCTCAGGCACCTTCTATCGAACTCCTACATCAATGCTCAGAGGAGCCTTTATATACCCGGAAAAAGTCTAGCGATGACAACTTCATTTATTTTATATTCGAAATTCAGTTCCCTTTCAAGACGTTATTTGTTGCCAGTCTTAATATAGGCAAGTAGGTTGCCTTCTCAAATGGTAAGTCCTTACAGTACACAGGTAGGTAAATGAATTGCTGTCTATAATGCTGGCATTAGGGCATGAATATCAGAATCTCGGAACGAAATTTGCGATATTTCAATTCCGATACTGAGTTATCCAATATCGGAATCTCGGTATCAGAAAAAAGCCTATGTTTTAGCTCCTTGCGAAGCACCGACTGCGATAGCGCGGTTAAACCTGTTGACTACGATGATTAGCAGTGATCAGATAAAAGTGGCGTTTATTTACTTAAAGTTCACTTGAAAAAATAATATTTAGATTTTACCTATAAAAGTAAATACACAGTTTCATAGAACCAAATGTAACAATGATCGAAACAATAATAATATTTTCATTGAATAAAGCTAAGGTTGCGGGAATCCGCCAGATGCAAGACGCACAGGATCGGTCAATGTGGTGATACATAGGTGAGGGCTATGTGCAGCAGTGGACGTCTTTCGGCTGAAATGATGATAATGTACGCTTAGATACTTTTTCATACTGTTGAGAGGGCTGTTTTGGAATAAGTACCAATTCTTATTAAACCTTCTCTCAAGTTTCTAATGTGTTTTTGGGGGTACGTGGAACAGGGTGTAAAGTTCCACAAACCTCCATAGAAAAGGGAGGATCCTCCGACCAGACGGGTGTTGTGTCTCCAACGGTTATTGTTGGACTGTTGTATGTGTTCTAATCGCGCCGAAAACTTTGCTTGCGCGATTCAGGATTTGTGTGCCGTCATGTCATTAGTTCGTAGGTGGCGGCGTTGGTGCCGCTACATGTTACTTGCTTGGAAACCTCAATAAAACTAAAGTTTAATATTTTTTAATCTTCTGCTTGTATTAAATAAAACAAATTTGTCTATCCGATCACTAATCTGTTGGTTTCATCCACTTCTACGAGTACTACTACACTACAGTCATTGTCTCTACATTTTTTTTAAATTGTATTTTATTGATTTTGAATGGGGAGCAGTGGTGGCCCAGTGGGGTCATGGGTTCAAGCCCAGGTAGGCGCTTTACACACAATGAGGAGGCCTGTGTCCCAGCAGTGGGAACATCAATAGGCTGATGATGTGATTTTGAATAAAATAAAGATGGGATAATAATGTTTTACCATTGCTATATTTTACATACATACATAAACTGACGCCTTTTTCCCATGGGGATAGGCAGAAATACAGAACGCTAACTGCTACGATCCTTAAATACTTCTTTTGCTTCACTCACATTCATACATCTAGTCATACACACACGCCGGTTATGAGTACTGCGCACCTGGCCTTTCTGAAGAACTTCACCAATAAGTGTATGTCTTTCTAGGTACGTCCCCTCCCGTATTGCTATATTTTATTAAGTGAAATATAGTTATTTTATGAAATTAGTTAATTTCAGCAATCCAGGATTCATTTAATAATGCTCAAGTTGTACTGAGAAAAAACCCAAAAACCAGTACCTAATAGTCGATCACAACGATACCTAATAATAATGCTCCTGATTAAAAAAAAACATCAAATCAAAAGAAGAAAACTGTTGTCTAAAATTATTCTAGTTTATTAAAAAGCAATAAACTTAATAAAAAAAACAACAAAAACATTAGCAAAAATATCATTTTTTAAATCTTCTCTATCCCATGGATTTGGCTAGTGATACTTATATTGAATTTATAAATCGTTATTGCTCAATAATCGGGACTACTTTGAGATTGATTGACAAACCGAATTGCCAATTTTCATCTCTATGTCAATCGTTTCAATAGGGAACTATCCGCAAAGCTGAGCTCAGATGGCGCCACTTAAAACAAAGATAACCACAGAATATATATACCCTAAGCCGGGAGGTTAACAACAAAGAGTATATAACACTACGTTTAGATAACAAACTAAACTGACAAATTCGATCGGCAATATTTCTCAGTTTAAGCGTATAAAGTAAAATTAATAGTGAAAGAAAAATGGAGCTAACTAATAATTGAGGAAATCAGACCATACTGTACCTAAAAACCCGGCTTCAAGAGCGCGGTGCATCAGTAAAGGGAAAAAGAAAACGGATTTAGGTAGTTGAAAGGTACGAATATGAATGCGAACATTGAAAATCTTGTGTAACTTGTAGATATTATATCAATTCACTATGTAATGAGATCAATGAACTTCCAATTAATATTCAAAACAATACTTCCAGGTTGATTTTATATGACTTACATAATTACTGCAGTGGAACCGTCTTGCACACGGTCACATTTTGATGGTGGACAGCAGTCCAATGCACTATTTATGCCAAAAGCCTTGCCAAGGCCTAAACCCTGACTTCCTTACCACCCTTAATCATTTCGAATAAATATATATTCTTTTAGGAAGGTGATTTGTAAAAGCATAAATTAAATATCTTTGTTTTGATAGTTCTTACTCAAAAATTAGAAATCTTGTTATTGAATCATAAATAAGTTTATTGGCACTTGATATTATTACATTTCATTTACATCCTACTGTCTTCATTATTTCAGGTTTGATCCAAACATAGAAAAAGAACTGAAAATGTATCTGCGTATCTGCTGCACGTTAGAATGGCATTTGCAGTTAATGCTTGTTATTATGTTTTATTACACCACCCAGTCTAAGGCCTCCATTAATATATCAGTACCTATTTTTACAACAACAAAATAGATATTATTATTTTTTATGTGTCATCTGGATGAAAACTGAAATAAATCTAGAACAGACACAAAACTTGTTTTTCCAATGTCATAACATAGTATCACACCTATTTTCAAGAAGGGTCTAGGGCTAGATAGTTGTGTATGAAATAAGTACCTACATTTACCTAAATTTCAGTGCTGTGCTATTAAAATACATTACATTACTTAATTATAACAATAAATAAATGTTAATTCTTTGTACTTGTATGTTATTTATTTTTACTTTTTCTCCAAACAATGGTAGGTAACCCCATATTTTTCTATTTAGTTTCAGTCCTGTAAGTATAAATTAGGTTTTATTAACACCATATGGTTAAACATGCGTATTTATGTAGACATTAAAACCATTTTGTAGTTGTGTTTAATTAGTACACAATGTTATGTACCTTCTTTTTAATGTCTATAGCATTAAAAATAATAATTACTGTTATTATTTGAATAAAGGTTGCCTTAGGATTATACACTGACCTGTAAAATACCTTCTTTATTAAATATTCCACTTTAGAACGGTCAGGACACAGCCTTGACTTTTTTGTAAAATTCCTGCGACGAATAGTAATTTCCCATTGCTTGCGAATATTGGCGTTTTCTGGGATCATATGGCCGGTTTTATTTCTGCATCCATAAACACAACACTGATGCATTCTTGACCAACAGCTAGCAATATTATTATTTAGTTTTTGAACACAAGTTATACTTAAAACAGTAAAAATAGTTCGGTAACCACAAACACAAACTGTAGTAGACGCCATGTTGTTATGTTTTTGTTTACTTTTATCCTTCAAGCGCCATCTGGCGGGAGCAATTGGCAGTAATGTTCCATATTATGCAAATGTAAAGTTAATTGGAAGTATTGACACTATAATTGGTTTGCACGTTGATATGATTTAATTGTTAATATTACAGTATATTAATTTAACCTTATTATTTATTAATTGATTGATTTCTGTTACAACAGCAATAAATGATAACGAAGCCATGCAAAATACAGCTTCAAAAGCAATAAAATGTACAATTTAATCCAAGAGTTGTTATCTAGAAACCGTTCAAAGGCGAACAACAGCAAAATGATAAACTAAATGAGCGCTACAAAATCGATAGAGGTTTCCTCTCGAATTCTGTTACAATAATTGCGAAGCGCAGCAGAACAATAATGTTCCTAATCGCACTAAGTTCGTTCATTACCCTGTCTCCGCACAGTTCTCTGCCGCTTGATATATAGCCCCGACTATTGTGCCATATTAATTAGCGTACATCGGTTGCGTATAAATCTATAATAATTTATATTGCATTCTTGTTGTAGGTTCATCTTTTTCTTTAAGGGTATTGTAACGTTGTACTCGGTTGCTAACGCATCTGAATCCGAGTAGAAAAAAATAGGAAAAAAAAATACCTAATTGCGCTTGCAGCTGATGTTTTTAACTGGCAATACTGCAATGAGTAATTAAATACTGTCGCAAACTCCGCGCACGGAACTAGTTTGTTGAATGTTGGTAGTTAACTTCCCTCTCAATAGGTATGACTGACGCTCGCGGACTTGCTGCGGTTCGTGGAACAGTCAGTCAGTCTCGACCGGCGTTCACTTGACACTACGCAGCAGAGAGTGACAGTGTCGGCACAGTGCTAATCATACCTCTTTGCCACCTTCTTATAGTCACCTAGAACAAAATATTTCTTGTATTACCTGCACATTACCGTAAGCAATAGAAAAATAATTAATCTCAGTGTAACCCCAGATTGGAGTTCTGCTATACCGGACAATCTTCCGTGTTGCTACAAGGGCTGAGGCTGGACAACCCTGCGTGCTACCCTCCGATACGAAGATCGACCTACCTACCTGGCTGCCACCAGTCACCTACGTTCTGGAACTACAGGATAGTGGTTTTCTTTTGGCGGTCTAGAACCTAACACGCGCTTGATGTCGAGAACTCAGACCAGCCTCTTGCTGGGTTTCTATTTAAATTTCATATAATATTTTTTTTAAATATTTTTTTGTATCTAGGGTAGATACAAAAATTTATTTAAAAAAATATGTACTACTCTTCGAGAGTTTAATTTACCTGCCTGGCCCCTAACCGTTACAGTATCAATTGCAATAGTCTTTATTTTACTTTCCCCTCTCTGTTCTATCATAAATATCATCATCAGCATATAGCTGTCCACTGCTAACCTCTCCAATCGCGCGCCATATGTCTCGATTTTCGGCAGTTCTCATACAGCTCTTACCAGCCAGCCCGCGAAGATTGTAGCTCCACCTAACTTGATGGCGCTCAACCTTACGTTTATATACATAGAGGCACATGCACGAAAACTTATTTTAGCGGTAGTATAATTATTATTTTTTGCGATAACTGTCGTGTGCTATCAGAGGGTTGATTGAAAAGTTCTACATGAGATTAAAGTTCCTTGCAGTTTTGAAATAATGGTTAGGGACATTGATGTATTAAAAAGTGGGAGATACGTTACGCGCTAACATGGCGATCAGAAAACCTGGGCTCGGTGCACGACTACATGCACCGAAATTCACACATCTGTGTTCAGTGTCATCACCAGTCCCAAACCCACAGTTACCGATAGACAAGGACAGAGATATGAGACGACGCTGTAGTGCAAGCGAAATTGTGTTAGCCGCCGAATGTTGGCCGAATCACCGAATGTTTACTATTATGAATGAAATGACATTACAATATGTGCGTATCGTGTCTCTCACGCATGTTTGTAATATCTATCTCGCTCTCACAAATATGGTGAAGCAAACATTAAATATTATTGTTATTTTCAACAAATTAACCTTTTCAACTGTACTTACGATTGGTAAGTGATCCCGTGTGGCTTATTTTTCTTCCTGGTATTATTTAAACACTGTTTAGCTACACAAGAAGTAATTTTGATGCGTATTTATTGCAAAAAAAAACATAAAAACACTGAAATTAATGAGCTGTGTGATCAACAATTTGCCGTGCGCGACTGAGTACCCGCTACGGGCATTCACTTATATTAGTAGGACCAAGCGCTGTGAGCAGTCCCGTATCTTCCTCTTTTTAATACATCAATGGTTTGGGACATATTTTCCTTTAAATATTTTGAAGGATTCATATGGGCTTAACATAAGTTTTCTCACTTTTCCTAACTGCTTTTCAGGCTCTTAAAAATGCCTACTGAAGCTGAACAAACCATACAGCTGCCACCCAACATACGTTGCCTTTGACAGTTTGTTCAACAAACGATGCAATAACATTCTTTGCTAATCTGGAAATGAAAGGCAAAATTCAAGTGGAGCGGCTCTTTACAATCTTGAACAACTTTATGTTATGTCAACTTAGGGGAAAGTACTTAAGTAACCGTGTTTTCCACGAGCTGGACGAGCTGGGAACCACGACTATGTCTGAACTCATCGCCATAAAAAATATTAAAGTTTCTTCTAGCTTTTTTAACTGACTTTCCAAAAAGGAGGAGGTTCCCAATTCGGTTGTTTCTATTTTTTTTGTTCCTGCATAAATCCGTCATATATCGACGGATTTCCAAACTTCTTCCTTGCCTGTCTGCACAGTACCTACATAGCACGGAGGAGTAACATGTAGATAGAGATTTTGTAAACAATGTTGCCCGATTCACGCGCAAACAGCAACAAGTGCAGATTAATCTCATAAACCGATTGATCTTCATGGCTGTTTTGAGCAAACCTGCGTTCGTTATTTTGATCTTTCATTAATTTCAAAATAGTATCACTTCTAACTATTTCAGTGTAAAAGCTTTAAAATTTTCTGTTTAGTTACAATATTTATCACTTTTCAAATTAAAATCGATTTATTTTCAGACCACTTCCTCTTATTTTCATCGTTTGCTGTAAATAAACATAAAATATAAATGTAGCATAACGGTTTCAAATAGAACCAATCCATTTTGGTGTTGCCCTCTTAAAACGAGTTTTAATACGAGAACGCGCCTACTACCAAATTTAACTTTCAATTTGTGATCATTCAAATTCTGTTCGAACATAACAATGATTGGTAGGCAATTATAGAAACCATTAAAATAAACATTATTATAAATGTTCGCGTGTAATTATCGCAATCTGAAATAAAGCATATATACTTTAAAAGTCATTTTCATTACCAGCTTCGATAAACATGGCAAAAGTTAGAGACGTCATACTTACGCATCAAGGTTTCCAATTCACCAAACAATTATTGGATTTGATTAACAGGTTGACTGCCACATCGGTCACCGGTGACCCTCAAACAATACATTTTCTATTGTGTTTATTGTCTGGCAGCCAAACTGTTAAAGAATAAAAAACTTTTTAACAAAAAATACTACCGACTTCCAACTAAAAACACTACAAAGTGGAAAATAACTTTCTTTTTCGGAGCGGTGTCTTTGGTAGGTACCAAAGACAGGTGGAAGTCAGTAGTATGTTTTTGTAAAAAAAGTATTTTTATATTTCACTTTTTAGTTGTACCTAATAGACAGTCTTAAGTAAGGTACTTATAATGCCAGAATTGATTATCAAAATACCATGAAACTTTAACAGAACCGGTGAAATGAGAGTGTACCAAGGTGAACTGAACACATCTGCGTACCCCTTTAGAGCGTACTGGCATGATGTTATGTTATGAAATGGTATAAACAATAAACAGACATGCGATTGCAGCAATCCCGAGAGATTTGCCGTTATTTATTGAAGAGTTCTGTTGTATATCTCCGAAGTTCTTCATCAGATCTTCACCAATTTAAAATGGGACCAATTTCGGAACACACTCTATCAAACGACAAAAAAAAATTTCAAAATCGGTCCACATTTGACGGAGATATCGATGAACATAAACAACAAAAAAACAAACGAACATAGAGCCTCCACCATATTAGAAAGTCGGTTAAAAATAATATATATAGAACAGTACCTATAATCCATGCTATATACCACAGATTTTTTAAATTTTGCCGTCTTGTTGTACATTTTTAAAACCAACTAAACACGCGCAAGATACATTTTAATGAAGTAGGTACTTATTTATTTAATGCCTATTGTTAAATTACTTCAAATACGAGTTAGGAAAAATATGGTTTCGTATATTTCAAATTTAACCTTACCTGGCATACCTTTTCACAAAAGTAAAATTCCCGTACATAAATTAAAAGTCATCCATCAGTTTTAAAAATGAAAGTCTGGCAGAGTCCTCTAATCAGCGCAGTCTACACTAACGGTCGTAGGTGATAAACTTCCTAACAATGACAAATGGCGGATACTTTTTGTTTCTCTTCTATTACTACATCAACAAAGAAACTACCTTATACCATGATATACGGACTACATATACGAAACTATATAGCGCGTAAAAATACTGTGCAAAGTTTATTTTGTGCCCAATATCCGGGTTCCATCAGCGGCGGCTGATTCAATGAAAGTTTATGGTTGATATGTTTGTATACTGGAATGTTTTCTTATTATTTTCTTGGGAAATGCAGACCCATGTTTTTAGAACGCCTTTTGTAAGGCAAAGTTTTATAGATACTTGCAAAACATTTACTTTCTTATTTACAGTAACCTAAAGTTTTGATAACTGTAAATAGAAAAGTAAATGCTTTGGAAATTATTCTTAAGTAAAACCTTGAACAATCGATGGATATTGAATGTTACTCATAGAGTTACCGCTACTTATAAATAAGCATTTTAGAGTACTACTTACCATGTATATTAAATTGACATTCAAACCCACAGTACTTAATGATTTAAAATTCCATAAGTTCAATTTCATAAACCGTCGACATAGAGCTATAAATAATTCTAAATCAATATTTCTCGAATAAATTTTTCAGTATTCATGCGTCCATTGTTCAATTGGACATTCTCTTTTGATTTCTCACAAAATTTGAAAAGCGAATTTTGAATATACACCCTCACAAAAAGGGGTTAGGTAAAAGAAAAAGATTATTCATTAGTCTGCCAGTGAAAACATTGGTAGCGTATTTTAACTCGGAAAAGTTGGTTAAATTTTTCTTGCAAGCCTAATATTACTACCTAAAAGACCTGTATTCCATGAGGAATAACGTAAAAAGGGGAAAAGGGGCCTTTACTTTCGACTAATTAATAAATATATACTTCGCTAGATTACATTTTAAAATATCGAATCTTGTAAATAGAAACTGGGTTATTATGTCCAAGCTCAGAAAAAATATGTTAGACATGTAAAAGCGTTTGTACAAACCAACTTACAGAAATAAAATCATTTATCATTTACATTTATCATTTATCATTTACCACAGTTTATGGAAGAGATTGCAATGCTCGCAATAATGCAAGAAGACATGGAGCAGCATTATTGTTGTAGTTTCTTTTAGATCTTCAATTAACAATCAGCTTTGCTGTAATGATAATAACTTATTTTTCACAACTCTTCTTCTTCTTTTCAAGTTCATTATTAACTTTTTAGATAACCTAACCTGGGTCTGGTTCATATATATATATATATATATTCAACGTCAGTGGCGTTCATTAGGTCTTCAGAAGTGCAGTTGAATGGACACTCGGTGAACTCCAGCTTATGAATCATATTCTGGTTTATATCATATTTTATAGGTACTTATAAACATGTTCAATGTATGCATGTATTATAACATTCTAAAATAAACAACAGTACCAGTTTGTGCAGTAATTAATCAAAGAGATATAAGCGTTCAGTTTTGTGTGTTTAGTTATTTACTGGCAGCCAGTGGCAACGGATGGAGCCGCCCATTGTTGGAGACATGCGAGTTATAAGCCGAATTATTTACAGCTTGGCGCGGCTGGAGATTGACGGTGGTTTATACAGGATCTACCTATTCATATTTCGGCTTTTTGGAGACTTTAATATTTTGATTACTTGTAAACTACATTTATGAGTTGGTTGCGTGAAAATAGAGAGGATGGCCTTAGGCGTGCACGGAACGAAATATGGTAGCTGATTTAAAAATGAAAATCACGTCTAAACGGCCAGTCGTATTTTTTTGAAAAAATATATGTCACATAAGACCATTTTTATATAATTTTATCTAAGAAAATGTTGAGTTTCATTCGTAAAACATAGTGTAATTAATTGATAAAGTTATGTCTAACACGGGCAAAAAAACGACAATCGCACCAAAATCGCCAGGCGTATTTTAATGAAATTATCTCCATCTGAAAGACAATTTAATTATTTACATTTTGAAAGTCATAGAATAAAACTACGACTGTCGTCGTCATAGCAACGCTTACCGAGATCTGTCTGGGGTATTTCCGTGCCTCGGAAAGCGCATCTAGCCAAGGAGTATCGTGTTACCCAGTTATTGGTTTGTGTTGGTAGGCAGTCGCTCTATGTAAAATACTGAAACGTCACAACTGCATCTGGTTGCAACATATATGGCTGGTACTCGTAAAAGGAATAATAAGAATAAGGAGGGGTGATAGGAATATTTCTTTTACTCATCGTTGAACAGATTCAACAACCTTTCATTCTACACAGTGGCGGCTGGTGGATCATAGAAGTAGTAGTTCACCAACCAAGACGAACTCGTTATTGAATTCATATTCATATGCGTATTCGCATTTCGATTTCGAAATTTCGAAGTCAAATTAAATTTACTGAAATTCACAGGAGCCTATGTAAATCGGCAAACCATCTCGCTAGCGACTTCTAATTCGAAGCCAACGCCATCTAGTTACGTCGTTGTACAACTTGACCAAAATTCAACATTTTGTGGTTTAAGCAAAAACGCGCTGTTAGCTCATTAAATAAAAAGCGCTAGAACGCGCTAAATGCTAGCTGTCAAAAATTGCTTTAAAAATCAGTCAAATTTGGCGCAAAATTCAAACAAAACGCCCAATAATTTGAGACTAGAAATGTATAAACGCAGTTTTAATTTTTTATTGAATCAAATTATGTCATATAAAAGAGCTACATACATTATAGTACTTGTTTAGTTATAATAAAATAAAGTAGTGACGTTTTAATGTAATTATTTTATAAAATAAAGGGATTAAATTAATTCACCATCGTCTGATTTTACTACAATTGCTTCTGAGGCTGAAACATGGTTGGTCTTGATTAGTTTTGCACTTGAATTTATATTTGTCTGTGGATGAAATTTTCCTTACACGTTGTTGGGAAGTTGAAAGTTTGCGCTGTTACTTATTTTTAAAGAAAGTACAGAGTTTCAAAAAGCGCTAGATTTAGCGCTAGGCGCTAGAACGCGCTATTGAACAAAAAAAGCGCTAGATCTGGCGCTGAAAGCGCTAAGTTGGCAGCACTGCTGATGAGCGACTATTGTTCATTATCAAGTTGTATTTTAAATAAGAACACTTGGTATTTTTATATTTTATAAATTAAATCGATACGCCGTTTATTTCCGCAGCGGAATTTTTGCTCACCTTTTTTATTATCTGGTATTGACTGCATATATTTTTGTTCAATGGTGAGTACAGAAAGTGCATTTAACCTGTCCTGGGACATGGTGTTTCTGAGTAACGTTTTAATTCAATTAAGTGTCGAAATCTCACACACAGTCACACACTGTCCCACAACTCACCGCCAGTTTCCCAGCTCAAAATTATCGGAGAATTAATGTGACAAATTGTCAAGCACGCGTTATCTACTGTGATTGGCTGTTGAAAATTCATTCAACCAATCACAGCAGTTAACGCGTGCTTGACAAATTGTCACATTAATTCTCCGATAATTTTAAGCTGGGAAACTGGCGGTAAGTCCCAGTAAAAAAAATAACAATAGAAATAAGAATATAGAAATAACTAAAAGCCGTGATTAACTGCAAAATTGCAAGCAGCGTACTGTGTCTAAAAAATAAACAAACCCCGCGCCCGCCTCACTTCCCACCCGCGTAATGTTGGTACTCGACCCGAAGGTAAATTTCGTTCGTCAAACCTCGCCCGCTCTCGGTAATCTTCGGTTCGCTGGGGCGGCGCACGAGAGTGGTCATATTTTGCCGTACATTTTCTATTGAACTATCTCTGTCTCACGCGCCAGGCGTTTTCGCTCGGATCTCATAGAAGTTGTATGAGCTGAGCACTCGTCGTGCGCTTAGTCGTGCGCCTAGCGCACGGGGAATATTTTTTTTACAGCAGTATACGTCTTATTACTTTAGCAAAGAGCTTAAATTGGCTCGTCATAATTTCGTTAATATTGAATAGATCGTTAATCAGATATTATTAAACATTTTAATTTGTTTCTTAACCTATTATAATCTGGCAGTTCAGCGCACGAGTGAACTTAAAGTACAGCCGCCTCTGACTCTACATATTTTAGAGTAATTTATGATATTATGACCTAGACCTACAGTATATTCCAGTTTAATGAATAAATTATATTACACCCAGTTTACCTGTTAAACAATATATTTCATTATTTGATTATATCTTCTATAATATAAAAATGAATCGCAAAATGTGTTGGTACAACAAACGCCGAATTTGGCAAATTCTTTTTTTTAAATGTTCGTTGAAGTTCAAAAATGGTTATATTTTTTTGTAGGGTAGTGTAGGGTAGGGTAGGGTAATATAGGATAGGGTAGTGTAGCGTAGGGTAGGGTAGGGTAGTGTAGCGTAGGGTAGGGTAGGGTAGTGTAGTGTAGGGTAGTGTAGCGTAGGGTAGGGTAGTGTAGTGTAAGGTAGGGTAGATAAATATTTGGTGTTTTTTATGGCAAAACAAAGTTTGCCGGGTCAGCTAGTTTAAAATAAAGTTGCAGAAAACCCGCAAACTCTTATTAACCAATCATAACAAGAAGTATTAAAATTTCTTTTAAATCCTGCACTTTCTAAATTCGAATTAAGCTGGAGAGCCGGACGCCGCGCGCCGGTAGAACACAAGAGAGACGCGATTTCTTTACGTAGCTACTGTTATTGCACCCATTTGCAAGTCTTTGTTATTCCCTGCACTAGCACGGAATACTTCAGTTTCTCTACACAACATAACAATTTGCTCGTAAACTTTACACTCTGTGAAATAAAAGTTGCGGCAAGGGTTTGTTGAACAATTAAACGGAATGTGAACCACGAACATATTCCATGTTTATGAAGCATTCGACATTAATATTCTCTTGTACTTATTGTTTACCCATGAAAATATTTCTTATTTCTGAAGCTTTCAATATTCATATTCTCTTAGGTATGCTGTATTCCTAATGGAAGCTAATCAAAGATTTCAAAATACTTAGAAGAGTAGAAACTTCCTCGTTGTTCCACATTCTGCTCATGAATATTCGCAAGCTCCCCCGTGCTCGTCTTGTTTGCTTATTTTAATATTCTTAATATGGAGAAAGGAAGAAAAGTATATATTTTCGTAACGAGGGTCGTATAGGATGATGTAGACTACAATATTTCTCGTGGAACCCGTTCCGTGCATTTGTGCTGGCCCAATTTTTTGTTCCGCCTGTGTGGGCAATTACAAAATTCCGGATGAAGCCGACTCGGCTGGGCTTGTTCATACTCGCGTTGTTCAAATACATGCCGTTTTAGCTTTTTAGATGTGCCAAGCCAGTCACTGCAAAAAATCACTCGTTCCACTAGAATCCCCTATTTCAGTCCCCCAGGGGATTATACAGCACTCAATGTTCCACTACGATCCCCTATGCAGGGGATTCTATAAGTACTAATAAGTTCTATTCCTTTAAAGTCCCTTCTAAATAAAAAAAGCCACCTATATATAATCAATATGTAATACATAGAATTAAAAATCGATCTACAGAATGGATTACAATGACGTAAATTAATTTTTATAAAATATGTTAGATGTTGAAAAAAAAAGTACCAAAAGCGTTGAAGAATTTCGCAAGTTCGACTAGTGCAGCGTCTCGGTGGCGTTGGGTTCGAGTCCCACCTAAGGCGTTCGGTTTTTTTCAATGGTTAATTAAACGCTATAAACGCAAAATATAAAAAAAACCTTTTCTACTTAAAAATACTAGGTTTCGGTCTACTTAGTGGCAGGCCTTCCAACGCATCGTCTTCCGGTTCGCGGTCGCCATTCCAGAAGTTTTCGGCCCCTTCGGCCATCCGTTCTGCGAGCAATGTGCCCTGCCATTTAATTTTTGCAATTCTTTGGGCTATGTCGGTAACTTTGGTTCTCCTGCGGATATCCTCATTTCTGACGTAATCACGCAAGGAAACGCCGAGCATAGCCCTCTCCATTGCCCTTTGGGTGACTTAAATCTTTCTGATAAGGCCCATCGTGAGCGGCCACGTCTCGGTCCCATAGGTGATCACTGGCAACACACACTGGTCATAGACTTAGCCTTGAGACACAGCGGGAAATTAGTCGGAAAGATACAAATCTTTCTCGAAGTAAGACCTACCCAACTGGACCGTTTGTCCCAGGTAGACATAATCGTCTACAACTACGAGTGTAGGCCTCCGATTAAAAAAAAAAGTTTGTAAAAACTTTATTTTTGCATGCTCGGAGACCACACACAGACCTACCACCTACCATAAGTAGACCTTATAGGTGATGTTGGTGATGAAAGGCCAAGTGCGCAGTACCCATAACCGGCGTGTGTGTATGACTAGATGTATGAATGTGTATGAAGCAAAAGAAGTATGTAAGGATCGTAGCAGGTGGCGTTCTGTAGTTTCTGCCTACCCCCATTTTAAAAAGGCGTGAGTTTATGTATGTAGAATCCCCTGCATAGGGGATCGTAGTGGAACATTGAGTGCTGTATAATCCCCTGGGGGACTGAAATAGGGGATTCTAGTGGAACGAGTGCAAAAAATGGCATTTAGATGTGAAAAATGTTTCACATGTTTCTTTTTGTTTTTTTTTTAATAATATCCAATATTACTGCAATACTTAAGTACCTACATAAAAGTGATTTTGCAAGTTTTTATTTAATTTCACAAGTAGTCATCCAAATGCGTCGATTTTCCTAATGGACCAAGTGATTAATACATCATTATTCACGATGCCCGGGCGATTTGAAAATGGCCAATATGAGTAGGCAATATGATAAAAACAATTGAAATAATTAAATTGACCGGGCTTTCTGAATTATGCCCATCCGAGTAAAAAAAAGATGTGTTTTTTTTAATTCTTTTAATATTGACATTGGTTTTAATATATAATAGGCAAGTGCTATTATTATTTAAGCAACAAAGTCGACGGGGCTCGTATTTCTGTCTGCAGGGTCTAAAGTAACCTAATATGACCTAACCTATCCGTGATTTTCGGGGTGCCCTAAGCTCCTGAGCTCACTTCTCTCGTTCTTGGACTAATTCATTGATCATAATTATCGAATTTCCCAACCGTTACGCAGCAATATTCATAATGACCAGACAATATGATAAATATAAAAGTTTAAATCAGTATTCATTACATTGTCCGATTTGACCTGACTATATTCATACCCGTACATTATACATAGTGCCCTAGTTAATCACTTGGTCCATGACATATATTTGCTCTCTATTTCCTGAATCAAAGAGCTACGTTTCAAGTTTTGTAGCCAGCACTGAAAATAAATTACGCCATAAACGAATTCAATTCTATTTTCAAAGTTGTACAGCGAACTTAGCGTTTCCACATTTATTATGCAGTGTCAACACAAATATACGTACCGTTAGCACAAAAAATAGAACAACGCGCTACCAACACGAAGTTCCCATATAAAGTTACCTGTTACTTGTGTAGATGCTGGCCGAGTTTGACTGGCTGACTCTACCCGCTCGCGTGTTTACCCCTGTGGTGCTTGAAGAGTTTAATTTTGTCTGCAATTTGATAGAGTCTGGCAAACGAAAGTAGACACTCGAATTATTTGAAAACTTTTTATATGGCAATGCTAAACTAGTGTCAACCTCAGTTTTCCAAAACAAGATGGGGTGTTGTTTTGATTTGTTGTGGCCTTTATAATAGCATTTATTCAGAGAAAAATGAATAAAACAATTAAAAGTGGATTGCGGGAGATGTTGTTTCGCATGATGTCTGAATATAAAAAAAAACAACAAGAGAAAGACGCCGAATTCAAACAAAAACAATGTTGTTTACGTGTGGTGTTAGATGTTTAAGTTAGTATGACACTAATTATTCGATACTTTGTTTTAATTCGTAATTACTATTGATGCAAAAACTATTTATCTATTATTATTCACATTCATTTTATAATAAGTTAAAGACCTTCATAATAATGCATTATGGCTATTAATCAAAAGTTACATTGCATTTTTTTTTTCTTTTACAGAAGTTCTGGAGAATGTAGCAGGGGTTAATGAGATAATGGAAACTATTGAAAAACTTACGGAATTAGAGCAGAAAAATAGGATAAAAACCCTGAACCAGTACCTACTTGGGTGAAATAGCTAGCGGAGGTGTGGAAGAAAATTACTGACCATGTCATACAATGTTGAAAAAAAATATAATGAAAGGGACAGAATTACAGAAAATATTTTATAAATTTCTTGATTAATGTAAGATTAATGTAAGAAACTGATTCCAGTGACTCTAATGAATATATACACTTGGAAGTCTTAGATTCAGATTTTGATTAGGGTAGTGAATAAACCAAAATTATTATAGAATACTATTGTTTTATTTTATTCGGATTGATAGATACGTAATATCTAAAGTATTGCCTGCCTAAACTACCTATAGTATTTTTATTCAGACGAAGTAAAATTAATAATTCTTAAGTATCAAATTAGGTTATTCCAAGTATTTCATACGAGTTTTGGGGTTGCTATGCTGAGATTTTTTAAATTTGCCGCGCTTTTTCAGTCTCTACTTTCGTTTGCCAGACTCTAACGTGCTTGCTGTTAAAGTGAACTACTTTTAAAATTAATGTATGTGGGTCATAATCAAAATCGAAGTTTGGTTATTGGTGAAAATAAAAGTCGTCAGATTGCGTGCAAAATCAACATTTAATTGCAAAATATTCAAAATAATATAATCACATGTCTGAAAAAGATCGACTTTAATTACTTTTGTAAATATTGCCACTATTTACTTTTTATAGGCCACAGAAAATATCAAGCTGACCACAGAAATGATTGAAAAGAACTTTTAAAACAATAGTGTAGGTATTAAAGAAAAACAAATAACTTGTAATGATTAAATGTCTCCGGCGTAATCAAATAACCAATTTTTTCTTTAAATCAAATCACAGTAAACTCAAATAAAAAAATAATTGTGAGATTCCACAGGAAATTATTAATTGTCCACAGAAGATACCAAAATAATCAAACATACTTCTATAATTGACACAACTATTAAAAAATTTCTTCATCAGTATCACTATCCTTAAAAAAATTACTGACCATTCTCTTGGTTCTATGAAGTGGTACAACAAAATCATCAGAATCGTCTGAATAAACATCTTCTATGTGAATTCTCTTTCTTGATACTGTAGAACGTATTTCTATTGAGCCTTCAGATGTGGGAGAATCGCTTAAATTGGTATTGGTAGTAAAGGCATTCGAAGTTCCTATTCTAGATAAAGGTCTAGGGCTTAAAGTAATTGGGATTGATGCACTATGTGGCGAACTGGGTTCTTTTGATGGTGAATGTAACAAATCAGTCTCAATTTGAATTTGTCCAATCTCATAGTGGCTGCATTTGGTATGAGCTGCACAGATTATACAACTTAACCGTCTTGCATGCAGTATATTTGGTTGCTTTTTGGACCAGCAAATTTGGTGAACTTTAAGTGTACCTTTAAAAGGGCGTATGATATTTGATGTTGTAATTTCTTCGATTTCTGCCACATGAGAATCATCTATGCCAATCACTTCAATACCTTTACATTTACTTTTCACGCAAGTTAACAATGAATTAAAATCTGAAATATCTGACCCAGTTGCAACTGACCGGTCACATGTACGTTTAATACAACCTCCCACACCATCGGGAGCTCCTTTACCATGGCCTGCTTCACTGTAATGCCATGTTATAGTTTCAACATTTAAAACTTTGCCAATATAATTAACAATCAAATGAAACATAGTTTTGTTTCTGTATTGCGTAGTGGGTCCGTCGCTTAGTATGTGAAAATCTGTTAAATTTGGCGACAAATCTTTGATTTTTTCTAGAATGGGTTTCAAATGAACACAGATAAGTATGGGATCATGTCTTAAGTTTTCTGATATTGTACACATTGAGATTGGCTTTACTAAATTGTTTGGCGGTTCAGAATCAGTATAATAGTATACGGAAGTGTGCAAGCTTATCTGCGGTTTTGAACCGCCAAAGTGAGCAGATTGGATTTCAGCAGAATACTTACACATATAGTTTTCAGAGAAATCAATGTGTAAAAGACCCTCAGAGGGTGTTAAATTTTGTTTAATAAAACGAATCGTCTTTGATTGATTAATTATGTTGGCACAATGCTGCATAAAAATAGGAATATTAGTAAACAGAAGATTTACCAATACCTGATTTTTTGTATTTATTATTTCTTTGACAGTCTTTTTGCAAGTTTTTTCATGCCCCTTAACAACGATAGTGACAGTTTTTGTGACCCATCTACTATAGGAGATCGAGTCATTCTTATTGAAATTATCTAACTGGATAGTTTTGTTATAACAAATTGGACATTTTCTTTCTAAACAGTTGACACTGAGGACATTATCGCAGCATAAACTTTTAGCAACTTCAATAGCAGTATTTTGAGTAATGATTTTTGAATTTCGTAACGCACGGACAATCAAATCATTGTTAGTGTGAACTGAACACAGACAAGTATCTCTTGATGATACTTTTGGAAAGATAATCCAAAAAGGACGATATCGTCTAAATGTTTGGTAAGACAATTTAAGTCCTGTTTTTTCCATAAAAATCTTGTGTAAATTAAACAAGGTGTCATTAAGGAGACGTATTTGCATTTTTTTCTTATTGCGAGTGATAGTCTCTTTTTTGCCCGCTGTAAGCCTACTATACTCATCTTCTTGTAAAAAATCACGAATTTTATTTTTAATAACTAATTTCTTTGATTGATTGCTACGCGTAACCATATTATTTTTATTTTGGCTATTTTTGTTAGCCCTTATTAGGCGCATTTTGTATTTGTTTAGCTTAGACTCTAGAATGGTTAACCTTTGCTTAAGGTAAAGATTTTCAGATTTTAATTTACGCTTATTGCGAGCAATCACTGCTCTGCCTGATGCAATTCTTGAATGGGTTGAAACAGAGGAAGTCGGTGTGCAAGTATTTGATAATTGTTCTTGCTGCTTTTTATCCTCACGACGTTTTCTTGCTTTATCTCGCCACATCTTTCTTATTTGGCGCTGTTGACGTGGTGTATATTGTTCAATCGTTTTCACTAATCCTTGCTCCTTCTTTTTATGATACCTGTCTCGATCTTTTCTCCTTCTTTCTTCAATAGCTGCGTCATCTAATCTCGCCCGAGCACGACGCATACTTTGTTTTTTTTGTTCTCGGCGTCTTCTCTTTTTTTCTTCCTCTGTCATTTTTTTCCTTGGAGGCATGGTTGCTAAAACAAAATAAGCTACATGCAATTTCTGCGATTAAAATAAAACAAATACACTTGTGTGTACCCATACAAACAAACAAAATACACACAAAACAATAATAGTAAAATCTAGCTTTTTTATTTCATAAGCGCATTAAGCCAATAATATATAATTTAAAAAAAAGCCAAAACGTGAGTAAATTGAGCAATGGTTATTATATAAAAAAATATTAAAAAAAGAGCATAAACACAATAGCATAACTTCTGAGAAATACTATCGCTATCACTATTATTAATATTATCTATTCTGTTGACAGTCGTCCCTTCGGTGGACACAGAAACACAGAAAAGATTTCCACAGAAAGGACTAACTTGTACAAAATTGAATAAAACGTCGCAAACTTAAAGGTTAGAAAAGCAACAATGAAAAATTCGTAAAGATGTTCATTTAACTCAATAAAGCAGAGTTTTTCGTATTCATTTAGTACACACTTACCGAAATATTTTATATCAAGGAAAGACACACGATCTTTGACGAAAAACTTGGATATCACAAATTTTAAATTCGTTAAAGCGCACTGTACCATCACATCATCTCAGCAGATTGACAACTGACAACTACATAAGAGTTGCCAGCGTCAAAATAAAAATATCGATTTGTAACTTGTGAAATCGATTCTTGACTGCGGTTATCTTGGGTCCACAGAATGGATACGGATTCTGTAACGAGTTGTTTAATCTGTTTTTACTAAAAAACAAGTGGTAATATTTTTCGAAATTGCAAAAATATGTAAGTTCAAAACATTAGTGATTGATTATTAACAGTCTGACAATGATAAAAGTAAACATTTATTTTTGACACGCATGCAAAGTTACGAACTCCCATTAGTAACAGGTCCACTGAAGGGGACTTTCACCTACTATAGGCTTAAAAAAACGACATTTAAAAATAAAATGAATAATCTACATCACGCACATGTTACTTTAGAATGAAAATCTTGTCTATGATCCGATTAATTATTTATTATGTCTCATTAACACGAAAAAAATAAGTGATAACACTTTTTCCGCCGTATTTGATTATGACCCATGTGTATTTCGTGTTTGCATTTGGAAATATTATTGATGGTATAAAACTGATTATAGTTATAAATGCAAAAATAAATCACAGCTTATAGGACCACATCTACTAATTTCCATCATAAGTTCACAGGCGTCGCGCAGGTGTCACTCTGAATGTTTATCTTCCTCTCCTACACTGATCTGCGACCACAGAAGGGTCTGGAGCATAAATTATTACCTAACCAACCCATAAAATCGTAGTACAAGAATTATTACGGACACAAAGTATCTTCGATTTTATATCAAGGGGCGGCAATATACTTCCACATAAACGATCTCAACTATAGCACTCACGCAGATATATTTCTACTGCGGTTTATAGTGAAGTAATATTTAAACTTAACAAATAAATTAGCTTCCTAATGCCTACTATAGAAGACATTGTTCTATTTAACAGTACAGCTTCCAGTAGAAACAAATCTATTGTAAAATGGATGTTTTCACCCTTGAAACAAGCGTTTTAGTTCGCGTATTTCCTCTTCAAAACCCAGGACAATACACACAATAGAGAAAACTCAATAACGAGAGTGCGCTAATTACAATTTCAAAAGTTTCTATCGACAAACGTAGGTATTGTAGTTCTCTCGGAATTATGGAGAAAAATGGCCGCCGCATTACATTTCCCTTTATAAAATATAGCGGACGGAATGCGAAAATTTGTTCGGAGTGGCCCGCTCTCCCCTTTATTCATCGTCAAACGTTTTGATAAGTTGATTTTTCATACTGTTCCGGTTCGGACGTTGGGAGCGTGGCTCATCCAGTTTCTGTACATGTTGAGATCCGTAGTTCGCAAGCCGGATGCTGAGGCAGGACAGCTCCCTGAGGTGTCTGTGCTCGTAAATCCAGGTTTGAATGTTTGTTTATGCATACTGCGGACCTCAGGGATATGGCATGCGGTAGTTTGAAGAAATATAAAATACGCGATAAGTGCTGCTCCAGTGAAATGGTGATAACCGATATTTTATTGGGAGGCAGATTATTACCCTACTGGTCAAATCCATTATTTATTAATAGATTTTTTATTTAGAATAGTACAGGTAAGTCCTAAATCGATCTAAAAATATGTGACTCTGAGACAATGGTAAGTCTTTCAGGAATAAAAATGTTGTAACAGCGATCCTCGAGTTGAATCGAAAGTTGTTAGTTATTTTGTTTAACACAATCTATCAGTTTTCAGACCTTATCTAATAGCGGCGTTTAATCTTGGTATGGATGTTAGTTGCTATGGTTACTTAAATAAGCTTAAGGTCGTTTTTGTAAATTAAATCGTATTTATAATAAACATTATTAATTTCGTAACAATAGTTATTTGTGCAACAAGAGAGCTAAGTTGGTTTTTGCCGTGAGTGTTGATTTTGAATCCCGAGTAAGCGAAGGATTCTATATTTGAATCACGAGCGTAGCGAGTGATTCTAGGTTAGAATCCTGAGTGCAGCGAGGGATTCAAAGACACGAGATGCAAATAACTTTGGTCTCGTGTAGCACATACAACTTTTCACTTCAGCAGCGAGAACAAATAATCTAAAGGTAAAAAATACAACTTGGTAATATTTAAACCACATGTATATTTGTAAAAATTAAAAGTTAAAAGTAAAATTATTGCAGTTTTGCAAATTAAAAGTACCTACCAGTTTTGTTTGGAACCAATGGAACCGATATTGTTGTTTTAGCGACTTCAGTTTGACTATTCACTGATTCGCTTTTTACATACTGCTTCAATTCTTCCGGTGTTAAATTGCAGACATCATCACTGGATTCACTCATATTTATTTATTATTATTTTAATAATATCCAACGTGTATCGCACTTTGTTGCTAGCGAACAGAAGAAGGAAACATTTTTTTTTTTTTTGTACGCCCTTCTCGGGCAGGCTAAGGTTTTGGACCATACCGCCTCGTCTTCAGTGTAATTTTAACATCATTTAGTATGCATTAGAATACGGGTGTAACAGATTCTAATGGTTTTTGGAGTATTTGGCAACAAATCGTATCGAGTCAGCCTTCCCAGTAAGCTTTGCGGAGGTAGTCAATACTACAATAAAATTCTCCGCTCCACTATCTTGTGATCGCTTCTGTCAATGATTTCACATATTGTCCAGTTGCGTAGACAGTTGAGACACAAAACTACACCAATTTTATATCACAATATCCACTAGGAATCAATTTGCAAATAATATTAACAGCCGCTGAACTTCACTGGAAAAAATCCCGCCAAAAACTCCAGAAGAAAACAATAAAAATTTAAAGCCCGCTATTTTTTAAAGATGCGTTCGGAAATTGCACTGTAATAGTGTCGTAAATTATTCTGTCACAATAAAGATTGTTAAAACTTTAAATAATTATGTAGATACATGATAAACTTCGTATTTTTTACTTCAACATCTCTTTATTTGATTATAAAAAAATATAATTCGATTATTAAGAGAAAAGTATACCTAATAATTACATTTAAACCTTGATTTGAAATTTTATAGATGACGTGTTTCCGAACGTTTTATTGTTGGTTTCTTTTTTGAGCCTATTATATATGGAATTTGAAAATCGAACTTCGAATCGACTTGTTTCTATCTCTCGCTCTTTTCGTATCGAAGTGACAGAACAAAGTGAAGTTGAAATCTTTCGAATGTTGTGAGTAGACCCAGCACTAACACGGCATTAAAAAAAAATAATTAAAAAGTTACTTTGTCTCACGCTCGCAGCAAAATCGAATTTTGCTCACTGTCTTTAAGCAGCAAAACCTGCTTGTTTGAGGTGCTGAGGTGAAAAAGTCCTTTTTTCAAGACCGGTGTACCTGTAGACAATTATTTATTGCCCGAAAATGCCAGAGATTAAAGAATGTCGTTCCATTTACAAATATTTACAACGCTTTTATCCTTAGATAACAGGTCGTTTGTCGTAAAAATATACATTACGAAATGCTATTATATTTTTTCTTTTAATCTTTTTTTTAGTCAACACTGAAACGGATGAAATGTATATTATTATATTAAATTTTTGGCTGTATTTTATGTATTTTCTGTCGGTTTACGAAGTGATCTGAAATGTTTGAATTTCTTATTTTTTTCGGTATTTAATTTGTTGTTACATACTACACAAAAATCTACGATAAAATCTGAAATGAGAAAGAGCTAATATTTTATTGAAATCGCGGATGTATCGCGGGGTGTCTTGAAGGTTATTTCAGGGATGGTAAATTATATTCACTATGCGTGAATACTGGTATCTATGACGCAATAAAAAGCGATGCGTGCTCCGTGTGTGAATGTGGGGCTAAAGCGATAAATTGCGTCGCGCAGTGATTTACGGCGCGCCCAGGGCGCCCGGATTACGGCCCGCCCGTTTGTTGATTACCTCTGCTATCATTTTATTAAATACTGAATTAGGTGCTCCCATTGCTAATTATAAGACCCTTGATCTTGTAAACAGCAAAGATTCAAGAGTAACTTCTTTTTTTACATCTTTCAGTGAGTTTTTAACAGACACTGTCGTGTGAGTAGAAGGCAAAATTTTCGCTTTAGAGAACTGTTATCTAAACGTCTCAGGTTCGAGAAAGTTTCTGACTAATTACTTTGCTCTAAAATAAAATTATTCTGAGCGATAAAAGACAAACCTAAGCCGAGACCAAAAACAACCACGAATTTCTAAACAAAATGGAGCTCGAATAGATCAGACTGAACAATAACATCTTTTGAACACTTTTCCAATACTTACATAACGTTCCCTCAATTTGATCCTGAGGCAGTGAGGCCTGTCAGAAATATGCTCGGCGTTCGTATTATAAAAGTGACAATACTTCAAAAAGTTATCCCGACATCATCCCGCAGCCAGGGAGTGGACGGAAAAATCGAATGTCAAAATTTGATTGATGTCATCCCGTCCGACCGTTACCAAGCTTTTACCGCCCGTGATGACCTAACAAAAGCTGCTGTGTCACCCACTGACGACATTTTTTTTCCAACCATGTAATTAAATGTTGACCGAAAATGACCTTACTTCTAAGCTAGGACCGTTACAGAACGGATAAATCATCCCTTGAATGATACAGAGGTTTTTAAATAATTTGTTCTATAATAAAAACAAACAACGATCAACAACCCATTTGTCAACCGCATGTGTTCATCAATGAGCATTTACGGACGGAAATTGTGTCGTAAGTATTTCCATTTGATATTAAAATAATCATTATCGCTGTAACATTAAACCTCTGCATTTGTAGAACTGAAAAAAAATACCAAGAGAACTAATTAGTGTGCTCACATCAAACGTCCTTTGACACATAGAGACTGATTTAACCAACATTATCTGCGACAGAATCTCTACAGATTGATTGGTATCCGAGAAGCGTCGATCAGGGCAATTCTACGTTCTTCAGAAGGCTTCAATTGAAAGGCTCCCGCCAAAGCATTTGCGTCCTTCGATCTCTTTGTGATCATGCTCTTTGATCTGTGCCTGTAGGTGCCGCTTATTCCAAATTCCTTTCACATTTGACCATTCTTTTTCTTTATGACGAATGCCTAAGCCTAACGGCTATGTATTGTAGGTACACTATTGTAGGATCACATACCTATATTTCTCGCCAAGTGAAGAGGCATTTTCAAAGTGCGTTACGTTTGAACATAGAGTTATTTGTGTTGTTCCATAAAATCAGGTAGGGTGTGGGTAAGACGTTTATTCATAAAAACATAAGACTCCGCGTGGTAATAATAATATTCTTATAAAATATCAGGTAAATGCTTTATAGCTGAACACTCGAATTGATATCATCTCTACAGAAGACTACATTTTGATTTTGACAGTGCTATTGATTGAAAATAAATACTGCACATAAAGTATTCTGTGCAGCCAGGACTTTAAAGAGTTTGAGAATCAAACCTCATTCCAACAATTTGTTGTTTTGAAAAGTTCGCTAAACTACATTGATCTAACAACATTTCTTTTTTCATAAACCACGCTAGACATCCTACCATTCCACTATCTTCTAAAGAGATTCGTGGATGCAAACACTTAGCATAAATCTTATATTAAGAACTATAAAGTTCATCTCATCTTGGTAACGACGGGTTGGTGTCAATTCATGTAGCCGCATCTTCACTACGTCAGCCAATGTTTGCGGTAAAACCTCAGCACACGAGCGAAGCGACTCAAACAACCGAAAATGTTAAACGCTGTACACTGTGCGCTCACTATGAAATATCTTATCAAATTAAGAGATGGAACGTGCAGGCGGAGCCGAAGTGGAATAGTAACCAACTAGTGATGGAGACTGCGGTACAAGTCGGGCCGACGTTAACTTCTCCAGTGCTAAGGGGCTTGCGGCTGCTCGGGTGAGCTGACACTTTGATACCAATAGCGTTTAGCGAACTCCTGAAGGAATTGTGAACAAGTTGGGACTTGTACCCGACGTCTCGTGAGGTAACCTACGTCAGTAGCAGACACCACCTGAAGTGATTTACCGCGAACGTGATGTAATCAGAAGGGAGTCGTGCGGAATATTAAATAAATGTAACAGGTCACAGAGCTTTTCGAAAATGTGTTATTCCGAAAATATCTTCTCAAACTTTGCCGCGACGGATTTCGCCTCCGCGTTAACAAATATGTAGGTTACCTACACTTGTTATTTCCAAGGATCGAACCAAACAAGATGAATTCGTAGCTTAAATGCCATATCACAAATCAAGTCGTAAAGTAAAGCATCAAATAATTACATTGAACGAATTATAAAACGGAAGTAAAAAGCGTTTGTAAAGGGTCATCATCCTAATTGAATTCATTTCACTGCGTGCCTATCAAGTTTCAAGGAAAAAGTTTTAAAGAAATAAGCCGTTTTAACTCAGACACATTTATTATTAAAGGATGGAGATGTAAAAGAGGCATGACTTAAAAAGTGCGGTCACGTCGTGCGCTCGACGCTCAGCCGTCCTCCGCGAACGCTCAGTGGCTCTTGGACTCAACAAATATCCATTTTGCTCGGCGACTGACTCTTGTTCTCATAAGTTTTGTGCTTATTGTCTCTTAATGGCCGCTATTTGCTTGAATATATCTTTTAAAAGTCTCACTACTTTTCGGGTTAACGTAATTCACGGGGCTGTAAATCTTTTTTATTAAATGTAGCTTTACTTAAAATTCTATTTGGCAATAAAATATGGTATATTCTTACGGTACTTATAAGTATATATATACATTTTGCGCCATATTAAAAATGAACCAAAAGCCTAACTGTAGACGTGGAGATGCCTAGAGTATTTTATTCAGGAGCTAAGAGGGCCCGGAGTACAGTGATGAATATTGAAGCCGCCGAGATGGCTAAATAAAACATTGTGTATGGAGGCTGAATATTATAACAGCGGTGTGCCCTCCGGCCGACCCGAGCCTCAGAACAATACACGGATTGTGAATAAAATTAAAAATATTACAAAGCGTCTAATTTTTTTTCATTAAATGGGTCGGCGGTGGTATGTTGTTGAGGAAAATTTTGTGGGGCAATGAATCATCCATACCTATTGTATGGAAGCTACGTTGTACGAAACCTAAACAAATACCGGCGATATTTGAACTACTAGAGCAAACAGATTCCATCTTATGAGTACGTATGTGAACTCCCACTAATAACTTTTAGGAAACAGCGAGTACTGTAACCTTACAGTGTAGTTCCGCCGCGTTCTGCCTGGAAATCTACATAGCACTAGTTTGATAATTAGACTGTGGTATTACCTGCGAAATTAGATTCATAAACGTCAAGTGTTGTTACTGCAGCGCAATATGAAACGAAATGGAAGGGCGACGCAGTGAGCGTGAGCTGGATGGAAATTGCAATATCCGAGCGAGCTGAATTAGACCCAACACTCTTCCTAACTAGAAACGACACCGTCCCAGCTGGAGACACAATACAACTTTTCATCTTTCACGAGCTTGGTGACTTTTGTATTATAAATTTATAAAATGAATTTAATCCGTAAAATGTTTTGAAGTAGCGGACAGAATTTAATTTCATCCGTGAAAGTGTTTGCTTAAAGAAATTATCCAATTGTTTTTTTTATTGTCTACTAGCTGACCCAGCAAACTTTGTTTTGCCATAAAAAGACCAATTATTTATCTACCCTACCTACCCTACCTTACACTACCTACCCTACCCTACACTACCCTACCCTACCCTACACTACCCTACCCCACCCTACCCTACCCTACCCTACCCTACCCTACCCGACCCTACACTACCCTACCCTACACTACCCTACCCTACACTACACTACCCTACCCTACACTACCCTACCCTACTCTACACTACCCTACCCTACCCTTTTTTTTTTTTTTTTGATAACGCTGGAAAAAAATGCATTACGCATACCCGCCCATCGGGGGAATGGACGGGCTATGTGGGACTCCCCGGGCAAGCCCGGTATACCCACTAAAATAAACCAGCGCACTCCCGCATCGTCTGTGTGGAGGAGGACTGGGAAACCGGCACAGCCTTTACGCCCAGTCCTCCGCCGACGACTGCCCACCATAATGGCGGGCCCCGCACGCCCCTCCCTCAGTGGAGGGGCCCGGGAATGACCGTGAGTGCTCGGCCATTCCCGCCCGACGAGGGTGGCGATTGTGCAATGCAGACGACAGGCGCCCCCGCACCTGCCGCCCGCTAATCACCACCAGGGGGTGGGCGCAGGCGATCGTACAACGGCCCCTCCCACCCCCACCGCTGCCTCCTTTTGCGACATGGCGTCCTCGCAAAAGGAGGCAACCGCCGCCCAGGCCTCCCCGCTCCCCAGCATGGATTTACCACACCGGGAAGCGAGAGGACCTGCCTTACTACCTCCTCAGGGCACGGCGCAGCTACGCCCCCGCTGGGCACACCTAGACGGTGTGCCGCGCCGTGCCCACACCGCACTGGACCTAACGGTCCCCTCCTATGCGGCATCTGGCCAGAATCCGCGAAGGCCAGATGCCGCCCTCCGCGTGTGCGGCGAAGCGTCGAGACCGACGCTCCGCCGCCTTCTCCTACCACCGACTTGTCCCTGCCGACCATCCCACGTCAAAGGAGGGTCGGCAACGACAAGTCATCACCTCCTCGTGGGCCCACCTCCCGCCCCCGAGCCGCGGCCACCCCCACCCACAGGCGAGATTCCGGGCTGCAGAGCCAGGTGCAGAGCGGGCAAAGCCCGGATGCAGAGCCGGGCAAAGCAGGGTGCAGAGCTGGTCAGTGCACTCGGGGAACTCAAACCGCACGAGTACCGAGTGCAAAGCCAGGTGCAGAGCGGGCAGAGCCGGTCACTGCAGAGCCGGGCAGTGCAGGGTGCAGAGCTGGGGTGCCCCGGGCGTTCCCCCCCGCAGGGGAAGGCGGCCCGCCCAGAGGCAAGGAAGTGAGCCCCACCGCTTACCTACCAAACCTAACCTACCCCACCCACCCCAACCTACCTACCCAGCCTACCCCTTCGTCGCGTCTGGAGTGTCCCCTGCTATTCAGAGAAACACCCAGAGCGACGAGTCCCCCCCCTACCCCCCCGTCAGGTATTCGCCACCGCCAACAAGAACCCACGAATGGGAAGTTATTGACGGTGCCCAGGGTGCACCAGCCCAGCGGGTTGCTCTTCCCCCCGGACGTATCCGAAAGAGACCAGCAACCAACTAGGCCAACGTGGAGGTTACCTGACCCGCACCCCACCCTACCCTACCCTACCCTAACCTACCCTACCCTACCCTACCCTACCCTACCCTACCCTACACTACCCTACCCTACCCTACCCTAACCTACCCTACCCTACCCTACCCTACCCGACCCTACACTACCCTACACTACCCTACACTACCCTACCCTACACTACCATAACCAACTTTTGTTTCTACCGGCAGCGGCGATCTAATTAAAATTTAGAACATAAAAGTTGCTATTGTGAGTCAATTTTAAAAGATAGACTTATGCTGTCGAGGACTTTTTTGTAGAACTTTTAAAGAGAAAAATTTCCATTATACATGATATTTGCGTAACTTAAACCGTTTACGCAGCGCACGCAATGGAAGCTCTCAAAAAGGAATATCTTTGCCCGTTTTTGCAATATTTTTCATTTATGCTCGGCTCCTATTGGTCGTAGCGTGATGTTATATAGCCTATAACCTTTCTCGATAAGTGGACTATCCAACACAAAAATAATTTTTCAATACCAACCAGTAGTTCCTGAGATTAGCGCGTTCAAACAAACAAACTCTTCAGCTTTATAATATTAAGTATAGATTAACAAAATTTGTCACGTTCAGTATGTTAAGTAGTTTCATTATATAGATTTCGTTTCATTTGGCCTTTACAAACCAAACAAACAATCGGGGCCGATTGTACTTGGTTCTACGTGCGTCCAGTGACGCGTGCCTTATACCCGGCTTTGTTTCTAAACGGGCAGATAAATTGACAATATTAAAGACAACGTGGGATGTAAAGAATAGTTAAAAATAGATCCCAGAAAAAACCTTGTTTAACCAGATTTCATCAAAAATCAATTTTAAACTTACTCTTACGAATATTCTCATCTAAAATTTTGTTATCTTCTGTTAGCACAAATCCCCTTCTAAACTGAACACATCTAGTAGAATTCTTTATGACATACATTACGTAGGCCTGGTGGGAGATTGGATCGCACGAGCCAGCCTCACTAAACTTCATTAGTCAGGTTTGGATAACAGTGCGACGTCAGATCATGTCGTTAAGCATTGAGTTCAACATTTACCGACGCCGACTCTGAGCCGCGGAACGAGCTTGTGTAAGAGCTAACTATGTATTATACTTAGAAAATATATTTACGTAAATATTTAGAAAGTAAAGGAATGAAGGAAGAAAGAGATTTTATTTGCGCCAGGTATGAAGCATACCATAAAAACGAAAAATCTGGCTCAAGTTCATTCACTATGAAAGCACCGAACGTTTCTCTAACAAAAAGATAAACTGGGCTAAAATTAACTTTGCCATTGGAAAACTGTTGTCGCCATACATCGACATCGGTCGCGGTCCGTTTACCAATTAATCTGCCTTTTGCCAACTATGTTGGGTTCGGCTGCCAGTCTAACCGGATTCAGCTGAGTACCAGTGTTTTACATGGAGCGACTGCCTATCTGACCTCCACAACCCAGTAACTGGGTAACACGGTACCTCTTGGCTAGACTGGTGTCAGATCTCAAGCTTCTAACTACTCGTAACGACTGTCAAAGATCTTCAAATGACAGCCGAGACCAACGGCTTAACGTGCTTGCCGAGGCACGGAGGAAACTCGGTATGTTGAAATGGTCACCCGTCCACGGACCGACCTCGTAAGCGTTGCTTAACATCGAAGATAGACTCGTGCAGCTTTATATAGCATTATTATTTAGCCATGAGCTCCTCCGCGGTCCGTTTACCACTGAATATATTTTATAAGCGCATTTTTTTTGTGGATTACAAATTTACGGTTTTCGGATTTATTCCTTCGCTTGTGACAGACTTTGTTTCTTGCGCAAGTTCTGTTATTTTGTAAGGTTTCCTTTTTTTTCCTTTTGAGGATTGTAACCCTAAAAAACAATAATATAAACTGAAATACAAATAGTGTAAATATACATCATACCGTTTGACTTGTGTTGTGACTTGTGTCATATAAGATATCATAATTGGCTACGAACCTAAGACTTTCAGTTTAGATATGTAAAACAAGACCAGTATACATGCCGAAGGTTGCCGCAGTATACATAAACATATTCCGTAGGTATATCGAAGTTGGCAGACAGGTAGCACTTGGAGCAGTCCCAAAGGAGCAGATACCTCGATTCCCACTTTAACGGAGCCGCGCATATTGTCTTATTCATACGGTCTGATAGACACGAACTATAGAAGCGTACTGAACTACGCTTTGTTGGAGGCACCTGAATATCTTCATATTATATTCAATAGATATTGATCTCACTCGACGTGAAAGAGATACGACATCAAAATGTGTCAAGGAAAACTGAAGTTATTTTATCCATCGTTAAAAAAAGTCTGAAGTATTTAATTCAATATAATTCGTTAATTATGTGTCAAACACGTTGATCGGCATTATTTTCCGGTGCACCTTACAACACACGTAGTTATTGTGCTCCATCATACAGTTAGGGTCATCGTCCAAGACCCGTTTATAAGGACACCCGCCGGCAGTTATACACAAACCACCAGATCCACATTTAGAGATGATCGAAGCTGAAATGAAAACAAACCATAGTTATTCATTCGACTCTTTCTAGCCGACTGCCGAAGGAGGGTAATGTGTTTATCAGTCTATGTATGTATTGTTCTTTTGTGGCGTTCTAGAGACCAAACGCGTTGGTCGATTTTGATGATTCTTGCGTCAATCGATTCGTCTTAACCTTGCGAGTGTCACTGACTACTTTAAAATCACTTCTAACTATTTCAGTGTGAAAGCTTTTCAATTTTCTGTTTAGTTACAATATTTATCACATTTCAAATTAAAAACGATTTATTTGCAGACCACTTCCTCTTATTTTCATCGTTGCCAGTAAATATACATAAAAAACTGTAGCATAGAGGTTTCAAATGAAAACAATTCATTCCGGTGTTGCCTTTTCAAATATTAAAACGAAACTAAAATATTATTACGAAAACGTGCCTACTACAAAATTTAACTTTCAATTTATGGTCATTCGAATTCTGTTCGAACATAACATTGCTTGGTAGGCAATTATTGTATTATGAAGTCGAAACGATTTGTAATTAAAATTAAACATGAAACTGTGTGAAACAAGAGTAAAATATTATAGGAACCGTTAAAATAATCCTTATTATAAATGTTCGGGTGTAATTATAGCAATCTGAAATAAGGCATATATACTTTAAAAGTCATTTTCATTACCAGCTTCATTACAGATAGCAAAAGTTAGAGACGTCATACTTATACATTATGGGAATGGGAATGAAGACCTGGATCGGGTAACAAGCATGATATCCGATAAAATGCAAACTATGTTTGTGTTTGAAAGGTCTTTCAAGGTCCAAATCCCTACAATAGAGGACTGGACGAAGGGAATCGATCCACCAGAACAAGATAGTCTGGTATGGTACACTGATGGATCCAAAATGGAATCAGGTACAGGAGCGGGAATATACGCAAAAGGTTACAAATGTAGCAGAAGCTTAGGGAAGATGGCAACTGTATTCCAAGCAGAAACATATGCCACAATAACCTGTGCTCAAGAGAATATAGATAGAGGAACCAGAGGCAAATCCATATATATTCTTAGTGACAGTCAGGCTGCAATCAAAGCCATGGCATCCTACAAAGTGGACTCCAGACTTATTCTGGACGCTATCCAGGCCCTAAACAGGCTTGGGAAGCATAACAGGGTAAGACTGATGTGGGTCCCTGGGCACAAAGGAATCCATGGTAACGAAGTGGTAGATGAACTGGCAAGAGAGGGCTCAGCAAATGATTTTGTGGGTCCAGAACCATGTGTAGGCATTTCGACGTGTCTCGTCAAAGCCACATTTAGGGAGTTTGCAGATCAAAAACAACGAAAACATTGGCTGTCTAATACCGGTCTACAACACTCCAAGAAATTCCTAGGCTATACGTTCAAAGCCCGGGAATGCATTTGGAATATGAGCAGGGGGCAAATCCGTTACCTGCTTGGGGCCTTTACTGGGCACTTTGGAACCAACGACATGCTCATGAAAATGGGTCTAACCGCGACACCCATGTGCAGGTTGTGTGGGGAACATACGGAACGCATGGAGCACCTTCTGTGCACATGCGATGCACTGGCTGGTAAGCGAATGAGTCTCCTAGGGGTTGGATATCCAAAACCAGAAGACTATAGGCTCATATCTCCTAGTCTCGTTGTAAAACTCATGAAAAGTGTTTTCAACGAGATCGGCGAGGAGTAAGTTATCTAGGGGAACACAATAGATCCCATGGGTCGAAGTGTCCGAGTTATTTCTCGGCCCCTCCACAAGATAAGATACTTATACATTAAGGTTTCCAATTCACCAAACAATTATTGGATTTGATTAAAGAATAAAAAACTTTTATACAAAAAATACTACCGACTTCCAACTAAAAACACTACAAAGTGAAAAATAACTTTCTTTTTCGAAGTCGGGGTCCATAACGAAAAAAGTTGGCACCTACCAAAGACACCGACTCCGAAAAAGAAAGTTATTTTTCACTTTGTAGTGTTTTTAGTTAGAAGTCGGTAGTATTTTTTTGTTAAAAAGTTTTTTATTTTCACTTTTTAGTTGTACCTAATGCAAGTCTTAGGTAAGGTACTTATAATGCCAGAATTGATTACCCAAATACCATGAAACTTGAACATAACCGGTGAAATGAGAGTGTACCAAGGTGAACTGAACACATCTGCGTACCCCTTTAGAGCGTACTGGCATGATGTTATGTTATGAAATGGTATAAACAATAAACAGACATGCGATTGCAGCAATCCCGAGAGATTTGCCGTTATTTATTGAAGAGTTCTGTTGTATATCGCCGAAGTTCTTTTTCAGATCTTCACCAACTTAAAATGGGACCAATTTCGGAACACACTCTAACAAACGACATTTTTTTTTTTAATCGGTCCACATTTGACGGAGATATCGATGAACATAAACAAAAAAAAACAAACGAACATAGAGCCTCCACCATTTTAGAAAGTCGGTTAAAAATAATATATATAGAACAGTACCTATAATCGATGCTATATACCACAGAATTTTAAATTTTGCCTTCTTGTTGTAGTTGTACATTTTTAAAACCAACTAAACACGCGCAAGATACATTTTAATGAAGTAGGTACTTATTTATTTAATGCCTATTGTTAAATTACTTCAAATACGAGTTAGGAAAAATATGGTTTCGTATATTTCAAATTTAACCTTACCTGGCATACCTTTTCACAAAAGTAAAATTCCCGTACATAAATTAAAAGTCATCAATCAGTTTTAAAAATGAAAGTCTGGCAGAGTTAGTCCTCTAATCAGCGCAGTCTACACTAACGGTCGTAGGCGATAAACTTCCTAACAATGACAAATGGCGGATACTTTTTGTTTCTCTTCTATTACTACATCAACAAAGAAACTACCTTATACCATGATATACGGACTACATATACGAAACTATATAGCGCGTAAAAATACTGTGCAAAGTTTATTTTGTGCCCAATATCCGGGTTCCATCAGCGGCGGCTGATTCAATGAAAGTTTATGGTCAATATGTTTGTATACTGGAATGTTTTCTTATTATTTTCTTGGGAAATGCAGAGCCATGTTTTTAGAACGCCTTTTGTAAGGCAAAGTTTTATAGATACTTGCAAAACATTTACTTTCTTATTTACAGTAACCTAAAGTTTTGATAACTGTAAATAGAAAAGTAAATGCTTTGGAAATTATTCTTAAGTAAAACCTTGAACAATCGATGGATATTGAATGTTACTCATAGAGTTACCGCTACTTATAAATAAGCATTTTAGAGTACTACTTACCATGTATATTAAATTGACATTCAAACCCACAGTACTTAATGATTTAAAATTCCATAAGTTCAATTTCATAAACCGTCGACATAGAGCTATAAATAATTCTAAATCAATATTTCTCGAATAAATTTTTCAGTATTCATGCGTCCATTGTTCAATTGGACATTCTCTTTTGATTTCTCACAAAATTTGAAAAGCGAATTTTGAATATACACCCTCACAAAAAGGGGTTAGGTAAAAGAAAAAGATTATTCATTAGTCTGCCAGTGAAAATATTGGTAGCGTATTTTAACTCGGAAAAGTTGGTTAAATTTTTCTTGCAAGCCTAATATTACTACCTAAAAGACCTGTATTCCATCAGGAATAACGTAAAAAGGGGAAAAGGGGCCTTTACTTTCGACTAATTAATAAATATATACTTCGCTAGATTACATTTTAAAATATCGAATCTTGTAAATAGAAACTGGGTTATTATGTCCAAGCTCACAAAAAATATGTTAGACATGTAAAAGCGTTTGTACAAACCAACTTACAGAAATAAAATCATTTATCATTTACATTTATCATTTATCATTTACCACAGTTTATGGAAGAGATTGCAATGCTCGCAATAATGCAAGAAGATATGGAGCAGCATTATTGTTGTAGTTTCTTTTAGATCTTCAATTAACAATCAGCTTTGCTGTAATGATAATAACTTATTTTTCACAACTCTTCTTCTTCTTTTCAAGTTCATAATTAACTTTTTAGATAACCTGGGTCTGGTAGGTGGCCACGTTCATATCAACGTCAGTGTCAACGTCTCATTAGGTCTTCAGAAGTGCAGTTGAATGGACACTCGGTGAACTCCAGCTTATGAATCATATTCTGGTTTATAACATATTTCATAGGTACTTATAAACATGTTCAATGTATGCATGTATTATAACATTCTAAAATAACTAACAGTCCCAGTTTGTGCAGTAATTAATCAAAGAGATATAAGCGTTCAGTTTTGTGTGTTTAGTTATTTACTGGCAGCCAGTGGCAACGGATGGAGCCGCCCATTTTTGGAGACATGCGAGTTATAAGACGAATTATTTACAGCTTGGCGCGGGTGGAGATTGACGGTGTTTTATACAGGATCTACCTATTCATATTTGGGCTTTCCGGAGTGTTTAATATTTTTATTACTATATTGTAAACTACATTTATGAGTTGGTTGCGTGAAAATAGAGTGGATGCCCTTAGGCGTGCACGGGACGAAATAGGGTAGCTGATTTTAAAATGAAAATCACGTCTAAACGGCAAATCGTATTTTTTTGAAAAAATATTTGTTACATAAGACCATATTTTTATAATTTTATCTAAGAAAATGTTGAGTTTCATTCGTAAAACATAGTGTAACTACTTTGTAAAGTTCTGTCTAACACGGTAAAAAAAAACGACAATCGCACCAAAACCGCCGGGAGTATTTTATTGAAATTATCACCATCTAAAAGACAATTTAATTATCTACATTTTGAATAAGGGATTTTTTAAAGTCATAGAATAAAAAGTAAAGTACAAAAAACTGCTGAATTTTGGGTTGCACGGGTGTGAAACGATTGCGCGTTTTGTTCGCTCAAGGTCATTGGCGACTGTCGTCGTCTTAGCAACGCTTGCTTATACTGCGGGACACGTAAGTTGAACCAACATGTATTATCGTTTTACTGAATTGAAACGATTTAAACCGAAATTAGTCTTTTCTTTATGATCTAAACGTTGACAAATTGTATATTGTAAACGGTTAGGTCGTAGAAAAGGGATTTATTTCGGTTTAAATGGTTTAATTTCAGTAAAACGACAATACATTTTGGTTCAACTTACGTGTCCCGCAGTATACCGAGGTCTGTCTGGGGTATGTCCGTGCCCTCGGAAAGCACATCTAGCCAAGGAGTATCGTGTTACCCAATTATTGGGTTGTGTTGGTAGGCAGTCGCTCTATGTAAAATACTGAGTTACAGCTGCATCTGGTAGCAACATATATTGCTGGTACTCGTAAAAAGCTACGTAGATTGATAAATAGGAATATTTCTTTGACTCATCGTTGAACAGATTCAACAACCTTTCACTCTACATATTTTAGAGTAATTTATGATATTATGACCTAGACCTACAGTATATTCCAGTTCAATGAATAAATTATATAACGCCCAGTTTACCTGTTAAACAATATATTTAATTATTCGATTATATCTTCTATAATATAAAAATGAATCGCAAAATGTGTTGGTACAGGTCTCGGCGCGGATTTAGAGCGCTGACCTTGAATGCGCAGAAGTCGATTTTTGGGTCTGAGCGGCGGGGGGCGTGAGGTACAACGGGGGAAGAGGCCGGCACCGGTCTTATTGGTCAATCAGTCGTCCTTCCCCCGTCTCGCCGCGCTCACACGTCTCGAGTCCCCTAGGTACAGTCGCGCATTATTGTGTTAAATAAGAAGTTATTGTACGGGACGGACGTGATCGTCCAAGACCGACAGGCAATCAGGAGGTTGTAAGGCTCCTGCTTGAACGCGTTGACGCCCCTTGCACCTATTGTTCAGTTGTCATCTGGTAACTATGGACCTTGGAGACACTTGAAGGTTGCCAAGTAGGTTGAGGTGAAAAACGTGATGTCCAGGTTAAATAAAACTATTTGTTCATGGCCAGAAGCGATGTTCCTTCATGGTCCTCGATGCGCAATGATGCGTGGAAATACTTTAAGTGAAATAATGGCTACGAAATGTTCACGCGCCTGCGCACTATTAAAGAAGCGAACTCGACTGCGACGAGGACCACAACATTCCGACCGCAAAAACTTTTATTTTCAAAATAATATACGCTAAGACTCGTAGCTTGAAACTGACAGGAACTACCCTTCCACTGGACCGATTCTGGTGAAACTTGTACTTTTGGATAGGTCTCGAGGAGACCTTCCCTCCGGTCTTTGATCCAGGTCCCTAGCCCCTACCATCAGGGAGTTCTCGTAAGGAGAACGTCGAAGAAAGGGAATTCCCGCCAGTTTGAAGCTTTACAATCGAGTTTCTCCTAAAACTAGACATGTTAGCTCTAGGGTACCAGCGAGGGACTTGGAGCCCTCCTACTGGGCCGTTGACACACATAAGTGTTACAGTTATATTCAAAACATTCAGGCGTACAGCCGCGAAATGGTGCGAGAAGTTAGCTTATGCCCCTGATCTTGGCACATAAACTCGATTCCTACTCAGACCGCTGGGTGGATTTTTAAGTTACATTCACACCCGGGTAGCCCTCGTGATGGGCTATCCCAAGGTAGAAGTCCGGTAGCTACATGTCCAACCCCCAATGAGTTATCGTTTGTTACAAGTTTGTTTACATAGCAAATCCATGTAACCTCGCACCATATCAGGTCGCTTAACTCCTCAACCACCAGAGCTAAGCTCCCTCCGGAAGTGTGGTTGGGTAGCTGGAAAACTAGGCTGTCTGACGGCGGTACCCTGATGGGTGTACCACCAGCCTTTCCGCAGCTTAAGGTGCCGGGAAGCGGCCGAATACTAAATTTTACGTCGTCTCACATCTTTAATGTGTCTGTGTGCGTTACTACCCCTATATACTAGCTCTGTGTCATGACTGAGTGTAGGCGCCTGCCTGAGGGTCCACGAAGGTAATGCTTCAGACAGCATATCTATAACTGACCAGGCACCAAATGTCCCTGGACGCAGTGACACATCGGCAGCCGCATAGAAACGTCCATGCCGGCATACACAGACACATCCTCTCAAGTAAGTGACGCCTATGTACTAGAATTACATAGGTGCTGTCTATTTATAGGGCCTAGACAAAATTCTAGGTCACCTAGAAGCGCTAAAATGGCTTGTATCGAATTTTCCAAACACTTACTTGAGTAAAATGTATGTATATTTCCCTTTTTAGAGTAAAAATGCATTAAGACTGGCCATGTACTGCTATTATGTATAATTTCTCAGTCATGGCATCCAGCCATCCTATCTAGAACACCTAGATGGTGTTTCCTAACAAAACAATTATGTGTAAGGAAGCAATCTGATTGGTTGGTGAATAGAATACCTATAGCACCACCTGATACCCTGCTCAAAACGGGGGGTCTAAAATAAGTAAACAAAATATTTTTATTTCCTTAAACCTATACATTTATCATATAACTAAGGTACCTTATGTATAATTCTAACACATAAGCGCTATATTCACACTATAAACTATGTAAAAGCCCCCAAAACATGAGTTTAAAGTTATCAAAATTCTACAAAAACTGGTTTTAGTATAAATATAAGGTGCCGCCCTCTTACAGGTCATTGTGAACTAAACGCTCGTTGAGGACGGTTGTTTTTTACGGAGTTAAATACTTGTTTCTTTCCGTAATAACACAATCAGTATGCATATTAAAGCTTCTAATTTATTGTTATTAGACTATATAATTCTATTACCTACTGATAGACACATAAAATATAATTTTAGTGTCTCAAAAACATGAGCAAAAATTAGTTACGAGCTTTACTATAAAAGGTTTTTTCACCTACCGACATCGCTTAGTATGCGATGGCGCTCTGGGGTGAGCAGACGTGTGTCTGTCAATACTATTTATATTTTACATATGACAACCTATCTAAAGGTGACGTATCGTCGCGAACATCTCTCCCGCCGTGCAGTGTCGCGTCGACTCGATGCTACGTTGGCGCGGCGCTGCATCAGCATTGTGAGCGGCGCACGTCGGCAGCGCTCGTGACCTCGACGCTCTGCGACACGTCGCTCAGCTCTCGCCGCTGGAACTCTGCTGCACTCATTTTGGCAAAGGAATGAGCTTCTTCACCGGACGCTTTAGAGTGCCGCCAGTGGTGCGCACCTCAGCGGTCCGGACTTCTCCATCAGGGCCAGGGTATATGGCCTCGATGCGGCCTCGCGGCCACGTGTTGCGAGGCAGCTGCCCGTCCACGATAAGGACGGGGTCGCCCACCAGCAGGCCAGGCCCGCGGCTGTGGGGCTCCCGCCGGTTTTGGAGCTCCGGCAGGTATTCTCGCACCCACCGGCGCCAGAACATGTCGGCCAGGATTTGTGACCGACGCCACATCTTTTTGTGGTCGATGTCTTGCTCGGTGAACACGCCGGGGTTTGGGAGTCTAGCCGACCCACCAAGTAGGAAGTGGTTCGGCGTGATAGACTCGTCGTCATCGCCGTCGACTGATACATGTGTCAGCGGGCGGCTATTTACCGTGTACTCTGCCTCACAAATCAGTGTGGACAACACCTCTTCGTGTGGGTGTTTCTCTGTGAGTACGGTATACAATGCGTTTTTTACGCAGCGAACTAGACGCTCCCATGCACCTCCCATAAAGGGCGCTGATGGGGTGATGAAGCGCCAAGTGATGCCTCGGCGACTGGCCTCCTCTCGGAAGGCCTCTCGTAGCTCTCGATCGGCACCGTGCATGTTGGTGCCGTTGTCTGAGTGGATCTCAGTTGGACATCCTCTGCGGGCGGCGAAACGGCGCAGCGCTAATATTGCGCTGTCTGCGCTGAGGCTGGCGGCGATCTCGAGGTGGACAGCTCTTGTGGTGAGGCATGTAAACAGTGCTACATATCTCTTGTGATGCTGGCGACCCACGGTGACAGATAGCGGGCCGAAGTAGTCTAGCCCGGTGTACGTGAACGGCCTTTGGTGATGAGCCAGGCGCGTTCGTGGGTGGTCGCCGGTCGCTGGCACAGGTGCTTGTGCCTTACGAATACGGCACTGAAGACATTGTGCCAGTACTTTCTTGGTGGTGGGACGCATCCTTACGACCCAATAATGCTGCCGTACCTCATTTATTGTGAGTTCAGTCCCACTATGTAGTAAGCTGCGGTGTGTCCAGTCTATATAGAGCTGGGTTATATGATGGTCGCCATGTAATATTGGCGGTCGCCTTACATCTTCCGTGACCTCGTCAGTGGCGGCTATACGGCTTCTAATACGTAGTAGGTCATCTACTACTTCTATTTGCAGCGCGTGTAGCGGACTATTTTTGTCCACTATTTCATGTGCATGCAATCTAGCTATTTCTTGAGCGAACGATTGCTGCTGTGCAACTTGTACGAGTATTTTCTCGGCTTTTTGAAGAAAGCTCGCATCTATGTACTGCTTTCGGACTTCTGGCGCTATGTATGACGGCTTGGTTGCTGCAGTCGCTGTCTTCTTTTTCTTTCGCCAGTCCGTGTCCTCCTCAGCGTTTTTCCGGGTTCTTTTGTAGAACGTTTTCTCTGTCCTTTGTTTACAGAGATGTATAAAACGTAGGACGGTAGCAGTCGCACGTAATAGCCGCTCCCATCTCGAAAAGTTGACGGGATTAGGTATAGCTTCTATGAGCTTCGAAGTGTATGTATGTCTGTCTGTTATTTTCTCCAAAACAGATTTTTCTTTTTCTGTGACAGTGAGCGTTCTTTCCTCTCCTGTCTCTTCTGTGATTGGAGGTTTTTCTGATGGCCATGAAGAAGGGTCTTCATACAAAAAACTTGGGCCACAGAACCACTCGTGTTGTGAGTCAAACCTCGGCGGCACGTCACGAGTCGCTATATCGGCGATGTTCAACTTCGTGGATATCCATCGCCAATCCTCCACTTTGCTACCTTCTTCTATGGCAGCTATGCGATGAGCTACGAAGGCTTTATAGGTTCGTGCTCCTTTTCTTATCCACGACAAGACTGTTTTGCTGTCTGTCCAATACGTGACCGACGATGGATTGTTGTCGTGTTCACGTTTCACAGCTGCAGCCAGACGGGTTCCCATCACCGCTGCCTGCAGCTCGAGGCGCGGTATCGATTGTAGCTTTAATGGAGCTACTCTCGCCTTGGCCATGACTAGGCTCACCTTCTGTGTGCCTACTGCTGTGGTGGCTCGCCAATACACAGCTGCTGCGTATGCCAACTCGCTTGCGTCGGTAAATACATGTATTTGTATTTCTGTGGCATCACTATAACCAGGATAACATCTTGGTATGCTGATGCCCTTGAGCTGCCGCAGGTTTTCGATCCAACTTCTCCACTGAGATGCCAGGTCAGCGTCTAATAGCTGGTCCCAATCGACGCCTCGCCTCCAAGCTTCTTGCAATATTTGTTTAGCTCGAATCGTAACAGGCGAGGCTAGTCCTAGGGGGTCGTATAACGACATAACAATTTTGAGAGCCTCTCTTTTTGTAGGGGCCTCCTTTTCTAAAATTCCTGGCGGCAGTCTCGCAAGCGTTAGGTTGAAACCTAGCGTATCTTCACTAGGTCTCCAAATCAGGCCGAGTATTTTCTCTGCGCCTACTGTATCTCCGATGTTCACAACCTCAGTGCAGGTTTGTGACGGATCGATATTTTCTATCAGGCGCTTACTGTTTGATACCCATTTTGTTAGGTCAAACTTCGCCTGTTGGTGTATTTTCTTCACCATTGTCGCGACTTCTGTCGCTTCTTCGACTGTTTTATAGCTGTCCAGATAATCGTCCATATAATGGCTCTCTACTATAGCTTTCACTGCTACTGGATGCTGTTCGATGTGCTTTCTTGCGTTCCAATTTTTCGCAAAGATAGCGGTGCACGGCGAGCTTGCCGCGCCGAAAATGATGGACGTCATACGATATTCTTCTGGGGCTCCATCTCTTCTGTTGCCTCTCCATAGGTAGCGAAGTGAGTCTCGGTCTTCACTTCGTACTTTTACTTGCATGAACATCTCGGCTATGTCTCCGGAGATGGCCACGCAGTGTCTACGAAATCTCATCATGACGCCGGGCAGCGACTGCAGCAAGTCTGGTCCAGTTAGCAGGAAGTCGTTGAGTGACTTTCCTCTCGATTTTGCGGCGGCATCATGTACTATTCGAATTTTCTCTGGCTTCATGGGGTTGAAGACATCGAAATGAGGCAGGTACCAGGTTTTTCCTGGCGTGCTTGACTTGGGAGCCTTCTCAGCATATCCCTTTTCTATCAGGGAGTCCATCTGATGTGTGTATTTCACACGAAGAGCGGGGTTTTTATCCAGCTTCTTCTCTATGGAGACTAGCCTTTTGAGTGCTGTCTCGTAACTATCGGGCATCTCTATTTTCTCGTCCCGCCATAACATAGCGGTTTCTATGTGCCCATTTCCTAACTGTCTTGTGTGACGGTTCAGTATATCTTCTGCCCTCTTCTGGGGGTCAGAAGCTGGTTGTCGTGGATTGATAGCCAACGACTCGATAGCGAAGAATTCACGGAGCTGCTCGTTCAGTTCCGCATCTTGCCTTGCGTCAACGGACTGACACCCGTTGACATAGTGCACCTGCTGGCCCAGTGTTCTGGTGTGCGCGCCGTGCAATGTCCAGCCCATCATGGTTTTCGACGCGATGGGTTGGCTTCTAGGTCCTCTGCGGACTTCAGTGGCCAACAACAAATGCCAGTTGTCTTGGCCGACGAGTATCTTTGGCACTCCAGCAGGATACGTAAGCTGCGACGTCAAGTCTCGAAGGTGCCTACAGCGGGCTACGTCTTCTTGACTGACTGCCTGTGGTGACAGGTTGAGCTTCGAAATGGTGCGCGCCTTGAAGGGCACCCTATCTCTCATACGACTTGTGAGAGTGACGGTTATACGTCTCGATAAGGGAGTGTCGATCATGGTGTTTCCGATAGCACCGATCTTCAGAGGGTCGATTGGGCCCACTGCTCCCACTCGCTGAGCGATTGCTTCGTCGATCAGCGAAACGGTGGATCCGTCGTCAAGGAGTGCGTATGTGTCTTTCTCTCCCGCCGGTCCTATTACCCGGACCGGTATCATCTTCAGGAAAGCTTGACTCGAATCAGTTCGCGAACTGGCCACTATCTCCAGCGACTTCCTCTTCTCTGGAACAGCAGGCTTCCTTGTCCTGTCTGTATGAAGAAGTCGATGGTGCGTGGCTGTACACCCCTTATGATCACACTGCTTCTTGTTGCAAGTGTGTCCAGCACGACGTTGTCTTAGGCAGCGATAGCACAAGTTGTAATTCTTGGCTAGCTCCCATCTTTTGTCACTTGCTGCGTCTCTGAACCTTTGGCAGTCAGACGCGTAGTGACCACTTTTGTCGCAAATTCGACATTTGTTTACCGGCTTGTCGGTAGCTGTATGCGTCCGTTGTATGACGCGTTTTCCCGCTAGAGAATCCGTTTCCTTGATGTTCTCAGGCGGGGCGAATGCACTGCAGAAGTGAGCTTGCTCGGTTATGAAGTCGCTGAAGAGTGACAGATCCGGCAGCGACTGGTACTTTTCCGTGTACGTTCTGTACCATTGTACACGCAGAGAATTGGGTAGCTTCTCAGTTAGCTGGCGCACCAGCTCGGCATTGAGCAGATAGTGCCCCTTCTTGAGAGCTCGCAGAGTGACAACTCCGCTTCTGACTCGACTTGCAAAGGTGCAGATGTCCTTGGGCGACTCGCTGCATTTTGGTAGCCCTCTAAGTCGGTCTGTTTCGGCCTGAGCTATTGAGTCAGGACGTCCAAACTGTAGTTCCAATTCTCTCATGATCTCATCCGGCTTTGCGTTCCCGATGAGCTCTGAGCTCACTGTCTCCAGTGCGCGACCACGCAAGCTCCTTCTGAGTCTTGCCGTGTTTTCTATGTCGCTGAAGTAGGCATGAGTTGCCTCGTAAATGGCTCGAAAAGATAGCCATTCTGTATGAGCTCCACCGAAATTCGGCAGAGTCATGATAACCTGCGACGCCGATCGGTTAGGCGTCCATGGTTCGATTTTTCTGTCGGCTAGCGACGCTATAGCGGATGTCAGCTCCGTTAGAAAAGGACGGAGTGACTCTTTCGCTTCTATTTGCCTTGGCGGCTCCACGTTGGACGGCTCTGTCCTAGGTGGTTCGATGTTAGACTTCACTTGTGGATGTTCTATATGGTCGATATGTTTCCGGGAGTCCGCTATAGCGTCGACGGCCGCAGCCGGGGTCCAATCGTCATTGTCCCCTTTGGCGACGTCATTCTCCCTCAACGGTGTGGGCTCTGGCGCCTCTTCGAGCCACGAACGGACATACTCTTCATTAGAATTTCTGTCATCCATATATTCATCCTCAGAAGCTTCTTCTTCTGCTTTTTGAAGTGCTAACTTAGCGAGTTCCAACTTTATTTTCAATAAGTCTTCACGAGCTCTTGAAATTTTCTTACGTGACCGGGTCGACTTGCTAGTTGACGGCGGTCCAGTATGTTCGATACGGGCGTCACCCCGGGTAGCCATTACTTCTCCTTGAACAAAGGTCTTATCCTGGATCCTTTGTTTTCTACCAGAAGGCTTCAGTGTTTTTTCTGAAGAATCTTCTGATTTCGATGCCTTCCTGCGTGTGCTTGGTTCCTGTGGTTCCTCCTCCACATGTGTGGGCGTGTTGTCACCTATCTGTGACGTTGGTGGGCTTCTGACTGGTATGGACTTTTCTGTCCCTTCAGTAGTAGACGGTGAGCGTGGGGGCAGCTGATGTTGTACGCCCGCACCTGGACGCTCAATGGGGACTGTCCATGATTCAGGCCTCTTGTCCTGGGATCTGGTGGTCGGCATCCTGATTGGTTCAAAATTTCAGTTTGAATACGCCAAGTCCAAGTCCAATCTTCAACTTGTCTTCAAACGTTGGCTCGAAACGGCTGAGTCCAATTCTAGACTTCTTCAATATGTCAGTTTGAATCGGCTGAGTCCAACTCTAGACTTCAACACGAACTGGTTGACATCTATTTTCGAGCTTCAAAACGGCTATGTCCAAACTTAATTTTTTCTTGAAAACTGCTAAGTGGTAACTCTGGGTTAAGTCCGATTTCAGTCGTCGGCTTGAAGAGGGTTCGCTTCCTTTTTCAAACTTCGAAAAGTATCTCCAAACTCCGGGTTAGTTTAAACTCCGGGTTATATCCGACCCTCTTAACTCCAGGTTATTCTTCAAACTATAAGTCGCTAGTCAGTCTTCAAAACTATAAGTTCCAAATCAGCTTCAAACTTCAATGTTGATACGTAAACAAGTTCACTATAAGACTTTCAACACAAAATGGGTAAGCACATGAGCATATGTTTTCACTGTACTTACTGTTGTCTAAGTGTCAACTTGTCCAGCAGCCTCCAAGGTTGAGCAGCCGGTCTGGTACCAATCACTGAACTGTTGGTCCAACTCTTGACGTTAGTAGTCACTTCAGACTCCAGATATCCAGGTTTGAAACTCCAGACTTCGATCGAGAGCTTCTATCTCGATAACGACTATTTGTTTTTAAACAAATTCTAAGTCAAAAATAAGCCTTCAGCTATAACGCTTCAGGAAATTTCAGCAACTATTTTTTCGTTCTATTTTATAGAACAAGTCGCCCACACGACTATTCAATATGCTTCTGTGTGTAAGCCTCTTCTTGGATAACGCTTCAGCGAAAATCCTTCAGCCGTAACCCTTCAGGAATTCTATGAACGTCGTATGTTCGTTCTATCTCCTAAACGAGCTCCCAACACGCTGTTTGAAAACTCCGATTATGAGTTTCCTAGCGATAACTCTTCAGGCTATGCTATATTCCTTCAGGATACAGTTTCTGTGTAATCTTCGATTACTGTGAATTCTCAGTAAGCAGGTTACACAACAGAAACAGCTCAAAAAACCGTCTTTTCGCGACGGTAATCACACGGGAACGGTTAGCTTCTCAGGAAGCCGGTAGAACCACAGGAATAGCTCAGGAATGGCTGCTGTGTCCCAGCAAAATGGTTGTCTTCCAGGTAGTCCACGCGTGGGCCTAATCCACTCGTGCACTCTTCACGACTGTAGTCGCTCTGGAAGTTTCTACTATGAGACGATAGTACGTTGCGCCTTTTGACGACGCTAATCACCCAGTAATACGGTTGCTGACCAGTAACTGGGTTATCTCACCCAGGAAACGGGTTTCTATCGTCCCAGAGTGTACGCTATGTTTTTGACTGTTAAAGAAACATGATCTTAACCCTGGCACTTGTAAGGTTTACGAGATGGAACGTCAGTATTCTTATTTCCCTGGAACTTTTCTCACGAACGCAACGCTTAGTACCCCAGTTGGCACATTTGTGTGGTGTGTAATCTTACCAGATTTATATTGAGGGTACCTTGAGATATTTGAGCATCAGTTTTCTTTGTTCTCACGAATGTTCACAGGTGTGAGCGTCAGTTTTCTTTGTTCTCAGGTACTAGTTTTCACAGGAACGATACGTTTTGACATTACCCAAGAAACAGGAATGTAACCTCAGTATATAAGGTCACTTTACATCAGGCTTGTTTGTTCTCAAGGCAGCGTTCGTGTCCCCAGGGCATCAGGTTTCTTTTTTCACAGGAATGGGACATCAGTTTTCTTTGTTCTCGGGAACAAGGCTCTTCCTTGGCCTATATTTTCACAGCGTCCGGGACATCAGTTTTCTTTGTTCTCGGGAACAAGGCTCTTCGTTGGCCTATATCTTCACAGCGTCCGCAGGTCTGGTATGTTTCCCAGAAAATTCGGCTCGACAGGACCAGCAAATGGTCCGTAGGTTACCAATATACGGCTCGACAGGACCAGCAAATGGTCCGTAGGTTACCAATATTCGGCTCGACAGGACCAGCAAATGGTCCGTAGGTTACCAATATACGGCTCGACAGGACCAGCAAATGTACGGGACGGACGTGATCGTCCAAGACCGACAGGCAATCAGGAGGTTGTAAGGCTCCTGCTTGAACGCGTTGACGCCCCTTGCACCTATTGTTCAGTTGTCATCTGGTAACTATGGACCTTGGAGACACTTGAAGGTTGCCAAGTAGGTTGAGGTGAAAAACGTGATGTCCAGGTTAAATAAAACTATTTGTTCATGGCCAGAAGCGATGTTCCTTCATGGTCCTCGATGCGCAATGATGCGTGGAAATACTTTAAGTGAAATAATGGCTACGAAATGTTCACGCGCCTGCGCACTATTAAAGAAGCGAACTCGACTGCGACGAGGACCACAACATTCCGACCGCAAAAACTTTTATTTTCAAAATAATATACGCTAAGACTCGTAGCTTGAAACTGACAGGAACTACCCTTCCACTGGACCGATTCTGGTGAAACTTGTACTTTTGGATAGGTCTCGAGGAGACCTTCCCTCCGGTCTTTGATCCAGGTCCCTAGCCCCTACCATCAGGGAGTTCTCGTAAGGAGAACGTCGAAGAAAGGGAATTCCCGCCAGTTTGAAGCTTTACAATCGAGTTTCTCCTAAAACTAGACATGTTAGCTCTAGGGTACCAGCGAGGGACTTGGAGCCCTCCTACTGGGCCGTTGACACACATAAGTGTTACAGTTATATTCAAAACATTCAGGCGTACAGCCGCGAAATGGTGCGAGAAGTTAGCTTATGCCCCTGATCTTGGCACATAAACTCGATTCCTACTCAGACCGCTGGGTGGATTTTTAAGTTACATTCACACCCGGGTAGCCCTCGTGATGGGCTATCCCAAGGTAGAAGTCCGGTAGCTACATGTCCAACCCCCAATGAGTTATCGTTTGTTACAAGTTTGTTTACATAGCAAATCCATGTAACCTCGCACCATATCAGGTCGCTTAACTCCTCAACCACCAGAGCTAAGCTCCCTCCGGAAGTGTGGTTGGGTAGCTGGAAAACTAGGCTGTCTGACGGCGGTACCCTGATGGGTGTACCACCAGCCTTTCCGCAGCTTAAGGTGCCGGGAAGCGGCCGAATACTAAATTTTACGTCGTCTCACATCTTTAATGTGTCTGTGTGCGTTACATACCCCTATATACTAGCTCTGTGTCATGACTGAGTGTAGGCGCCTGCCTGAGGGTCCACGAAGGTAATGCTTCAGACAGCATATCTATAACTGACCAGGCACCAAATGTCCCTGGACGCAGTGACACATCGGCAGCCGCATAGAAACGTCCATGCCGGCATACACAGACACATCCTCTCAAGTAAGTGACGCCTATGTACTAGAATTACATAGGTGCTGTCTATTTATAGGGCCTAGACAAAATTCTAGGTCACCTAGAAGCGCTAAAATGGCTTGTATCGAATTTTCCAAACACTTACTTGAGTAAAATGTATGTATATTTCCCTTTTTAGAGTAAAAATGCATTAAGACTGGCCATGTACTGCTATTATGTATAATTTCTCAGTCATGGCATCCAGCCATCCTATCTAGAACACCTAGATGGTGTTTCCTAACAAAACAATTATGTGTAAGGAAGCAATCTGATTGGTTGGTGAATAGAATACCTATAGCACCACCTGATACCCTGCTCAAAACGGGGGGTCTAAAATAAGTAAACAAAATATTTTTATTTCCTTAAACCTATACATTTATCATATAACTAAGGTACCTTATGTATAATTCTAACACATAAGCGCTATATTCACACTATAAACTATGTAAAAGCCCCCAAAACATGAGTTTAAAGTTATCAAAATTCTACAAAAACTGGTTTTAGTATAAATATAAGGTGCCGCCCTCTTACAGGTCATTGTGAACTAAACGCTCGTTGAGGACGGTTGTTTTTTACGGAGTTAAATACTTGTTTCTTTCCGTAATAACACAATCAGTATGCATATTAAAGCTTCTAATTTATTGTTATTAGACTATATAATTCTATTACCTACTGATAGACACATAAAATATAATTTTAGTGTCTCAAAAACATGAGCAAAAATTAGTTACGAGCTTTACTATAAAAGGTTTTTTCACCTACCGACATCGCTTAGTATGCGATGGCGCTCTGGGGTGAGCAGACGTGTGTCTGTCAATACTATTTATATTTTACATATGACAACCTATCTAAAGGTGACGTATCGTCGCGAACAGTTATCTTCTTATTAAACATAAATTCATTCTTTTCGTTGCCGATGAAAGATGCCGAAAAAGAAAGTGTTAACGAGGCAAGCACCAAATTGATTTACGATATGAATCGTTTTATAAAAAAAGAAACAGATGAAGTCGTTGATGATTTAAAACTGGTGAAAAATGCAACAACAGGAGCGAATATTTCATTGCAGAAAAACTATTAAATTTAGTGACATATTATTTATTAATATGATGATAGCCTAATGTGCCTACACTCACAATGTGCATAAACGCAAATTCTTTTTTTTTAATGTTCGTTGAAGTTAAAGATGGTTTTTACGTATACATTTTTTTTTTTGTAGGGTAGTGTAGGGTAGGGTAGTGTAGAGTAGCGTAGGGTAGTGTAGGATAGGGTAGGGTAGGGTAGTGTAGGGTAGGGTAGTGTAGCGGAGGGTAGGGTAGTGTAGTGTAGGGTAGTGTAGGGTAGGGTAGTGTAGCGTAGGGTAGGGAAGGTAGGGTAGGGTAGTGTAGTGTAAGGTAGGGTAGGTAGGGTAGATAAATGTTTGGTGTTTTTATGGCAAAACAAAGTTTGCCGGGTCAGCTAGTTTAAAATAAAGTTGCAAGAAAACCCGCAAACTATTATTAACCAATCATAACAAGAAGTATTAAAATTTCTTTTAACTTCTGCAGTTTCTAAATTCGAATTAAGCTAGAGAGCCAGACGCCGCGCGCCGGTAGAACACAAGAGAGACGCGATTTCTTTACGTAGCTACTGTTATTGCACCCATTTGCAAGTCTTTGTTATTCCCTGCACTAGCACGGAATACTTCAGTTTCTCTACACAACATAACAATTTGCTCGTAAACTTTACACTCTGTGGAATAAAAGTTGCGGCAAGGGTTTGTTGAAGAATTAAACGGAACGTGAACCACGAACATATGCCATGTTTATGAAGCATTCGACATTAATATTATACTTATAACTTTTACGTTACTTACTATTTACCCATGAAAATATTTCTTATTTCTGAAGTTTTCAATATTAATATTCTCGTAGGTATGCTGTATTCCTAATGGAAGCTAATCAAAGATTTCAAAATACTTGGAAGTTTAGAAACTTCCTCGTTGTTTCACATTCTGCTCATGAATATTCGCAAGCTCCCCCGTGCTCGCCTTGTTTGCTTATTTTAATATTCTTAATATGAAAAAAGGAAGAAAGGTATGTATTTTCGTAACGAGGGTCGTATAGGATGATGTAGACTATAATTTTTTTTCGTTCCGTGCATTTGTGCTGGCCCAATTTTTCATTCCGCCTGTGTGGGCAATTACAAAATTCCGGATGAAGCCGACTCGCCTGGGCTTGTTCAAACTCGCGTTGTTCGAATACATGCCGTTTAAGCTATTTAGATGTGCCATGCCAGGTGCATGCCAGTCACTGCAAAAAATGGAATTTAGATTTGAAAAATGTTTCACATGTTTCTTTTTGTTTTTTTATTAATAATATCCAATATTACTGCAATCTAAGTACCTACATAGAAGTGCTTTTGCAAGTTTTATTTAATTTCACAAGTAGTAATCCAAATGCGTCGATTTTCACTCGTTCCACTAGAATCCCCTATTTCAATCCCCCAGGGGATTGTACAGCACTCAGTGTTCCACTACGATCCCCTATGCAGGCGATTCTATAAGTACTAATAAATTCTTTTCCTTTAAAGTCCTTTCTTAATAAAAGAGCCACCTATAAAATAACAATAATTAATAAATAGTATTAAAAATCGGTCTACAGAGGGGATTATAATGATGTGAATTATTTTTTCTGAAAAAAAAAGTAATAAAAGCGTTGAAGAATTTCGCAAGTTCGACTAGTGCAGCATCTCGGTGGCGTTGTCAAGTCCCACCTAAGGCGTTCGGTTTTTTTCAATATTTAGCTTATTTAAGTACATTTATTTAACGTTATAAACGCAAAATATAAAAAAACCTTTTCTACTTAAAAAACTAGGTCATCGGTCTGCTTTATTCCCTCTAAAATACCTAACAGATTTTAACACGCCCACGCAGTTTCACTCTTCTTATTAAGAAGAAGAAAGCTTAATCTGTAAAATGGCTTGTTCCAAAAATACCATAAAATTCTTAATAACGACTAGGTCATCGGTCCACTTAGTGGGAGGCCTTCCAACGTATCGTCTTCCGGTTCGCGGTCGCCATTCCAGATCTTTTCGGCCCATCGGCCATCCATTCTGCGAGCAATGTGCCCCCTGCGCACTGCCATTTAAGTTTCGCAATTCTTCCGGCTATGTCAGTAACTTTGGTTCTCTTGCGGATATCCTCACTTCTGACGTAATCACGCAAGGAACGTGTTTTTTTTTTGCCTTTTTTTGCGATACTGGTACGGAACCCTTCGTGCGCGAGTCCATCTCGCACTCGAACCCTACGCCACCGAGACGCTGCACTAGTCGAACTTGCGAAATTCTTCATCGCTTTTGGTACTTTTTTTTTCAACATCTTACTTATTTTATAAACAATTATTAATGTTACGAGCTGGGGTTCAGGGATAAATTATTTAAACAGCTGACTTCAATTAATCACTGTTTATTACAAAAACACTTCTTAAACAATTCTATTACTTCGCACTATTTTCCGCTTTGATCGCTCTGTATCGCATCTCAATCGAAACTGACCCACGACGAACCCGACCGCTCTGTAAATAGCCCGGAAGATGTTTCTAGAACGTTCCATACTGTTCTAGGTACTTCGAGAATCTTCCAGAGGCCTTAGTGCGAGTTTTTACTCACGGTCCATCGCGTTAACGTAAACGTCAATTTGTATGGAAACTGGATAAGCGCCGTCTGGGTCGGTAAGGAGAAACCTCTTTTTTTGTATACATTTTGACATAAGAGATCGTTTACGTAACACGAGTGAGCGTGAGTCACGCGTGAGTAAAAACTCGCACTAAGGCCTCTGAACAATCGACTTTTGAACTCATCGTTCTCGAAGCGACTAGAAACTTCCAGAATGTTCGGTTCGAACATTCTGGAAAATTCTACACGACACGAACTTTCGAGAACATTAGTTCTGCTATTCGATACTAGATGGCGCCACTAGTTACTACTTAGTTCTTCTACTCGTCACTAGATGGCGCTGCCCTATCTTGTAACATTAACATCATTGTAATCCCCTCTGTAGACCGATTTTTAATTCTATGTATTACATAGTTATTTTATAGGTGTTTTTTTTTATTTAGAAGGGACTTTAAAGGAATGGAACTTATTAGTACTTATAGAATCCCCTGCATAGGGGATCGTAGTGGAACATTGAGTGCTGTACAATCCCCTGGGGGACTGAAATAGGGGATTCTAGTGGAACGAGTGTCGATTTTTATAGAATAAGTTGTATAAATAAACTTCTTAAATTTAAACTCATTCCTAATGGACCAACTGATTAATACATCATTATTTACGATGCCCGGGCAATTTGAAAATGGCCAATACGAGTAGGCAATATAATAAATACAATTGAAATAATTAAATTGACCGGGCTTTCTGAATTATGCCCATCCGAGTAATAAAAAGATGTGTTTTTTTTTAATTCCTTTAATATTGACATTGGTTTTAATATATAATAGGCAAGTGCTATTGTTATTTAAGCAACAAAGTCGACGGGGCTCCTATTTCTGTCTGCAGGGTCTAAAGTAACCTAATATGACCTAACCTATCCGTGTCGGGGTGCCCTAAGCTCCTGAGCTCACTTCTCTCGTTCTTGGACTAATTCATTGATCATAATTATCGAATTTCCCAACCGTTACGCAGCAATATTCTTAATGACCAGACAATATGATAAATATAGAAGTTTAAATCAGTATTCAATACATTGTCCGATTTGACTTGACTATATTCATACCCGTACATTATACAGAGTGCCCTAATTAATCACTTGGTCCATGACATATATACACCCTCTATTTCCTGTCTCAAAGAGCTATGTTCCAAGTTGTGTAGCCAGCACTGAAAATACATTACAGCATACGCGAATTCAATTCTATTTTCAAAGTTGTACGTTCTTCAGAAGGCTTCAATTGAAAGGCTCCCGCCAAAGCATTTGCGTCCTTCGATCTCTTTGTGATCATGCTCTTTGATCTGTGCCTGTAGGTGCCGCTTATTCCAAATTCCTTTCACCTTTGACCATTCTTTTTCTTTGTGACGAATGCCTAAGCCTAACGGCTATGTATTGTAGGTACACTATTGTAGGATCACATACCTATATTTCTCGCCAAGTGAAGGGGCATTTTCAAAGTGCGTTACGTTTGAACATAGAGTTATTTGTGTTGTTCCATAAAATCAGGTGGGGTGTGGGTAAGACGTGTATTCATAAAAACATAAGACTCCGCGTGGTAATAATAATATTCTTATAAAATATCAGGTAAATGCTTTATAGCTGAACACTCGAATTGATCTCATCTCTACAGAAGATTACATTTTAAGTTTGACAGTGCTATTGATTGAAAATAAATACTGCACATAAAGTATTCTGTGCAGCCAGGACTTTAAAGAGTTTGATAATCAAACCTCATTCCAACAATTTGTTGCTTTGAAAAGTTCGCTAAACTACATTGATCTAACCACATTTCTTTTTTCATAAACCACGCTAGACATCCTACCATTCCACTATCTGCCAATGAGATTCGTGGATGCAAACTCTTAGCATAAATCTTATATTAAGAACTATAAAGTTCATCTCATCTTGGCAACGACGGTTTGGTGTCAATTCATGTAGCCACATCTTCACTACGTCAGCCAATGTTTGCGGTAAAACCTCAGCACACGAGCGAAGCGACTCAAACAACCGAAAATGTTAAACGCTGTACACTGTGCGCTCACTGTGAAATATCTTATCAAATTAAGAGATGGAACGTGCAGGCGGCGCCGAAGTGGTATAGTAATCAACTAGCGATGGAGACTGCGGTACAAGTCGGGCCGACGTTAACTTCTCCAGTGCTAAGGGGCTTGCGGCTGCTCTGGTGAGTTGACACTTTGATACCAATAGCGTTTAGCGAACTCCTGAAGGAATTGTGAACAAGTTGGGACTCGTACCCAACGTCTCGTGAGGTAACCTACGTCAGTAGTAGACACCACCTGAAGTGATAAGGGAGTCGTGCGGAATATTAAATAAATGTAACAGGTCACAGTGGTTTTCAAAACTGTGTTACTCCGAAAATATCTTCTCAAACTTTGCCGCGTCGGATTTCGCCTCCACGTTAACAAATATGTAGGTTACCTACACTTGTTATTTCCAAGGATCGAACCAAACCAAATGAATTCGTAGCTTAAATGCCACATCACAAATCAAGTCGTAAAGTAAAGCATCAAATAATTAGATAGAACGAATTATAAAACGGAAGTAAAAAGCGTTTGAAAAGGGTCATCATCCTAATTGAATTCATTTCACTGCGTGCCTATCAAGTTTCAAGGAAAAAGTTTTAAAGAAATAAGTCGTTTTAACTCAGGCACATGTATTATTGAAGGATGGAGATGTAAATAAAAGAGGCATGACTTAAAAAGTGCGGTCACGTCGTGCGCTCGACGCTCAGGCGTCCTCCGCGAACGCTCAGTAGCTCTTGGACTCAACAAATATCCATTTTGCTCGGCGACTGACTCTTGTTCTCATAAGTTTTGTGCTAACTGTCTCTTAATGGCCGCTATTTGATTGAATATATCTTTTAAAAGTCTCACTACTTTCCGGGTTAACGTAATTCACGGGGCTGTAAATCTTTTTTATTAAATGTAACGTTTTAAATTCTATTTAGCAGTATATTGTACTATTATAGTCTCCTTTATTTGAAAAAAACTTTTTTTTAAATAATAGATGTTTATTCTTACGGTACTTATAAGTAGATTTTATCATTCCGCGTCATATTATAAATGAACCAAAAGCCTTAATGTAGACGTGGAGATGCCTAGAGTATTTTATTCAGGAGCTAAGAGGGCCCGGAGTACAGTGATGAATATTGAAACCACCGAGATGGCTAAATAAAACATTGTGTATGGAAGCTGAATATTATAACAGCGGTGTGCCCTCCGGCCGACCCGAGCCTCAGAACAAAACACGGATTGTGAATAAATTAAAAATATTACAAAGCGTCTAATTTTTTTCATTAAAAGGGTCGGCGGTGGTCTGTTGTCGAGGAAAATCTTTTGTGGGCAATGAGTCATCCATACCTATTGTATGGAAGCTACGTTGTACGAAACCTAAACAAATACCGTCGATATTTGAACTACTAGAGCAAACAGTTTCCATCTTATGAGTACGTATGTGAACTCCCACTAATAACTTTTAGGAAACAGCGAGTACTGTAACGTTACAGTGTAGTTCCGCCGCGTTCTGCCTGGACCTCTACATAGCACTAGTTTGATAATCAGATTGTGGTATTACCTGCGAAATTAGATTCATAAACGTCAAGTGTTGTTACTGCAGCGCAATATGAAACGAAATGGAAGGGCGCCGCAGTGGGCGTGAGCTGGATGGAAATTGCAATATGCGAGCGAGCTGAATTAGACCCAACACTCTTCCTAACTAGAAACGACACCGTCCCAGCTGGAGACACAATACAACTTTTCATCTTTCACGAGCATGGTGACTTTTGTATTATAACTTTATAAAATGAATTGAAACCGTAAAATGTTTTGAAGTAGCGGAGAGAATTTAATTTCATCCGTGAAAACGTTTGCTCAAGGAAATTATCCAATCGGTTTTTTTACCGTCTATTAACACAATTTGTCACGTTTAGTACGTTAGGTAGTTTCTAGATTTCGTTTTATTTGGCCTTTACAAACCACGCAAACAATCAGAGCTGATTGTACTTTGTTCTACGTGCGTCCAGAGACGCGTGCCTTATATCTGAACTTGTCTCTAAACAGGCAGATAAATTGTGACTATTGAAGACTACGTGGGATATAAAAAGTAGTTAAAAATAGACCCCAGAAAAAACCTTGTTTAACCAGATTTCATCAAAAATCAATTTCAAACTTACTCTTACGAATATTCTCATATAAAATTTTATTATCTTCTGTTAGCACAAATCCCCTACTAAACTGAACACATCTAGTAGAATTATTTGGCAAACATTACGTAGGCCTGGTGGGAGATTGGATCGCACGAGCCAGCCTCACTAAACTTCATTAGTCAGGTTTGGATAACAGTGTGACGTCAGATTATGTCGTTAAGCATTGAGTTCAACATTTACCGACGCTGACTCTGAGCCGCAGAACGAGCTTGTGTAAGAGTAAACTATGTATTTTACTTAGAAAATATTTTTACTTAAATATTTGGAAAGTAAAGGAAAGAGGGAAGAAAGAGGGTTTATTTGCGCCAGTTATGAAGCATACTATCGAAAAATCTGGCTCAAGTTCATTTCACTATGAAAGCACGGAACGTTTCTCTAACAAAAAGATAAACTGGGCCAAAATTAAGTTTGCCATTGGAAAACTGTTGTCGCCATACATCGACATCGGTCGCGGTCCGTTTACCAATCAATCTGCCTTTACCCAACTATGTTGGGGTCAGCTTCCAGTCTAACCGGATTCAGCTGAGTACCAGTGTTTTAAAGCGAGCGACTGCCTATCTTACCTCCACAACCCAGTAATTTTATAAACGCTTTTTATTGAGGATTACAAGTTTACGGTTTTCGGATTTATTTCTTCACTTGTGACAGACTTTGTTTCTTGCGCAAGTTCTGTTATTTTGTAAGGTAGCCTTTTTTTCATGTTGAGGATTTTAACCCCCTAAAAAACAATAATCAAAACTGAAATACAAATAGGGTAAATATACATCATACCGTTTGACTTGTGTTGTGACTTGTGTTATATAAGATATCTTACTTGGCTATGAACCTGAGACTTTCAATTTAGATATGTAAAACAAAACCAGTATAAATGCCGAAGGTTGCCGCAGTATACAAAAACATATTCCGTAGGTATATCGAAGTTGGCAGACAGGTAGCACTTGGAGCAGTCCCAAAGAAGCAGATACCTCGATTCCCACTTAAGCGGAGCCGCGCATATTGTCTTACTCATACGGTCTGATAGACACGAACTATGGAAGCGTACTGAACTACGCTTTGTTGGAGGCACCTGAATATCTTCATATTATATTCAATTGATATTGATCTCGCTTGACGTGACAGAGACACGACATCAAAATGTGTCAAGGATAACTGAAGTTATTTTATCCGTCGTTAAATAAAGTCTGAAGTATTTAATTCAATATAATTCGTTAAATTATTTGTCAAACACGTTGATCGGCATTATTTTCCGGTGCACCTTACAACACACGTAGTTATTGTGCTCCATCATACAGTCAGTGGCGGCTGGTCGATCATAGAAGTAGTAGTTCACCAACCAACTCGTAACATTATCAAAATTGAGTTTCTTAATCAAGTTAAATTTACTTAATTCACAGGAGCCTATGTTAATCGGCAAACCATCTCGCTAGCGACTTCTAATTCGACGCCAACGCCATCTAGTTACGTCGTTGTACAACTTGACCAAAATTCAACATTTTGTGGTCTGATGAGCGACTATTGATCATTATCAAGTTGTATTTTAAATAACGAACATTTTGTCTAAACTTGATATTTTTATATTTTATAAATTAAATCGATACGCCGACTTTTTTCCGCAGCGGCATGTTCGCTCACCTTTTTTATTATCTGGTATTGACTGATTTTTTTTTTTTAATGGTGAGTACAGAAAGTGCATTTAACCTGTCCTGGGACATGGTGTTTCTGAGTAACGTTTTAATTCAATTTAGTGTCGAAATCTAACACACAGTCACACACTGTCCCACAACTCAGAAAGTAAAAAAATAAAAATAGAAATTAGATTATAGAAATAACTAAAAGCCGTGATTAACTGCAAAATTGCAAGCAGCGTACTGTCAGTACTGTGTCTAAAAAGTAAACAAATCCCGCGCCCGCCTCACTTCCCACCTGCGTAATGTTGGTACTCGACCCGAAGGTAAATTTCGTTCGTCAAACCTCGCCCGCTCTCGGTAATCTTCGGTTCGCTGGGGCGGCGCACGAGAATGCCGTATTTTGCCGTACATTTTCTATTGAACTATCTCTGTCTCACGCGCCTGGCGTTTTCGCTCAGATCTCATAGAAGTTGTACTGCACTCGCCGTGCGCTTTAGCCTAGCGCACGGGGAATATTTTTTTACAGCAATATACGTCTTATAACTTTATCAAAGAGCTTAAATTGGCTCGTCATAATTTCGTTAATATTGAATAGATCGTTAATCAGATATTATTAAACATATTTTTTTTCTTATCCTATTAAAATCTGGTAGTTCAGCGCACGAGTGAACTTAAAGTACAGCCGCCTCTGCATACAGTTAGGGTCATCGTCCAACACCCGTTTATAAGGACACCCGCCGGCAGTTATACACAAACCACCAGATCCACATTTAGAGATGATCGAAGCTGAAATTAAAACAAACATTAGTTATTCATTTGACTGTTTATAGCCGACTGCCGAAGGAGGGTAATGTGTTTATTAGTCTATGTATGTATGTTTGTTCCTTTGTGGCGTTCTAGAGACCAAACGCGTTGGCCGATTTTGATGATTCTCACGTCAATCGATTCGTCTTAACCTTGCGAGTGTCACTGACTACATTCAAATTAGAAAATAGAAATATGGCGGTTTGTCGGAGCCCAATTTTTTTTTCATCACGGCTGCTATCCAAATAATGGGTTTAAAGAGGTGATTTAAAAAAAAATATAGCACTCATATGTACTCATATTTAAATGTACGTAATTTGAAAGAAGATAGTTAACTAAAAAGTTATAAAAAAAAAAAAGAAGCGAACTAAAAAGACGTAGCTTTTTTTCTTATGCAGTCGGGCAGTTTTATTTTTTAATAAATTTTTTTAAACTAATGTTCTACAAATCTGCTACGCCGTAGCAACAGTTTGCTACGTCGTAGCAGCAAGTCAAAATTAGTAGCTTAATGTTTCTTTCGGGACCATTTTGTTGTAATCCGGGTTCGGCAATAACTGAATCGTATTTCCAAACCTTTCCGCTTTATACTCGCCTTTCTTGACCAAAAATCTAACAATGGCGAATCAGATGAAATTCAACGACAACCTGATTTCCAAAGAATTTTCCATTTTATGCAATAAAGGAGTTTCGGATTTAAATAGATAGCACGATAACGGGTGGATTTTTTCAAACATTTCCGACGACATCGACAGAATGCTAATTAGAACCAAATTCGTTTAGCTGGCTCGTCGGTCCGCTGACCAATCGGATCGGACCGATGTCGCCAACATTATCTCAAGCGGACTCGATTCATTTACGTATTAATGCGATTTAACAAGGATATGTTTTAGTCCCAAGACTAAAATAACTTTGAGTTGCTTGATTACGTTGGTAAGCATTTTCTATTCTGTGAGTATTTGTTATATAATTTGAGCTTTGAATCATTTTATTGCAAAGCCGTTGCTTTCTTCTTATACGGATGCAAGTGCAACAACACAACTTAACAGGAAAGCGGCTTAAAGGTTCCAAAGTTACACACAACAGTAGAACTCATAATAGAATAATACACAAATGTATTGTTACAAATCTGATCCTAACCCCCAAACTAGGCCTGGACCGGTACTTTTAGCCATGGAGTTCAGCGTTCAGCCATGGGTTCTATTTTCAATGTAAGAAATTGTGGAGGAGTGTCGCTACATAGTTGACAGTCAAGGTTATTGTCATTTGGTAACACATATAGGTAAAATAAATTGCTTGTTGCACATTAGAAGAAATAAAAATTATAAAGAGAAAGTAGTATATCATATATATCATATACGCATGCGCAAAAGACACAGAAGTAACATAACATTATTCGGGAACACCATACTCACAATGGGTTTGGTTTCTTGTTCATCTGCGAGACCTACTTTGATTTGCCGTCGTTCGAAGGACTTTCAGGGCAACTCCAATCTCATGTGAGGCAGGTGTTCCCGAGGTTCTACAAACCTTGCGGATTTCTGTGCAAACTCTTGCTTGACAGTCTGTTCTTTTGTGCTTTATGAAATTCTGAAGAACCTTTGCGAGCTGTAAAATACGTTATAAAATTAGAAATGAAAAGTAAGCATCCATGGTTGCAAGTTAGCTTAAATACAATCGTTTACTTTTGTAATTGAGAGCGAGTCTTACCCCCAGTTTCCCAGCTCAAAATTATCGGAGAATTAATGTGACAAATTGTCAAGCGCGCGTTATCTGCTGTGATTGGCTGTTGAAAATTCATTCAACCAATCACAGCAGATAACGCGTGCTTGACAATTTGTCACATTAATTCGCCGATAATTTTGAGCTGGGAAACTGGGGGTTAGTTTTTGGTTTAAAACTACACCAAAGGATTTATCGAAAACTTTATTTTAAAATTAGCAGAACGCAATGATAATATTTTACTAAACAGCCGGCGTTATAAAATCATACTTCATACTAACATTACAAAGGCGAAATTTTGTGAGTGTGTGTTTGTATGTTTGTTACTTCTTCACGCTCAAACGGCTGGACCTATCAGGATGAAATTTGGCACAGAGATAGATTATAGTCAGGAATAGCACATAGGTTACTTTTATCCTGGGAATATGTTCTGTCGAGATAATTTTCGTCGTTAACGCCGGCGAACTCGCAGGCAGAAGCTAGTGTTTTATAAAAATAAAGCCTCGCACGGCTGGCTAACACGTAGGCAACCAACGATATCCTTCTCTGTATGAGAAGAGGTCTATAACACGCCGAGGGACATTCATAGCTTAATATCATTACGTCCTTACAAAAGAACAATCAAAAACAAAGAATTAACGTGAACACGCTAACGAGAATATAAAAGAATTACTATTCTCTTTGGAGTTCGCAATGCCTTAATGCGATTCTACTCTGTGGATAAACAAATTAGCGTTTTATAATTAGCAAATTAAATACTTTAGCCCTTTGTGTACGCGACCAGAAAACACGCTCAACAGATAGAACACGCTTATGATGTTAGTCTTATTAAAAACACAACAAATTAACATGGATATAGTGGAAAATCTTGAATTACACAAATCGATCTATCGTCATGTTTTCAATTTGACATGGCTAAGGGTGCATTCACATAAAAGGAGGCTAGTGAGAAAGAGCGCTATCCGTCGCTGACCATTTCACGTCCGAGCTTGTCAGCACTTTTTAGCGCTTGTCGGTGCAATATATTACCTACCGCGCAGAAATTAAAAAAATATGACTACTACTACTACCTTCACCTGTTCTCAGCGCTGGCCACTGCACTAGCAAGCAATGGTCCAGTACACCTGTCTACTTTTTACCTGAATGCACCCTTACGTAAAGCCAATGAATGATTTGAATGTGGAATGACTTGGCCTTGACCTCTGATAGTTATATCATCTACCAACTATGATAAAAAGCGATGCAAGTACTAATGTATCAAAATTCCATAAAAATACGGTACATTTTGGATAATTTCGGGCTAAAATTTCCATTATGGGCCGTTGATTTGGAAGTTCATAATTTTTTTGTAGGTAGTACTCATAAATAGAAAGCTTTTTACAAATTTTCAAGAATCGGCAATTTTATGTTTTTTTGTATGTTTTTCGTGAGGTAAAAAAATGCGAATTAGTCCAAGAGCGACGAAGCGAGCTCGGGAACTTAGGGCACCCCGACACGGATAGGTTAGGTTCGAAGGAGATGACGGGAGCGGAAGTGAGCGAGCAAAGCGAGCGAACGCAGCTCCCGTCATCTCCTTCATGTTAGGTTACTTATGTCCCTACAGACAGATATAGGAGCCCAGCGCAGCGGGGCTCCGTCGACTTTGTTGCTTAAATAGTAATTTTAAATTTAACCATGGATATCTCCATAACCATGGGGTTCTGTGGTGTGGGGATGGTACAGTGAGGTAGTTCCTCTACCCCCCTTTTCCTTCCCCCCTCCACTCCTCTTAAATCGATGCAGATTTATGTCAATTTTTATTCTAACCTGAAAACTTTAACCATGGATATCTCCATAACCATAGGGCTCCGAGTGGTGGGGATGGTACTGGGGGATAGCCACATTATGTATACGCAACATTTATGTGTATGTAGGGTAGGTAGGGTAAGGTGGGTAGGTAGCCAGTTGACGGGAGCGAAGCCGCGTGGCACAGCTAGTGTAGTAATAAGGATTATTGTGAACCTTCGTCGATGAAAAAGGAAAACTTTGTAAGGTTTATAGTCAGCAAAGAAACTGAAAGTGTGCTAACAGTCCAGTCCTTATCATTATAACTGGATATTAAAAATATTATAATTGGCTTTCCCCGAGATCTGTCCGGCAGATACATTTTCCCGAGATAAATATCTTATGACACTCAGCGGTATTGTAGCTTTCTATAAATAAAAGAAAGTTCGCAATCTGATAAGTACTTCCGAAGATTATTTATTATTATAACACCTTTACAGAGACCTCCAAAGTGATGTTATAACTTACATATAAAACGTTACAATACAATACATCAATCTTATTGATTCTATTATTACAAACAGAAAAACAAAAAGCAACCTCTTTTTAATACTAGTTTAGATTGATCAGATTCAACATTTATTCAGCACAGAAATGTACAGCATTTTCAGGATATGCTAAAACGTAAAGTATCGAATCACTTTGAATCAAATTAGAAAAGTTAACTTACTTTTGTTGCTGACCGTACAGTATTTAGGCATATTATTCTACGGGAGGTTGCCTAAGAATATTTATAATACCGAAACACGTCTTGCCAGTTTTCTATAGCAGACGTAGAGTAGTCTAGTAGGCTACATAGTACCGAGCGTCAGTTATGAGGCGTTTTTACTGCAAACTGTGTCAACCACGCAAATGGGTCGCTTTTGTACCTAGCTCCTAGCCTAGCACTTTAGTACTTCGACGGTTAGTGCTTGTTTGTATCGAAGAAAGATTGATTTTATGACAAACTAAGCATAAAAATAAAAGTTAAATGTTGAGCTGGTCTGAACTTCACCCTAATTGCTTTAATTCAAAAAATAGCGGATGGATGCTTAGCTTGTATTCATTTCTTCATAATTATAACAGTAATACACGCAATGAATACTGTTGAGTTGTCGAAATTTAAGGGAACGCTCGTGCTTCGTGCTGTCAAACCAGTTACGCAATGAGGGTGCTGAACTCCTTCGATAAAGACTGATTCCAAATAGCAAGAACTATTAGAGTTAGTCCGAGAAAAATTAGGAGTGTAGAGAGTGCAGTAAATAATAATAAATATAACATTTACATACATACATACACTCAAGCCTTTATCCCATGGCAAAAACTACAGAACGCCACCTGCTACGACCCTTACATACTTCTTTTGCTTCACTCACGTTCATACATCTAGTCTATGTATGTCTTTCTAGGGCATGCGCTCCCGGCGTTTCCATTCACGTCTGCCTTGTAAATACCTTCCGTTATTCGCCTTTCATTCATCCTCTCAACATGACCAAACCATCTTAGCATAATCTTTTCAATTTTAGTCACTTCATCTTTTTTAAACCACAACGTTGTCTTATTACATCATTCCTCAATCTACAATTTAAAGTTCCACACATACTTCATTACATATAAAAAAAAAATGATAAAGATAAAGCAACACTAATGTTTTTGTTCGAAAGTATTTTATATGCTGCTTAGATTTTTTTATGTAACTCCATGCAAATTACTAAGCGTACCCTTGGGCCATCTTCTGCTAAAAATGGCGGACTCAGCCGAACTGCTTCGGTTAAAATATAGCCAAAGTTTCGTCCGATACCGAATACCGTTATACAGAACATGAATCCGGGCAGAAATAAATGAAAAATGGACCAGGGGCGGGTGAGTACAATCTATAACTATGCCAAAAGTCCCGTTACTTTTGAAAAATCGAACGGAGTCCACGTTTATTTAGCGTCAGAGGGTAACTTCGGCTTCGGTTCAGATTTCTGATAAAACCTTCAGACGTAAAACTCGTAAACTCTGTAGGTTCTACGTTACCTTATGTTGAAACTTTATAAAAGAAAATAATTCCTAAGTAGCCTTGTGAAGTTTTGCACGTCGTATAAAAGTAATATTGCAAGGATCAAATAAGAATGGGTATAACAACTTGTTAATTGGAAAATTGGCCACAAGATTGACACAATTCGTATTACACTTCTTATTTCTTTACATAGAAAACAAAGTCGCTTTCGCTGTTTGTACGCTTAGATCTTTTAAACCACGCAACGAATTTGAATGCAGTTTTCAACAATAGATGGCATGATTCAAGAGGAAGGTTTATATGTAGTATACATGCATATTATAGCAGAAACAACAAACATATTTTTGTGCGCTTACATTGTATACGCTAGCCCTAAACCTTACGAGTGTTTATCGACTAAGGATAACCCACAGTACCCATTTTTATCTTTTACATATTACAAAAAAAATATGAGTTATTTACCAAGCTATTTTAAAGCATACAGTATTATTCCTTATCCAATTAAATACATTAGATACGATGTGCATTTCATCTAGCTCAAAATTGCCCTTTACAGAATATCATTTAAATGAATATCTTAGGTGTTATCGCAATATAAAAACTAACGCGCGTGAAAATAAATTCAAGCGGGCGGGTCTCACACTGGTGATGACGGGATCCTACGAAGGAAAAAACGCATGGTACCTATGCTCCAACCCGTGCGTAACCGGGGCGTATCACTAGTATAATATATAATAGGGGTACATACTTGAACATTCTGTATCATCAGTATCTTTCTTTACCGTCCCACCATTATCATAATGGATCGGTAATCAACGCAGTACTTCTCTTTTGTTTTTATTTACGAACCAACTGATTAAATAAAACGCACTCACAAGGTTCTCGAAGAGCAGCTGGTTCTTCTAAACTATAACCAAGATCACGTCCAAAATTTTCTAAGACTAACAGACTCACAATAAAAGGGACTAAATAAAACCGCGTCATTGCACAGTCAATATAAAACTAAGATTAATTGAACACTTCTCGATGCAGCTGAAATCAGCGTCTCGTGTTCTCGTGAACACAACACACTTGTGACGCATTTGTGTGATAAGAAATTACAATAAAAACCAATTAACATCACGGCCATTGACTAACTGTTCATCGAAACGATTAATGTGAGGTGATGATAACCTGAGGTTTGTGAATTCTAGTTTGAATGTGATTTGATTGCGTTGATTAGGGCAATCAAATTGAGCAACATCGTGCTATTGAGGCGCCGATTCCCTTGAGTAGCTGATTTTAAAATGAGAATCACGTCTAAACGGCTAGTCGTAATTTTTAGAAAAAATATATGATAAATTAGTTCATTTTCTTAATAATTTCATCTAAGCAGAATTCTCTATCCTATTTAACTTCATACGAAATTATAATTATAATTTGTACTACCTGAAAAGGATGACATTGATATTGCTTTATAATTGTATTAAATTCATTATTATTGACATTATATTTTGACATTTCAGTAATGATAATGTTGATAATGTTTAATGCATGCTAATTTAGAATGATAAGCACAGGAGAATGATAATTGCAATGCTTGTAAAAGGCTGCTAAGTCATAAGTACTAACATAATATAACACCAATATTACCACTTAGTTCGCAATAAACGTTTTGACTTTGACTTTGAGTTTTATTCGTATAACAAAGTGTAATTAATTTGTAAAGTTATGTCTAAAACGGACAAAAACACGACAATCGCACCAAAACCGCTGGGCGTCTTTAAATAAAATCGACACCATCTCAAAGACAATTTAACTATCTACATTTTGATCTGAAGCTTTTTTTGAAGGTCATAGAATAAGGAAAGTACAAAAAACTACTAAATTTTGGATCGCGCGGGTGTGAAACAAGTGCGAGTTTTGTTCCCTCAAGGTCGTTGGCGTTAGTCGTCGTCTTAAGGCGTATTATATTCCCCCATACTGCTGCCCGGCGAGCATGGCCTACTGTGACATCGCTTAAGTCACACTTTTAATCACAGTTTGGGCGATAAACTCATTTTGTCTTAAATGCTAGCACGGCGGCGTGAGATATTTTCTTGACTTGTGGCATAACTTCTTGACGTTTATTTTTTTCTTTTTCGGAAATTTTCCAATTTTATTGTAGTTTCGGTTTAACCTTGGCCATAAAAATCATTTATGTTCTGAGAAGCATAGCCCTACGACGCACTGTTGCCGAATTATGGGCCTCCGTATCTTATTTTATTTTGCATATTTCCAAAATGATATCTCGAAAACGGTATGTCCTAGGCCAAAAATAACCAAAATTTAGCCCCCCCCTTTGCTACCCCCATGTAAGCAGCATCCCAACATGAATTACAAGTTTTTTTTTTTTTACATTGCTTGGTTAAAATATGTCATGTCTTACAATTTGTCTCAAATGCTAGCACGGGACAACCATGTGACATAATTTACAGGCGCGACTTGCTTTTCTTGTTGTCGACTTCATAGTGCGACATAATTTGAATAGACGACCAAATAAAATAATATGTAAAAAAGTATGCCGTTCATACAGCTAAACAACTTTTTAATTTTGTTGGGAATAAATTAATATTTGACCCACGACCATAGACTTATGCACACTTTATTTTATTTGTTTGTTTGATTACATATTAAGTGTTTGTTAGAAAGATATATTTATTGTGAAAATTTTAATAATTACTAAAAAATATAATAGCTTGGACCAATACCGGTGGGCCCCTATTTTTTATATTTTAAATGTTTTTTGGGGCTTTTATTTAAGAAACATTTAAAAATGTAGAAAGCAAGAAGAATATGGTAAAAAAGAAAATAATTATAAAAAAAATAATCATAATTAAAATAAAAACAACAATAAAAAAAATACAATTATAAAAAAGTAATATTATAAAATTAATTAATAATCTTGTAACATTTCAATTAATTAATAAGCATTGATCACCAATTCACCATACACACAAAATGAATTTATTGCCATTTGGTGCCGTAATTAGAAGGCAAATATATTTTTTTCAACTATAAAATTTTATCACCACCTCCGAACGAAAGTGATACATTTTTCTAAATCATCTGTCAAAATGTGACATTTGTGACAAAATGGGTGCGCCCGTATTAGCAATTAAGACCCGATGAGTCCCAAACAAACGTCAGGAAATTTTCTCACGCCGCCGGTGCTATTATTTAGGACAAAATGGCGTTATCGCCCAAACTGCGATGAAATGTGTGACTCAAGCCATGTCACAGTAGGCCGTGCTCGCCGGGCAGCAACAAGAAAGGCATGTTGCGCCTTTAAAATATGTCACATGTTTGACCCGTGCTAGCATTTAAGACAAATTGTAAGATATGACATAATTTATCATGTCATGTCACAAATGTCGTGGGTACGCCCATGCTCGCTAGGCTGGTCGTGCGCCCGCTCAGTGCCAGAATATCAATATTGGACCTCCTTTTGGACAGTTTTGTTTGCATTTTTTTTTATTTACGTATCCTATTGTTAAGAAGATGAACAAACCATCAATTTTTCTGTGTAAAAATATTTTTAAACACCCAAGTCGTTTTGGAGCAGTATGCAAAAAAAGCGTGTTATTAGGTACTATTTAAAAGCAAAAGTTTTAGTCATACGAAAAAATCATATTTCATAAATAATTTATGTGAATCAATTTTTTTTTTAAACTTTGTAACCTAACCGTTGCTAAGGAGTATGCTTTAGGAAATAACCATTATACGGCACTAAAGCGGAGTAATACTCTTAAGGAGTTACCAATACATTCAATCAAATTTGAGAAATTATATTTGTATATTTTTTAAATGGTAAAACATCAGTAGTAACACTTGTACTAACAAAATCGTCCTTACTGCTAACACCGTACAACGGTAAAAATCCTCTGCCAACTGTACCTACCAGTTACCCTCTCCACCATTTTTTGGAATAGTGATGATTCCTGGGTTAAAAAAATTAAATCCCTATTTAGTCCGTCAGATAGATTGTCAAAAAATATTTACACGTATTTTTGCTTTATGTATTAAACTTGATAAATATAAAGCGAGTCAAAGTTCAGGAGTGAGGCTCAGTGGGAGCTTGTGTTGTAACGTCACTTTTGAGTAAAATTTTAACGCACTATATCGTCGCTATTGTTTGTTTACGCGATAAAAGGAAAAATACGCCTCTAATACTGGTGTTCAGAATACATACTTTTATACTTTTAAACATTATCACCAAATTTCAAGGACAATGGCAGTTAAAAAAATTCTCGATACAAAATTTTGTAAAAAAGGCTGACTTGCTGACATTGCTGAAACAAAAATGTAATATTTATCAAATTAACGAGCTCTAAACAACGATACCCCACTCGATGGGGTAATTCCGCCCCCCCCCCCCCCCTTTAGCTGTATGGGAGGCCCAATAAAAAAAAAAAAATTTGATTTGATAATTTGCATGGCTTTGGGTCTACATCTTGTTGACCTTGACCTTGCTTATACTGTGAAAATTTGAAGACTGGTAGCTTCAACGATGGACAGACGGACTGACGGACAGATGGACACGTGATTGACAGCAATACGGCTCCGTTCGGATCCTTCGGGTACGGAACCCTAAAACAAAACAACTGTTTAATTGATTTTTTTTAGTCTACCTTAGTGAAATAAATTATTTAGCTTAGAAGTTATTAAATCACTGTATAACACATACAACGAAATTTCAGCAAAAACACTAAACAGATCATCCGTACAAGCTTTCAGAGGACGAGACCTCAATAATTAACAAATTAGAAAGGCTTACCTAATAGGTACCTTCTTTGAAAGTTGACGCTGTATAAATCTACATTTTAATACATAGAATTGTTTCGAGTTTTATTAACAACATTTAATTGAACTTGAGGCAACCACGCGCCAAGGGCGGTTCTAATTATTTCCCTTCATAATTTATTATCATTTTGCCTATGTTTAAATCCCGTGAGACTACCCTCGGCTGATTCATTTCTTGCCAGAGATCTACTTAGTTAAATAAGTCCGATCAGTGTGGCCACGCTTGGGGGAGGCCTATGTCCAGCAGTGGACGTCTTTCAGCTAAAATGATGATGAAACAAGTCTTATCAGGAATATAGATATTGTGTCATGAATAAAAATAAAACACATGCTTGTTTGTGTAGCTGTACGACTACATTCATCCCGCGGTTTCGCTATGCTCTTTCCCGCAAAAACCGTGCATTTAGACGGAATAAAAAGTAGCCTGCCACTCGCCGATAGTGTATTTTCGTAATCGCATTAGTTCTTTCAGAGGTAAGAAAACGTTCCACAAAAAAAAACCTGTTTATCATATATTATATTTAACATTAATAATTAAGAAGTAGACAAGGTAATTATAATTAAAGGAATTTCTCTGAAGTTACCTTATGTTGATATATTCTTATTATACAAATAAATAGAATACTGACACACAACCTAAAAGTAAAATCTACTCCAGTTTTCAGCCTGAAAAACGAGGTAAATTACTCTGAGTATATTTTGCGTACCTAATTAATTAGGAGATTAGCAACCTAATACTCTCTTTCTAAATCAACAAAACCAAGTTGTTTACTCCAAATGTACTCTCTTATAAACAGGTAGATTTAGGATCTCATTTTAAATTATTAATAGTAGTCTACAAACTCTATTAAAAGTTAGACCAACAGCGTATGATTCATGTCAGGCTCTGTCTGTATTTAGGCCATATGCAAATAAACCCTCACAGAAATAGGGGTTAGTGTCGTTTATATAGTCTGTTAGTTACTGACTGTGGCAAACGTATCTACAAACAAAACAAGTACATGAATCAAATAAAAAATATTTCTATTTATTCTAGACTTGCAGTTCCTGCGGCGTCTCTCCCACAGTTTGCAGAATACCTATATAGTACAGTTTGTAGGTGGTATACGACCGGTTATCTTCTGAGATAAGAATATTTTCTTGTTTCATACTTTTTAGAGCGTGATTTTTCAGTAGTCGAGTTTTAGTTTTTTTTTTATTTAAAGTATTTTGGGGTTTTTGCACAGCCACATCACATTTTTTTCTGTTATATTTTGTTGTTTCACATGTACCTAAATAATGCATAAGTTACGAGAGTGGACTCTAGATAACGTATAACGTTATTTAGGAAATTTACTAATCACTAAAGGACAGGTATAGGTATGCCAACAATACGTCATTTGTCAAATTATTATAAGTAGTTTAGAAGTTATGAGGGAATAGATGAACGTAAATACACACACATACTGCTCAAAAACATAACCCTACCTTTTGCTTCGCCGTAGTCGGGTAAAATATAGCGTATACCCATAAGCTATATTTTATTTATACAATAGACAGCAAAGAAACTGAAAATGTGCTAACAGTCCAGTCCTTATCATTATAACTGGATATTAAAAATATTATAATTGGCTTTCCCCGAGATCTGTCCGGCAGATGCATTTTCCCGAGATAAATATCTTATGACACTCAGCGGTATTGTAGCTTTCTATAAATAAAAGAATGTTCGCAATCAGATTAGTACTTCTGAAGATTATTGATGAATTATAATAACACCTTTACAGAGATCTCCAAGGCGATGTTATAACTTACATATAAAACGTTACAATACAATACATCAATCTTATTGAGATTTATTCTTCGTTCGGCCCGAAGTTTTGTCCCACATTCCAAAAAATTCTTAGTTCGTCCCACATCATCATTGAAGTACTGTTTCGTCCCATATTACAAGTACTTTAAAGGTACAGTCAATAAAAATAACACACACACATGCACACTGAAGCGTAAAATTAAAAAAATACATAATTTTTTTCGACTTATAATACATACATCGTACTTTAGAATTGTCAAAGAAAAATATGAATCTAGTTGCACATTAGCAAGCGTCAGTAGGTCTCTATGGAGAAGAATGTGCAAGAAACTCCACGGACTCTCTTTTCCATCAGTTTATTATTTGGTTACGTCATTCTTGTTGAAAAAATACATGTGTGAGAACGATGTAAAAAGTCGTGCACGTAAAAGCATCACGAGTGAAACAAACAATAAAAAAATACAAAAAATAGGTAATTAAAAACTAGCCGAGGCAGCTAAGTTGAGTTAGCGAGTAAGCCAATCCCAACTGATGGCGCCCGTTTACGAACATGACGCATGAATTGGCACCACTCGGCTCAACCATCATGAAGGGAATTGAATAATCCAACACATGTGCCACCATCAGAGAGGCAGTTGAGAGAGCATGACACAATCTCAACTGCCAGGGCACACACAAGTCAACGAACGACACATAAGTACAGTAAATGGTAGATTTACAGTTGGTACATAGTACTCACACATATGCTGTGCAGTTATCACTAAACGAAATTGAGTTTATACAATAAAAATATATGCATACAGTCTTCAGCAGGTCCAACAATACTTCAAAACAATAATGTTCTACATATCACTTGTTTTTGCGCCCTAGTGGTTGTGGAGCCTGGGCTATGATTGAGCCAAGCATTTTTATCTGCAATGTAAGCACCCAACTTATAATATGCCTGCCTGCATAGTGTGCGTTTTATACAAGTTTTAAATTTCGTCTCATTCAGTTATAGAATGGAGGGAGGAATTTTATTGTAGCATTTTATACAGTACCCCATGAAAGAAGAGGCTACTTTAGCCAGTCTGAAACCTGGTTGAATTAATTGTTTCCTATTTCTACTAACGTAATTATGTCTGTCGCCGTAATGTTGTTTGTCTTTCACTACGAGCAGATGAAATGGTTCGGATGGCGTGTTAGGCTCTACTCTCAGTGGGATCTACCCCATCTTTACAAAGTCACTCTTCTGGCTCACTGTTCTGGTCGAAAATATCTCGCCGCTTTTTAATCGGCGGATGCTTTCTGGGATTGTAAGTTGTTCTGCGAGCATGTTCGGCTAATTTAGCAGTCGGGATTTGTACTGGACGCCATGTGCATTTATCTCCTCATTGACCATAGGAATATTGAGGATTTCATGAATTTCTGTTGTTTTGATAAACCATGGTGGCGTTGGATATTTGTTTTAGTATATAATTTTGTGCCCGTTGAACTTTCATTATGTTGGAGGCGCTGGCTGATCTCCAAAGTTGGATGCCATATGTCCAGATTGGCTTCAGTATGGTCTTGTATATTAGAAGTAATCACCAGTTTTGAAGTAATCACCAGTTTTGAGTTTTTTTTTAAGTAGCCAGAAAAGACACAGACATCCAACACCATTTAAAACTAAATGATTGGCAGTGAACCAATCTTGAACCTGCCGTAGGGAGTTATTTACGCCGTCAACCTCATTGTTAAGTCTAATTATAAAATAAAATAAAGATGTGTCATCAGCAAATAATACCATGTTTAGTTTATGTTCCAACAACACGGAAGTTATATGCGTACTGAAGTGCAGCGATGAGTCCAGTATGACGCCCAAATATTTATCCTTAGCTATGACAAACTCGGTCAATTCTCAATCTTTCTTTATACGCACTTTAAACTGGTGACGAATGAGTACTAATATTGAATGCACCACTTTGCATCACAGGAGCTAGCGTGAAGCCTGTTTTGCTGATAACGGAAAGTAATGCTATTGGCCAAATGAGTCAAAACAAACAAAGGATGTAATATATAAAAGGGGTGGACCTTTTTTACCCGCTCTTTTAAACAGATTCCGGTGACGTCAGCTGTACCTATACGTACAACTTGCTCACTAAGAGCGGCTAAAAAGTGTTATTATAATAATACGAGTACATTTTCCATCGCGGAGAAGACAGAGAGGAGCGGTGGTTTAAAATAGTTTATTGATGTTAAATATTTCAAAATACGTAACCCTTTTTAATAGCTGATTGTACAAACAAGTAAGTTTGGTACATACAAAAAAATATGGGCCGTATAAGGAATATAAAATAGGACGAAGCAGGCATAAAATAATTAAAATTATATTTTGGGACGAAGGAAGCATATTATTTGGGACGAACCAGGATTTTGGAATTTGGGCCGAAAATCAGTGGGCCGAACGAAGAATAAATCCTTATTGATTCTATTATTACAAACAGAAAAACAAAAAGCAACCTCTTTTAAATATTAGTTTAGAATGATCAGATTCAACATTTATTCAGCACAACGAAATGCACAGCATTTTCAGGATATGCTAAAACGTAAAGTATCGAATCACTTTGAATCAAATTAGAAAAGTTAACTTACTTTTGTTGCTGACCGTACATTATTTAGTCATATTATTCTACCGGAGGTTACATATTTACAATACCGAAACACGTCTTGCCAGTTTTCTATAGCAGACGTAGAGTAGTCTAGTAGGCTACATAGTACCGAGCGTCAGATACGAGGCGTTTTTACTGCAAACTGTGTCAACCACGCAAATGGGTCGCTTTTGTACCTAGCTCCTAGCCTAGCACTTTAGTACTTCGACGGTTAGTGCTTGTTTGTATCGAGGAAAGATTGATTTTATAACGAACTAAGCATAAAAATACACGTTAAATATTGAGCTGGTCTAAACTTCACCCTAATTGCTTTAATTCAAAAAATAGCGGATGGATGCTTTGCTTGTATTCATTTCTTCATAATTATAACAGTAATACACGCAATGAATACTGTTGAGTCGTCGAAATTTAAGGGAACGCTCGTGCTTCGTGCTGTCAAACCAGTTACGCAATAAGGGTGCTAAACTCCTTCGACAAAGACTAGTTCCAAATAGGTAAAGCTATTAGAGTTAGACCGAGAAAAGATAGGAATGTAGAGAGTGCAGTAAATAATAATAAATATAACATTTACATACATATATACATACGAGGAGCTTGTGGCTAAATAATAACAGCCGCACGGGTCGATCTTCAAGGTTAAGCAACGCTTGCCGAGGTCGGTCCGTGGATGGGTGACCATTTCAACATAGCGAGTTTCCTCCGTGCCTCGGAAAACACGTTAAGCCGTTGGTCCCGGCTGACATTTGAAGATCTTTGACAGTCGTTACGGGTAGTCAGAAGCTTGAGATCTGACACCAGTCTTGCCAAGGGGTATCGTGTTACCCAGTTACTGGGTTGTGGAGGTCAGATAGGCAGTCGCTCCATGTAAAGCACTGGTACTCAGGTGAATCCGGTAAGACTGGAAGCCGACCCCAACAACAATTGGGAAAAGGCTAGGCAGATGATGACATACATATATACATAAACTCACGCCTTTTTTCCATGGCAGAAACTACAGAACGCCACCTGCTACGACCCTTACATACTTCTTTTGCTTCACTCACGTTCATACATCTAGTCATACACGCACGCCGGTTATTATTAAGAACTTCACCAATAAGGTCTATGTATATGTTTCTAGGGACGTCCCCTCCCGGCGTTTCCACTCACATCTGCCTTGTAAATACAAAAATACCTTTCGTTATTCGCCTTTCATTCATCCTCTCAACATGACCAAACCATCTTAGCATAATATTTTAAATTTTAGTCACTTCATCTTTTTTAAACCACAACGTTGACTTATTACATCATTCCTCAATCTACAATTTAAAGTTCCCCACATACTTCATTACATATAAAAAAAAATAATGATAAAGATAAAGCAACACTAATGTTTTTGTTCGAAAGTATTTTATATGCTGCTTAGATTTTTTTATGTTACTCTCCGTGCAAATTACTAAGCGTACCCTTGGGCCATCTTCTGCTAAAAATGGCGCACTCGGCCGAACTGCTTCGGTTAAAATATAGCCAAAGTTTCGTCCGAAACCGAATACCGTTATACAGAACATGAATCCGGGCAGAAATAAATGAAAAATGGACTAGGGGCGGGTGAGTACAATCTATAACTATGCCAAAAGTCCCGTTACTTTTGAAAAATCGAACGGAGTCCACGTTTATTTAGCGTCAGAGGGAAACTTCGGCTTCGGTTCAGATTTCTGATAAAACCTTCAGACGTAAAACTCGTAAACTCTGTAGGTGTAATTCTACGTTATTTTATGTGGAAACTTTATAAAAGAAAATAATTTCTAGGTAGCCTTGTGAAGTTTTGCACGTCGTATAAAAGTAATATTGCAAGGATCAAAGAAGAATGGGTATAACAACTTGTTAATTGGAAAAATGGCCACAAGATTGACACAATTCGTATTACACTTCTTATTTCTTTACATAGAAAACAAAGTCGCTTTCGCTGTTTGTACGCTTAGATCTTTTAAACCACGCAACGTATTTGAATGCAGTTTTTAACAATAGATGGCATGATTCAAGAGGAAGGTTTATATTTGTAGTATACATGCATATTATAGCAGAAACTACAAACATATTTTTGTGCGCTTACATTGCAAACGCTGGCTAAACCTTACGAGTGTTTATCACCTAAGGATAACTCACAGTACCCATATTTTTCTTTTACATATTACAAAAAAAATATGAATTATTTACCAAGCTGTTTTAAACAGTACAGTATTATTCCTTATCCAATTAAATACATTAGATACGATGTGCATTTCATCTAGCTCAAAATTGCCCTTTACAGAATATCATTTAAATGAATATCTTAGGTGTTATCGCAATATAAAAACTAACGCGCGTGAAAATAAATTCAAGCGGGCGGGTCTCACACTGGTGATGACGGGATCCTACGAAGGAAAAAACGCATGGTACCTATGCTCCAACCCGTGCGTAACCGGGGCGTATCACTAGTATAATATATAATAGGGGTACATACTTGAACATTCTGTATCATCAGTATCTTTCTTTACCGTCCCACCATTATCATAATGGATCGGTAATCAACGCAGTACTTCTCTTTTGTTTTTATTTACGAACCAACTGATTAAATAAAACGCACTCACAAGGTTCTCGAAGAGCAGCTGGTTCTTCTAAACTATAACCAAGATCACGTCCAAAATTTTCTAAGACTAACAGACTCACAATAAAAGGGACTAAATAAAACCGCGTCATTGCACAGTCAATATAAAACTAAGATTAATTGAACACTTCTCGATGCAGCTGAAATCAGCGTCTCGTGTTCTCGTGAACACAACACACTTGTGACGCATTTGTGTGATAAGAAATTACAATAAAAACCAATTAACATCACGGCCATTGACTAACTGTTCATCGAAACGATTAATGTGAGGTGATGATAACCTGAGGTTTGTGAATTCTAGTTTGAATGTGATTTGATTGCGTTGATTAGGGCAATCAAATTGAGCAACATCGTGCTATTGAGGCGCCGATTCCCTTGAGTAGCTGATTTTAAAATGAGAATCACGTCTAAACGGCTAGTCGTAATTTTTAGAAAAAATATATGATAAATTAGTTCATTTTCTTAATAATTTCATCTAAGCAGAATTCTCTATCCTATTTAACTTCATACGAAATTATAATTATAATTTGTACTACCTGAAAAGGATGACATTGATATTGCTTTATAATTGTATTAAATTCATTATTATTGACATTATATTTTGACATTTCAGTAATGATAATGTTGATAATGTTTAATGCATGCTAATTTAGAATGATAAGCACAGGAGAATGATAATTGCAATGCTTGTAAAAGGCTGCTAAGTCATAAGTACTAACATAATATAACACCAATATTACCACTTAGTTCGCAATAAACGTTTTGACTTTGACTTTGAGTTTTATTCGTATAACAAAGTGTAATTAATTTGTAAAGTTATGTCTAAAACGGACAAAAACACGACAATCGCACCAAAACCGCTGGGCGTCTTTAAATAAAATCGACACCATCTCAAAGACAATTTAACTATCTACATTTTGATCTGAAGCTTTTTTTGAAGGTCATAGAATAAGGAAAGTACAAAAAACTACTAAATTTTGGATCGCGCGGGTGTGAAACAAGTGCGAGTTTTGTTCCCTCAAGGTCGTTGGCGTTAGTCGTCGTCTTAAGGCGTATTATATTCCCCCATACTGCTGCCCGGCGAGCATGGCCTACTGTGACATCGCTTAAGTCACACTTTTAATCACAGTTTGGGCGATAAACTCATTTTGTCTTAAATGCTAGCACGGCGGCGTGAGATATTTTCTTGACTTGTGGCATAACTTCTTGACGTTTATTTTTTTCTTTTTCGGAAATTTTCCAATTTTATTGTAGTTTCGGTTTAACCTTGGCCATAAAAATCATTTATGTTCTGAGAAGCATAGCCCTACGACGCACTGTTGCCGAATTATGGGCCTCCGTATCTTATTTTATTTTGCATATTTCCAAAATGATATCTCGAAAACGGTATGTCCTAGGCCAAAAATAACCAAAATTTAGCCCCCCCCTTTGCTACCCCCATGTAAGCAGCATCCCAACATGAATTACAAGTTTTTTTTTTTTTACATTGCTTGGTTAAAATATGTCATGTCTTACAATTTGTCTCAAATGCTAGCACGGGACAACCATGTGACATAATTTACAGGCGCGACTTGCTTTTCTTGTTGTCGACTTCATAGTGCGACATAATTTGAATAGACGACCAAATAAAATAATATGTAAAAAAGTATGCCGTTCATACAGCTAAACAACTTTTTAATTTTGTTGGGAATAAATTAATATTTGACCCACGACCATAGACTTATGCACACTTTATTTTATTTGTTTGTTTGATTACATATTAAGTGTTTGTTAGAAAGATATATTTATTGTGAAAATTTTAATAATTACTAAAAAATATAATAGCTTGGACCAATACCGGTGGGCCCCTATTTTTTATATTTTAAATGTTTTTTGGGGCTTTTATTTAAGAAACATTTAAAAATGTAGAAAGCAAGAAGAATATGGTAAAAAAGAAAATAATTATAAAAAAAATAATCATAATTAAAATAAAAACAACAATAAAAAAAATACAATTATAAAAAAGTAATATTATAAAATTAATTAATAATCTTGTAACATTTCAATTAATTAATAAGCATTGATCACCAATTCACCATACACACAAAATGAATTTATTGCCATTTGGTGCCGTAATTAGAAGGCAAATATATTTTTTTCAACTATAAAATTTTATCACCACCTCCGAACGAAAGTGATACATTTTTCTAAATCATCTGTCAAAATGTGACATTTGTGACAAAATGGGTGCGCCCGTATTAGCAATTAAGACCCGATGAGTCCCAAACAAACGTCAGGAAATTTTCTCACGCCGCCGGTGCTATTATTTAGGACAAAATGGCGTTATCGCCCAAACTGCGATGAAATGTGTGACTCAAGCCATGTCACAGTAGGCCGTGCTCGCCGGGCAGCAACAAGAAAGGCATGTTGCGCCTTTAAAATATGTCACATGTTTGACCCGTGCTAGCATTTAAGACAAATTGTAAGATATGACATAATTTATCATGTCATGTCACAAATGTCGTGGGTACGCCCATGCTCGCTAGGCTGGTCGTGCGCCCGCTCAGTGCCAGAATATCAATATTGGACCTCCTTTTGGACAGTTTTGTTTGCATTTTTTTTTATTTACGTATCCTATTGTTAAGAAGATGAACAAACCATCAATTTTTCTGTGTAAAAATATTTTTAAACACCCAAGTCGTTTTGGAGCAGTATGCAAAAAAAGCGTGTTATTAGGTACTATTTAAAAGCAAAAGTTTTAGTCATACGAAAAAATCATATTTCATAAATAATTTATGTGAATCAATTTTTTTTTTAAACTTTGTAACCTAACCGTTGCTAAGGAGTATGCTTTAGGAAATAACCATTATACGGCACTAAAGCGGAGTAATACTCTTAAGGAGTTACCAATACATTCAATCAAATTTGAGAAATTATATTTGTATATTTTTTAAATGGTAAAACATCAGTAGTAACACTTGTACTAACAAAATCGTCCTTACTGCTAACACCGTACAACGGTAAAAATCCTCTGCCAACTGTACCTACCAGTTACCCTCTCCACCATTTTTTGGAATAGTGATGATTCCTGGGTTAAAAAAATTAAATCCCTATTTAGTCCGTCAGATAGATTGTCAAAAAATATTTACACGTATTTTTGCTTTATGTATTAAACTTGATAAATATAAAGCGAGTCAAAGTTCAGGAGTGAGGCTCAGTGGGAGCTTGTGTTGTAACGTCACTTTTGAGTAAAATTTCAACGCACTATATCGTCGCTATTGTTTGTTTACGCGATAAAAGGAAAAATACGCCTCTAATACTGGTGTTCAGAATACATACTTTTATACTTTTAAACATTATCACCAAATTTCAAGGACAATGGCAGTTAAAAAAATTCTCGATACAAAATTTTGTAAAAAAGGCTGACTTGCTGACATTGCTGAAACAAAAATGTAATATTTATCAAATTAACGAGCTCTAAACAACGATACCCCACTCGATGGGGTAATTCCGCCCCCCCCCCCCCTTTAGCTGTATGGGAGGCCCAATAAAAAAAAAAAAATTTGATTTGATAATTTGCATGGCTTTGGGTCTACATCTTGTTGACCTTGACCTTGCTTATACTGTGAAAATTTGAAGACTGGTAGCTTCAACGATGGACAGACGGACTGACGGACAGATGGACACGTGATTGACAGCAATACGGCTCCGTTCGGATCCTTCGGGTACGGAACCCTAAAACAAAACAACTGTTTAATTGATTTTTTTTAGTCTACCTTAGTGAAATAAATTATTTAGCTTAGAAGTTATTAAATCACTGTATAACACATACAACGAAATTTCAGCAAAAACACTAAACAGATCATCCGTACAAGCTTTCAGAGGACGAGACCTCAATAATTAACAAATTAGAAAGGCTTACCTAATAGGTACCTTCTTTGAAAGTTGACGCTGTATAAATCTACATTTTAATACATAGAATTGTTTCGAGTTTTATTAACAACATTTAATTGAACTTGAGGCAACCACGCGCCAAGGGCGGTTCTAATTATTTCCCTTCATAATTTATTATCATTTTGCCTATGTTTAAATCCCGTGAGACTACCCTCGGCTGATTCATTTCTTGCCAGAGATCTACTTAGTTAAATAAGTCCGATCAGTGTGGCCACGCTTGGGGGAGGCCTATGTCCAGCAGTGGACGTCTTTCAGCTAAAATGATGATGAAACAAGTCTTATCAGGAATATAGATATTGTGTCATGAATAAAAATAAAACACATGCTTGTTTGTGTAGCTGTACGACTACATTCATCCCGCGGTTTCGCTATGCTCTTTCCCGCAAAAACCGTGCATTTAGACGGAATAAAAAGTAGCCTGCCACTCGCCGATAGTGTATTTTCGTAATCGCATTAGTTCTTTCAGAGGTAAGAAAACGTTCCACAAAAAAAAACCTGTTTATCATATATTATATTTAACATTAATAATTAAGAAGTAGACAAGGTAATTATAATTAAAGGAATTTCTCTGAAGTTACCTTATGTTGATATATTCTTATTATACAAATAAATAGAATACTGACACACAACCTAAAAGTAAAATCTACTCCAGTTTTCAGCCTGAAAAACGAGGTAAATTACTCTGAGTATATTTTGCGTACCTAATTAATTAGGAGATTAGCAACCTAATACTCTCTTTCTAAATCAACAAAACCAAGTTGTTTACTCCAAATGTACTCTCTTATAAACAGGTAGATTTAGGATCTCATTTTAAATTATTAATAGTAGTCTACAAACTCTATTAAAAGTTAGACCAACAGCGTATGATTCATGTCAGGCTCTGTCTGTATTTAGGCCATATGCAAATAAACCCTCACAGAAATAGGGGTTAGTGTCGTTTATATAGTCTGTTAGTTACTGACTGTGGCAAACGTATCTACAAACAAAACAAGTACATGAATCAAATAAAAAATATTTCTATTTATTCTAGACTTGCAGTTCCTGCGGCGTCTCTCCCACAGTTTGCAGAATACCTATATAGTACAGTTTGTAGGTGGTATACGACCGGTTATCTTCTGAGATAAGAATATTTTCTTGTTTCATACTTTTTAGAGCGTGATTTTTCAGTAGTCGAGTTTTAGTTTTTTTTTTATTTAAAGTATTTTGGGGTTTTTGCACAGCCACATCACATTTTTTTCTGTTATATTTTGTTGTTTCACATGTACCTAAATAATGCATAAGTTACGAGAGTGGACTCTAGATAACGTATAACGTTATTTAGGAAATTTACTAATCACTAAAGGACAGGTATAGGTATGCCAACAATACGTCATTTGTCAAATTATTATAAGTAGTTTAGAAGTTATGAGGGAATAGATGAACGTAAATACACACACATACTGCTCAAAAACATAACCCTACCTTTTGCTTCGCCGTAGTCGGGTAAAATATAGCGTATACCCATAAGCTATATTTTATTTATACAAGGACCAGTATACTATAGCGTATACCCATACTCTTTCAGACCGGAGGCCTGTGTCCCAGTTAGGGTTACTATTTCGAATATGGAAAAGTCCTGACAAAAAAACCGGACTTCCGGCCTTTAAAAAAAGTCTGGACATGACGGTTACAAAAAAAAATGAGTCTAAAATTCAAACCCCATAAAAAAACAATAAAATCGCGATTTTTTCTGCGGCCGCGGTCGTCGCAGGAAAAACACAAAATTGTGTCATCCACGCGAAAAAGCCGGACAAATTAGAAGGCCGGACGAAGTCCAGACAAGAGGCCAAATGTCCGGACATGTCAGGATAAATCCGGACGAATGGTAACCCTGATTATGCTTATGTTTATGGACATTCAGCAATAGGGTAGCATTCTAATGACCGAATTGTAATTTTAAAATCAATACTTTCAGAGACTACCTACATTTTACAAACAAATGTAACTTTTTTTTTTGTTATTTTGAATCAATTTGCTAAACTTATCAGTTTGGATACTAAAATAATCACATTGATTAAAATTTACTGGTAAATGCTTACCTATAGGTATTTATTCAACTTTTGGGAAACTGACGCGTGGGGGTAAAGTCACACAAACGCGGTTCACTCCAGTTTATGCTTTTATATTTATTTGAACATGAAACATACTAGGTATGAAATATCAACACATATTAACGGAATAACACTAGCAACTTATCGTTAGGCTCTAGCATGGAGCAGCGAGCTGCGATCTCGAATCTTTTTGACTCTTGGAACCAGAAAATTATCTTCTGGTTCTTAGCAAAGTTTATTTCTCTTGAGTGAAAAATCTCTCTTTCCAAAATATTTGTGGCGGTTATTTTCTCGAACCTTATTGGTCCGTCCTATTGACAGCGCGCGGCTCTGTTCGGAAACGCCACAAACTTATACCTAAATAAATGATGAAAATGTGTTAAAGTAGTACCAGAGGGTGTATTTGTTAAGGTCCATACTCGCGCCACACAGATATATTGGCACTTGAGATCCTCTTCTTTCAAGTGTTTGCTGAAATGGAGCGTCTTTCAACTTACTGCCTTTGAGGACGTGGAAATTCTTTTATTACGTACTCATAATATCCCTAGGTACCTACATTGGAGCTCATACCTAAGTAATAACAGCCGCACGGGTTGATCTTCAAAGTTAAACAATGCTTACCAAGGTTGTTCCGCGGATGGTTCACCATTCACTAGTCTGCCTATTATAACAATGCAGAACTCATAATAGGTATCCCCAAAAAGTTTTTTTATGTAGTGGTGGTTTTAGTGAGGTAAGAATCCCACCCTCCCTGGTCTTTTCTCGAAAAAACCCAGCCGCCTATTGAAGGATTCCACCGCCAACAAAAAAAAATTGTCTGCAAGCTGACCCTAACATAGTTGAGAAAAGGATACAGATTATTTGTACTATATTGGAAATAGTTCCACTTCTCTGGTTATTCTTCTTTCAGTTTTCTCGTTTTCTCTTCTCTCGTTGTTCTTCTTCTTGGTTTTCTTTTTTTGGTGTACAATAAAGTACCTATATTCTATTCTATTCTATTCTAGGTACCTACTATTTCCACAACATGAAGCCTCTACGTGACTAAATGTCTTACGGAGACTAATAAAAACAATCGAATTCGAAACTGAGTTGTACCTTCATAATTGTGAAAGTGAAAAATACCTTAATTATACTGAAAAATTAGTCAACTACAAAAGTTTGGCTTCCTACCGCCAACGTTTACAGCAGTTTATTTTATTTACTTAGTTAGCGGTTCCCCGACGCGAGTACGAGGCTTATTTTTTGCTTTATAGAGGTTTTCGTGTGGGGAGTTTTCTAAATTATATTTTTAGGGTTACCCTTACTTAGTTTGTAGCTTGTAACACTTAGGGGAAGGTGGGGCAGCCTCATACAGTTTTTCAAATTTTTTTTTCCATTAAAAACTAGTAGTCTAACTATCTGACTTTGTATCAAATACATGTAATTTGTGTAAAACACATGAGGCTTTTTATAAAAGTAAAAAAAAAAAATAGATTTGTATGTAGTACCCCACATGCGGGGCAGATTAATACGTGTGAAAAATAAACAAATTAAGCAAGAAATGTTTAATTATTTATCAAAACACAAAGTTCTTGAAATCAAAAGCAATTAGTCTCTATGAGCAACTGATACTTAGTAATAATTAAGTAATACTAAGTAAAAAAGAGAATAACATAAATGTAGGTAGATTTTCTTTTTAAGGCACTGAAGGAACATAGTTAACCTAGTCTTTCTGATTAGTCAAATCAGTATTTAAATATCTACGTCTTAGAATTAAGTAATATTTTTTTTTCTTATGTATTGTTTATTCATACAGTATGAATGTACCCTGCTTACTGAATAAAATGAAATAAAAATATGCCTATATAAAAAAACAACCATTTACACGTATCAATTCACAAAATTGATCCTATTATCTTTGAAATAAAATATTACTGAATAATCTAGATAAAAGCTTTTATTAAAATAAAGATGTTTGAAGTGAGGTTCCGTATCACCTCGTCGCGAGTTTCATACCGACAGCTGTGAAACTCTGTGAGTATGTCACGCATCCACGCATAAGTCGTTCAGTTAATGCGCGCCTAAGAACAGATATCTCTAGTGATGATGGTGCCCCTTGTATGAATCTTCCCCACTTTTCCCTATTTGTATTGTTTTGTTTTATTATAGTGAAGATACTGAGTACCTAATTTCATTATTCTTTATTGTACACAAAACACATTTATACAAATACAAAAGGACAGCTTATGTACAAAGGCGAGCTTAACCCATAATTGGGTTCTCTTACAGCAAACCTCATTGTCATAGGGATTTTTTATTGAAGGAGGCAGCATACTCAAGTGCACAATAAAACTTAACATTTAAATTCTTACTAACTATATAAACTAAACAAATACGTGAAAAGCACACAAAGCATAAATATAATACATACTTTATAATATAACTAAAATCCTTAATTAATAAATATATACATAATCATTTATGCGTCATGTTGAAAGGAAATGTTCCCTTGTTCTTCTCTAGAAAATTCCCAACGAAGGGCTATCCCGTATGGAGTGAGGGAGATTATTCCAGAGGCGGACAGCACGAACAGTAAATGATCCAGCGTAACGACTTGATGAGTGGGAAGGAAAACGAAGGAAAAGAGATGATGAGGAACGGCAAGGTTTTCCTCTCGGAACAAGATACTCAAAGCGATATAAAATTTATCTACGTAGATATAAAATTTATCTACGTAGATATAAAATTTATCTACGTAGATATAAAATTTATCTACGTAATTTCATTACGTAGATAAATTTTATAGCTTGTAGGAATATTTAAAGTTAATTTTTATTTTATGCTTTTAAAACTACATATAATATACCTAGTAGTAGACACGCTTCAATCGAGAATCTATCGAAACACGTAATTATGACATGCCATCAAAACCCAGATCCAAAGAGTAAAACGCGGATAACTTTTGAACGGATTAACCGATTTTAATCAAAATCACAATAGCTAAGAACACTCTCGACAAAGTCACCTTTCAAACAAATAAAATAAAAAAAAGTTAAATCAAAAAATCAAAAAACCCGACTGCTTCAAAAGCGAACTAAAAAGACGTAAACAAGGAAAAATCACGCTGTGCAGTCGGAGGATACATATTCGCGGGCTGGCTGACCAAAATCTGGTGTATCCTCCGCCTGCACAGCATGATTTTTCCTTGTTTACGTCTTTTTAGTTCGCTTTTGAAGCAGTCGGGTTTTTTGATTTTTTGATTTAACTTTTTTTATTTATAAGTTTTTAGTTAAGTTTTTTTCGAATTAGATACATTTAAACATATAAGTGTTATATATTTTTGAAATCACCTCTTAAAACCCTTTATTTTACCCACACACTGGGTTTGGAAGAAAAAAAAAAATTAGGACCCCACAATATGGCGCCCAAATTCCGCCATTTTTCTATTGTCCAATTTTAACGTAGCCTATGACACTCGCAGGGTTAAGACGAATCGATTGACGTATGAATCATCAAAATCGGCCAACGCGTTTGGTCTCTGGAACGCCACATAGGAACAAACATACATACATACATACATACATACATACATAGACTGATAAACACATTACCCTCCTTCGGCAGTCGGGTAAAAATCAAAATCGGTTCATCCGTTCTGGAGCTACGATGTCATAGATAGGCACACACACACAAAGACACGTCAAACTTATAACAACCCGTCGTTTTTGCGTCGGGGGTTAAAATAGTTTAATACGTGCTGTGGTTTTCATTGAATACGTCTAGCGTTTAAATTTGGTTCAAATTATTCTTATATCTAGCAACTGTTCTCATTGTTTAAAAGTCTTATAAATTATTAGAATAATATCTCATATTAAAAAGCCTTTTCCACCAGCTTTTACCATGTCAACTTTCACAGCAAAATACCAAGAAACTACCTACTAATATTCATATCACGAATTTCAGCAAAGAACTTCACGGCAACGTCTACGTCTGCGTCTGAGTACATTCATATTATAAACGTACATTTGTGTTCTTAACCATTTTTCCAGAGTCAGCACCTTCAGTTGGGTGGCGAAACAAGTTGAATGCAACGAAGCGTTTTCCTGATTTTGCGAGCGCTGAGCGAACGTACAGAAAACCTGGAATGCCAACTTTGAAAGACTAACGTTTACCGTAGGACCAGACGTGTTTATGCCGGTTTTATTTTAGCCATTTTTTAAATTGGATTTTAATTTGCTTGCTCGTTAGTTAATGTAAGAAAATCGAGCGGTTCGTACTTGAATAGCAGTTCATTAGGACTATTTGAATGCCTCCACACTGTTACTGACTGTTAGATGCCCAAATAATGTCCACAATTTTGACAAGGGTGAAGTAGAATTTACAATAATAACCATTATGATCGCTAATACGTTTGCCAAACGTGGTATTTAGATTACAGCAATATTTCCCAACGAGTATTACGAGTGTTTAGTAGTGGATATTAGCGCGTTAATTAGTAATGTCATGATAATGTACTTGGCAAAATACTTCTGGTCCAACAAAAGCGCGTCCAGCTGTTTTGACTAGGTACACGTTGATATTTATGGAAATGTATTATGTTTATGTTTCCAAATAATACCCGTAGGTACGCAAAATACGCGCTTAGACGTGGAGTTGCAGACAACAGCCCGTCTTAAATAACTTCCAAATAATATGGTATAACGGATCTGTATTATATTCATAGTTATATACCAACCGCTAATAACGCTCCGTAATATTTAATTAATCATAGTCTGTCTCACGTCAAGTTTAATAACTCACTTTATCATGTCTCACAGTGGGCTTAAAATTTACATTCATCATAAAGGTATTCGCCAAAATTAATTTTCAATATAAGATTCAGTCCATTCTCTGAAAAATTCAATTGAATAAGACTGAATTCTAAAGCCATGAAACATTTAGTAGCATTTATAAAAGTCTGGAAAAAGTTTAATTTGATCGGAGCTCAAAGTCCGGCTATTCAAAGATATTAAAACAAGTCAAAGGAGACTGGCCGCTTCATAAATAATAAAAATGTTATTGAAGACAAAATTATTTTGCTGAGACGGGATACTTAATCATTCCTTGGAACTTGAACAAAAACTGAAGTCTTGAGGGTTTTTGTACTTTTTGTGTGGTCGGCATTTTAATTCCACTTTTTTCCACAGCTTCGGGAAGGGAATACTTTTATTATGCGTACAGCGAAGGAGTGGAATTCCCCGCCGGAGTCTGTATTTCCTGATAGCTACAAGCTACTACTGTGAGTCTTTAAGTCAAGGGTAAATAGTTTTCTTCTAGGCAAGCATGTTTCATCCTCTACCAAATCATCGCTTACCATCAGGTGAGATACCGCCTCATTCTAGAAAATTTTTATAATATCTTCATTTGCCTGTTTATCTTACCAAAACGCGTTTGCACTTAAAAATGTTTGTTCATTGCCATTTAAACTGTTAATATATGAAAATCCTATCAGAGTATTGCATAATCCTCGCCTAACCTCGCAAAATATATTAATAATATAAAATTTAATTTGCGCCCGTAGTGATTTTAAAATTCAAGTCTCGTTCGCTCCATGAAAATAAAATCAACCGTGAACTTTACATTCAGGAGAGCCCCAAATTTACATTTTACGTAGATACGACTCTTTATTTTAACTTGGTGAAAAATAATGCAAATCACCTTTTTAGGAAATCCCGGTGGCTCAACACACCAGGGATTCTCAAGTATACTATCTTTACTTATCTACTTGCTTCAGATATTTATATACCAGGCCCCTCAGAAAGTATTGCGAAAAAAAGTTTTTATATATGGGAGACTGGCCAGTTATAATGTTTTTCGAAAATATGATTATTTATAAGTAAAAATAAGTAAGTTCCAATTTCAAAATTTCCCTCCACATTTTTTGCGAGTTAATTCAAAGTATTGTGTCTCACTGAAATATGGATCTGCGCCGGGAACATTTTAGAGCTATGATTTTATACGATTTCAAGTGTCGCCTGAAACCGGATGAATCGTACGATAGACTTCAAATGGCATTCATGGATGAAGGCCCTTCCAAGGCAACCGTGTATCGTTGGTATAACGAATTCAAGCGCGGTCGACCAACTTTGGGGGATGACGAAAGAAGCGGTCGCCCTTTGACGGCTGTTACCGAAGAAAACGTGCTAGCAGTGAAAAATTTAATCCAAGACAATAGGCGAATTACATATCAGGAGATTCAACACATGTTGAAGATTGGATCGGGAAGCGTTCACGAGATTCTACACAGCCATCTTCGCGTGAGGAGGATAGTATCACGCTGGGTGCCGCACAACCTCACCGAAGCTCAGAAGCAGGCCCGGGTGGAATGGTGCCGTGATATGCTTAACAAATTTGAAGCAGGCTCGTCTCGGCGTGTTTACGACATCGTTACAGGTGATGAGTCCTGGATTTATCAATACGACCCAGAAACCAAGCGCCAGTCGACTGTTTGGGTGTTTCAAAATGAGCCAACGCCTACCAAAGTGAAGCGATCTAGAAGCGGGGGTAAGATTTTGATCGCTAGCTTTTTTAATTTGACTGGCCACTTGGTATCAATTCCCTTACGGGATCAAAGAAGCATTAATGCCGAATGGTATAATACCAAATGTTTGCCAGAAGTTTTCTCTGTTATAAGCAACAAGCGACCAAACACAGGGCTCCGCGGGCTACTGCTCCACCACGACAATGCACCTGCGCACACCGCACTCAAAACGAGGGACTTCCTGGACAGCACGCCAGTCAAACTCCTGGGTCACCCTCCTTACAGCCCTGATCTAGCACCGTGTGACTTCTTTTTATTCCCAAAAATAAAAAATCAGCTCAAAGGGATACAATTTTCGTCGCCGGAAGATGCGCTGGCTGCGTTCGAGCAGGCTGTAAACGAGGTGTCTGCGGCGGACTGGAAAAAGTGTTTTGAAAACTGGTTTAGGCGCATGAATCTTTGTATAGAGGCTGGTGGAAAGTACTTTGAAAAGATTTAATAAAAATATATGTACGTATAGAACAATTTTTTTTAGTTTCGCAGAACTTTCTGAGTGTCCCACGTATATATGTATGGGTTGGTAGGTACTTCAGTAAGTAAAATTTCATGGTGCCCCCGAAATGATAAGTCGGCTACATGCATACCTACATAGGTATTTTCGGCATGTACCGTGTATTTTTGTCGATGTCATATCCAAAAAATACCCGACTGCAAAAAGTAAACTAAAAAGACGTAAACAAGAAGAAAATCAAGCTGTGCAGACGGAGGATACATGGTTTTGGTCAGCCAGCTCGCAAATATGTATCCAGGTTTTTTTACTTTTATAATTAACTTTTTTTATTTATAATTTTTTAGTTATTTTCTTTTAGATTAAGGATTTGGAAGAAAAAAAATGTTGTCCCCAACTATATGGCGCCCAAAATTCGCCATTTTTCTATTTTCCAATTTTAATCTAGCATGTGACACTCGCAGGGTTAAGACGAATCGATTCGAGTTGACGCGTTTGGTCTCTAGAACGCCACATAAGAACAAACATACATACATACATAGACTGATAAACACATTACCCTCCTTCGGCAGTCGGGTAACAAGAAGAAACTTAGTAAGTATATAATATGATTTAGTTTCTTGAGGTGTATTGCTAAACGCTAACCCCTACCACAAAGAAGCAAGAATACGATTCATAAAATCACGCCAAATTGTGTAGCGCGCGATTTACGAGAGATAAATAATCCAAATACCTGACTAGCACTAGTCGGGCATGCGAAGTCAGTCTCTAAGGGTATGGGACCACCAGCGCGCGTGAAAAATTCAGTTCGGTCGGCAGACATAGTTTATTTAAGGAGGTGCGCAGTGCGCCGCGTTGAAATATTTAGTAACGACCATTGAGACGGAGTGTTACCTTTCTTTGCTCGACAGCGACTATTTGACAGCGTTTTTACCTAGCCTGTGATATCCCTTCGCAGACGCACAGCTCTAACGAGGCAACTTTTGTTCGGGCTCTTTTGTAGGTTGCGTTCGAATAGGACATTAGTGTTACTTTCTGGAAAAGGAAAAAATATGTAAGCTTAGAAGGTAAGTTTATGTAACAGAATACTTTCAACGGGCGAGTTTTTGTTAAATATATTTCATTTCATAAAAGTTTTAACGATTTGAGTACGTGCTTTAACAACACATTATTACATAATATAATAAAACCCGAATACAGGACAGATACAAAACAATACAATACCTTCTACACATGGACCCACTAAAACAATTTTTTTGGTTACCAAATACACCAAGTAAATGTGTATTTTATTTAGATAAGTCTTGCTTGGTAGTCTAGGAAGATCACATCAGCACTAAACCGGTGATTACTCCTCTCCGTTGAAAATAAATTAAACTTTAATCTAAACAAACTTCATGTAGGTAGGTAAGTATATATTTTTGGGCGCACGGTTGGCGCAGTGGTTGAGCGATTGACTGCTGTGTTGCGTGTCGCGGGTTCGATTCCCGCACGGAACAAATATTTGTATGACCTACAGGTAGTTGTTCCGGCTCTGGGTGTTTGTGTATGTGAGTTTATATGTTTGTAAACGCACCCACGATACAGGAAGAAATTCCTAGTGTGGGGCAATTATTATTAAAAAAAAAAAAAAAAAAAAAAAAAAAAAACATATTATGTACTGTATCCGCATCACCTATTTCACTGGTAGTCAATAAATAACCCGGAGCGTGTTTTACGTATTCGCTTATAAAGGGTATAAAACGAATGATAGCCAAATGGAGCACTTTGTGGTTTTCATCTGACTTTTACGACGTGTGTGTAAAATGCCAATGGTAACAAATATTCGCAAAATATTTTATACATCTACGAACCTGTACAATAAACACGGCACAGTTTTATGAAAGTCGGTATTATACCGACAGGAGAATCGATAGATCAAAATGTGTTTTGTCAGAGTGTGTGTCGGTCTATCTACATTGTCTTTGAATAAAAGTCACATAGATATGGAACGTAATCACATCAGGCCCAGTCTTTCATTTTGTCAGTAGTTTCATGACTATAGGCGTCAAATAGAGGTGCTACCACAGATATAAATCTAACAAGATGGCGCGATTGTATGCACTTCGCGTGTCAAAAAACGGCACTCTTGGTTTTCATACAGATGGAGAGACTTGCGATATCTAGTAAGATTTATGTCTGTGGGTGCTACCTGTAAAAATCCTTCTCCCGACAACAGCTACTTGTCACAGATTATTAATACTAGCATACCTAAATACAATATATAAATACGAAAGCTACGAAATCACCATGACCATGGCGAATATATAGTGACGTAGGTACATTATAGGTTACTATATTTAAAGGGCTAAAGAAATAGATTCCGCTAGTGTAGGTAACCAAACTACTATAACAAAATATGTTACATTTATTACGAAAACTCACTAAAAATAGTTATCTTTTCCTTCCCTAGAAACACAGAAACGCGAACCAAATCTGGCAAAACCTACATAATAATGTCCGATGTTTACACATCCTTTCATCTCATAATTGTTCTCGCGGCTTTTCGACGATAAATTCGCCCACCCGGAGCCCTTTAGCCGATTGAGTGGGCACTTACCTGAGCAAATAAAAATAACAATGAATATTTGTCGCCTCATTGGCGTAACAAAGAGCCTCTTTAGTCAGCCACAACGTTTGAGGACCTGCGTTTGATTCCAATTTGAAGACGTAAGTATTTTCTCGAAACCACATTAGCGTTCTTACGGAATTCTTTTCGAAAAAGTACTTACGACATACATATATCCTAACTGGCGGTAAACGTCTTCCCAAACTGGTCATGGCCTGGATCTACCAATTAGTGTTGCTAATAATCTACGCAGGGGCTACCTATCCACACTAAAACAGCTGAATTGGACAGTTTGTCCTGGTATGGTCATGAGATGAGGAGGGATGGAACGCATGAAACGCATATTACTAAAAGAGTTATGAATATGAATGTGGATGGATGAAGTGGGAGAGAAAGTCCAAAGATATGATGGAAGGACTATGTGACGAGTCATGTGAAAGAAAAGGCAGTCAGTGATAGCGTGCCAGGGGACACGACGATATGGAAGAAGAAAACGTGTTGCGCCGACCCTAAATATATGGATAAGGGCAGGCAGATGATGAATTTTGATTCTTTTTTTTTTATTCGTTATAGGCTCGCGCTTAACCACTATCTCACCTGATGGTAAGCTTAGTTATTAGATAGATTCAAGGAAGATCCAGTTGTTGTTCCTAATGTGTTTGTAACATCTGTTCTAAGTATCTGAGGGTAGGCGTAAAATGGGTATCCTAAAAAGAACATGACGGCTCTATTGCCCGAAGGTTTAGGCAGAAGCGAAACCCCACGAAGGGCACACCTACATTTTGATCAGTGTCAAATGTTATATTAGTCCAATGTTATAGAGGCCTTCAACCGGACACGAATTCTGACTCGAGGCGGATGCTACTGAGTAGTTCTAGATAGAAAAACTCAAAAACACTTGTTGAGGGATTTGAGGGTCAGGCTTCTTCGATGAACTGTCGTTTTAGTTGTAAGGGTTTTATGCGTTTATTAAATACAGAATTTACATAGGTTGCTTTACATATGATGAAAGTTAATTGTGAAGGTGCTGGCGAACCAATTACCAATTTTGTTCTGTCTAACGAACATTTGACCCGCAGACCGAAGGAATTGAACGCTCTCGATGATCCTCGGCGACGACCAATCAGCGCTCCCGGTGCGCCGCTCTCGCTCCTGCCTCTTCCGCCGAGCCTACGTCTAATCGACGCTAGAGGGTATCACGCTACGTGTTGTCGAATCAACGCCAATAGATGGCGTTAACAACACTATTTCCGACCGGGAATCTACCCAATTCAGCAGTTTGCGAACACGAAATCAATGAAGCTGTTGGTGTCACATTCCCTGAGAAAAGCAGACGGGTATCTAACTAAGTTTCGATAACCACACCTTATAATCAGCCAATATATAAAGCGATAATAAATATTAAATTAGTTCCGCTAAAAGGCTGGGAGATAGGCGGTGGGTACTTCGGGAGCGAGCACGTGTGCTCGACTCAATCATGCGAGTTATTGTGCGCCGACCTGTGCGGATCCCCTCGCAGCCCACTGGCAGCTGAGTTAAGAAGCTGCTGTCGATCACAATTTATTGCTTGTTGGTATTATAAATACATTAATAAAGAGTAGGTATTTAAATTTTTCTTTTATTGTTGGGTTTTTTGCGGGTGAGAATAAAGCTATAGACACATTACTGTGGCGTGTCGTGTCGCGGCGCGGGTTACAAAAATCAAACGACTCTGTTCAAGCCAATACATATATATGACAATACGTCGTATCAAAACGAGTTTTTCAGCCAATCAACTGCGTCAAAAGACGCCACGACACGTAATCAAGTATGTTGTTTTACACATGTAGCGAGCGAGTCATATGGCAAAGCCTCGAACTTTAAGCGACCAAGCGACCGGTCAAATCCAAAACCAGTCCGAAAAATACACGCAGGCATCTAAAACATTAAAAAAGTAAAGTCACTTCTGATTAAAAAACTTCGTCACTAATAAAATGTTGCTTTGCATTTTGTAACCCAACTCGACCTTTTAGCTTTAAACAAAACTCGCTGGAAAGAGTAATAAGGGTCCCCTTAATCCGGTATCCCGCCAGAGGCTGTCAATATATTCAAATTTAGAAGGAGTCGTGGTTATGTTAATTAATGGCGGGAGAGACCGCAATCCTTCGCCAAACACTGAGCGTACAAATTATCCACATAAGGGATAATCTGAAAGGCCAAACGAACCACAGAGCTGATGAGCTTGGGGACTGAGACCGTCTATGTCAAACCAGCATCCCTCTTTAATATTCTCGCCCATCAGATAAGCTCCTGTCCATTTGAACCGTAATCATTTTTATGAAAAGATTTTTATCCAACGCCAAACGAAATTGGAACCTTTATTTCCATACCTTTTTTACTTACCTAAGTAGGTACATTCGGCTTTAATTTAATCGTTTCTTTGTATACTGTAGCTCTATATATATATAGCTACTGCTTCTACACTATACAACGAAAATATCAAACTTTTTCATCAATCTCATAAAAGTGGAGGACATAATTGTATTAACAATTTGTGCACTGCAGCGTCGCGTCGGTCGGTTATACATGCAATGAAAAATCCACCCAGTGTCGTACTGGTCGTACCATACGGCCGTCGTGATTAAATAACAGTGTGCCGGTCCATAACGTCATGACGGGATGGGATGACCGGCTGCCGGCTGCCCGACGAGTGGCAACCAACAGGACGGAATTACATTTTCAGGCATGTTACAGGAAATTCATCCAAAACGTTACGGTACAAGCTGAGTAACTAAACAGAGCGCTTCAGGCCACGCTTCAAAGATAGTTCGAATTTATAATATGGAAATTGGATAGTTAGTAATTAAGTTCATTTTCCGAGAAGAGTTAATAATGTTCATAATATCTATGAATAATAAGGAGTTTGTAACTCTCCTTTAATGGTATGTAAGAACAACAATGGAACATCAATATCTATCAGGAATAATATTAATGTTAAACACACTTGAGTAATAGATTGGTAGGTGTCTACCTAGATACATAGTTACATACGTCTCTATTTTGTACTAAAATCCATTATTTTACTAGATAGCAATAGGTAATCCAAAAATAGTAAAACCAACACCCTAGTAATACTGTAACATATTCTTTACAGCACATTTTCTTTTTTCTTTTCTTTATATAAACGGGTCAAGTTTGAACAAGCAGTGCGCATTATTGGCTTTATGTTCAACTAAAAGTATCACAAAGCAGCTTACGAGGTAGACTCGCAACCCTTAACCAACTTCTACCTTTAAAACCCGACTGCTTCAAAAGCGAACTAAAAAGTCGTAAACAAGGAAAAAATCATGCTGTGCAGTCGGAGGATACATATTCGCCGGCTGGCTGACCAAAATCTGGTGTATCCTCCGCCTGCACAGCATGATTTTTTCCTTGTTTACGACTTTTTAGTTCGCTTTTGAAGCAGTCGGGTTTTTTGATTTTTTTAATTAAGTTTTTTTATTTATAACTTTTTAGTTAGTTTTTTCGAATTAGATACATTTAAACATATAAGTGTTATATATTTTTGAAATCACCTCTTAAAACCCTTTATTTTGATACCCCACATGATGGGTTTGGAAGAAAAAAAAAATTTGGGCCCCCACAATATGGCACCCAAAATCCACCATTTTTCTATTATCCAATTTTAATGTAGCCTATGACACTCGCAGGGTTAAGACGCATCGATTGACGTACGAATCACCAAAATCGGCCAACGCGTTTGGTCTCTGGAACGCCACATAGGAACAAACATACATACATACATACATACATACATACTTACATACATACATACATAGACTGATAAACACATTACCCTCCTTCGGCAGTCGGGTAAAAAGAATAAACAAAATCACATAAAATACTAAACTTTGCCGCCGAAAGTTTTTAAATGTGTAAATTTCAATTCTGGCTGTCAAACAAATTTGAATTTTTAAAACACTGCCTGTGTAAATAGTTTGCCTACGACATTAATACGATGCATTGTGGGTTCCCATTTACGTAAAAGTAAAAAAATCTACTTTAGCAACATATATTGCTCTCGGCCTTTAGTATCTATCCAATTCTCTACTATGCTGTGTATTTGCAAATAGTAGATTATGCACCAAGGGGATAAAGCAGTGTCTTATGTCACGGGCGGCATATTTAATAAGCGTAACGAGAGACTCTGAAGCGAGGGAGTTATCTAGAGACCTGAGTGAAGCGAGGGGTTCAAGCTGCCCAAGACGAAGACAGGCTTTATCCCAAAGGAGCAAACTATTCTTTTCACACCTTCTGCGAGACAGTAAAACGCTGTTGTATGTATTGATTTGGATATTGTATTTGATGCGTATAGAGCATTTAATAAATGCACCATAGGCTGCTTGACCACTAACTCAGCTGATGGTAAACGATGACATAGTCTTGACTCCTACTTTTGTTGTTCTCCATTGAACAAAATCGTCATAGGCTTTTTCGTTTCTATCTGTGTTTTGATTCTTCCGATAGTAGATTTATTAATAATCTCTAAAGCGCCTGTTTTGATAAATTCTGGACTAGAATCACTACTATCGCTCGAAATTTTTCGTCAACACGAATATTGCAATAAAATTCACTGAAAATCACAACACCCAACATCGTCTTTTGTTTCATATTCTTTGATATCGCGCTGTTTTCCTTTTTTTTTTGCTTATGGTGGCTAGTTTGATTTTCGAACAAACCTCTTTACAATGCTTTTTTTTCTTAAAGTTTTCTACGAGTTTCCACACGAATTTGACGTTCCAAATTCAAATTACTTTGCTCCCTTTGGAGTTTCATTCAACTTTACCTGCCTTGGAATGATCAACCTTGGAATGTTTGGTTATTGTCGAGCAGGTGATGTGAAATAGTAGATTGTTTCTCTAGAGACCAAACAACAATTTTAAAGGCGAGAGTATTTTTTTAGGGTTAAGTAGTAGATACCTAAGCTTCAGGATCATAAAAGTAGACCTAAGGATCTACCTTCCTAGGTAACAGCCAGCTTTATGTTATGGTGGGTAGGTCACTACTTTTATGTGCGTTTTGATGTTCGCAGTGTTCGTCCTACTTTAATTCCTGACTACTTGTTAAACATTCCTCTCAATTTCTTTACCACAACCCACAACTACACGGGCCCTCAATGATAGGTTATTTAAATAAAACTGATCCTAGATTCATTGCTAACACAAAAATTTACCTAAATTCCTGAACAAAAGTTTACATATCCAAGCAGTAAGCTAACCACGAACTTCAGGTTTCGAAATACGAAGTGCCCGCGCTATGCATAGTTCAGTGTTGCCATCCGCAGCCCACATCAATAACATAACGTCTAGCTGAACATGCAAATTGCGCCAGTTGTGTTGTGACCCGCCAAGCGGCTAATACACAGGTTTAAGTAAGTATTAATTGCATGAAATTGGAGTGTTATGAAGAGCAGTGGTGGCCCAGTGGTATCGGCTGCGACTTACAAGTTGTAGGTCGTGGGTTCGAACCCAGGCAGGCGCTTTACTTTGTGTAAATTATTTCTACACCACTGCTCTCAAAACGGTGAAGGAAAACATCGTGAGGAAACCGGCATGTCCTAGAACCAAAAATTCGAAGACATGTGACATCTACCAACCCGCACTAGGCCCGCGTGTTGGATTACGGCCCATTCCCTCTCACAGAGAGGAGGCCTGTGTCCCTGCAGTGGGAACATTAATAGGCTGATGATGTAATGATGATGTGGAGTGTTATTGTGCTAATTATCTGGTAACTACGGGAACCGTGAGCAGATTAGTTTTACCTATTATGGAAATTAAGAAGGAAATGTAGTTTCGGTTAGCATAAAACTATTAGATATCGTTTAAAATATCCCGTCTGCTTCTGAAAATTATCAGCAAAATAGGATACCTACCTGCAGTTTGCCTGCTCATGCTCTTAATGTTGGTAAAATGGGTTTTTTATAATATTTCCACTGCTGGGCACAGGCCTCCTCTCTGTGAGAGTGAATAGTCCGTATCTAATAGATTATATCAAGGACCAAGTGATTATTACATTATACATACATTAAGACATTATACATTGTATAATGCCTGGGCATTATGAATCTAGTCAAGTCAAATCCGGCAATGTAATGAATACTAATTTAAAGTTCGATATGTATCATTGTCTGGTCATTATGAATATAACGGTTGGGCAATTCGATAATTATTGTCAATGATTTATTGCAAGAGCGAGCGAAGCGAGCTCGGGAGCTTAGTGCACCCCGACACGGATGGGTTAGGTTCGAAGGAGATGACGGGACCTAAAGTGAGCGAGTAAAGCGAGCGAACTCAGCTCCCGTCATCTCCTTCATGTTAGGTTACTTTAGACCCTGCAGACAGAAATAGGAGCCCCGCATCGGGGCTCCGTCGACTTCCTCCACTACGACCTCACCTATTCTATATTAAAACCAAAATTAAAATTATTAAAAAATACATCTTTTTAATACGTAAAAATACATAATTATTTTGATGGGAATTGTTCATAATGCCCGGTCAATTTAATTATTTTTTATCATATTGCCTGCACATATTGGGCATTTTTCAAATTTCCCGGGCATTATGAATAATGCCGTATTAATCAGTTAGTCCTTAACAGCAGATACACGACACGGACCCAGTGCGGTTTGGTGAATCTCATAAACCTGCGAATCGTTAGCTCTAGGACATGCCGGTTTCCTCAAGAAGTTTTCTATTATCGTTTTAATAGCAATCTGCTTATCTGCCTAGCCTTTTCCAACTGTATTGGGTACGGTTAACCTAACCTAACATATTCATGGTGATGAAATAATTTTCACAAAGCAGGGACTGTTGCTTGCCCAGGTTCGAACGTAAAGTCCTAATCTCGTAAAGTCGCGGGATCAAAGCCCTTACCTACCTTACCACTGGACCACCATTGATTACTACCTACGAGTATTTTAATCATTATTTAGCTAACATGGCCTCCCCACGTCTAGAACCTGGAACCAGGTTACCATCAGGCGACATACTTGCCGAACCTGTACGAACTACAAGCCAAAGCAACGTACGTGGCTATTCTAACTACTTAAGTAGGTATCTAGCTTTACACAAAGAAGAAACCCATAAATAATAGATATCGTTGATACCAGATCCGATTTTCTCATTTCATTACTCCCAAGAAAAATATTATCTGTGAACCTCGTTGCATCGAGTGCCGTAATTGGCCATTAGTTGCTAACTTGCTGGGACTTAACGACTCATGTGCCAAACGGCTGATGTTGGTCGAGCAAAGTTCATTATATCTTCAATATCTGACTTTCTACTAAATTTATAGATTTTCAATACTTAGACCCAGTATCTTAAATGAAAATGAAACTGACATTATTGTTTAACGCGTGTTAGCTGCTGTGGTTGGTTGTATGGACTTTCGTACCTACCCACATTTTAAAAGGTTTGTTTTTCTTTACACTGAAAAAAATGTTAGGTTGGATTTAACAGATTTTGCGTAAATGTAACCAAAGTTTACGGTTGATTTCGGTCCTATCACGAATTTTGGTTGATTTTACCAAACACATTAAGTTGACGTTGTACCAAATTTATTTGGTAGATTACACATATATTTTGTACATTTATTACCAAAGTAATTTAGTAACATTTCTCACCAAAGTACTTTAGTATAATGTTTTACCAAAATACTTTAGTAACAATTTTCACCAAAGTACTTTAGTAACATTTTTTACCAAAGTAATTTAGTAACATTTCTCACCAAAGTACTTTAGTATAACTTTTACCAAAATACTTTAGTAACATTTTTCACCAAAGTACTTTAGTAACATTTTTTACCAAAGTACTTTAGTAACATTTTTACCAGAGTACTTTAGTAGCGTTTCTCACTAAAGAACTTTAGTAGATTTTCAACCAAAGTACTTTTGTAACGTTTTCATCAAAGTACTTTAGTAAAAAAGTACAATGTAGTTTGCTGCAATCTACCAAAGAGATATTGTATATTTTACCCAACATACTTGTTTTTTTTACCAAATACATTTTGTATCTTCTACTGTTACTTTTTTTTGTAAAAATTACCGAAGGTAGTTTAATAGACAATGCAAAGGTATTTGGTAAAATCTACAACTAAAATTTGGTAAATAGCACTTATTATATGGTAAAATGTATTAAATCAGTTTGATAGAGAAAACTAAATTTAACTCGTAAGTATAATCTACTTTATTTGGTAAACTCTAACAAACAAAATTTAGCAGCATTTACTAATCACATTTGGTGTATTTTATCAGCGTTAGTTTGGTAATAAGTACCAGATTTAATTTTAGTTTCTACCAAAGGTTGTTTGGTAATTTCTACCAGATGTGTAATGCAGTTCTCATCAAAGTTAGTTTAGTATAATCTATCAGATGTGTATCGTGCTTTTTATCAGAGATAATATTGTATTATCTACCAGAAGTGTATCGTAGATTTTATCAAATATAATTAAGTATTATCTATCATGTTCGTTTCGTATTTTTTCCTAACATTTGTTTGGTAATATCTAAAAGATTTATGCTGTAGTTATTACCAAACTTTAACTGGTAATATCTACCAATATTTTATCAGTGCTTGACTGATTGTACGTACCGGTCTTAGTTTAGTAAAACATACCAAATAAATAGTGTAAATTTTACTAGTGTTAGTTTTTGGTTAACGTATCAAACTAACACTAGTAAAATGTACACGACTTTTTGGTTTATAGTACTAAACATTGATTTCCAGAATATTAATAGGGTGTGGTTTCATTGAAAATTAGAAACTTAGTAGCTTTTCTGCAATATTGCTGACATGGTATGAGAGTGAAATCATATCGCAGTTAAGATTTTCAAACAATGTAATGAACCTTCAACTGTCCATTTCCAGACACAATAGAAATTACCATTGTTCTAATCCGATTCGGTCTGGTGGACAGATGACCGGCTACTTTCGTGGCCAGCAGTGGCCACGAAAGTACGTGTGTACCATGTCAGCAATATTGCAGATTAGCTAGTAAGTTTCTAATTTTCAATTATACCACACCCTAAAAATATAGTAGAAGAAAAAACCTTACAAGAAATGCAGGGTCTGAAAAAAAAGGTTTTAAGACCGTTTGACATACACTTCAAAAATATACAGGATTATTGGTAATAAAACATATTCCTTTTCAGCAAGTAAATCAGCAGTTTCTAGATTACGTCGAATTACCAACCATATTTAATACGGGCTTAATAAAAACGGTGGTTTAAAGAAAAATAAACAAAATTTTGGGACATATCATAAAATTTATTTTACCAATCATAAATACAATTAAATATCACTAGATCACTAATCTTAAAATTATATACGTAGTTTAAGATACAAAACCTTTCTTATTATAATCAATTACCAATAATTTCCGCCTGTTAGATACTAGGGTAAACCTATAATATGTATTAAGTTACTGTATACAATATGTCGTTCTGTAGTTGAAAACAATATAATTATCACGGGAAATTTAACGCGATGATTTCGTCCGACGTTTCGGCCGTGTTGCAACGACCGTGCTCCCGGCGAAATAGGTAAACAAACAATCGAAATCATCACGTTAAATTTCCCGTAATAATTATATCGTTCTGTAGTTGTCCCAAAAAACTTAAACGGCCGCTTTTTTTTGTGCATGTTTTTTTGGGATAACTACAGAAAGACAAATTGTTTTGAAAATTTAGGAGATATAAGAACATTTCCGAAGTGGCGCTGATTTCACGGCTATACTTGCCTTAATAGTCTAGTCAACAAGTGCTTTTTTCGTACAACAAGTAATGAGTTATGGTCTTTTAAATGTTCACAAAAATCTTTGTAATCTTCAACTGTAGCGAGACATTTGAAACAAACAAACATTTTGATTAAATTTAGCAAATAAATCACTTATTCCAAGTCGGAGATAAAAGATGAGACTCCCGAAAGCTTTTTGTCTGATATTGTGTCAATGTTATAAAAATATTTTTGCAGAAATAGCCAAATGTGAACAGCTTCTGTGGGATATTCTGCATCCAGGCAGTGAAAAGTTTTGAAGCATACATCCAGCGCTTTCAAGAACGAGTCTATTTTATAAAGGATGTTATCATACGCAACATAAAAGTCCTTTAGGGCATCGATGGTTGGTCCGACAGCAATAATGATGGGTTGGCACCGTAGCCCCTTAGCAGTTTGGGCTTTTCGCCGATAGTCCAGCTGGGTGGGGACTTCACCTTGGTTCTGGAAATTAGAATGAATTGTTGACACTGACAATTTTTTTTGCTTAGGTATTGCATTTATATTTATTTAAAGGGGTTCGGAACGTAATTCACCCTTATGATTAGTCTGTGCGAAGAGACAGTTTTACTGAAAGAAGACTCATGAAATTCGTTGTTCCGCTTTTTTTCAATATCATAAATAGATTTAATTATATTCCTGTTTTAGTGTTTTATTGATATTTAATAAACTAGATAATGTACAAACTTAAATTATGGTCTGACTGATGGTATATCAAAAATGTGTCAAAATCGGTTAACACTTAAGGGGTGGAAAATAGTCGTTAGTATGGAAAGTCGTCATCTCACAATAGTCTTATGAAATTATACATACCTTTGCATGAAGAATGAAACTATTCATAGCTTCTTGAATGCTTGGCTTTATGGTTTTTTTTGCCAGCTGTAACTTGACACTGTATTCTCACAGTTGGAACTATTTTATATCCAATTGCCGCGCAATAACAGAAGTCTCTAACACCTGAAAAATAAAAATGGAATAAGTTATGATGCATATTCGTTGACTTAATTAGTTTAAGTTTTACTAAGAAGATAACTGGTTATCAGAGATTTTTTTGCTTAACCTCTGAAACTATTTTTGTTATTATAAAAACACACTTTAAATGTATATAACAAAACTTTTAATTATTTCACACAAAAACCGAAACTTCGAGTTCGGTTTTAGTGTGAAATTCGTGAAAGTTTTGATCTATATAAGTGTATAATAACCAACCTTCACTTGGGTTTTCTTCAATCAATTTAATGTAGACAGAAGCAGCTTTAATTGTTTTCAAAAGACTAAGAGCTTTCTCTATAAAAAAGAGTTTTTTGAACATTCGGAGCTCTGATCCTTTAAACTTGGATTCGAAATCCAGTTCAATCTGAAAAAAAAAACAATTATAAATATGTCACAGTCAAAACTGTTAACCAGTCAAAACTACTTTTGACCGGTCAAAACTGCAAAACTTACAGAAGATTTCTCTCTCGTGGTCGGCAATTCTTCACTGCTTGTGCTGGCCGTGAAACTGGGCGCAGAAAAATCGCTAGCAATGCTTAAGGGTTTCATCAGATTCTGTCGCCTGTAACAAGCAATTATCAACGATATTAACGACTAAGAGCCATAGGTAAAGTAAAAATAAGGTTGGAATTTACTGGTATGAGTTGTTCCGAAAACGGTACGCGCGGGCCAGAAGGGAGCCGTGACACCAAAAAGTTTTGAAAAAAATAATATGAACACTTACTTGAATAATGTTTTGGAGTTTGTTCAGTCCTCGCTTGAATTATATTCTTTCCTTTAAACTCGGAATTAATTCTTTCAGTTCTGTTTCTTGTATATCGTCATGCAACTTGAACGAAATCTGATTTACTAAAAAACAAGAGATAAACCTATGTAAATAATCTGTAAATTTTACTAAAGTTCGTTTTGTAAATCTATCAAAGTAAAATATTAATTAGATAGGCACATAACCACTATTACCTCCTATATATAGGCCAAATAATTCCTATACACAGCGGCAAAACCGGAACACAAATAAATGTAGAATTAATTAAAATCACATTATAGTACTCGATAATTTTCTTGCTTTTTGTAGTGATAACATGAAATAGCTAACTATTTACAAAAAAACACGAGGATTATCGGGCCTTGACAAAAGAGGGGCTATATCCGTTTCAATTTGAATTCTGCATTAGCCATCCACTAGTTAGTTCACTGCACAATAAGCTATCAATATTATACATTAAACAACCAAAATTACTTTAATGAACAATACGACTTAGAGGCATGGCGCCATCTTGAAACACGACTAAACAAACCATTATTAACAATATAGGTATATAATATCGATCAAAATAGGCACTCACCTTCAAAGTTTGTTATAGTGTCTTCATATAGTCCCCATTCTGTTAAATATTCGGTGACCCCCAAGTTTAAAGTCTTCTTCTTCACTTTCCATTGCGAGCGAAGCGACTACTGTACTAACTAGCCGGCCGGCGTCAAATGAACTGAACGATGTGATGACCGCAGACGCACGCCCTGAAGTGCTCTGCGCAGGGCGACGCAAGTGCTAGGGTTGCCAACCGTACTTTATTATAAAGTGAAAATAATTTTAAAATAGATGACGTTATTGACGATAATGCTAGCACTATCAGTAGTAGCAGTGGTAATAGGAAAAGAAAACGAATGCAAAACTATAAGCCGCTGTGGGAAGTGGAATACCCCTGGATCAAAAGTGCTGGATAGCTTAAACAATGAAATAATCTTTATAAATGAAATAAGGGACAAAATCTATAGTATGTACGTATGTTTCTAACATTAAAGATTCTTGTGCAGCGAAGGAATGGCAATCCATTTTTAGGGTTCCGTACCTCAATCGGAAAAAACTGAACCCTTTATCTCGAGAACGCGTAGTATCGAGTTCAAATTTAAACCATATACTCAAGTCTACGGTCCCTTGAAGCTGTGAAAAAAATCATACTTTTACGTTAATCTAAAAAAAGATACGGCCGCTTATGTCGCAAAACACATACATTTCGACATTCTCGAGGGAATCAAAATGATAGGGTTCCGTTGACCTAGAACTATAAAATTTGCCAAGTAATATCGTCACATACTACAAGTACTTAGAAAAATCTGAAAACTATACATTTGTAATTACATCATAATAAATTTAGTCCTTTTTAAACATTATATTTGAAGAACTCAGTTGCGTTTTCTGTAATTAATGCGAAGTGGCGTGACGACAGAAATAAAGCTTCTATTAAGCTTATACGCAATTATTTAAATTTGTGCGTTCCGCGTACCATGTTTAGAAGTCATAAATATATTTAAAGCAGATACGAAATTGTTATTAGCTGAAAAATAAAACATAAATTTGTATAAAACAAATATAGTACATTGTTTAACGAATTTTTATCACATTTGCGAGGAAATAAATAACTACAAAAACTACAACCGCACCAATCAAAAATTTACGAAATTAACAACTTCAATTCCAGATCAGAATATTTTATCCGTCAAAGAAAAAGGTAAAACCCTAGCTCCGCGGGGCAGTGCGGAAGGGGGAAATAGTCGCATAAATTGAGTAGGTACGAAGGAAATGGAACTACCTACCTATATTGCTTAAGGTTTTGTAAATTCTACGATACTGTTTAGTAATTTTAACATTTTTTAACCACAGCGACATGTTCCTATATAGGTTACTTTTAAATACTGTTTAATGATTCGTATAAATATGGTTGTTGGCGAAAAAGATATGACTTTGTGCGGCCTCAGATGATCAAAAAATGTTTTTTTCTTCATCTGAGTGTGCGGCGTGAAAGGTGAAAGGTTGTAATAAACAAAGCAAGATATAATGTTATTAGGTACAATCATTTCATTAATTTAATTTGCAATGTACCTATCTATGTACCTATGTATGTTTCTTCGGGTGAAATCTTCCAACTCAATTTTGAAGAAGGTAGATATCCTCAACCGATTGAGCTGAAATTTGGCAATACAATAATTTGGTACCATGAGGCTGGTCTGATGATGGAGCCTGGAGGTGGCCTTAGGAACTCGGTAATAAATAAAACAATCGTACTGAATTTGGGCTCTTCAGAATCATCTTGGTGAGCAATTGCTGGATGTTTAAAGAAAAGTACCTACAGTTGGCTATAAAAGCTTGTCACAAAAATATTTTTTTGACTGAAACTTAATCACCGACAAGTAAAGACAAAACGATTCATTATTCACTAGGTACATAGTTTATTAAAACAAAATCGCTGCCCGCTGTCTGTGTCCCTATGTAGGTAATTAGGTACCTGCTTAGATCTCTAAAACTACGCAACGGATTTTGATGTGGTTTTTTATATTAGATAAGTGATTCAAGAGTACGGTTTATATTTATCATAAATAGTCAGGTAGGTATGTAGTCTCAATTTGGACTCACAAATTACACTTCGAAAGTGTAAAAAACCAGCTGATAGAAAGCGATCTCTTCCAGACAGCCTTTACCACAGAATAGATAATTTATAGCGCCTTTACTATAATACTTCTAATACCTACTACTAACTTTATTATTGTAAGGTATAGGTAGTTGAAATTCTTCGCTCGGTCGCATGTTTATAAAACTTCTAATGGATTTTGAATCTTATTATATTAACGTTAACAATAAACGTGCTATTCGAACGGTCTGTTTTGGTACAACTCGCTCAACTTAAGTATCTACCTACATAACTACTTCATATGGGCATCAATGTCTTTAGACCTTTGCTATACAATCTGAGATAAAATCACTGTCAGTCAGTATAAAAATAGTAGTCGGATTTCAAAATCTCGTGAACGGTAAGAGGGTTTTATTGAAATTCAGTATTCGGTAAGGACGGTCTTACAGACTTGCAAAATTGCATGGATGTAGGTCAAATGGATCTTAAGTTATTGGGGGGTCAAAAGTGGACCGAAAAAATTCACAAAACACAGTAACAATGATTAAATCAACCAAACTACCTATATTGATGTGATTTGTTTTAGATAAATGTACAATACTAGTCAGTCGTTTAAACCATAAGTCTGATAGCGATTGCAGCGCCACTTTGCATCAGCAGTAGATTTTTAGGGTTTCGTCCTTGAAGGGTGTCAAACGGAAACCTAATCATAATCAATTAATTATTTTCAAGTATACGATTTTACAGTGAGATCATTCTTAGCTAGTTGAAATTTTCACATACTAAGAACCGTTATGGCGGACAAATCGTTAAATAATAAAAAAAACTGGACAAGTGCGATTTAAACTCGCGTAGAGAGGGTTCTGTCCGTATGACCCTATTTCCCTATGTTTACATTTGATTCATTCATTTACGTAACACGTCCGTCTTTGGGTCACCTACTTACATAATTATGTGTACTTACCAAATTTCATCCCAATCGGTTTAGTGGTTTCGGAGGAAATTGGCTGTGACAGATGGATGGACAGGCAGACACACGAGTGATCCTATAAGGGTTGCGTTCTTTCTTTTTGAGGTACGGAACTCTAAAAATATAAATAATTAAAAAAATAAGGGGGGCGGGGGCTTCCTCTAGAGTGGATTATAGGGCATAATTCAACAAATAATAAAAACTAGTCAAGCGTTATACTTACTTATTTTTAAACAAACATGTAAAAATGATAAAATGTTGGTACGGAACCCTCTGTGCACGAGTTTGACTCGCACTTAACCGAATCATTTTTTATCAAAGAGTCTGTTACTCATTACCAACTGTCCCGGTAAATGTAGGTAACTATAAATTTCTTTGAAACTAACATAGTAACAATGATACAATCAACCGAATGGTTGTGACTTGTTCTACATAATGTACAATATTCTTTGTTAATTTACACCATGAACTCTTGTAGGGACTATATTTTGACCTACCCTTTTTTTTGTAGGTTCAACTGCGAGGTCTTGTTACATTTATCATATAATGTTTATGATAAAATCAGCCAAACCAAATTGTTGAGATTTGTTTGGTAAAATGTACAATATTCTTGGTAATTTTTACCATGAACTCTGGTAGGGACTATATTTTGACCTCAACCTTTTTTGTTTTTTAAGTTGAACCGCGAGTTCTTGTTATATTTATCATATTTTTATGATATAATCAACCATTACAGTAAATTAAAAAAAGTAAGCTTCCTTAATTATTTCCATTTTGATTTTTGGGATACATGTAAAACCAATTAAAGCTGGGGTTTATTATTCACTGATAAAACATAATTAAAGGTTTCCGGTTTGCAATTAATACTAAAAATTATTGAAACATATTTTTGGGGGACTAATAAGTTAGGTAAATCTCTTTACATGAAAATATGAAAGAACTAGGTTTGTATTTTGTTGACTATGTAAACGTCTATTCTGTGAAAAAAAAACGGCTAAGCGCAGTCTACCTACAACATTAAAGTGGCTCTCAATCCTTTGTCTAGAAATAATTCGCAAATTGTTTGAGCACATTATCGATCCAACCAGTACTACCTCTAAAGAGAAATCTACTACTGCTATGTCTGAGGCAATCTTCCTTTTACTATTTGCATTTCACTGCTTAGAGGCATCAAATTGCCTTTCATTTATCGAAAATGTTTTCTGAGAAAACTATTCTAATGGAACCAATTATTCATAAAGACGCCTACAAAAAAAATTGCGGCAAAAACACTGACGTATGAGATCTTATTAATGTAAAAGGGGTCTTTTTTAAATTAAACACATTAGACACTATAAAGACATACAGCTTTCAATGAAATAAAATAAAATAAAATAAAGCTCAATCTATAAATTAACTTTGTAATCGGCAATTTTTGACAGGGCACGTGTACTTCATACTTATTTGGTCATCATCCTTTGTTTAATAAAACGTACAATATTCTTTGTTAATTTGGACTCTTGTAGAAAATATATTTAGACCTGAAGCTTTTTAGTGCTGTAGGTTCCACCGCGAGGCCTTGTTATACTTATCATATTTTATGATAAAATCAACCATACTAAATTGTTGAGATTTGTTTGGTAAAATGTACAATATTCTTTGTTAATTTAAACCGTAAATTCTGGTAGGGACTATATTTTGATCGCAACCTATGTAGTTTTGTAAATTCAACCGCCAGGTCTTGTTATATTTATCATATTTTTATGATGAAATTAACCAGACTAAATTGTTGACATTTGTTTGGTAAAAGTGTACAATATTCTTTGTTAATTTAAACCGTAAACTCTGGTAGGGACTATATTTTGATCGCAACCTATATAGTTTTGTAGGGTCAACCGCGAGGTCTTGTTATATTTATCATATTTTTATGATAAAATCAACCAGACTAAATTGTTATGATTTGTTTGGTAAAATGTACAATACTCTTTGTAAATTTACACCGTAAACTCTGGTAGGGACTATATTTTGATCGCAACCTTTATAGTTTTGTAAGTTCAACCGCGAGGTCTTGTTATATTTACCATATTTTTATCATAAAATCAACCAGACTAAATTGTTGAGATTTGTTTTGTAAAATGTACAGTATTCTTTGTTAATTTACACTGTAAACTCTGGTAGGGACTATATTTTGATCGCAACCTATGTAGTTTTGTAAGTTCAACCGCGAGGACTTGTTACATTTATCATATTTTTATGATAAAATCAACCAGACTAAATTGTTGACATTTATTTGGTAAAGTTTACAATATTCTTTGTTAATTTAAACCGTTAACTCTGGTAGGGACTATATTTTGATCGCAACCTATATAGTTTTGTAAGTTCAACCGCGAGGTCTTGTTATATTTATCATACTTTTATGATAAAATCAACCAGACTAAATTGTTGAGATTTGTTTTGTAAAATGTACAATATTCTTTGTTAATTTACACTGTAAACTTTGGTAGGGACTATATTTTGATCGCAACCTATGTAGTTTTGTAAGTCCAACCGCGAGGTCTTGTTATATTTATCATATTTTTATGATAAAATCATCCAGACTAAATTGTTGACATTTCTTTGGTAAAGTGTACAAAATTCTTTGTTAATTTACACCGTAAAATCTGGTAGGGACTATATTTTGATCGCAACCTATGTAGTTTTGTAGGTTCAACCGCGAGGTCTTGTTATATTTATCATATTTTTATGATAAAATCAACCAGACTAAATTGTTGACATTTGTTTGGTAAAATGTACAATACTCTTTGTTGATTTACATCAAAACTCTGGTACCAACTTCAACCGTTTTAGTTTTGTAAATTCAATAGCGAGGTTTTGTTATATTTATCGTAGTTTCCTTGTAATTCAGCCAACCTTTGCAAATTTGGTAAATCCAACAAACCTTTTTTTTCAGTGTAAGTTAACAATAACAATAATTTGCTATACAATGTGCTCTTTAATCCTTCTAGTCCTTTTTATCTTAAGAACGCTTTCAGTTCCTCTGTGACACACATTCTCGGTCCTTGAGATCATCGGAAAACCTAAAATTAAGCATTCGTATGCATTCCACATCCTTTTTCGAGAAATCTTTCTCGGTTCAAGCAGCTCGCTTGTGGAATGCATTACCTATTGAGGTAAGGCGTGCGCAAACATTACCTTTATTTAAAAAAATGGTGAAGGAGCATTTCCTTTCTCTGTAACTATTCTTCTCCTTTCTCTGTTCTATATTTGATATTTATTAGTATATTATTTTATTTGTATGTATGTATTTTATGTTATATCTAAGTAATATTATCTAATATAGTTTTGTACACTGACTGCCCTATGTCTATCTCGTCTCATTCAGTCCATCCAAAGGTTGTCTGTAAGAGATTGCCCTGTGCGATAAGACCGCCCATTGTACACTTATCGTTATAAATGTTTAGTCCTGTAATTATTTAAGTGGTGTACAATAAAGTATATAATAATAATAATAATTTATTTAGCAAAAAATGAAGAAATACATAGTTTCATGTTACATTAGGTATTATAATATTATGGCATATTTCTGCTCAATCTTGTGAATATTGGCCCCGATGCTAGGAAAATCCTGTGTTATTGGGGCCAACCATTCGTCCGTTATGGTTATTTTAAAAATTTGTAAGCAAAAACGTGTAACAGTAGCAATAATATGTGGGTAAGCGCGTGCGCAAAATGTGTGCTTGTGATTTTGTGTAGTGGAGGTATGCGTGTTAGTGTGTGGTGTGTGTGGGTGTGTGAAGGGGTGTGTGTTTGTAAGGAGTGTGAGTGTGAGGGTGATTTGCGGTGTCTGTTGTTGTGCAGGTGTACGTGTGCATGATACTAATAATTATTTATTGGCATGGCGGTTTAATCAGTGCTTCTGTTTCATCATAATCTAAGGTAAGGAGGTATTCTTTAGTTATTTTTTGTTTAGTTGGCACTCCACATCGCTATTCGTGTTCGCGTATTTGTCTTATTCGCCCAAATAGGACGATGTGAAGTAGCTCTATTCGTCTATATTTGCCTATTCTCACGAACAAGACGAATACGCCAAATACCCGAACAACCGTATCCGCCCGGCAGTCGGTTTTTTGCAACATATCAAAAGACTGCGAATATGGCGAATATGTTCGTTTACCGGCCACACATCGCTCGCTCAGTAGTACTAAGTACGATCTTTGTGATTTTTTTACATCCACCAGCGTCTTCTTCTCCATGTTCTTTTAACGACTTTGTTTTTACGTACGCATTAACATTTACTGGTAACTAGCACAATGACAATAATAAGCCGCTGCTGCAGTTACCACGTTCATCGTAAACTATAGGAAAAATATTCGATGAACGATGTGTAGTCGGTGTATTCGTGTTATTCGGAATTCAACACGAATATAGCGAATAAAGACGAAAAAAAACGCGAGCTTCGAATAGCGATGTGAAGTGCCACCATTAAAGTTTCTGATAGCGAAGAGGCGTAACAAGCAAGTAACCTAACAATACTTATAAGTACCTTCTAACTCATCGTTTATATCAATGAGTTATTTACAAAATAAACTTTCTCAAGTTAGGGTCTCGACTAGAGTTCTCGGCAAATCCCACAAACAAGCAGAAAGTTTGCAACTCAACAGATGCGGATGAGGCGTGATTAATCACACGTACAACTTCGGCGTACGATACATTTGAAGATAAATTATATTATTATTAAGAATTATTATTATTATTAAGAAAAAGAAATGAGAGAACGTTTTAGAATTTTTCGCTAATTGCTGCATGTTGGTTACGTTTCACAAGTATCTACTCGTAACGCGTAGAGGCGTGCATTAAACATAACAATAACTAGCTGACCCGGCAAACTTTGTTTTGCCATAAAAACACCAAACATTTATCTACCCTACCCTACCCTACACAAAGCAAAAATAGCTTATACAATAGCAATAAAGCTCAAATTGACTCTACGTTTTAGTTAGAAAACTTTTGTATGGGAAAAAGAAAAGGGCTGTTTTTTTTTTTTTTCCGGCATTTATTAGAATTTTTCTCCCCGTAAAAACCATCTTTGAACTTCAACGAACATTTAAAAAAAAGAATTGGCCAAATTGGTCCAGGCGTTGTTGAGTTATGCGCTTACCAACACATTTTGCGATTCATTTTTATATTATAGACTAGCTGACCCGGCAAACTTTGTTTTGCCATAAAAACACCAAACCATTATCTACCCTACCTACCCTACCTTACACTACCTACCCTACCCTACCCTACCCGACCCTACACAACCCTACCCTACACTACCCTACCTTACCCTACACTACCTTCCCTACCCTACGCTACACTACCCTACCCTATCCTACACTACCCTACACTACACTACCCTACTCTACCCTACACTACCCTACCCTACCCGACCCTACACTACCCTACCCTACACCACCCTACCCTACACAAAGCAAAAATAGCTTATACAATAGCAATAAAGCTCAAATTGAATCTACGTTTTAGTTAGAAAACTTTTGTATGAGAAAAAGAAAAGGGCGGTTTTTATTTTTTTTTCCGGCAATTATTAGAATTTTCTCCCTGTAAAAACCATCTTTGAACTTTAACGAACATTTAAAAAAAAGAATTGTCCAAATTGGTCCAGGCGTTGTTGAGTTATGCGCTTACCAACACATTTTGCGATTCATTTTTATATTATAGAAGATTAAGAACTTATGCTCTATGTAGGAACTTATGCTCAGCATTATAACTAGCTTTCGCGTCCCCTAGACCTGCAGGAGCCTTATTGCGTAATGAAATCGGCAGGGCAAAGCGCAAAGAGTATGAATACCTACCATGTTATATCTACGCCACCCTTGGTAGACTGGTAGACAATGCCGCGGGCATTAAATCCGCTTAAGTTCCTGTATGCTGCATGAAGTTAAAATAAATAAAAATCGACCAATCACATAGCGAGATCAAAGACGCAATGTGGATCTCCGTCTATGTGATTGGTCGATTCTTCATACTCTTTGCCTTTTGCCTTGCCGATTTCAATACGCAATTCGCAATAAGGCTGCAAGGGTCGAACCGCTGACCTATTTTGTGAAGACCTATCAAAGATAGATTCCATCTCATCATTTCAGCCGAGTACCTACGTTCACGGCTGAACCTAGGTCTCCCTCTAGTGTCGCCACATTGATGTTCGGTTCCAAGATAAATTTTCCCATGAACATCTCCAAGGTTTAATGACAAGTAGTCGGCACCAACTTTAGTCAAAACTTCGGCAATTTTTCACGTTAATATTTGAAAAAAAAGAACATGGTACCTACGACTACTTACATTTGTTTATTATTTAATAAAATATTTATAAGGCCAGAGGGAAGGAGGTAGTTGGGCTTACAGACCGCGACGAATATATTGTCTCTAAGAAACGGACCCGAAATAATTCGTGACCCCTGCCCTAGACCAACGAAGCAGCCCTATTTTAGGACATTGAGGCCAAATAATAAAGTCGGTATTGTGAATGTGTTGTTGTTGTTTGGCTGTATTTACATAGTTAACTATGTCAAAATCAATAATAATATAATTTTTATTTCACATAGGCCTACATGGCCACATAATATATAAAACGTCGACAAAAGGGGCACGGTTCGGGTTGGGTTGTTTCCTATGGAGAAGAACCGGCAGGAAACTCCATGGTTACTCTTTTAAAAAATTGTTTGGTTTTACAATATTTGCATGTTACAGCAGTGCTTAGATCGGGGGACAACGCAGGCACGACGAAAAAAAAAATATATATAAACAAAAGATTAAATAAAAGTAAAACGAGATAAAATGTTAACAATCTAGAAGGCCTACAATGTTCACACATTTACGAAACAATCGGTAAAAGAATCTTTACAAAGTAGATATAACAAGACTAAATTTAACATGTGGCACAAATGTTGTTAGAAGTTCTAGCAGTGTTGTAACTATTCAGCATTCAACTATATGTATCGAGATAGATGTCGATAAAATAAATAATTTAATTATTATTATTGTCAATTAATTAAAGGGAACTTTGAGCATAGCCATATTCAAAGCGCACACTACATCAGTTTACACTTACGTCAGTGGTGTCTCATCCCATACAAAGAAACCGTGCCGACGACGTACTGTACTGATTCTATTTTGTACATCGATAGCTTTCGGTTCCATTCCGCTAATATAGATGGTGATCTATCTATCGCCGTGGAACGGAACCGAACGCGATAGATTTTAAAAAATTATCGGTATAATCAGAAAAACGCTAGTTACGTCGGCACGGTTTCTTTGGATGTATGGGATGAGGCATCTGTATGCTAGTATTATATCATCTGTGCTTACGTGCTGCGCCCAAAGACCTTATACTAAAGACCTTATAGTAAGAAATACGTATAAGGTCTTTGGCTGCGCCATCTACCATAGAGAAAATAAAACTACGTTACGAGGGCTGCACTAAAAGTATCGGGAATGGAATATTTCCACTGTTTCTGTCATATTAAAATCTTTTATTGAAAACTCCTTGGTTTTAAAAATCGAATACCATTTATTTATTTAAAAAAAAAATCTCGGTTTTGTCACAAGGTTTTTATAGTCGTTGAGAAAATGGAATGGACTCAAGAAAATTCAAGAGCGATGATATAATATGACTTTCGAAGTGGTTTAACACAAAAACAGTGTGTTGACCCCAATTGTGTCAGTTAATTCGGCAAAGGAAACAATCTGTTTCTTTCCCAAAAACACACACATACACTCTGAAAACGAAAGAAGTTGAAGGTTGGAGTTGAAGTTTTTGGGAAAGAAACAGAATGTTTCCTTTGCCGAATTAACTTACACAATTAGTAAATTCGGCAAAGGAAACAATCTGTTTCTTTCCCAAAAACACACACATACACAAAGAAGTTGAATCTTTATTCAACTTCTTTCGTTTTTAGAGTGTATGTGTGTGTTTTTGGGAAAGAAACAGATTGTTTCCTTTGCCGAATTAACTTACACAATTAGGCTGCCGTGATTTCTGCATTTGGTGATGAAGCCCCATCCAAAACCACAATTTATCGCTGGTTTGCTGAATTTCAACGTGGACGTGTCAAGCTCAGTGATGATCCCCGTCAAGGTCGTCCAAAAACTGCAGTCACCCAAGAAAACGTTAATGCTGTGCGTAAGCTGATTGAGGTAGATCGACATGTGACATACCGCGAAATTCAGGCAACTTTAGACATTGGCATGAGTCAAATACAAATAATCTTGCATGAACAATTATGTGTAAAACAGTTGTTTTCCCGATGGATTCCGCATTCGCTCTGTGAAGAGCAAAAAGCGGCTCGCGTTACTTGGTGCATCAGAACTCTCGAAAGATTCCACGCAGGATCCTCAAATGCTGTATATAACATCGTATCAGGTGACGAATCCAGGATATACCCGTACGAACCCGAAACAAAAAACCAGTCACGAGTTTGGGTGTTCGAAAATGAGTTAAAGCCAACAAAAATTGTTCGCTCACGGAGTGTTGCAAAAAAAATGGTGGCCACGTTTGTCTCCAAAACCGGCCATGTTGCGACTATTCCGCTTGAGACAACACATACACAACACCCAGAGCCGGAACAACTATCTGTAGGTCATACCAATATTTGGTCCGTGCGGGAATCGAACCCGCGACACGCAGCGCAGCAGTCAATCCCTCAACCACTGCGCCAACCGTGCGCCCAAAATTAGCCGGAGCCGATTAGCTGGAACAAACAGACTACTACACTACCCTACCCTACACTACACTACCCTACCCTAACCTACCGGACCCTACACTACCCTACCCTACACTACCATACCCTACCCTACCTATAAACCTCACGGAGCCCGAGACCTTTCCAACGAATGCAAAACCATGGAAATCGGTTCGTGCGTTCTGGAGTTATAGCATCAGGGAGGAAAACCCGACTTATTTTTATATATTTATTCATATACATGTAGTAAAAACAGTAATTTCAATATTACAAACAGACACTCCAATTTTATTACATATATGTATGTATAGATTATCAAGTGTTACATATTAAAAACATTGTGTATTGGTTTAATACGTCTTTATTGTTTCTTAGCTAATTCCTCTAAGGCTGATGCTATCCTGAAACAAAATTAAACAGTAGTAATTATATGTCTAATATCTTTTTATAAATACCTATTCATAATGTTACCTGGATAATACTTCAATTTTCTGTATCTTATACTCTTTTTCGAATTCTAATTTCTCTCTTTCTATTTTAATTATTTCTTCATCAAAGGATGCTGAAATTTACCGAAATATTAGTACATGACACATGATTTAGTAAAATAAAAATTTATATGCCTATCAGAGTATAAAGTTTTAATCATACAGATTTCCAAGTGCTTCATTAGTTACCAAATCTTTTCTGAGGTGGAACATAATTTTCGCTGTCCATATTCTGTGATGTGTCTCCACTCCCTTCCGAACTCAATCCTCCACTAGTGTCACACACTGACTGCTGCTGTTTCAGTGCCCTTTTCTTTGTATTTGATTTGAGATCACGCCAAGTCTTGAAACCAACATTTATTGCTATTATTTTATAAGCAGTACTTTTATTTCTTAATAGTATGGCCAGATAATTAATTGAATATATATTCCCAATTTTACTTGTTTACCTGCTTCCATTTTTCAACAGATTTAACAGCTCCTCCCATGGAATTAAGTGTGGTTGTAAGATCATGCCACTGTGCCTCCAAGTCTTCTCGTTCAAGCCCTGAATTGAGAAGACCCTTAGCAACATCGGAATGGTCTTGCATGAAATCCATCAATGCTGTCACTTGAGCTGCAGTTGCATGTCTTTTAGATGAATCCATCGCCCCTATACCTTATGAATAAACAATATCAATTCAAGAACTATGAATTATAGGGAACTTACTTTACATAGTAATAAATTTGCTTGTACTACCATCTTAGGAGTACGAAATATTGAAATGCTTTGGATGTTCTAGTCAAGTTCGATTAGATAAAGTAAGAATTTTGTTTCGTGTTTTTAAAACCATTATTTACATTACAGCTAGATAGAGCTGTCCACAGAACATATATACCCTAAGCCGGGGAGCTGTCAATCAAAAGGTTTTTTTTCTGTGCAGAAATGTCAAACTCCTACGGTGCGTTCATAATCATATCATATTCGCGCTCGCGTTCGCTGACGCACTTTCCTTCAGCACTGGTCGTAGGTCTGGGTGTGATGACTATCATTCTTGAATATTCGTACTCCTGCTGAAGGGAGCGTGAACACCGCCGGACCATCTTCAAAGGCGATTTTCTCGAAAACTACTAAGGAAGGTACCAATTTTGTTGTTCGAGTAATAATTGGTACCAATTGAGTAGTAAATATCTACAAATATGGAAGCGATTGTGGCATTGGCGGTCCGGTCCGGCGGCAGTCACGAACATGATTCTTCATACAGAAGTCGTCCAAAGCTGTTCAAAACCACCCTATTGCATCGCCACATCGACTGGTTTGGTATTTCTTGCAATAATAAACGACTGTAGTGTGAGATAGACCAGCTATGGCTATAGTGTTCTGTGCACAGATTACTGATATGTAGCTTGCTAGTTCCATTCTGTTTATTATGTCGATGGCTAGTTCTGTGGCTTTTACGGTCACCAGGTGACCAGTTGGCTAAAAGGTCCTAGCAACCAGGCCATAAAACTTATATAAAAAAAAAAAAAAAACAGGTGACCAGTGTCACTCGCATCGGTTATGACATTGACAATATTATCATTTTTATCAAATCTGTCAAAATACAAAACATAACCTATGAATCTGAGATAATAAGGAATTAATCAAGATTTTAGATCGAATGACCTTAAATTATGGCACTATGGACTTGGGTGAGTACTGTAGACACAGCATATTGACTTACACTCTATCTGTTGATGGATATTTTTTTTAATTCTTTTTTGAATTGGTCTCATGTACAGCGGATGTTACTTTCAGGGAGCTAACTCACATGGACAGTTAGGAGTGGGTACTACAAGTGAACAAGTTGAAAAGCCTAGCAATGTCAATGTACATTTGTATGATAACAAAATAAAACAAATTGCTTGCGGAGGTGGCCATACTCTTCTGATAGATGATGCAGGCAAGCTTTATTCTTGTGGGTGGAATTCAAAACTCCAACTAGCAAGGGACACGGAAGTACATACTATTGAAAGAACATGGCCTTTGAGTGGTGTTACTTTTACAAATATAGTATGTGGTTGGGACTTCAGCTGTGGAGTAACAGATGACCAAACAATGATTATTTGGGGTTCTAATGCTTATGGTCAATTGGGAATGCCAACAACACCGAAAGAATACTTCTCAGAAGTTATGAAACCAATTAGACTCCCAGTGCATGCTATTCTGATATCTATGGGCCTTCGACACACAGCAATAGTCAATTCAAAAGGTGAAGTGTGGACCACAGGATGTGGTAGACATGGTCAACTAGGATTGGGTAGTGAAATTTTGTCCTCTGACAGATTTCAGAAGGTGCAGGGTGTTGGTAAAATATCACATTTAGCTTGTGGACAAAACCACACTGTAGCATGGTGCTCTGAGGAAAGAGCCTTGTATGTATGGGGTGATAACAGACATGGCCAGTTGTTGCTTTGTTCTGAAAAATATAAAAAGGTATTTAAACCCAATAAAATAGATATAGGTGTTAAACAAGATGTAAAAAAACTGTTGAGTGGTTGGACAAATGTTTTATTGTGGTTAGAGGATGGCACTGTCTTATCCTGGGGCAGAAATAATTGGGGACAGTTGGGAACTGATAAAACAGTGGTGCCAGGAACATTTACACATATCAAGCTGCCAGGTTAGTAAAACCTTTTCTTATAGTTCATTCGCGTTAAGAAAATAGTGAGTCATCGTTGTCAGCCGGCCCCACGCCCAATCGGGTCGCAAGCTTTCTATTTTGTTGCGACCCGATTGGTCGAGAAGCCGGCTGAAAACCATGACTCACTATTTTCTTAACGCGAATGAACTATAATCACCACCTTCAGGTGTCTCTAAAATTTTAAATTTTTTCCTATGCATGTATATTTTCAAGAAAAAAAAACGAAAAACTATTAGTTTACAATACAGACAGTTGATATATCAGGCAAAGCTAGAGCTTTGCATTGACTTTATTTGTATTATAAACATTTGAATATTGTATTTTTCAGATGGCAGACAAGTACAAGATGTAGCATTAGGTTCCGAACACACTATTTGTTTGGCCACAGACAACACACTCTGGGCTTGGGGATGGAATGAGCATTTCAACACAGGAATCGATTTAGGAAACCAAATTCTACAGCCTACTTTAGTGCCTTTGGAAATAGACAAGGATCAAAAGATTACACAAATCTATGCTGGTGGTGCTCAAAACTTTGTTGTTACTGCAAAGTAAATAATGATAAAAAAAAAATATCAAGAGCAATTAAATGTTGTTATCTGTGATAGCCAAGTGACACAATCACACAAACTAATAATGAAATCACCATAATAAATTGTATGACTCATGCAAGTATTGCTTATTAGAATATATTGTACATTAGATGTACTTATACTCTTCGTGCTGTAGCATGGTGCTGGTGACAGTTTCAATAACATTTTTTACGCATATACGTATACGCATTTTTTGTAGTTTAACGTCATACAGGCAACTATGGCTTATGGTTTAACTATGGTATGACGTTAAACTACAAAAAATGCATATACGTATATACATGCGTATTTTTTTTTATTGAAACTGTCACCCGCACCATGCTACAGCCTTAGAGCATTTAGGTTAAATGCTCTAAGGCTACAGCGCATAGCGCCTAGTTTGTTTTAATTACAATAATAAAATTGTACTCTAATATTCTAATTGAATTAGATCTCAAGGTTTACTTATATGGTGAAAAATTATGTTGTAAATGGGAATCAATGATATATTATTGTTCTAAGTTTTTTTTAAATTTGTTAATCTTAGATTATGAAAGGAATAAGTTATGTATCAATATATGTATGTATAAATATTTTTAGTTTGTTGTTTTTATTACTCATACATTTAATTTTATTTTTCGACATTTTATTCGTCAAAAAAAATATAATGAGAATACCTCAATAATTTGGTTAGCTTTTACTCAATAGCTACGAATTTGTATGAGGTATTTTTTTTTTAAATGCTTATAAAATATTTTTAATGTTTTATTATTTCACAGTTATCTAATGAATGTAGGTGTTTGGTGTTATGACATTTTCTGTAGCGAAATGTGGCGTTTTTGTTATTTTGTTAAAAGTTGCTATATACTAATATTAAAAGTATTATTACCTATTAATGTAACATAAATAAAACAATAATATGACATACACATGTGATTTTATTGAAATATTACACATGTATTGCATCATAATAAATAACAACTATAATAATGACTAAAAGCATATTAAAATTGTGTACAGTGAAATATGAAAATATAGTGTGGACAATACAAAAATATTAAAGAAAATACCTATCGCATGAGTTTTGTAGAGCTAATAATAACATGACGACAATAAATTATTTTCATGTTTTACTGTACACATGCACTATTGAATTGGGAATAGTGACTATTCCAATACAGAGGTATAAAATACTGTAGTTACAGCACTTACTGTATGTAGGCAAAGTTGTTTTATTAAATATATTTTAATAATAACATGGTATTTTACTCTACAGTTACAATTTATTATAGTGTTTGCAAAAACTTATAAATGCCAAAAAAATATTACTCACCTAGCTTATTTTTTTTCACACTTTTTACATACAATTTTACAAAAAAAAACCCAACAATTAAGAGACACATTGAAAATTTTTAAAAGAAAAATTTAAATTACTCCAATTTGGTATAATACGAAAACGTAAATAAAATGTTTAAATGGTCAATGCAACAGCACTTTATTATTAGCTATCTAATATCTATCACAAAATGGAGGTTACATAGGAACAAATAAAGCACCATTAAATTTCTCAGAAACAAATTTTCAACATATAAGTAGAACTACAACAAGTCATCTTATACTGAATAAATAAATCATGCATAGACAAGTGAGTCTTCTTCAGTATAATACAAAAAATATTTACTCTCTTACTAATAAACGCAGAATAAAGTTATACCAGGTATAAACCTATGAAAATGTATGGGTATACCTTTGTTATACCTGGTATAACTTTATTCCGTGTTTATTAGTAAGAGGGCTAGTGATTAGAACCAGTTTGGTTTGTTTTATAAAATGGTGAAATATTGGTATGTGTTTTAACATAATCTGAACTGCTAATAAAGAAGTTCCACAACAAAATTTCATTTTTTTAAATGTCACTACAATACACACAATGTCACAATTAGGTAAATAATGATTTTGACTGTTGATCTACTTAAAATCATGTATATAAGTAGGTTTCATTTTATTAGGATTTTAGGATGGTCTTTTATTTATCAAGGTAGGCAACAAAATAAAAATATGAAACTGATATAGGTAAGTAGTTACCTGCGTAACATTGCATTTATGTAGAATAATAATGCAAAACAATAGTAGCTGTTGCAAATGACCATTTTCATAATCAAAACAGAACAGTTATTATTGCTTCTTATAAAAATGGATTAAACATACTAAGACACATGGGTATATGAATGTCCAGCATGCATTTGTGCAATATTGAGCAATATTAACAGGATTTTAATATCATATTCACAAAGCAATGTTGAACAGCCCAGCATGTTCATTAGTTTAGATTGCTACCTTTTTCTTTCGCCTTTTTGTGTCTTGCGTTTTTCTTTTTTCTCCTCCTTTAGCTGCTTTTGTTTTTCCCTGAAATCACAAGATTTTAATTAAATTAACAGTAATATTATGGTGGCCCAAGTGGTAACGGCCACGACTAATCATATCGTAGGTCCGAACCCAAGCAGGCACTTTGCATAAATTATTTTATCACCACTGCTCTTAACAACTGTTGAGTTGCAGGAATTTTCTGGTTGCGAGTGTATGAAACATATTGAAGAATAATTCAGCTATTAAATAAGTGTTTTTTTTTTTTATAGTTCAATAACTCACATGTGTGATGAGTGACTGAATCTCACTTCTATGAATTTGGTCAGGCATGATTGCATGATTTTACCTGTCTTCTTTATCTTTTTCCTTTTTTTTCTGGGCATCTAGTCGGGATTGTTCACGGCGCTCTCGTGCTGCAGCATGGACATCAGCTGCATTAGTGTTCTTAACTAAGTCCGGACCAACAGCCTCCTCTTCTTGTACAATGTCTTCCTGTAACACATTATATTTTCTCATGAACAAGATCACTTTGGTTGTTTTGGCCCCAAGTTAACATATTTCCTTTGTGTTTCCCATTTATGGAAGCACCCTCATCTTTCAGAAAACATGAACCATATTATACCTTCAACTGTCCATTTCCAGACACAATAGAAATTACCATTGTTCTAATCCGATTCGGTCTGGTGGACAGATGACCGGATTTAGACATTTTCCACACTAGGAATTACAAACATTTAATACACATACACAAGACACCCAGATCCGGATTAAATATCTTTAGGCCATACAAATACTTGTTCTGTGCAGGCATCGAACCTGCGACACGAAGTGCAGTGGTCGATCGTTAAACCACTATGCCAACCATGTTGTCAATCACATACACATAAACATTAATTTACTTTAATTTTAAATGTGGCCATGGACAACCTAACTTGGGCTCAAGGAACTCTTCCCATCCGTATGAGAGGCCTCAGCAACCATAAAATTTCTAGTATTAGTTTACCAGCATTAATATCCTTGGTTCATGGTACCTACTCAGAAATATCCTAGCACCCATACTAATTAATTTTAATGTGCCATGCTTCTCCGAGGCAATTGATGATTGGTGACTCTTGTTTGCGAATTCTAATCGCCCGAATACCCATCATCCCAGAGACGGTGGAATGAGCTGTTCTGCAGGCAGAGCAGTAGCACCAAATTGCCACTCCTGCCGAGTTTGTGTGCCTGCTGGCTGTGGGTGATGGGGCGTCGGGTCTCTGGCTTCATGCATAACCCTCGTCAAACATAGGCAATAGACATTTTGTTTGACGACACTGACAGTCTTTTGGGCACAATACATGGACAACAATGTGGAGGAGTTTTTAGATGCCATATTTTAGAATAGTATATTTTGTTTTAGGTGTATATTATGTTTCTAATCATAGTTAACCAAGTACCTATTTTATACACTGTGCATATTTTCATCTGAGTAAATAATTAATAAAAGTTTCTACAAATAAAATCCAAGTTGAAACAATAAAATAGCATGGTATGACATTTCATCATAACCTCTCACATGAAACATAAAACAAACATCACAATCATAATACCTCATTATCGGGGAGCTGACTATACTGGGACAGTATTGCTTCACGTATCTTTTTTTCTTCATCGGTGTATTGTCGTCGAGTAGTTGTAGCAGGAGCTTGAGATTCTAACAATTTGGCTAGCCGAACATCTACATCCGTAACGGGCTTCGGGGTGTCTTCCTGGACTCGACATGACTCCCATTTTGCTATTATCTCATCTATGTGACTGGAAATGTCCTTCTCCTGTTAAAAAGCACGAATAATTAGAGAAAAAAAACAAACCAAACCCTGCCTAGAACCAGTTGATACTTACCACTATCTCAGATAGTATGCCTTCTAAAGCATCTTTTTTCTCATCCACACTATCTTCGCTTTCTAAAATACCTGATATGTACGATCCGAAAACTCCTTCGTCAGTTTTTAGCGATCTCAACTTTTCAGTTAGCCACGGCTCAAAGTCACTCGTAGCCATCGCCATATTGCTAGTTTGAAGTTTCTTGAAATTTCAAAAATTGACATTTTGTTTTTGAATGAAGGTTTAGAAATTTTTAAACAGGTAACATTCATGAACCATTTTATATAACGGAGTCACTGCGAGAGCATCCATCAACATTGTGCCACATAATGAATAAAGATTGTGATTTGTGCCTGTTTATGCACCACAGGCCACATGAGCTCAAGTAATATGTCGTCCATATAATAAAAGTACTATGTGGCTTAAGCTGGAAACAAATTATCGGACGCGGCTTACGGACGCGACTGACAGCCGCGACTTATAGAGTATCTAGGTAATGAATGTACATTACATTGTGCAAACTATCGGACGTAAGTCGCGGACGTAACCTTGGGCGTTCGGACGTCTGATAGAGATCTGGCAGCCGCGTCCCATACGACTGTGCACACATATCAGCCGCGGCTGTAAGTCGCGTCCGTCAGCCGCGTGCGATAATTTGTTCCCAGCTTAAGACTTCAGATATCGCTGCCCAAGTTCCCAAAAATAAAAAGCGAAGTCCACGTTTATCCCTCACAAAATCTGAATGACGTTTAAATTGTGTTCACAAAATTATTATATTGTACATTGATTGTACCTGAGCTCTAAGCATATGGGATAAACATCAGTACTGTGCTCCGTATTTTCAAATAAAGCTTACTTTCTTAATTTCTTCTCTCTTCTTTTCTGCTCCTCGTTATAAGTAATAAAATAATATTGAAGGGTAAAATCGTCTGAAATTAGAACTGATGAGGACGATTACTAGGACGCCATCATCGAAATCATTGAATCATTGATATTTCTGAACGAATGTTTTATCGAAATATCGTTGTCATCGTCAATATAGTGATGTATTTGTTATCGACATACCAATGATATTCAAATAAACAGATACGTTATACACTCACAAAACAATTGAAAAAAGTGTTCCGCGCAGCAGCGGCAGCACACATACACACTTTTCATTCATCTGACATTTCACTACAATGTCGAAAGGGATGGCTTGATAAAACAAACAAGAAAAAAAGAGACAGCTAGTGTTTGTCACTTGCGTGTGAATGTAAACAAACATTATTCTGACAACCAATGTTTTTCTTTTTGTAACCTCCAAATATCAGAAAATTAGGAAAAAAATAAAATAAAAATTAGTAAATTGAGGTGTATTGCGTATTTACATATGGTATGAGATCCCTTCTGTTTTATGTAATTTGGTATTATAATTGGTACACTTTCTAAATACACACGATGGCATTTTTTTAATTTTGTTTTTTTTTCAACAAAGCGTATCGCTCTTCGCCATGCGTGACATAAACTAAAGACTAAATCATACAATTGTCTACTATTCGAGTCTTCACAATGCGCGCGCTTATAACATATCTGTTTATTTGAATATCATTGCGACATACTATATTATTCATTGAATTGAGGTGTTTGTCTTGCACTGCAAGAGAAACAGGCTGATATTTTATAAGAGAGAGTCGAAATTGATAACCTCAGTTTTGTTCAAGTCTGTCTGTAATATTTAAAACTCGAATGAGTCAATTTATGCGCTATGTTGCTAGTTCTATTCACACACGGGAACAAATAATTCAATTATTACAATCTACAGAAACTGTTAATTTAGCATGGTAACGTGATGAAATCACCCTCCTTAATTAGCGTACCTAATCTCTAAAAGGAAATAAGACAATATAGATATGTTATTTACTGTTACAGTTCAGATTAGTTTTAACACAATTGGCCATTGACGAATAATAAAACTCATAATATCTCGGTAGAGATTGACAATATTCTTTGCAGAGAATAATTTATGGTACGACTCCCGCATATTGCTGACGAGAAAACAATATCGATAGTTTCGTCTGCAATTTCTCAAATAGTGTCACATCACTAATGACATTAATGGTTTGCGGCCAGTGAGTAGCTTCAACAGTGATTCGTGAAATATTTGTATTCTAACAAAATACGAAAATGTCTGCTAGATACGATAGAGCTATTACAGTATTTTCACCTGATGGTCATTTATTACAAGTGGAATATGCACAGGAGGCCGTTCGCAAAGGATCGACAGCGGTATGTAGTAGTTATTGGTTAGAAACAAGTAAACCGCCGATGATTAAGCGTATTTAGAATAAAAAAACAATATATTTTTTCATTCCAGGTCGGTGTAAGAGGCGCTGACGTAGTTGTGTTAGGAGTTGAAAAGAAATCAGTTGCAAAGTTGCAAGAAGAAAGAACTGTTAGGAAGATCTGTCTTCTGGACGACCATGTCGTAATGGCTTTTGCCGGATTGACGGCAGATGCTAGAATTCTCATCAACAGGGCTCAAATCGAGTGCCAGTCGCATAAGCTGACTGTTGAAGACCCTGTAACTTTGGAATACATCACTAGATACATAGCAGGACTCAAACAAAAGTACACCCAAAGTAATGGACGACGACCTTTTGGTATTTCTTGTCTGATTGGAGGTTTCGATTATGATGGTTTCCCACATTTGTTCCAAACTGAGCCATCAGGCATTTATTATGAGTGGAAGGCTAATGCAACTGGCAGATCTGCCAAGACCGTCAGAGAATTTTTGGAAAAGAACTATACTGCTGATGAAGTTGCAACAGAAAATGGTGCTGTTAAGGTAATTATTTGAATGTATATTATTATAATGTAATTCTGGCAAACTTATCAAACCCATGACTTAAACTACTACTCATTTTAAACTATGTATAGTTTGTTCATAGTGCATGTGATTTGTTATATTAGTCAGGTTAACTCTCACAGTCAGGAGGCCTGTGCCCCAGCAGTGGGAACATTAAAAGGCTGATGATGAGTCAGGTTCATGGTTTTGTGCTAGGGATGTTATGGAGATATTGTATCAATTATTAGAAGTGCCGACTTATAGAGAGTTGAAGTCCAACAAAATTTACCAAGCGATGTTTTGGGTGATATTGAGTTAGAATTACTAATCTTAAACTACTAGAGTATTAAAGTTTATTTATTTACGAGCAAAGCATATCCATGCTTGAGGGAAGCATATGAATAGTTCTCACCAAACTTCTGGTCCGCCCTGAAGTTGACTTACCAGATGCACGAGGCCCGAAACAGTGCTGTTTTTGTATGTGATTTACTTCTGCACAGCCATTGTAGCCAACTTCAGGGCAGCCAAGAAGTTTGGCAAGACGCAGTACTGTACAGCAGTAGACGTCTTTCAGCTGAAATGATGATGATGATTCAGAAGACCAATACTGCAAGCTTCTAATGGCATATTGTCACTTTATGTTCTGCCCATAAATGCCTGTGTGACTTCACATGCTCATTATGGTGTGGACACAATAATAAGGAGAAGTTTTAACATGTTTTAATGTAATAATATTTTTGTAGCTTGCTATTCGTGCTCTCCTGGAAGTGGTTCAGTCTGGACAGAAGAACCTAGAGATTGCAGTGATGAGACGTGCTCAACCTATGCAGATGCTTGATGCTGATACTATCAGCTCTTATGTGTCTATCATTGAAAAGGAGAAAGAGGAGGAGGCAGAGAAGAAAAAACAGAAGAAGTAATTACTTAGTTACTGTGTTAATCTTTTCTATAACTAATACACGTTTTTAAGGAAATTAATGACAATTTTATTTTACTAAATTACAATTAAAATTAGGAATTCAGTAAATCTATAGTTTTAGATATTTGAGAATAAAGTTCTTTCAAATCAGATCCACACTCTTGAATAGGTCCTCTGTTTATCATAATATCATTAAACATTTGATCCCATTCCCCATGGTAATGATCTGAATTTTCATTATTCTTCTGAAATGAGATTATGAAGTTATTTAATTGAAGGACTTTGTGCAGGCGTTTGCTCAGCAGTGGGACAGTAATGGCATGATGTGAGTTTGTAAAGGTCAATTCCAGATGATATTCATAAAAAAAAATCCCACTTGACTGAATTAAACCCAGTTGCAGATCAAGATCTAAGCCAAGTTACAGCACTCGCCAAACTTCTTGGCCGCCCTGATGTTACTGTAGTATAGCTTAGTTCACATAGCTGAGGTATTTATAATTAAACTTACTTAGTTGAGCTCTTGGTCTGCAACTGGCTATCACAATTAACACTTACCTCAGCCATAGAGACATCATCAATATGGTCATTACTTATTGAGGGTAGAACACAATTCAAAGAATTGTGGTCAATTTCTTGACCATCCCCTATCTTCCTTGCTATTTCTTGATCTGTATCATTGTCAATATTAAACTCAGCCAATAACTCAACACCTGAGTTTTCTTCCTGTGGTTCTGCATCAAGGTCAGGCATGCTCAAAAACTGAACTGGGAAGTTATCATTACTTTGTTGACATGGTTCTTCATTAAAATTCATCAAGGTATCTTGAGATGTATCTCTGTAACAGAGAGTGTATCCTTATTATTATATAAATATAAAAGCTAGAATATCTTACTCAAGCATGCTATAATGTAGTGTCAGTCACTACATTATAGCAGATTTTAATGTAGATAAGACTAGTGTCCATATCATGTTTATGTGGGTAGGCCATATGAACATGGCATGGACACTTAACTTAGATACATGAATAAAAATAATATTATTTGTCATATAACCTTTTAAATGGCATCATTTACCTGTATGTAGTAGTAGTATCTTCTGGTATTGGGCATTCATTCTGAGGAACTTTGGCAATAGCTGTGGAAAGGAAAGGATCACAAGGATGTATGGAATGGACACAAATAGGTAGCTACTGAATATGGACATAAAACCTGTTTCAGGAAGGATTTTTTCTGGATCATTAGGCATCAGCCAATCAAATTCAATATTTTCTTCATCATCACAATAGTCGTCTTGTGAGTCTGAAACATAAGTATAAAAATACAATCTAGGCACTAGAAAAAAACGAGCATGTTTAATTAATTTGATCTATATTATATGTGGAATAGAGTAGGAGTAAATGCATACCTTCACATTCAAACTTAAGATTACAAAAGTGTTTTGGTGAATTTTGTACAAATAAGTCTTGAGCAGCCTTCTTCAGGGCCATTCGTAGAGCTTGGCGTGCCTTTTGTAGGGGTGTCAAGTACAACAGTTGTTCAACATTGCTGTAAAGATTCTACAAACAAACATTATGTGGTCAAGAACTTATTTCTACACTCATAGTATTACCTGAAAATGACATTGGCTGATTTACCTTAGGTTTAAAATTTTTTTTCATAGCAATAGCTTTCCGAGTAATTTTGTTAAGTAACTCAGGTTTTCCGTATTGAAAGTAGTCATGGACATATTCGTGCATGTATGGATTACTGGAATTACAAAGAGGATCTTGCAAATGCGAAGTAACTTTTCTGAATCCGTATAGGTTGAGCTGCCTTACAAAGCTCGATATATTTGTAGTTTTAAAAATTGAGTGATCGCATTGCAAATAATTATGGAGGACGCGATAATTTAACAAAATTGTTCTTCCAGTGCCGCCCCATAGAATAGCATCGGTTCGTAAATTTAATAAATACCACAATTTTTGCGGAAAACGCATTTGAAATATTGCATTTTTATCTTCTTGCATATTTAATAGGCTTAGTTTTATCACGTATAATTATTATAGATATTATAAGTTGCTCCAGTCATACACGAAAAATCCAAAACCCAAAATTGAAGAAAACAAAACAAATTGAAAACTGGCGCCAAATCAAATTGCTATGTCACTATTTTTTTTTTTTTTTTTTTTTTTCTTCTGGCTTCGCACGGTTTGTGCATTCAGCCAATGTCACGTCAGGTTGTTTTATTAAGTAATAAAGGTAGGGAAACCAAATTTAAATATTTATAATTATATTAAATTTAACGGAATTTAGGAAAGGACGGATATTGGATCAGTATATTTTAATGGTAATGGCGTAACAAATAAATAATGAGTAGATTACAATGAGGTAAATTACAGCTTAATATTATTTAAGGTGATGAATGAGACTATACATTTATACACTGGAAAGCTATTTGTACAAAGTAAAGAAAGTATTGAGGTAGGAAAAGGAATACGAAGGGACAAGAGGTCACAGAGAAAGGAAGAACGGTCATGTAAAGGACAGGAGAAAAATATGTGATCTAAGTCACCTACGTCTGTTCCACACGAGCAATTGGGGTCGTCAATGATATGAAGTTTGGCAAGGTGGGCTGGAGAGCAAACATGGCCCAGTCTTAACCGTATTAAAATGGAGGTCTCCACCTTGCCAAACTTTGCCCTGCCAAACCACGGTTTTTCTGGAATCTCGGGTTGGATAAAAGACAAGTTACGGCCTTTGGATTTGCTGCTGATATCCCAAGCTACCTTCCAAGTGTCACGGAGAAAATTCTTTGGCAGCGACTCGAGGTCATAGCTAAAGTTCTTATATGGAACTAAGTCCCCACATTGCACCGCGTCACCAGCAAGTGCATCTGCTACATCATTGCCATTAATTCCAGAATGGGCTGGAATCCAGGCAAATAGTAGTGTGTTACCCTCATAGATGGTTTTGAACGCAAGTTCTCTTATTGCATAAATTATAGGAGACTGAAATTTGTGTTCGAAAGGGGATTTACTGATGGCTAGAAGAGCACTCTGTGAATCAGTAAAAATTATAATATTTTTAAGCTTAAAAACACGTGAATATTCTAAAGCTTTTAGAATTCCAAAACATTCTCCAGTAAAAACAGAAGTCTCCGGAGGCAGTTTGATTTTTTGCACAATTTTGTATTGAGTATGGAAGGTACCAACCCCTACACAACCTGTAGGAGAACGCTTGGCAGCATCCGTAAAAATATGATGGCAGTCGGAATGTTCAATCAGAAATGTATTAAAATTTAAATGACAATCGGGATCTGACTTACTTACACAGTTATATTTAATATTGGGAGTGAACAGTAAACTCTCATAACTATTGTTAAATAGGGGCAGTTTATTTGAACGGTGAATAGGAGAACAAAGTGAGAGGAATTTTTTATAGCTTTCAACTAAACAAGGAGCACGTTTATGGGACCAGTAAACTGAAGATTCAAATTGAAACATTAAAGATTCCAGTTTAGGAATGAGAGGGTGAGTTGAGAACTGAAGAATCCGGAATAAATATTTATCAGACAGGTATTGTCTTCTGAGGCTTAAAGGAGCTTCCCCACATTCGATTTGTAATGCGTTAATGGGACTAGATTTCATGGCACCCGAAATAATGCGTAATGCTTTTGACTGGATTCGATCCAACTTTTTAAAAGCCATAACACTACCAGGTTCTAGAACGAACAATCCATAATCCAGAATGCTTCTGATGATTGCGTTGTAAATGAGTTTTAAAGAATAGGGATGTGCTCCCCACCATACACCTGAGAGGCATCTGAGCATATTTAAGTGATTTTCGCATTTATTAATAATAAAGTCGCAATGAGGAACCCAGCTTAATTTAGAGTCAAATATTACACCTAGATATCTGAATTTATCTTTGACTGGAATAAGCATTCCCTTAAAGAAGAGGTTTACTACGGGAATAATTCTCTTCCTGGTGAATAAAACAGCCGCGCTTTTAGACGTGGACAAATCCAAACCATTTAAATATAACCATGACTCTAAAGTAGATAAAGCAGAATTTATAGCACAACTAGCTTGTTCAACAGATTCACTTGAAGAATATAATAATAAATCGTCAGCATATTGAAGAACCTTAACATGACTAGATAAGGAATAGTCCAAATCAAAAGTGTAAATATTGTAAAGAAGGGGACTGAGCACAGAACCCTGTGGGAGACCTCTCCATACAAGATAGGTGACATCATGATCTCCAATTAACATGTTAACAGAGCGTTCAGTCAGGATGTTAATAATAAAATTCGTCAAATTCGAGGGAACCTCCAAGGCTTTTAATTTATTTTGTAAAACTGATAATACGACATTATCATAAGCTGCATTAATATCTAGGAAAACTGCAACAGTGGATTGGTTATCAGAGAAGGATAGCCGAATATCAGATGAAAAAATACTTAAGCAGTCAGTGGTGCTTTTACCTTTTCTAAAGCCATATTGTGATTCCGCCAAGAGGCCCTTACTTTCAACATACCATTCTAGGCGATTCTTAATTAAGTGTTCTGCTAATTTCATCAGAATTGAAGACAAAACTATGGGTCGGTACGAGGCAGCATCCGATGGAGTTTTATTTGGTTTAAGGAATGGCAACACCATTTGACGTTTCCATTCAACTGGGATGTTTCTTGTAATCATGATAGAATTAATAAGTTCTAAATAATAATTGAGGACATTGTCGTTCAAATTAGCAAAAAAGGAATACGGGATGCCATCAATGCCCGGCGCAGAATCCTTAGTTCTATGAATAACACCCTTTAATTCAGTGAGAGAGAAAGGAAGATCTAGCGTCGAATGTGTGTCTGAAGTGTCTTGGTTATTAGATAAAGATAAGGGAGACAGGATAGGGTTAATAGCCTCAGGTACCCAAGGAGGAGCTAATTTATCTAAAAAGTCACTGGCTAAAGAATCAGGAATAGGAGAAGGGTTGTGGTAAATAGACCTAAATCTACGAATATTGCGCCAGACAATCGTAGGGTGAGTATTCGGTGAAATTGATGAGCAAAAGTTACGCCAAGATTCAAATTTTTTCTTCTTAAATATTTTAGAAGTTTCATTAATTATGTTACTTACGGTTTCAAAATTAATATCAGACATATCATGGTTATAGTTAAATTCAGCTTCTTTACGTTTTTTAATCAATTCTGTGCACTCTGAGTCCCACCATGGAGGTGAAGGAATTGTGCTCATGTTGTTATTTTTTACAGGAAAAACTTCATCTGCCGCTGCAATTAATATGTGTGCTAAAGCTTCAGCACAACTATTTTCATTGCCATCAGCAATAACAGGCAAGGTGCAAAGTTTTCTGTCAACAATGTTTCTAAATTTGTCCCAGTCATTAGTATTCTTATTAGGTAGTTTATGTTTTAAATTAGATCTCCTTAATGGTGCCTTTGGTTTAGAAAGAGGATAAGAAATGATTATTGGGAAATGGTCACTACCATAAGTGGAGTTTAGAATATCCCAAGTTAATGAAGAAGCTAAGCTTGGTGAACAGATAGAAAGATCAATTGCACTTTGGTTCTGATTGGGACTACAACGACGTGTAGCAGCTCCTGAGTTCAAAATGCATAAATTATGTAGGTCTATTATATCCAGTAATTCATCCCCATAACAAGTAGAAGTCGAACAACCCCACAATTGGTGATGGCAATTAAGGTCCCCCAATATTAAGAATGGCTTTGGAAGAAAAGAAAAGAGATTATTCATCTCTTGCAGAACTGAAGAAGAAGGGTGAGGAACATAAATAGAAACAAGACAAGTATGATGCACTTTAATAGCTACAATTGAAATTTCCTCACTGTGAGGAGGCAATGTAATAATAGAGAATGGGATAGAATTCTGGATAAGTATAGCTACTCCACCATACCCATCAGATCTATCCTCTCTAATGGTTAAATAACCATTGATTTTAAAAATATGATTAGGTTTGAGCCAAGTCTCTGCAAAGGCAAAGGCAAATGGCTCATATTTGTTTAAAAGATGTATAACATCACTCTTTTTGTTTATTAGACTGCGGCAGTTCCACTGGATTATTTTGGATGTGTTGTCCATTATGAATGGATTGAGATTCATAGAAAGATGAGGCTACGTTGGACGGTGAAATATTGAACTGAGAGAGAAGATTATGTAATGCAGAAAGAAAATCGTTTATAGAAAAATTTGTGTCTTTGATTTCATTATTAAGATTGTTAGAAAGAGCACAACCATTCGATGGCTGGGGAATATTAAAATCCTTAATGATGGCATTATGAGCTACTTTATTATAACCTTGTACAGATTTAGGAGGGGAGTTAGGTTTGAGAAAGACCGTCTTTTTATAGCTAGTTGAAGTAGGTGTTTTATTGGGTAAATAGATTGAAGCAGAATTTACAAAGTTTTTGGAGGGCGAAGATAAAAGTGCATCAGCATATGATTTTGTTACTGGGGGATGTACTTTAGCAGCTTCAGCATATGATACTGAACTTTGTGCCATGTATGTTTTAATTAATTTTTGCCTTGAGAATTCAGGGCAAGACTTATTAATAGCAAAATGTAATCCAGAGCAAAGGCAGCAAGATGTACTTCCTTGTTCTTTGTCACAACTGTCTCCAGAATGGCCTTGGCCACATTTATAGCAACGGGGTTTAGACCTGCACTGAATTTTAGTGTGACCAAATCTACAACAATTGTAGCACTGTATGGTGGGGAAAATGTATAGCTCTACAGGTAAAGCATTATAGCACATAAATATTCTTTTTGGTAAGACCTGCCCGTCAAACGTTACTACTATAGATTGGGATGGTTTCCAAATGGTTGAACCATCAACAATGGTTTTAAAATTAAGACGTCTGACTTTTAAAATTGGACCGCAACCAATTGGTACTGATATATTGTCAATAACTTCCTCCGGAGACCATTCTGCAGGAACACCACGTACTAAGCCCATTCTAGTAACGTTGAAAGTAGGTATAAAAGCTTTAAAATTATATTTTTCGAGACTATTGTGAGTAATAAAGTAATTTGCTTCAAGAAAATTGGAAAAGGATAAAGAAATCTTATTGCGCCCGATTTTTTTGACGCTACCGTTAATAATGTTTTGGAAGGCGTTACTCTTTAAAAACTTGCCAAATGTGATTGGGTGCAATGTCGTACTATCATCTGGTGAATTTGTTATTTTTTGAACATGAATTACAAAAGGCGCGCTGTCTGTTTTTTCATAGGTTTTTCTCCCTATCTGCGTTGGATTAACCGTGGAAGGAGCGGGAATATCATTAGGCAATACATTGCTTACTTTATTTTCTAAATGGATAGGCGCAGATTCCACAACTTCAGAGGAGTTTGACTCTATACAACCACAACCCGAAGACTCGGAACCGTGATGTTTACGGGTACGACGACGTTTATTGCAGTGCTTACAAACATGCACGCGGCTTCTTTTTAAATTTCGAGCAGAAACCGATGACCCATCAGTGTCCATACCCGATTCATTCGATTGTACTGTGACAAAAACACCGGCCGGGGGAACAAAGTCCCCCGGGTCCGGCGGGTCTTTCATCCTTACACGCTAAAGAGAATTGAAAAAACTTACCACTACCGAAGAATGTACAAAACTAAATCTTAACTACTACTACTACTGATCTAATATGTAATTGTGAACTTTTTCCAAATAAATATCTATTATATACAGGTTAAAATTTTGTTTTAAATTTTAATCCCAAAAATACGCGTCCGCCAAGTTGAAAGTTTCCCGCGCTTCCATGTCACTATTTGAACGTCTGTCAAAATATAGAATAGTAAGCACCACTGACAAAATTCAAGAGTGAAGACTGTTCTAATTAATCAATTTGTGCGTCTATAAGGGCTGATACTCACTAATTCTTTTCAACGCACGGCACGATACTTATATAATAGTAATATCCATTCTATTCACAGACATTTAAGAGAGTAGTTTCTATTGGTCGCAGCTCGCAAGCGCATACCATATTTTTTTTTTGGCGTTGATAAATGCTCATGCATACCCTCTCAGGGCGGAGGGGTCTGTCAGACTCGTACTGACTAAAAACCACCCCGGTGTTCCATCTCACACCTACGCTGGGGGTCGTGGGAACTAGTGCCGGCTCGCCTCTGCGGGCCTTGATCTCGGGTTGGGGGGGGGGGAGTGAGCTGTTAGACTGTCCCCGCGACGTCTAAGAGGGGCGCGCGTGGAACACTACGCGCCGCCACCGAGGGCGTTGTCCACCCTCCGCCGACGTCCGGGGCGTCTGCTGCGGATCGGGTGAGCGGATGAAATCTTTCTCTCCTTCTCCGCAGCCTCCTTCTGCGAGACGACTGTTTCGCAGAAGGATACCACCGCGTCCCAGGACTCCTCGCTGCCGACCATAGACTCGACTACGGCGTGGCTCCTCCCAAACGGCACACTCTGCCAGCGTATGCCACGCCGTGTCCACCCGGCAGTCGACGCAGTGGTGACACCGGTCGTCTGGCTCCATGTTTATGCGACACAGGTACTTCCCGATGCAACCATGCCCCGAGAGCACCTGCGTCACCCGAAACGACAGGGAGCCGTGCCTCCTCCAAAGCCCGCGCTCGAGCACTGGGGCCGGACCGCCTCGATGGTAATGAAGCCGGTGGTAGGGCGTAAAAGCCTGTAACGCCATTCCGCCACCAGGACCTCGCGAACCTGAGACTCACACAACTCCATGTGTTTAAGGGCCACCTCAAGGCCAAGGCGCCGTATGCGGCTCACCACCTGTGAGACCGCAGCCGTCGCCAGCAACGCTGCCTCCCTGTACGAACTCCCCCGTGCGGTGACCAGCGTATCGTCCGCGTAACACGTCAGGTCTACGCCCGGTTGGAGTTCGCCCCTCAGCACACAGTCGTACCCGATGTTCCACAGGGGCGGGCCCAAGACCGAACCCTGTGGAACACCGCATGACATGCGGTGATGGTTTTTGACTCCATGTCCCACGTAGGTGACACACCTCTCCGCCAAATAAGCCCCGACGATGCGGCGGAGGTATGGAGGCACTCGATGATACCGCAGTGCCTCCCGAACACAACTCCAGGGCAGGGTGTCGAAGGTGTTGGAAATGTCCAAGGACACCGCCAACATCATCCCACCCCGGGACACGTCCGGACGCTTCCTCCGCCAGAACTCTCACCTGCGATATCGCAAGGATGGTGGAGCGCCCATGCCGAAAGCCGAAGTGGCTTTCGTCCAGGTCCGGCCACTCTCTGTACAAGTGGCTGACGAGGCGGGCAGCGAATATCCGCTTGAACAGCTTACCCACCTCGTCTAGCAGCATTATGGGCCGGTACGCGGACGGCGAGTCCGCAGGGCGCCTCGCCTTCCTGAGCAGGACCAGACGACCAGATTTCCACAGAGTGGGAAACTGGCCCCGCTCAAAGCACGCTGTGAAGAGTCCTCTCAGCCAGGGCTCTAGCTCCTTCAGAGCGAGGGCTAGCACCGTGCCGTGGATTCCGTCGGGCTCCGGAGCCACGTTCTTGGCCCGGAGCCGCATCATGGCTGCTCCCATCTCTGCCTGTGTCACCTCTGTGAGGATGATGGCGTCCTCGTCAGTAGACTCTGCGGCCGTGGGCAAAGCCATCGGTGGCGGGACATGCTTCGCTCTCGCCGGATAAGAGGGCTGTGACTACCTCCTCCAGCAGCTTGGGTTGGAGACTTTATGTAAGCGAGTCGACGAGGCGCGGCGGCTCGAAGTTTCCCTCAAACCGCTCGATAAGGGCGCCCCCAAGGATCCGCGGTGGTCTGGGTGGAGATAACGTCTCCACCTCCACGGCGACACGCCAGTCACGGACACGGCTTGCGACAGCAGGGCTAGCGAAAGATACGTCTGGTGGTTTAAAACGACCAGGCCAGTGGTGACTGCCCATTCTTGCAGCACCTCATGTCTAGCATCAGTTACCAGAGATCCCCACGCTTAAGACTTGGCGTTGAGATCCTCTAGCAACAGCACAGGGCATACCTAACCCAACCAAGGTTGTTGGAAGCTCAAGTCAATATGGTTTGCCAACCGCCGTCTACACGATCTTTTTCGGCTGGTGCCTCGACCAAGGGCACCTTGGTCGGGCAGTTGTTTCGACTGTGTAAAGCGGTTTAAGAACGCTTTCTTAAACCGCTTTACACAGTCGAAACAACTGCCTGCTGATTTGCCGGCGCAAACTCAGCACGAACCAAACCAATGCCAAACCAATCCAATTAGATTGTCAATGCTTGATAAGGCCGACCCTAATCTTACGGATTCGTCTACAAAGTAAATAAAAAACTATGGGTATTGGGCTTTATTACATACCCATTCTACCCGATTGGGTTTAAACTGGGTTAAATTAAATGGCCCGGATTTATTCCATTTTCACCCATTTGGATGGTTGAAAATGAGAATAGCAGTTTTTTTTACAATGAGAAGTTCTATTCGTTGCTAGGCTGTAAAATGAAACTCTGAATCCAAAATCACATACATTATTTGTAAAACTAAATGATTCATCATCACTGCCAATAGAAATACTATCGCAATCTAAAAATTCTAAGCTCTAAATGCTGGACGAAAATGGCTGAGGGCAAGCAGCGCGAGATAGATTGACCTGCCTCTCTGCTTTGCGTTTGTATTCCACGAGAAAGCTATCGATTCGATCGAGACTTGGGCTGTACTGCAATTTCTCCAACGGTGCCAAATCGACTACTGGTATATCGAGGTGTGGATGTGTTTGTACAAAAACGGCACCATGTCAGTCCGACTTTCGGATCAGAACTCGGAACCTGTTCTACAGCAGCGAGGTGTGACGCGTGAGACAGGGAGACGTCATATCTCCGATACTGTTCACCGCTGCACTGTCGGAATTCTTCAAGGTTCTGGAGCGGAGCAGGCTAGGCATCAATATCAATGGCGAGTACATCACTCAGCTTCGGTTTGCCGACGATATAATGGTCATGGCTGAGACCATGGAGGACCTCAGTATAATTCTCGATGACCTCAGTAGAGCTGCCGAAAGAGTCTTTAAATTAACATGGATGGTGGAATGCCCATATGAAACCCACTCCTATAAAGATTGGAGATTCTACACACAAAGTTATAGATGATTATTTCTACCTGGGACAACCATTCCATTCCAGTTAGGTAGATCCAACTTCGAGAAAGAAGTCAACCATCGAATCCGACTCGGCTGGGTAGCGTTAGGGAGATTGCGTGTTAAACTTCTCCCAAGACAAAAGTCTATGACGAGAGTGTGTTGCTAGTGATTACATAAGAAACCGAAACGTCGCTCACAATGGGCCTCATCAGAAAGCATAAAGTCACCCAAAGGGCAATGGAGAGGCCTCGGAGTTTCCTTGCGTGATCGAATCAGAAATGAAGACATCGGCAAGAGAACCAAGGTTACAGATATAGCTCGAAGAATTGCTAAACTTAAGTATATAGCAGTAGGCAGGACTCTTTGCTCGCAGAACGTATGGTGGATGGCGTATGGCGATGGGGCGGGGAGCACTGCCTGTGCACCCTACTTCCTCCCATAAGTGCCAGCCATATCCCGACCCAGCTGTAATGGCTGCATATTTTAAACCAAAAAAAATGCAGTAATTTATTATTACCCGCTAAAATGGGTTATTATTGAGATGAAATTGAACCCCGGTGGAAACCCATATCCTGTGCTGACCTGCGTAACTGAATTCGGCAGGGCAAAAAGAATAACTCCATGAAAGTGTCTTACTGACACATTTCCTTGAGTTGAATTCACATTTCCTTTCCATGACCTATCCCCTTTCGAGTGTATTACGCAATATGAAAGTCTTTGTTACAAGGTGGGCCAAAATAAATCACCCTATTGGAAGACGCTCTCATTTTTGCAAATAGCCGCCAATGTCAAATCTGTTTTGACATTTGTGGACTAGACAGATGCAGAATACAATTGTTATTGAACAAGCCATGGAGCGGTACACTCTCCAAGAACTCGGCATATCGCCGAATAGCGCCGCTGTTGCCGCGGATGTCGAGCTGTCGCCAGAAACATCGACCAGACGCCGTGCCACGCAATTAGCCATCAGCCGGACGTCCCTAAGGCGAATTTTGGTCAAAGACCAGCGCTGCGAACAAACGCAAAATCCAGTCCGTGCATCAGCTGCTGCCTGCCGACCGCCAAACGCGCGTAACCTACACCCAAGCCATCCTCAATCTCGAGGAAGAAGTGGACGATTTTTCGATCAAAATCATAATGAGCGATGAGGCTCATTTCCACCTCAGCGGGTTCGTGAACAAGCAAAACTATCGCTTCTGGGGCAACGAAAATCCACGAGTGATGCACGAGGAGCCATTACACCCACTCAAAGTGACTGCGTGGTGCGTTGTTCACGCTGGTGGAGTCATCGGGCCATTTTTTTCGAGAAAGCCGCTGGCCAAACGACAACAGTGGTCGGTGCGCGCTATAGGGCCATGTTGATACATATATATTCGCGAGCTGGCTGACCAAAACTATAAATATCCTCCGACTGCGCAGCATAATTTTCTGCTTGTTTACATTTTTGCAGTCGGGTTTTTTGATTTTGTTAACTTTTTTTATTTACATCTTTTTAGTTTTTTTTTTCGAAAATAAACACATAAGTTGTATATATTTTTGTAATCAACTCTAAAAACCCTTTATTTTGTTACCTTACTAGATGAAAGAAAAAATAAATTGCAACCCCCACATTACGGTACCCAAAAGCCGCCATTTTCCTTTTTTTTTAACGGCACTAAGAACACTTGGGCAGACAAGTGGTTTGAAAGATACGAGTTAATAAAAATATTACATTTATACATACAATCATACAAGATACGTGCGAAAATCAAAACCCTTTCCTTACAGTCGGGTAAAAACAGCACTGTTTCGTACCTTGCGCATCGGCAAGCCAGCTTAAGAGGGGACTCTAGTGAGACTTTCTCCATACAAACACATTCTGCTGTTTTCTTCGTGGATAATGCCTCTAGAGCAATGATTTTTTTCCCTAAAATCTAGGTCTAATTAATACGTGCCTGTATCATTTCCTTTTTTCCAAAACATAATCACAAAAAGAAATATGACAATCCAAAAATCCGAAAAAAATACCCGTGTTTACCGCCATGATCAGAAGACTTTCAGACAAAATTTATAAGTTTTTAACAAAAAAGGAAATGATAGGAGCATAGATATACTTTTCCTCTAAATTTTGATATAAGATTTTTTTAGATCAGACCAGTTTTCATGAAGAAAACAGCAGAATACGAAACGTCTTTTAGTCAAAGTTTTTGTGGGTAAAATCAGCCTGAGCTGCAGTTGTCCCTTTCGCACTTTACGGGGTGAGGTCGGAGGTGACGCGACGGCAATAGTTTCTTCAAATAATTTTTTTTTCAAATTCCTGTTGACTAGAGTCCGCTCTTAAGGGCTGCGCAGAAGTTTGGCGAGAACTATACGTGTAGAGCTGGCTTAAGAATGTATAGTACTTAATATTTCCACGAGTGCAACACAGATAAAAAATCTATACCACTACCAACCTGTAGAAACTGTACTGTCATTGTCATTATTGTCAATGTCAAGCACTCAGGATTTGACATTGGTGGTACATTTCAACATCTGGAATCAAACAAAGCGGTAAACAATAAACAAGAAGGTGAAAGTTTTGTCTGTTTATTTGTACCGCAAGGATATATGAAATATTAAATTAAGTGAAGTAATAAATATTATCAAAACTTATGTACAAGTAAACATATTAAATAAAAACTGTTAAAAAATGGACAAGTCGAGGTAAGATCTGAATCTGAATATTCTACCTACATTTGTTTCTATGGTTTACTGAAGTATCTTCTGAACGAAATGACTCACTCGGCATTGTGCAATTTCGTAACGGTCACAATGCGCTGCAGTGCTACAGATCTTTTTGTAGGGCAAATGTTAATCTTTTTATAATCTTCAAACAAATTTATTAAATATATGAAATTCATCTGTAAAAGATGAATCGATTTAAAAGAAGAGTCTTCGTTATAGCCGCAAATCTTATATTCATAATTAGCTCTAACTATGGGGTCAGCTAAGGGGGTCAGTAAAAATTGTAGGTATTTAAAAGGTTTTTTACCATTTAATCTGATAATACACTCTGTTTTTATAGATTTTCAATGTTGCTACTGGAACCAGGAGAAATTTATTTTGAAGACTATTCTTGTACCCTAAATGATACCCAATTAAAGAAAGATACCAAGCAAGGACGTTTGAAACTATGTTCCAAGTCCCTGGTGTTTGAGCCCAGGGATTGGGTTCATCCTCTCATCAAGATGCAGTTTAAGGATTGTGCTGATATATCAGTAGTTGACTGTGTTGATGATAACAATGTCATTAAAGTAAGAATGAAGATGTATGCTGAAATGCTGGAGGAGAACATACTGGCTCCTTACAAATTTATTTATGAAGATAGAGACTTCTATGTGTTCTTTGACTTCGCCTCAGCTGATGAATGCTTGTGTCAAATGCAGCAGCTGCTAAGAGCTTCCACTCTCCATGCTCCTGAACACAACAGCATGATAGCTACTATCCTCCACTCCAGATACATGAGGATGGAGTTTGACCCAGTGATGATGGATGACTTTACAGAACAGATAGTGTGTGAGCTCCAGGCTGAAAAAATATCGCCACTAGTGAGGCATCAGGGCAAGCTGGCATTAACACCAACTACCATATACTTCCAGCCATTCAGTAATGTTGAAGGTGTAGGTATTTTTGTCAATGAATTATTTTTTTTATTGTAGTATTAAACACTATCAAGTATTCATTAAAATGAGTGAAACAATGAGTAATGGGATAATCAATTGAATAACCATATTATTGTTCTTTTGATTTTATTATTAATTCAACCAACTTCCAGTAATTACAGTCAACATAGCTACAGTCTATTTATATTATAGTTTTAAGCTTAAAAAATGTGTAAATGAGGAAAAACTTTGCTTAAAATAACTAATTATTGTACCACTAATTATGATAAACAGGATATCAAATGTTATATCTGTAGTGCAGTGTTTTACATGTAAAATAAAGTATTATTTATACTATGCTTATGTTAAAGAGGTATAAAGGGAACCTTGGTTACACATATTTCCAGCACTGTTTACTTAGATATCACTATCAACATTGAGTGTTTGCTTAACAATAGCTATGTGCGTATATTTCAAGATTTTATATTCCATTGTTGTACAAAACTACAGTTAGAAAGTTGATAAATGATTTGAAATTTTTCAGAGCCCCATTCTTAAGTTAAAACTGGGACATTTGCAGAGGATGTACAAAAGAAGATTTTTACTAAGGCAAGTTGTATGTATCTGTGTTTTTGTACTTATTTATTTGCAGTAGATTGTGATAGTGTAGCACTGAATGATATTGTGCATGGTAGATATTGCATGCCTGTAAAAACCTTTCCAGTTTTGTATGAATAAATATTAAAAATGTGTTCTGATGTAACATTTCAAAGAAATTGCTTTTTTCAAATAAAACAGATATGTAAAAGGATATGAATATTGTAAGTAACAATGTATGTTGCAGGGGCTAGAAATTTACAGTGCAGAGGAGAGCTCAGTGCCTCACATATATGTGACCTTCCAGTCAGAGAGAGACAGAGACAGAATATACAAGATCTTGGAACAGTCCCCAAATGTCCAGCTAGAGAAAGTACACACAGAGGAGATGACACTGCAGTGGCAAAACGGAATTGTATCTAATTATGACTATCTGATGTATTTAAATTGGTATGTACCAAAGATAAGTTAACTATTCAATAATCACAACTAAAGTTCACTGATTCACTATATATTACCAATTTTTAATTGCAGTCTAGCAGACAGGAGCAAGAATGATCTCACCCAGTATCCAGTATTTCCTTGGGTGGTGGCAGACTACACTTCAGAAACCTTAGACTTAACAAACCCTGACACATACAGAGACCTATCAAAGCCAATGGGAGCTCTAAACCCTGATAGACTGGAGAAACTCAAAGAGAGATACCATGAAATGAGTGAACCTAAATTTTTATATGGATCTCATTATTCTGCACCTGGACTTGTTTTATTTTATTTGGTAAGTACATAATTATAATTGCTATTTTATCTTGTGTTTAGATGCACAGAGAAATTAGAGGGTCAACATTCTTTTTGGACTTTGTTTTGTTTAATTATGCTTTGTTCTGATAGTAGCCACCAACTCTCGATTTCATTCAAGTTCTTCCACACTGTTCTTCTATACCAATATTATAAAGAGGAAAGATTTTGTTGTTTGTTTGTTTGTACCGAATAGGCTCCGAAACTACTGGACCGATTTTAAAATTCATTTACCTACGGAATGCTACATTATATCCGAGTGACATAGGCTATAATTTTGACGGGAGCGGATCCGCGGGGTCAGCTAGTCATAAATAAATGTTTGCTCTGTAGAACAATTCCATTTTAGTCTCTAGAGCTTAAACTGCCGTACAATAGATTTCATGGTCAACTAACTTATTACAATTAGTCTGGTAATCTTAAGTCAATATTTACGTTACGTAAACGGTATTATCTAACAATTGTTATTTTAAATTACATTACTTGTTGCCACCACTATGATAACTACATTGGGAAATAACTCGATTTCAATCTTGATTTTCAGGTTCGGAAATATCCTAAGTACATGCTCTGTTTGCAAAACGGTAGATTCGATCATCCAGATAGAATGTTTAACTCTGTTAAAGATGTTTATAACAATTGTCTGCGGAATATGTCGGATTTTAAGGTAATTGGCAATTTTCATAATATATTTTTTTAAATTTTCTTTTTTATGAGGTACCCAATTGCTTTGTCAGTGGTGTCTCATCCCATACAAAGAAACCGTGCCGACGTTATATACTGATTATTTTTTGTACATCGATCGCGTTCGGTTCCATTCCAACGATATAGATGGTGATCTATCTATCGCCGTGGAACGGAACCGAACGCGATCGATTAACAAAAAATAATCGGTATAATCAGATGAAAAACGCTAGTAACGTCAGCATGGTTTCTTTGTATGGGATGAGGCATCTGTATGCTAGTATTATATTATCTGTGCCCATGTCAACAGTATGCAGTAGATGGACTTAACTCATTTGACTTTCCAATTTTATTTTGATACCTTTCACACACACAACCATTATTTAGTTCAAATCCACTTTTATCATTTACAGGAATTAGTACCCGAATTTTACGATACAGAGGGCAAGGGTGATTTTTTACTCAACCAATATGAAATCAACTTCGGTGAGCGTCACGATGGTAGTAAAGTGAACAATGTGGCCCTCCCAGCATGGGCCACGTCGCCCGAAGACTTCGTAGTAAAACTCAGGGAAGCCCTGGAGTCCGAATATGTATGCAGACACTTGCACTTATGGATCGACCTCATATTCGGCTACCGGCAAAGAGGCGAAGAGGCCGTGAAGGCTAACAATGGTTTGTTTTAATAGATCATTTGCACGTAATAAAAAACGACCTTGTAGGTTTCACCTGTCATGCTTTAAAAGTTACGCTGGTGAAGGTTGGATATTAGATTATCCAAATAAATGAAACATTCGTTTCTGACTTGTGTTTGAAATACTGTCGAGGCGGATTTATAATTCGATTTCATGTGCATGTCATCAGAAATCGCCTGATGATGCGTCATGCCTATCTTGAACGTAATCCTAAAAAATGTTGAACCTATGTTGATAAAATTACGTCGATAAAAAGTGCCATGATTACGTTAATCAAGCCTCTCTTTATCTAAGTATCGATTGGTATTGTTTTAGCTTCCAAACAACACGCCTATACGGATACAATTGCTATGAATCAGCCAGCGTTTTAGCTAGACTGGTTTTGATTAAAATTTTAAAATAGTTGTAGAGATTGATGTGTAGATAGCAAAATAAAAATAGATGCGTCACGCGTCAATGCGAATTAAATTACATTATTTGGCTTCTACGTTTACTGGCACAGTGTGCTAGTAGTATTTTTGAATTAAGAATTTAGTAAAAAAAAAACCAGCCAAGTGCGAGTTGGACTGGCGCACGAAGGGTTCCGTTCTTGGTAAATTGCGGTTTACGATTTATGACGTATTAAAAAAAAACTACTTACTAGATCTCGTTCAAACCAATTTTCGGTGGAAGTTTACATGGTAATGTACATCATATTTTTTTTTTGTTTTATCATTCTCTTATTTTAGAAGTTACAGAGGGGGGACACATTTTACCATTTTGGAAGTGTCTCTCGCGCAAACTATTCAGTTTAGAAAAAAATGATATTAGAAACCTCAATATCATTTTTGAAGACCTACCCATAGATACCCCACACGTATGGGTTTGAAGATTTTTTTTATTTTTAGTTTCAGTTTCAAGTACAGGGAACCCAATCTACTTACCAAGTTTCAACAGCATAGTTCTTATAGTTTCGGAAAAAAGTGGCTGTGACATACGGACGGACAGACAGACAGACAGATATGACGAATCTATATGGATTCCATTTTTTGCCATTTGGCTACGGAACCCTAAAAACAAAATAAAAGTTGTTAATATTTTGATTTCAGTGTACCACCACGTGTGCTACGAGGGCGCGGTGAATCTCGACCGTATTTACGACATGAACGACCGGCACGCACTAGAGGTGCAAATAATGGAATTTGGACAAGTGCCAAAACAGCTATTCACAAAACCACACGTTAGAAAAATAACACCGCGCATTGCTAAGCCGCTATCTCAATCAGACAACTATGTTTCATACAAAATGGAATGTATTGATGTATTACAACTGCATAAAGAGGCTGTGACTTGTGCTATTCGGCAGGGAAACAGGGTCATATCTGTTGGAAAAGATGGCACCCTCAAAGTATACGACACTGTTTTAAAGAAACAAATAAGGAGCGTAATTCTCAGTTCAACTCCTTTAAGTTCGTGTGTGATGGTCGATGATAATACAGTAGCTGTTGGTTCCTGGGACAATGAAATGTAAATTAATAAAATTTAAAAATTCTTAAGGCGGTACCCCGAGCAAAACGCCGCGCTAGCCGTTTTTGGTGCTGTTTTTAGGAGCTATCAAAGTCAAAGTCAAATATATTTATTCAATTAGGCCAATAAACGGCACTTTTGAACGTCACATAAATTAAAATTAAAATTTAAAAGTAAAAAAAAAAGAAAACAAAATGATTCTACCGTGCATTCGGAAAGTAGATTGTTATGGAGAAGAACGCACAAGAAACTCCATAATCTACTCGTTATTTAAAAAGAAATATCAACTAATAAAAATACATTAAATTTCTACATATTATTGATTCTAAAATGGTCGTATACTTTTCTTTTAAAGAGGTATTATTTTCACTAATCTCCTTCCAAAAAAAACATAAAATGATAAATAATTATTGATAGCATGCATCTCCTCGTAAAGTGTTCATTAATTATTTTTTGTACTAACACTGGATGGACAATTTAATAACGAACATTTTTGTCGTTTTTTTTTTCAAAAGACTAAAATTCGATTTTATAAAGATTTTATTCTAAAATCTGGGCGTATTCATGCGCCACCAGTGCCGCTAGGCCAATAGAAATGCTCATATCTCATGCTGATTTTTTTGGTTAGGGTACCGCCTTAATAATAAACCTCATTTTATGACTGTTGTATGAAATGCTTTCTGTACTAATCTGTAATACTAACTTACAGATACTTATATGACGTAGAATACGGCAGAGTAGTGGAAAGTTTTCGCGCGCATGATGATTCCGTCAGCTGTTTGATGTGGCTCGAAAAAGGTTTGTTTTTCGTAGCTTTTTGACGTTGTTTTTATAAGGCTGACAATGAAATGACCTACTAATATGCTAATAATTTCTTTTGATATATCAGTGTTTACAGTTCTTTTAAAATAAACAGTTTTGTTTTTTTAATATATTTTAGAGCGTTTGTTGATCTCGGGTGGAAGTGACGGCGTGGTCCGCGTGTGGGGCAATGTCGGCAGGACCGGACAGGCCCTCCGCGGACTAAAGGCAGAATTCGACCATGATGGAAAAGTAACCAGCCTGACTTACAGGTAAGCTATAGCACAGATAATATAATACTAGCATACAGATGCCTCGACCCATACAAAGAAACCGTGCTGAAGTAACTAGCGTTTTCCGTCTGATTAAACTGATTATTTTTCAAAGAACATCGATCGCGTTCGGTTCCGTTCCATAGATATAGATGGTGTTAGCAGCGACTTGCAATTAAAAGTTTCGTGAATACTTTTATTTTTAAATACAGCGACGATTTGTTTTATAGTATTTTTTGCACGTTATTACAGTTTCATTATACCAAAAATTGATAAAAACAAATGAACAGAACTTTAAAACCGCGCCATCTACTGGAATAAATTTTAAATGATCCATTCAAATAATCTTTGAAATGTGGATTAAAAGCCCAATATGCCTTAATCTTGTGCTTAGGAGAGTTAATTAAACAAGAACGTATTTTTTTTCATGGTCGTCTCTAGAAAATCTTAATATTTCACAAAACTCAATAACAAAGCGAAGCTTATCACGCCATCTAGTGTAATTTATTTGAACCAAACTTTATTTATTGGCGTTGGGCGCCCGTGGCTATAGTAATGACTAGCATGGCAAACATGAAACATACCACTGACTACTTCATAAATACATTGAAACATCATAATGTGTTCCTTATGATGATGAGGCAGTTAAAACTTTGTCGCCTGTAATATGATTGGTTGTTATTCCTATTCAGGCTGTCTAATGAGGATTCTAGCCCCTGACGTATATGGAAAACAATACGATATAATTAAAAGTAGTTAGTATCGTGTCACATAGAGGTCACGGTACTCATAATCGTTTTTCCAAAATGAAAACGTCTTTTATGACCGTTTTCACTAACACTATGCGACACCTAAATGTAAAGAAGATTTCCCATACACAGGCCCCTTATGAGGTATCGTGTCTGCGATTTCAATATTATACAAAAATAGGATTTATATTTTGTGTTATTTTCCATCTGTGTCCTTTACTTCATATGCACAGACAACAACAGATCAGGTTCCTTCACTTGGACATTTGTATGCACCTTATTGCATTGTAATAAGGGTTCATTTCAAGAACAGAAACATCGTTATATCTCATGAACCCCGCAAAATAAATAAAAACTGTTTTCTAATTATGAATATAACATGTTTTTCTACAATATACAACCAAATTTTTCAAGATACAACCATTATTTCAAGGCCCCTTTGAAATAATGGTTGTATCTTGATAAATTTCCCTTACAAAATGGGCATTCTCCATTTTTCACTGTTGCGCAGTGCAAAAGAGTCCGATTTTATGAAGACACTAGCTTCTACCAGCGGGTTCGCACGCGCTAATCTCGAAAATTATCGTGAGAAAACATATTCCCGGGATAAAAAGTATCCAATGTGCTATTCCTGATTATAATCTATCTCTGTGCCAAATGTCATCCAGATTCTGTGAGCCGTTCTGGCGTGATAAAGTAACAAACATAAACACATCCATCCAAACTTTCTTATTTATAATATTAGTAATATAAGACTACATTTAGGTGGCACTAATGTATTAGTGAAAGTCGTTATTACCTAAAGGGGGTTTTTGAGCATGCATAAATTATTCAGGGCGAAAAGTTGATCGGTATGTATTTCCGATAGAACACCGACAATGTTTGAATAGCTTCAGATAGGAGCCCTTTCGGTCAGGGATAAGGACATTTAAGAGCGGACTCTAGTCAACAGGAATTTGAAAAATAGGTATTTGAAGAAACTATTGCCGTCGCGTCACCTCCAACCTCACCCCGTAAAGTGCGAAAGGGACAACTGCAGCTCAGGCTGATTTTACCTACAAAAACTTTGACTAAAAGACGTTTCGTATTCTGCTGTTTTCTTTATGAAAACTGGTCTGATCTAAAAAATTCTTATATCAAAATTTAGAGGAAAAGTATATCTATGCTCCTATTATTTCCTTTTTTGTTAAAAACTTATAAATTTTGTTTGAAAGTCTTCTGAACATGGCGGTAAAAATGGGCATTTCTTTCGGATTTTTGTATTGTCATATTTCTTTTTGTGATTATGTTTTGGAAAAAAAAGGAAATGATACAGGCACGTATTAATTAGACCTACATTTTATGGAAAAAAATCATTGCTCTAGAGGCATTATCCACGAAGAAAACAGCAGAATGTGTTTGTATGGAGAAAGTCTCACTAGAGTCCCCTCTTAACAGGTTCACAGAATCTTTAGCGAAAATAATAGTCAAAACAGTACAGCAGTCCATATGTTGCTCATGGGGCTTAAAAGCATGCTGTCTATTCTGACAGCATGCTTGCTCATCACAGCGTCTATCCCTTTCGGACGAAAGGGATAGACGCTGTGATGAGCAGTAAGAAGCTAGTGCGCTTAGATAGGAAATATGGATCTCAAGAAAAACTACTGAATGTATCTGTTCAAAATGAAATTATTTGCCTTTATTTGAACTACTAATCTATAACTCAAAAAGTAACGTCTTCGCCATACTTTGTTTGTATGGAAGAATTACCGACTAGGGTACCCTTAACCTGTAGGGCAGTTAATTTTCATTTAATGGGGTGCCACTTGCACAAAAACCCTGGCAGCTCCTCTAGTCTGTTTCGAGAACATTGTATTTGTATCTATACAAATAAATTTTACTAAATGATCTATACGGCTTTTGATGAACTCTGCCAAACAATAAATATTCTAGTCTAGTTCTAACCTACATATATCGAAATTTATATTTATGCATAATAAATCCCCAATGTTGTTACGTATTCACAGATGATTTTAGAAAGTCGTCAAACTAGATTTTACGGCGATACAATATAAATATTTAAGAGTACAACAGCGATGGGTTTGGGGGTTGCCCGATACCAGTAGTCAAGTAGGAAAAAGAGATGTAAATATATATAGATCTCACTTTCTAAAGGTAAACGTTAGCTCCGTAGCAGTATGATTAGAAGACCAGCCGTATTGCGTAAGTGAATACGGCATCGCAAAGAGTTTGACCGCTATCCAAATCGACCAATAACACAGACGGAAATCAACATCGCGGCAGTCATCTCGTATGTGACTGGTCGATTTGGGAGATTGGATAGCGGATAAACTCCGTATTCACTTACACAATACGGCTACTGCAGCTTAGTACGGAGAAAGATAAACAATAGAACAACAATCTGCCTCGAGAGTTCCATAAAGCACTTCATCACTCGACCCTCGATTTTTGAAGGCTAGTGCATGTCAGCAGGCTTGTTGATCTCTTTTAATCTGTTGTTATTAGTTCGTTAATAGTTATTTTTGCTACAAGTGTGGAAGGTAGGTGATTGCCGATGAGTGGCATTTTTATTCACGAGCAAGCGAAGCGAGTGACACGAGTCGGAAATCATCTTACGTACGTGTATCATACAACATTTTACTATGCATTGTGCGAGGAAATAAATAAAATAATAAAATGAAATTAATAAAATGGCGGGCTTATTCAAGCGCGTTCAGCATATCCACAGATTAACTAATAGTTCCTCGGGCATATCTACTGCGCATGTGCGAATAGCTGTCACATCGTAACGCAATAAGGCACGAGCAAAATGTACGTTCTGCCAAACATATTTAATGAATATTTAAAATTAATTTATTGATCAAAATCTAAATCTAGAGTAATAAAAAACGCCTAAAATAAAGTATTAGTTTTATTTCACCTTTTATATGAATGATAATCTGTACCTATCTAATTTTTAAAACTTTTCTTAAATAATAAAAACTATGCGTCGGGCTGACGTTGGAGTTAAAATTAAAAAAGTACAGGAAAGTAAAAAGCACTAGTGAAAAAAAGTGACACTTTCCGCACAGTTTGGCTGCTTGGAAAACCGCTCTTTTCGAGGACATGCATTGTAAATTCATTTTTTATTTTAGACTGTTAGAGGGTGTGCTCTACCCTGGGCTCTTTTTAATGTTTTCAGCCGAAAGACGTCTCTAGTTTCTCACTAGTTACTCGCCCATGCGTTTCTCACTGCTATGATATTATTAGCATGTGTCGTTGCCATTCCTGAGTAGTAAGTGACAAAGCCCTAAACATCTGTTATCCCTAAACATATCTAATCCTATTTTTTTTCTTAGGCGGCGTCGTCACGAGATCGACATAATAGCAGGCACGGGCGACGGTGAGGTGTTCATCTGGGACTACTCCTCCAGGCAGCTGGTGAACAAGATCAGCGTGCACTCCTCGTCGGTCAGCGGCGTGTGCTTCGTTCTCTCCGGGGACAGGGTCGTCACTACTTGCGATGATGGAGACATGCGGGTCACTGACCTTAGCGTGTTAGACTCGGTAAGTTTTGTAAGATCAGCGTGCACTCCTCGTCGGTCAGCGGCGTGTGCTTCGTGCTCTCCGGGGACAGGGTCGTCACTACTTGCGATGATGGAGACATGCAGGTCACGGACCTTAGCGTATTAGACTCGGTAAGTTTTGTAAGATCAGCGTACATGACTCGTTGGTCAGCGGCGTATGCTTCGTGCTCTCCGGGGACAGGGTCATCACTACTTGCGATGATGGAGACATGCGGGTCACTGACCTTAGCGTGTTAGACTCGGTAAGTTTTGTAAGATCAGCGTGCACTCCTCGTCGGTCAGCGGCGTGTGCTTCGTGCTCTCCGGAGACAGGGTCGTCACTACTTGCGATGATGGAGACATGCGGGTCACTGACCTTAGCGTGCTAGACTCGGTAAGTTTTGTAAGATCAGCGTGCATGACTCGTTGGTCAGCGGCGTGTGCTTCGTGCTCTCCGGGGACAGAGTCGTCACTACTTGCGATGATGGAGACATGCGGGTCACTGACCTTAGCGTGCTAGACTCGGTAAGTTTTGTAAGATCAGCGTGCATGACTCGTTGGCCAGCGTCGTGTGCTTCGGGCTCTTCAGAGACAGGGTCGTCACTACTTGCGATGATGGAGACGTACGACGAACGATGCGCTGGTTGACTCAAAGCTCCAGAGCCTTGAACACCGACGACGAGTTGCCAGCCTGTCGGTTTTCTATCGGTTACATTTCGGGGAGTGTGCGATGGAACTGCACAATTTGATTCCACCTAGCCCTTTCTAATATCGGACTACAAGACGTACGGCAATGCGCCATCGGTACATGGTGGATATTCCACCCATACGCACAAAGCGTTTTGAAAATACTTTCATTGTGCGTACAGCTAAGGAGTGGAATGCCCTGCCGCGGCGTCTTTGTTTCCAGATAGCTACAACCTAGGGGTCTTCGAGTCAAGAGTGAATAGGTTACTTCTAGACAAGCGTGCTTCACCTTCGACCACATTATCACTTAACATCAGGCGAGATAATGGTCAAACGCGAGTCTATAACAAATAAAAAAAATTAAAAATATACGTGAATGTCACCGACCTTAGCGTGCTAGACTCGTTAAGTTTTGATAGATCAGCGTGCACTCCTCATCCATCAGCGGCGTGTGCTATGGGCTCTCCGGAGACAGGGTTGTCGTTACAGCTTGCGGTGATGGAGACATGAGGGTTACCGACCTAAGCGTGCTAGACTCCGTAAATTTTGATCCTTTACGTGGTTCACACAACGAAAACCGCACTTACTGCTACGACATAAAGATGATTTTGGCGGCAACTTTGGTCTGCACTAACTGCACATAATTAAATCGACAATGAACTTTGCTGGTCACAGACAACTTGAAAATTTGTGCGCTATGGATTGTGGAATTCCTTCCCTTTATTTTAGTAATTTACTTAAAAAATTTAGTTGCACTGTCTTTGATACACGGCATTCTGGGTCGAGGTCGAGTAATTTTTAAATGGGTTTTTCCCTTAACAAATAGTTAACAAATCTCCCCTGTGCCTAAGATACGGGTTTTCCTTCTTCGCCTTTAGACATAATATTGATAATTTATATGTTTGCCGCATATTTCTGTATTTTCATCTTTCTTATCTTGTCTTAAGAAAACAATGAGTGTGCATTCTTAATATTCCTGCGTGAAGCCGACAATTAATAAGTTTTACATACAATTTCTGCTTGGTGACAATCTCTTTATCTTTATGCATTTTAGCCTCCGGAAGTTTCTGTTACGTGTTGGGTTTCAAGATCACTGAATATGTAAATAAGTGTTTTTGTTCCGGTTATATACTGCTTGCACATTATAATATGTCAGTGTAAATACATACTCCGCCTATTGAGCTTACAAATATTAATATTGACTTCCGTATGTTCCACCTAATACTATGCTATGCTATAATACTAGCACCACGTCACTTTGTGCAATAGGCAATCAATCTGCCTAGCCTTGCCCAACTATGTTGGGGCGGCTTCCAGTCTATCCGGATTTAGCTGAGTACCAGTGTTTTACATGGAGCGCCTGCTTATCTGACCTCCACAACCCAGTAACTGGGTAACACGATGCCCCTTGGCAAGACTGGTGTCAGATCTACAGCTTCTGACAACTCGTAACGACTGTCAAAGATCTTCAAATGACAGCCAGGACCAACGGCTTAACGTGCTTGCCAAGACACGGAGGAAACTCGGTTTGTTAAAATGGTCTCCCATCCACGGACCGACCTCGTCAAGCGTTGCTTAACCTTGATGATTTTTCACCCACGTCCGTAGGAGTATACCCCTTTCTGATTCCCTACACGTGGTCCCCGGGTGGTGCAAATCAGGTGACATTAACTGGTGGTAGGCTTCGGCCGAAGGCTTGTGACCACCCACCGGGCAAAGACGTACCGCCAAGCGGCCCAGCCGTGTTCCGGTACGATGCTCGGTGTAGCCAACTAGAGGAGTTGGGTCGAGATAGCTGTCCCACTGCATGCTGACCAGCCTGGCACGCGCTGATAGGGCTATATCGGGAGACTAGTCGCGGAGGGTAGCGGGATCCGAGGCACGGTGCGCCGCTGGCCGACCGCAGGTAGTTGAGGGCCCAAGTAGTGTGCCAGCCACACACGAAAGGCTGCCCCGCCAACTGTCGAAAAATCCCGGAATGCACCATCGTGCTGGTTGGCGACCAGACGGGAGGGCCCGATGGACATTCCGGGGGGGCTCGGGCGTCCCCGCAGTCTCCAGACTAGTGCCCCAATGATGGCGTCCTTTCAGTGCGTGTCTGTAGGTTAGCAGCGTGGAACCTCGTCTCACTTCCTTCTCCTCTATTCCATTCACTCTTTTATTTTTAAAAATGCAAAGGAAAAAGAATACTGGAGTTAAATAGCGGCTGCACCCCCTCCCCCACAAAGTGCACCTCACCAATATAAGAGGTCTGCACTCAAATATCACTGCAGTCCACTATCACCTGGAGGCTGAGAAACGAGCGCTCTTTTTCCTTACGGAGACGCAGATAGCGAATCCGTCAGATGTGACGTACCTGTCTTACCCAGGGTTCACCCTGGAGCACAATTTTAGACCACGGGCGGGCGTATGTATGTACGCCCGTGATGACATTTGCTATCGGCGTCTCCGTAACCTTGAGGACTCCCGATTCAAAACGCTCTGGGCTCTGGTGGACACAGGTCTTGATAAAATTATCTACGCCTGTGTCTACCGTTCGCACAGCGGAGATCTGGAGACAACCAGGCTCACAGAGTACATCAGTCAGGCGGCTGATGCGGCTCAGCAGCGGTACCCTTCAGCCCAATTAGTGTTACTGGGGGACTTTAATGCCCACCACCAGGAGTGGCTCTTCCCATACCAGTGCACTGATCATGCTGGACGGGAGATGCGTAAGCTTTAGCTTAGCTAGCGCTAAACCTCACCCAGCTGGTCCAGGGGGCAACGAGGGTACCGGATGTTGATGCGCACACGGCGAATTGTTTGGACCTTCTGCTGACAACAGATCCAGACAGATACTCTGTGTCAATAGCTTCACCTTTGGGTAGTTCCGACCACTGTCTGGTGAAGTCTGTGTCCGTCTATTCCCCGCCCGATCCCAGCCCAAGAGGCACCCGGCGGGTTTGGCGGTACAAGTCAGCAGATTGGGATGGTATGCGATCTTTCTTTGCATGCTATCCTTGGCAGCCTACTTGCTTTTCTTCGACTGATCCATCAACGTGCGCGGATGCCGTGACGGATGTGTTGCGTCAGAGAACGGAATGTAGTAACATTCCGTTCTCTGACGTATCAATGTCTAGCGAAGACCGGCCATGGTTTGGTGCCGAATGTAAGCGCGCCGACGCGCTTAAACATGGGGCGCACCTGGCTTGGGTCGATGCTCGATCGCGCAAGGCAAGTGACGTGGGTCAGAAGAAGAAAGCCTTCAACAGGGCTGCCAAGTCCTGCAAGATGGTGTTGCGACGGGCTCGGTTCGACCACATCGGCCGAATAGGGACCAAACTTGCTTCTTACCCAGCAGGTAGTAAAGCGGTCCCTGGCTAAATCGGTCGAGTCGAACTTCTGCCGTCCCTCACTACCACCACTGCTGAAACCCGACGGGTCGCTGGCCCACTCCGCTGAGGAGAAGGCAAATTTATTTGCCTCTCTTTTTGCGGAATCTTCACGTCTGAATCCTGGTGACGCGCGGCCCCCTCCTTCTCCTGATGGATGCGAGACGAGTATGTTGGACATTCGGCTCCATCAAAAGGACGTCCGTAGGGTGCTGCGCAACCTCGACGTGAACAAGGCTAGCGGTCCTGACGGAATACCAGCAATTGTTCTTAGAACCTGTGCGCCTGAACTGTCTCCGATCTTGACACGCCTATTCCGCCTTTCGTATGAGGCTGGAAAAGTGCCGAATGCTTGGAAGCAAGCTAACGTACAGCCCGTGCCCAAGAAGGGCAGTCGAGCTGACCCGGCCAACTACAGACCCATATCTGTAACCTCCATACTCTGTAAGAGTATGGAACGTCTACTCAATATTAAGCTCCTGGCATACCTAGAAGCAAACGATATCCTTAGTGACCGCCAATATGGCTTCCGCCGAAATCGGTCTACTGGGGATCTTCTAGCGTATGCCATTCACATCTGGAGTGAGGCCATCGAGAGGCACGGGGAAGCGCTTGCCGTCTCCCTCGACATCTCGAAGGCTTTTGATAGGGTCTGGCACGAAAGCCTTATTGGTAAGCTTCCTTCATTCGGTTTGCCCGGTGGTCTGTGTGATTGGATTGCAGACTTCCTGAGAGATCGGTCCATTCGAGTGGTTATCGATGGCTGCTCGTCGGACCAATTGGATATCAATGCCGGGGTCCCTCAGGGGTCGGTACTCTCAGCAACTTTATTTTTGCTGCACATTAATGATCTGCTTAAACCCGGCACCTTTGGGTATGCAGACGACAGCACTGTTGCTGAGAGATACTTGTCCAACGCTCGTACTACCGGGCCTCAGATCCAGTCTCTCCGGGAGGCCATGGTGGAGCGCTTGAACCTTTCCTTGCAGGCAGTCTCCGAATGGGGCGATGCCAATCTGGTCAGATTCAATGCTGCTAAAACCCAGGCGTGTCTTTTTTCCGCTAAAAAGAGCCAATTTTACCCGGCTCCAACTTTCCGAGATGCGACCGTGGCAATAACTGACCATCTTGAGCTTCTTGGCGTTACGTTGACATCGACTCTCAATTTTGGCCCATACATTGAGGCAAAGGCTCAGCTGGCTGCCAAAAAGTTGGGGACCCTAGCGAAGGTGAGGAGGTACTTCACGCCGGCACAGCTGCTCAGCTTGTACCAAGCGCAAGTTCGATCATGCATGGAGTACTGTTCTCATCTCTGGGACGGATCTGCCAAATACCAGCTTGATGCACTAGAGTCGATCGAAAAGCGGGCCAAGAGGCTCATCGGCGATGAAGCACTGGTTAAGTCAATGCTCCAGAGCCTTGAACACCGTCGCCGAGTTGCCAGCTTGTCGGTTTTTTATCGATTACATTTCGGGGAGTGTGCGATGGAATTGCATGATCTAATTCCGCCCAGCCCGTTTCATCATCGGACTACCAGACGTACGGCGAAGCGCCATCGGTATATGGTAGACATTCCACCCATACGCACTAAACGTTTTGAGAATACTTTTATTATGCGTACAGCTAAGGAGTGGAATTCCCTGCCGGAGTCTGTGTTTCCCGATAGCTACAATTTAGGGGTCTTTAAGTCAAGAGTGAATAGGTAACTTCTAGGCAAGCGTGCTCCACCGTCGACCACATCATCGCTTACCATCAGGTGAGATAGTGGTCAAGCGCGAGCCTATAACGAATAAAAAAAAAACAAATGATCGACCCGTGCGGCTGTTATTATTTAGCCACGAGCTCCTGGCAATACCAGGCGAATTCCTGGCCAGGTAATACTGTACTATAATTTATTCTGTGGTAATACTAATTATTCACTCAACGCGAGATTGTGAGGGGTCCTCTATTAAGAATAACAACCCTATTTTTCTCACCCTTGCTGAGATATATAAATAAGGGCAAGAATGGTCATCGAAGCTGATCTCTACATTCTTGTTAGTAATGAAAATTATTGTTATTACTAGATTGAATGTTAACTGCCTCGTTCATCTAGTGGTAGCAAGTGAGCGCCTGGGTTCGATTCCTGGGTTGGGCAAAGTCTTATTGGGTATTTTTATCTGGAATTTCTTGGTCATCTCGGAGTGCACCTCTACCTAAACTTTCGAAGAATACAGTTGTGATTTTATGTTAGCTAGGTAGAACACTATCAGGATCAATTCTTGTGATGTTAGTGGCCATAATATGTTCCGGAGTCTTTCAGAAGTTTTGAGTCACTTAGCCTTTGAAACAATAACAGTGAAGAATGCCATATTTGGTATCTTAGCCTTTGAAACAATTACAGTGAAGAATGCCATATTTGGTATAGTTAGTTTTATTTATTTAATTACCACTAGCTGTTGCCCGCGACTTCGTCTGCGTAGCATTAGTACTTAGAATAGCCTATTTTTTACATCGCGCCATAATTTTAAAGGTGTGTGGGTTATACTTGAGATTTTTTTAGTTCACCATACCAACTTCTATCTCCCTGTCCACCCCATAAAGGATGATTATCGGGATAAAACCTATCCTATGTCCTTCCCAGGGTCTCAAACTATCTCCAAACCAAATTTGATCTGAATCGGTTCAGCGGTTTAAGTGTGGAAAGGTAACAGACAGTCAGAGTTACTTTCGCATTTATAATATTATATAGTACGAATTGCTTGATGTAATAACAGCTTGCACCAAGCGTACAGCGACCCAACAATATAACACAGTAAAACTAAAACAAAAACAAATATTTAACATAGTTTTATCCGTGTACACAAATATGTCGACGCCAGGTTCCTGAGCAATTAGGGCGTTCAGCAAATTGAGCGTCTGGGCTGTAGGGGCATGTCGAGCTGTAAGGGTACTCGAGGGAGGAATTTCGAACAGGCACCGCGGGGCACAGGCAGCTCGACACCTGCTTTCGGTCAGGAGCGAACAGTGAACAGCGAGTTAGCGTGGACGAGTCGTCGAACTTATAGTTCAGCAATAGGTAGTAATAAGTAATGCATCAACAGCGCAAACTCACGTCGCAGTCCCAGCGTGTTGATGCCCATCATTCCTGCGAAAAAACAAGAAGAAAATCATGCTGTGCAGTCGGAGGATACATCTGGTTTTGGTCAGCCAGCTCGCGAATATATATCCTCCTACTGCACAGCAAGATTTTCTTCTTGTTTACGTCTTGTTAGTTTGCTTTTTAAGCAGTCGGGTTTTTAGTTATTTTTATTTTATTTTTTTATTTACAACTTTTTAGTTATATTTTTATTAGAATTAGGTACTTTTAAACATATAAATATTATATATTTTTGTAATCACCTCATAAAACCCTTCATTTTGATACCCCACACGATGGGTTTGGAAGGAAAAAAAATTGAGCCCCCACAATATGGCGCCCAAAATCCGCCATTTTCTATTTTACAATTTTAATGTAGCCAGTGACACTCGCAGGGTTAAGACGAATTGATTGACGTAAGAATCATCAAAATCCGCCAACGCGTTTGGTCTCTAGAACGCCTTATAGGAACAAACATACATACATACATAGACTGATAAACACATTACCCTCCTTCGGCAGTCGGGTAAAAACAGACGGATACAAATAGAGATAGTAACCCACATTGACCTGTGCCATGCGTCTCGTATCCAGCGGATCCGCGCAACCTTTACCACGTCATCGGACTTTCCATTGCCCTTTGGGTAACTGTAAGCTTTTTGATTGGGCCCATTGTGAGCGACCACCTATGGCTCTGAGACGTGATCGAAGGAATAGTACAGTCATCATTCATCATTTCAGCCGAAATACGGCCACTGCTGGCCATAGGCCTCACCCAGGCGTCGCCACATTGACCGTTCCCGTGCGTCTCGAATCCAGCGCCTTTCCGCAACCTTAACCAGGTCATCGGTCCACCTAGTGGGAAGCCTTCCAACGTATCGTCTTCCGGTTCGCGGTCGCCATTCCATAACTTTTTGGCCCCATCGGCCATCCGTTCTGCGAGCAATATGCCCTGCCCACTGCCACTTAAGTTTAGCAATTCTTCGATACAATATTACACGGCAATAGTACAGTACCATAATAGTATTTCTGTCCCCAAACTTACTGGCCTGCCTCATGATGTATGTATCATCATCATCAGGTCAGTCAAAAAACGTCAACTTATCTTCTCGCATCCACCGGATTCCCACACCATTGACCAGGTCGTCGCTCCACCCATGTATCGTCACTAAACAATGTTTTTGTTCACACTCAGGTGTACCAGAAACACTTGCCGGAGGCGGTGACGTCGCTCTGTTGGGATGGCTCCACCGTGCTGTGGCTCGGCTGTGGCGACGGCTCGCTGCTGCAGTGGAACATGCTCACGGTCACACAGACCAGTATACATACGGCTCATAATGGTATGTATAATCAGCCTATTCCCACTGCTGGGACACCGGCCTCCTCTCTGTGAGAGAGACTGGACCTGTATTATTATTACGTACTAGTGCGGGTAGGTTGGTAAAGTTTATGTATTATTACCATCCTAATCCTACAATCTTCTCCATAGTCTTTTGTCCAAATATATGAGGATCGGCTTCAAACTAATGTGTCTAAAAGTTTGATGAAAATAAATGGATAGGTTTTTTTTTTATTGGGACAATCCCACCGCACTATTCCCAAACCACTGCAACTCCTGGAAGCTAGAATCATTAGTGGCGACCACCAGGAAAATAAAAAGATAAAAAAAATACAAATTTCCACTTCCCTCCATATCAAGCAGGAGACAGAACAAACAAGGCCAATAGGCACAAAGGGTCGTTTACAACTGGGATAAGCCCAGTTGCCTAGCACCACGGATACAAATTAGCATTAATATTAATGGGTCCTAACACTGTGAGCTGTTATATTTGGTTCCAATAATAGGTATGGCAATAAACGCTTGAACGCACGAAAATTTGTTCTAGTTTCCACAAGGTCCGTATAGTAAACAGCTCCTGATACAGCCTGTACATTATTCAACATAGTATTGCGTTCATTCTGCCAAAGAATACATTCCCATAAGATATGATGTGCAGATTGTACATATTCGCAGTCAGATGTAGAACACTGACATAAAGGCGAGGCAACGAGCTTGAAAGAAAATAATTTACTTTTTAAGTTACTATGCTCTGTGAGAAATTGGGCAACACAGTGATCCACCTCCAGCCACGTCCTGGCCAGCCGTACGCGAACGGATGGAAAGAATTGGTGGAGGTGTCAAAATGGATAGGTTGTGTTAGGAATTGTGGAAGAAAAGGGAGTGCATGATGGCGTGACAGTTGACATAGAACTGTAGGAAAAACTGTGTTGCACTGACCCCAAGCACAGATAATATAATACTAGCATACAGATGCCTCATCCCATATAAAGAAACCGTGCCGACGTAACAAGCGTTTTTCGTCTGACTATACCGATTATTTTTTGTAAATCGATCGCGTTCGGTGCCGTTCCACGGCAATAGATAGATCACCATCTATATCCGTCTCAGGCACTATAGTGCGCGCGGGACTAGTTGGCCGCGCCTTAGGTGGCGCGTCATCTCGCTATTGCAATCTCAATCTCAGTTTTGTATAAACTAGCCGGAACTTTCAACGCGTGTAACCGTCGCGAAGTATGGCGCCGCACTAGTTTAGACAAAACGCACATGAGATTGCAATAGCGAGATGACGCGCCACCTAAGGCGCGGCCAACTAGTTCCGCGCGCACTATAGGTTACACTGCCTAGTGTTAGGGCATGTTTCATCAACTATGATTAACTTCCCTTTAAGGCGTATATGTAAACGCAGTACTGGTTTTTTATTTTATTTATTTGTGATGGGTTTGCTCTTGACTCTAGTCTAGGTCAGAGGTGGCAGAGATAGAGTCTACGATGGAGTGAGCTTACCCAGAAGAAGCCTGTTCACTTTAACTTTGAAGAGATTCGGGTTGAATGCGTTCGGAAACACACGCAGGTAGTGAGTTCCATTCATTCGCTGTGCGCATTATGAAGGATGTTTGGAAGCGCTTGGTGCGAATTGATAGAATGGCAACAAGGTAAGGATGGTAACTTGCAGTGCGTCTAGATGTCCGATGGTAGAAGGGATGAATGAATGAAGGGATGATGGGGATGAGGTCGTGGAGCTCGTGAGCACACTCACCGAAGTACAGTCTGTAGAAGACCGACAAGCAGGCAACCTTGCGGCGATGAGCCAAGCTATTAAGCTTGGCATCCACCAGTTCAACGTCGCCGATGAGCCTCTTGGCTCTGCGTTCCACCGAGTCAAGCGCGGCAAGCTGATACTTTGCTGAGCCATCCCAAAGGTGGCTGCAATACTCCATGCAGGATCGGCCTTGCGCTTTGTATAGGGTTAAAAGCTGTCCAGCTGTCCAGGCGTGAAGTATCGCTTCACTCTATTTAGGACGCCCAGTTTTTTGGCCGCAATTTGGGCTTTGTACTCAATGGACGGGCTAAAGTTGAGACTGGATGTCAACTCCATGCCTAGGAGCTCGAGCCGATCAGTCACAGGAACAGCCGTACCCCGTAAAGTAGGCGTTAGATCGGAAAGTCTCCTTTTAGCGGTAAAAAGACATGCCTGTGTTTTGGTGGCGTTAAAGGAGACCAGATTTTCATCACCCCACTAGGAGACAAGGCTTAAGCTCAAATCTGTCCGCTTCACCAGAGCCTCTTTCAAGGAACGAACTTGGCTGTATCTAATGTCAAGTATACAAATCACATAGTTATAGACAGTATTTTATTTTGGTTTTCTAAAAATTCACGACAATTTACCAATAATGAAATAAGAGTACATAATGAGTACAATTTTTAAGGCATGCTCCCGTTTCATCACTTCTATGCCAGCTGGAATTTTAGCGTTTCAAAGGTCGTGCTGGTAGAGGGCTTACCCAGCACGACCTTTATATCTGCGACTGCAATAATAGATAGGTATAACATATCTAATTAGTGGTATAAAATAGTACAAATTAAAAGGATTTTAGTACCATCTAAAGTTATAATGAATGCGTTCATGGTCGTGCTACGAAGTACAAGACAAGTACCTATTGCATTTTATTGTCTATGGTTCATCATCATCATATCAGCCAAAAGACGTCCACTGCTGGACATAGGCCTAACCAGCGGATCCCCGCAACCTTCACTTCGTCTATGGTTGCCTGTTACTAATTATGAAATTTCATAGGCGTGCATCTGTCAAAAGTAAAATATTAGGCTGGAAGCATTACAACTTGTTTGTGAGCGCGTATGCGAATGACTTCGCAGAGAAATAGCGCAAGGGTTGCGTATTGGATACTAGGCTATCGCAGTCACTACGCTAGATAAGCGAGTTGTTTACCACGAGCTCTTGCAACGGTACTTATAGTGTCACATTCGATAACGAAAACTACTGATCGTGTCCACAAATCACAAATTCTTGTCCTGATCTGGGTATTATCGCTGGTCTTTTTCGGTCGGTTGCGACCTTTTCAATGCTGTTTTACAGAAGTAACCATAAATTAGGTAACAACCTTTACTTCCTGAGCTGTTTACAACCTTCTATTGGCTTTGGCGTAATCTATATATTATATAAAAATCGATGCCACTTTTCGTTGGAATTTTATAACTCAAGAACGGGCTCTCCTATCCAAACCAATGTTTAGGCTTTGTTCGGACTATTTAGTAAATGGTTTAAGTTTTTTTTTTTGGAGGACCTCGTGGCTAAATAATAACAGCCGCACTGGTCGATCATCAAGGTTAAGCAACGCTTGACGAGGTCGGTCCGTGGATGGGTGACCATTTCAACATACCGAGTTTCCTCCGTGCCTCGGAAAGCACGTTGAGCCGTTGGTCTCGGCTGTCATTTGAAGATCTTTGACAGTCGTTACGGGTAGTCAGAAGCTTGAGATCTGACACCAGTCTTGCCAAGGGGTACCGTGTTACCCAGTTACTGGGTTGTGGAGGTCAGGTAGGCTGTCGCTTCATGTAAAACACTGTAGACACAGGTAAGACTGGAAGCCGACCCCAATATAGTTGGGAAAAGGCTAGGCAGATTGCATGGTTTAAGTTTTTTTTTTTTTTTCTGTAGTTAGGGTGGTAGGGTAGGTAGGATAGGTAGGGTATGTAGGGTAGTTATGGTAGGTAGGTAGCCAGTTGACGGGAGCGAAGCCGCGGGGGTCAGCTAGTTGATAATAAATATGTTGAATTTTTCGGGTCTTCCTTACATACGAAAACAAACTCACTGTCTGTCTGTCCTTATGTATGCTTAGATCTTTAAAACTACGCAACGGATTTAGATGCGTTTTTTTTTTTAATAGATAGGGCGATTCAAGAGGAAGGTTTATACGTATAATACACGCGGTCGAAGCCTCTGGCAGAAGCTAGTTAACAATAATTTAATTAATTTAGCCTGTATTGCCGCACTGCAGGGCAGACTGCCTTCCCTTTCTCCACTCAACTCGACCCTGAGCCAATATGGACCAATCCCGTCTATAGGAATCAAGCTCGTCCCGCCATCAACGCGTGAGTCTGCCGCGATGTCCTTGAATTATTATCAGCAGGCTTATTACGTATCTTTTGCAATAGCAAAACGATAGCGATCAAACGCTTTATGTCATAAAAGTCGGCATTACCTGCAGTGTAGGTATGGTAGCTCCTAAACAATCGATTGCTAATCGCTCGCTGTTTGTCAAATGCACTTATTTATAATAAACCGCCAACAACTCTAAAATGTATGTATGGAAGAGCAATTATTGCGCAAAAATCGCAATCGTTTTGCTCTTGCAAAAGATACGTAATAAGCTTGCCGGACTTGCACATTCACACACGGAATTAATTATTATATTCTCTTTTTTAGGATTCCGTAGCCAAATGGCAAAAAACGGAACCCTTATAGATTCGTCATGTCTGTCTGTCTGTCCGTCCGTATGTCACAGCCACTTTTTCCGAAACTATAAGAACTATGCTGTTGAAACTTGCTAAGTAGATGTATTCTGTAAACCGCATTAAGATTTTCACACAAAAATAGAAAAAAAACAATAAATTTTGGGGGTCCCCATACTTGAAACTGAAACAATTTTTTTTTTTCCATCAAACCCATACGTGTGGGGTATCTATGGATAGGTCTTCAAAAATGATATTGAGGTTTCTAAAAACAATTTTTTTCTAAACTGAATAGTTTGCGCGAGAGACACTTCTAAAGTGGTAAAATGTGTGTTCCCCCCCTGTAACTTCTAAAATAAGAGAATGATAAAACTAAAACAAGATATGATGTACATTACCATGTAAACTACCACCGAAAATTGGTTTGAACGAGATCTAGTAAGTAGTTTTTTTTTAATACGTCATAAATCGTAAACCGCAATTTACCAAGTACGGAACCCTTCGTGCGCGAGTCCGACTCGCACTTGGCCGGTTTTTTGACATTTGGGTCTGTGAAAACATACTCGTACTGATTTCCTTTACCCTGCAAAAAATAATGGCTGCTGACCTGTTCTTTTATTAATCAGCACTGTGTGAACGTTTATGCGTCGTGTTACTAGGTCAACTGTTGTATAATTCTAGAAAAATCATAATGTTATGCAAATAAATCTTGTTATTTAATTCTAGCTTTAAAAATCGATAATATCGTCACTCATACTTGTACGTATAGAATAAGATTATTCATCTATACACGTACCGCTGAAAAACCATTAAAATTGAAGCGTGTATTGTACTGCTAAAAATAACACAGAACAGAAAAGATAGTAAAGTATCTGTATTGATATAATATGTTTACACAAATACTTTAACTGAATGAATAATTTATTCGTTTTTAAGTGATAACGTGAAGGCGGAGATCCTCACTTGGAATTTTGTATAAATTTTCAAGTCAAGTATTCTAGTGTGCTATGAGTAGTGACCACGGCAAGACTTTGAATCAGGTTAAAGTTCCAAAACTCCAACTTGTCCAAAGGCCGTGTCTTTTCCAATCTCCGTAGTTGGTGAAATCGTGGGATAATAGGAGTCCTCCAAGTTGGCAGGTTCAATAATGGTCCAGTCGGGGTCAGGAATGTCCCCGTATCAGTTTCTGACACATCCTGTTTCGGCTTCGGCCGGCTTCGACCAAAATACCACTTTTAGTACCACCTGCCTCTAAATCTTCGGTTTCGGCCGAAGCCGAAGGTTTCTAGTAAGTGCCGAAATTGAAAGAACTGTTACGAATGCTTAATTGGCTTCGACTTCGGTCAGAAACCGGCCTTTAGTCGGACACTACTTGTATCCCAGGCCTCCGACTCATGGAAGTGGTAGGAACTGTGAGATTTTAATCGGCAGGAGTTCGACATAAACCTAAGTTCTTAGTTCTTCTAAGTAGTTCAGTAGGGTTCTTTAACAAGGCGGCTGCAGCATTAGAGATACTTACATGATAAGGCTATAGAGTTTTGCGTTTGGCGCGAGGTGCCTGGCACTAGCAAACAGTAACTGTGACAATGGTGTTGAGTATGTGAGTTTATATGTTTGTAAACGCACCCACGATACAGGAAGAAATGCCTAGTGTGGGGCAAAGTTTAAAAAAAAATCCCATTTTGGAAAATCATAACCAGCGCATTTGATTATTTCATTCACTGAAAGACGACGGACAGCTTAAACGGCTAAATCGAGTATGGTGAAAATTCATCCCTTAAACCTGGTAATGGAAGGTGGTGTGAAGTGGAAAATACAAAAAAAAGAGAAAAAACTTCGAACATTCGCTATTAAAATTTACTCGAACTACACATTGAACATGACGCTCGATGTTTTCTTACAAACTGACTTTAATAAAAACCGACGAGAGTTTTGGTGTAACGTTCAATCGAGCAAAGGCACGAGCGCGGGTGACGTGGAGTGAGGTCAATAATGAACACAAGATACAAAGCAATGTTACAGGTTAATGCTTACTCGCCGTGAGAATTACCTCGTACACAGCGTCGAACATTCACAAGGACGTTACATTACATGGAATTGCTTTAGGAAACTGAGCATTTGTCTGTATTGTACCATTCGTAAAAACGTTACATTACATTGTAATGCTCGCTAAAATGCTCTAGTGTATACTCAACTTTCAACAAACACCATCATTTCTCCAGTAACCTTTGTTGAAGTTCCATGTATAGGATAGAATATATAGGAAGCAAGCCTGACCGGACACAAATCTAGACTCTGGGTTGATACTGAGAAATTCCAGGTAGACAAACTTAGTTCCCACCAAGTCCAACCCAGGACCAAGTTAGTTCCAACAAAATAAACCCACCATTGATTAAAAGCACAATAAGTAGACCTAATTTTGTTCGTGACCCGTCGCACTTGCATCTGTATAAACTGCCGAAAGTAAATAATGAATACAATAAAAGGATCTGGACGTATGCTCTTCCATGCATTCTGAATAAGTTACCTAAGGAAATAGCCAAAAAAAATGGAAAACAAAAAACCTCGACAAATAAAAAACATCTGAAAATCTACTTTACCGTTGAAAGGTCTAGATTGGGGGAAGGGTCTGCGATTGGGTCCACTACCAGATACACTTTGAGCGAGTAACTGTAAACCTAAATCGATAGCGCACATATTCTTGCCTCAAAAAGATTGAGCGTTATTTTCCGTGTAAAATAGTACGACAGCATGTCAAACAAAAATATTTGTTTGATCCAGTACTTACAAAAGAGAATAAAAAAAATAGTAGAGAAGAGCAAATAAACTAGTCAAGTCCCTAGTCTGGCACAAGTTGGTCTTACAGCCAAATTGTAGACTTCAGTCAATGCTATTTATTGGTCTAACGGTAAACTTGAATGTGGTTGAGTCTAGGTAGATGAACGCTATTCTATTCTATGTAACATTGTAATTTTATGTGGCCAAAACAATCATGAAACGCAAACTATTTATTAAAAAAATAGAAGCTTACCAGGAAAATAGGTAGGTAGGTATAAATTATGTTCTAAGAAGTTTTCAAAGGAAACAAGACTATCTATTTGGCATATTTTCCGTAGAACAGTAGCAGTAGTTACAAGCTTTTTAGTAGCTATAGATTTGTAAATCCCCAGTAAAAACTGACATGCCGCTATCTTTTGTTTTAATTGAAGAATGTGTTTTGTTTCAGACTCTATCAACAACGTCTATTTGGACGAGATCTCAAAAACACTGATCACTGCCAGTGAAGACAAAATTATCAAGATCTGGGCAATAACGCAGAGTTCCTGACGGATATGTTTCGTGCTCACTTTCAGTATTAAGAATCATGACAGAAAAAAAAACTATAAAACAATGTGATATTCGAACAATACGTAAAAATAAAGATGTATTTGTGTTATAATATAAAAGACAGAAAATTAGACTATGTTCAATAAAGATTTATCGTTTTAATAAGTAGTGGTTTTATTTCATCAGAAATCTTCACGATGCCGATGCCTTGTGATGATCACCTCCCAAAGCAAGGCCCGATCTAGATATTTTGCCGCTTCGGGCATACACAATATTTGCTGCTCTTTACAATAACAACTTATAAGAAGGTAAATGTTTCAGTATAAAAAAAAAAATATCTGTAGGGTGTGATAAAGCCGTGTTTTTTTAGACAACTGCGAGCGAAAGTGAAAACGAAGTATTCTCGAAAATTTTACCAAAAAATTTTCGCAACATGATGAACATTGAGTTTTTTAACGGTGGGTTTACAACAAGGACCAAACAACGAATACGTTTGGCTTTCTGATGAAATGAAAAGGGCTTTAGTTCAGTTTGACCGTCCCTCATTTATGCCGCTCTGGGCTTTTGCCCGGCTCGCCTCCCCCTAGATCCGGCCCTGCCTAAAAAAGCAAGAAACTATTCCTTAAGGCGCCGATTCCCTTGAGTAGCTGATTTTAAAATGAGAATCACGTCTAAACGGCTAGTTGTAATTTATTGGAAAAAATATATGATATATTAGACCATTTTCTTAATAATTTCATCTAAGCAAAATTTGAGTTTTATTCGTATAACATAGTGTAATTAATTTGTAAAGTTATGTCTAAAACGGACAAAACACGACAATCGCACCAAAACCGCTGGTCGTATTTTAATGAAATCGACACCATCTCAAAGACAATTTAATTATCCAAATTTTGATCTGAGGCTTTTTTTAAAGGCATAGAATACTGAATACAGACCCCAAATTTAGTAGTTTTTTGTACTTTTCTTATTATTCTATGACTTTAAAAAAAAAAGCTTCAGATCAAAATGTAGATAATTAAATTGTCTTTGATATGGTGTCGATTTCATTAAAATACGCCCAGCGGTTTTGTTGTGATTGTCGTGTTTTTGTCCGTTTTAGACATAACTTTACAAATTAATTACACTATTTTATACGAATAAAATTCAAAATGTTCTTAGATCAAATCATTAAAAAAATGGTCCAATGTAACATATATATTTTTTTACAAAATATTACGACTACCCGTTTAGACGTAATTCTCATTTTAAAATCAGCTACTCAAGGGAATCGGCGCCTTAAATACAAGTTAACAGAGAAACGTATTATGATATGATGATATATCCTTATGACATACGCCCAATGTCATATAATAGTGTATATCTGGAACCTAGACATTTCGCTTAAAAAGCTCACAATTTATTGCCCAAACTTCCGTTACTAAGCAATTACGAGCTCGCGTCGCGCCTGCCACCCGACCGCCCCGGAATGAAAGGGCGGTGTCTGCATCGAACGGTACTTCTTTACGCCCTGTCGTACGTAATCACAACGAGCCATTATATACATATAGGTACCCGTACACCCCTAGCTCTTACAAACTCAAACAACTTGACCTTCGAGTCAAAAGTCAAGGACGATATCAATCCACTCGTATGCATGCAAATGCAAAAAAAAACTATTAGCTTTCGTTTTTTGGCACGAACTTGTATTTTTTTAACCGATTTATTCTTGGAGCTATTTAATACGCTAGTAATAAAACTTCTCACAGTAGCTAATTACGATCTGAAAACGTAAAAAAGTAGGACCTAATTAAGAGACAAGTAATGGTAATTACTTAATTACGCAAGGATTTACCTTTTGAGTTTGCAGTCTGAAAGTGCCCATGAAGTATTCTCGGGCATCTTTTTTATTTATTTACACTTTATTGTACACCAAGACAAAAATAATTCAAAAAGACATCTTATAACAAAAACAAACATACAACAGGCGGCCTTATCGCGATTCGCGATCTTCCAGGCAACCAAGAATGGAAAGAGACAGCCTGGACACAATATGGGGTTGCATTTGGTGCAAATTTTAGAAAGTAGTTAGTGCAAAGGATGTGGGATTGGATTTTTTAGGCAAAGGAATTATTTGAACGTCTTTCCATGAGCTTGGCAAGACACTGCTAGACGCAGAAAAATTGAAGATATGGCAAATGACGGGCAGGATAGTATCCAACACCGGAGTAGCATTTTGCGGCTGATACAGTCGCTTCCTAATGCTTTTAACGAAATCGATAGTATGCTCTTCTTAACATCACATGTAGTAAATTGACCAAAAACAAATGGAGAATAACTGGGAGTCGGAAGAGATGAAAGATGATTCAATGTATCATCTTTCTGGCGTTTTCCAAATTAATTCAAGAGTTACCTATGTCGTGGGGAATAGATAAGCAAGTCAATAAAGTGGTAACAGGGCTGCCTGTCTATGTAATGAAATGTATCGTAAGTATACCTAATTAGTAGGTTTTGTATATCAGAACGCTGCGTACCGATAACAGTGTAGGCAAAATAAAAGTAGGTGACCTCGAAAACGTTCACTACCTTCAGAACGGTTCATCGGGAGGAGTAGAGCGACTCCTACGAATATTGTGAAAATAAATATAGATATTAATATAGCAAGGCTTTATTTAGTGATGGCCCAGCTGTGAAGGAAGTACGGGTTTATTATAATTTGTGGAACAAATTTTGTTATTTGCATATCGAAGGTTTTTAATGAATGATGAGTTGCATTACGTAAACCACGCCTGTGTGCCCCGAAAAGGTAGGTAGAAATTGTAAGTGTAGTGCTCCAAGATTACGGAAGTTTTGTTCAAATCATGTATAGCGAGGACAGGTGCTTCTCATAAATTAATCAAGAAAAACATAATTTACCGATTTGAGAAATGAGAATCGAACCAAGCATGCAACTTTCAACAGTCGATGCGTAAAATAGAGCTAGAACAAGAAGGTTTGTGTCAATTGAGGGGCGTGCCAAGCCCGAACCGAGGAGCAACTAAATACAAGCAAATACATAATAGTCCTTTGTGCAAATACATAAATAATAAAGCCGCAAATGCCTGCAGCTTGCACAAAAATATGCAAGATGCTTGCATTCCATTGTGAAATAATATTTGATTTGTAAATATCATAATTAATCTAGTAGAAATCGGCACAAAAAAAAGTTTATTAAGAAAATCAAAAAAACCGACTGTTTAAAAAGCGAACTAAAAAGACGTAAACATGGAGAAATCATGCTGTGCCTTCGGAGAATACATATTCACAAGCTGGATGATGTATCCTCCGCCTGCACAGCATGATTTTCTCCTTGTTTACGTCTTTTTAAACAGTCGGGTTTTTGGATTTTTTTAATTAAGTTCCTTTATTTATAACTTTTTAGTTATTTTTTTTTCGAATTATGTACATTTGAACATACAAGTGTTTTATATTTTTGAAATCACCTCTTGACACCCTTTATTTTGATAACCCACACGATGGGTTCGGAAGAAAAAAAAAAATTGGGCCCGCACAATATGGCGCCCAAAGTCCGCCATTTCTCTATTTTCCAATTTTAATGTAGCCAGTGACACTCGCAGGGTTAAGACAAATCGATTGACGTACGAATCATAAAAATCGGCCAACGCGTTTGGTCTCTAGAACGCCATTTAGGAACAAACATACATACATACATAGACTGATAAACACATTACCCTCCTTCGGCAGTCGATGCAGATTACCAGTGTTTTACATGGAGCGACTGCCTATCTGACCTCCACCTGGGTAACACGATTCCTCTTGGCGAGACTGGTTTCAGATCTCAGGCCCCGTAACTACTATCAAAGATCTTCAAATGTTAGCCGGGACCAAAGGCTTAACGTGCTTTCCGAGGCACGGAAGAAACTCGCTATGTAAAGATGGTCACTCATCCACAGACCGATCTCGGCAAGCGTTGCTTAACCTGAAAGATCGACCCGTGCGGCTGTTATTATTTAGCTACGAGCCGTCACATGTCTTCGAATTTTTGTTTCTAAGACAGTTTCATCACGATGTTTTCCGAGAGCAGTGTTGATGAAATAATTTACACAAAGTAAAGCGCCTGCCTAGATTCGAACCCACGACCTACAACTTGTAAGTCGCGGCCGTTACCACTGAACCACCAATGTTCTTCCAATCCCATCGTGTGGGGTATCAAAATAAAAGGCTTTAAGAGCAGGCGGAGGATACACCAGATTTTGGTCAGCCAGCCCGCGACTGTGTATCGTTCGTCTGGACAGCATGATTTTCTTCTTGTTTATGACTTTTTAGTTCGCTTTTTAAGCAGTCGGGTTTTTGGTTTTGTTGATTTATCTTTTTTTATTAAACTTTTTAGTACTTTTAAACATATATATGTGTTATTTTTTTTATCTAACAATTTTTGTACACACACATAATACAAGGACAAGAAGAAGGGACAGGAAAATGGTACAGAGGTGATGCTTATTTCTAATGAAATCTCTTCCAGCATACCTGCGAAAGGAATATGATAAAAGGAAGATGCAGACATTGTGTGTGGAGGGGAAAAATAAAGACATAAAACAATTCAGAGTTATGTAATTTACAATATAACAAATAAAATATACTGTCATATACATAAATATAAGTATACATACCATACCAATTAAAACTAAATAAATACCAATTATCTGTTGTATATTTTTGAAATCATTCAATTTTAATGTAGCTAGTGACACTCGCAAGGCTACGACGAATCGATTGACGTAAGAATTATCAAAATCGGCCAACGTGTTTGGTCTCTAGAACGCCACATGGGAACAAACATACATACATATACTGATAAACACATTTGCATGAAACACTATTTTTGAAACTTGAGCATTACGGGCTAAGCCAATCAGCGTTAAGTCTAGTAAAATCTTTTTAAATGACAGCAATTAGTTCAAATTAACGGTGTCAATGGGGGTACCCCAGGGTTTAATTTTGTGTCCATTCTTATTTTTAGTCTACATTCACGATTAACCAAATCTATTGAAAACGATCTAATCATGGTGTTATTTGGAGATGACACTTCTTTGATTTTTAAGATAAATAGACGTTCGAGCATCGTTGAGGACGTCTAGATCAAGGATCACGCTAGACTCAAGGTTACAATGGGGACCTCATTTAATATCACTTGCAGGGCGGCTAAGTTCAGCAGTTAATGCTGTTAGAAAAATACGTCAGTTTACTGATGTAGATACCGCGAGGCTGGTCTATTTTAGTTACTTTCATAGTGTAATGTCTTACTGTATCTTACTATGGGGAAGGGCTGCAGACATTGAGTCAATTTTTATTCTGCAAAAACGAGCCATCAGAGCGATATTCAATCTTTGCCGGCGCGATTCTGTAAGGGAACTGTTTAAGGACATTATCATCATGACGGTACCTTGTCATTACATAAATGAAAACATCGTGTACGATACAAAGATTTTACGTCTTTTTAGTAAAAACGGGGACAGACATAATTATGTTACTAGAAATAGGGACCAATTAATTCTACCAGGTTTCAGGCTGGCTAAAGTAGCAATATCTTGCTGAAGACTTGCAGACCTGCTGAAGACTGTATGAATATATTTGTATTGTATAAACTCAATTTCTTTTAGTATTATTTATCTGCACAGAACATGTGTGAGTACTATGTTCCGACTGTAAATCTACCATTCACTGTATCTATGTGTCGTTCTTTGACATGTGTGTGCCTGGCAGTTGCATATGTCATTCACTTCTCTCAAATGTCTCTCTGATGGTGGCACACGTGTTTGATGTTGTCAATTGGTTCCCTTCATGATGGTTGTTCTAAGTGATGCCAATCCATGCGTCATGTCCGTGAACGGGCGCCATTAGTTGGGATTGGTTATAACTTAGCTGCCTCGGCCTGTTAATGTATTTTTTAAATTGTTTGTTACTCTAGAAGCTTTTACGTGCACGTCTTTTTACAACGTTTTCACATATATGTATTTTTCAACAAAAAGGATGTAACCAAATACTTGTAATTAAAACTGATGGAAAAGAGTGTCCGTGGCGATACTTGCAAATTCTTCTCCATTGAGACCTACTGACGCTTGCGAATTTGCGAATGTTGTTGTTGAGTTGAATTTGACCATTCAAAAATACCTTTTAGGAATATTTAAAATATTTGATTTTGGCACAGCCCCGTTAAACATGAGAATGTTTGTGAAATGTGCACCAGCTAGCTACCTCGCTGATCTCTGGAGGAAAAGCATCCTTACAAGGCAAATTTTACGGTATACTTATACCTATTTCTGCTGGCTCGTGATGTTTTGTTGTTGCGGCTCCGAATTGGTTGTATTTTTAATGATTCCTTCCTTCTGCATGTACCAATCTACTTTTGTCTGTTTTTATAACAAGTAAATGCTAGCAAACGACCCAACGAAATTAGAGTCCTTGACTCCTTGTCCACTATTCTTGTAGGTGCGAGTACCTACCATGACGGGATACGATACTAATTTAGTTAAATGACGTCAACCTCATCATGCTAACAGACTATAATTAACAAACTTACTTATAACGTTATTAACAATATAATTCTAGACAGCTAGCTAGCGTTTTGCTTTTATTTTCACTACCAAAATCCCATCGAGATTTTCTTTAAATTTACAGCAAGATGAGAAAATAATCTTACTCATTAAATGTAAATTTGGAAGTCTGTATATTTGATAATCAATCACTACTCGCGGCTAGGCGGCATGGGTTTTCGGATTCGCATAAAACTTGGTCCACGGGTAAGCTATATTGGTTCATGATAATGGCACCCATGACGAAATTTGCGAAAATTTCTTTCGGCGCCATCTTTGATTTTGTTACCTTTGCTAAGTACCTTTTATAAGGTTTTTAGTTTGAAATAGACTTTAAATTTGCCATTACATAAATTGTATGGTTTATGCTGGTCATGTTGGTTCTGCCGTATATAGAATCTGCCTTTACAAGAATCTGGCCAAACCATAATCTGTCCATCTGGATTATTTAGGTCATAGGATACCTTTTGTCCGGGAATACATTCTCTTGGGATTTTGTCATACTTTAAGGGCCCAAAGGGTATTTTTTTAATGCCGTAAAACGGCAACTTTCTAAAGCATACTCCTTAGTAACGGCTAGGTTAAAAGGTTTAAAAAATATATATATTTATTATTGATTCATGTAAGTACATAATTTTAAACACAAGGTTTTTTCGTGTAACTAATAGTTTTGCTTTAAAAAAATAATTAACAACACGATATTTTTTCGCAACTTGGAAACTCCTCCAAAACGACTTGGATGTTTAAAAATAATTTTACACGGAAAAATTGATGGCTGGCATTTCTTCTTAACTAACATACCATATGTAAATCAAATAAAATTTTGCAAACAAAGCCGTTCAAAAGGAGGTTCAATATTGATATTTTGGCATCGAGCGGGCGCACGGCCAGTACTGCGTTAACATTGGGGCGAATACAGCGCGCTAAGGAATATTTTATGCCTCTACGACAACATTGCTCATTTCTATATTTTCTTGAACTCAAGTGTTTATGTTCGAAGCGGATATAATAACATTATATTCAACAACAGTGATACGCGTTTAGCTATCACAGTTAACTGATTACTGCGGGTACAATATGTTGTTTATTTACGAATATAAACAACGGTATAGCTGACCCTACCCATTTAAAAGATTTTAAATAAAGCAACTCTTTGAATTTACCAATTAATATAATTAAAAATTTCATAACATGATAATTAAGACGATTAAAATACAACAAGTAATTCATCTACACAGTAACAGACTCTACCATAGTTTTTTTAATAAGTTCACCAAAATTTTCCGTAGTCTCGGCATTATTGCTTTCTGGTGCTGTCCCCGCGGATTGGGACTGCGAGTCCGACGCGTCCTGGGTCGTCTGGTCCGAATGGTCCAAGTTCAGCAGCGTGTTGTGACTGAACCAATTCTCATCATTCTCTACAGTTTGCATCTTATTACTAGGTTGATATGGCAATGTCATCAAAGTAGTATAATGAGTATCACTTTTGTTGTCACTGTTTACACAATCAGAACTGTTTTTGTACATTCCATAGTGATTATGTGGTGTACTATGATATTGAAGCGCATTGTGGTCGTGTACTGTAGTTGACTTATGCAAATAATCTGGTACATAAACATGACCATAATGACTAAACATAGTCACCTGGGAGCTGTGAGCAAACTCCTCAAAACTGGTCGCGGAGAAGCTTTGCAGGCCTTTGAAATGGTGTTCTGTTTGCTGCTCGTAAGCGTAGTTTAGATCGCAAGGAAACCGTTGTATGTTACTTGACATACTCGTAGCATCAAAACCCATGACGTTGGCTGATGGGTAAGGAGGTCCCTTGCCTTGAAGTATTGTAGATGTGTAAGGGTCACTGTGGCTGTGATGATTGTTTACATTCCCAAAGTGCATGATACCACTATCATTCAAATGATTGTGACTGGAAGCATCGCTTCTATAGCCGTATGACATGTCGCTATTCTGTGATGAGGAATTATTCATATCACAATGAACATTATTAAAACTTCCTGTATTGACACAAGATTCAACTTCCACTCTTGGAGTAAGGTTGACATCACGTAACATTCCATCTTCATGACTAAGACAACGCTCTCTTTCGTATGACGAATTTGATGAACATGATGTGGAATTATTGTGCGCCTCCAGCCATTGTCTCTTAGCAGCTTCTTGGTGCTCTTCATTCTTCCTTTCAAGACCTATTCTCATAAGAGTTTGAATAAAATGCGTCCTTACTCTTACAGGGTTGAATTCTATCCGGCCCGTCGTGTTGGCGCACCCATCTCTAGTGCATCCACAGGGGAAGTTCAATCGATCAACTTGGCATTTTATCCCAGCTAAGCTGCACGAACAAGTTTCTGGGTTACAAGTTCCCTTACAAGCGCAACCACAGAACTCTCGCGACGATCTTATGTCTCTACATTCATCCTTTTCATAGCTCTCTATCTTTCTAACTCCAGCTGCACGTAAAAGAGCTCTTCTTTGTCTGGTTGGGACAGGTTGTAAGAAGAAGTAGCTATCTAAATCTAGCTCAGATTCAGAAATGTCACTTGCTTCTTCTTCAGTGTCACTGTCTTCACTAGAGGAAAGTGACACGCCTTGTAATGAATGTCGCTCACTCTTCAGTTGCTGCAATATTTGTCTATGTAATCTTCTCTGCTCTATGGCATGCTCGGCTAAGGTAAAGTGTTGTAAATGAGTATGTTCCCATTCCATTCCCAACGTTGAACCTCCTTGTGATGGAACACATGAAAATCCTTGGGTTCTAGGAAAGTAAAATACGGTTACATTATCGAATTTTATACTTTCTTTCCGCTTTTTAGTTTGTGGCTCTTCTTGGGTATTATCACTGCGTTTTCTCTTAAGACTGCTTCTGAGAGGCTTAACTTGTGCTATGGATTTATGGCCATTATCTACATTGTTCTCATTACTACTATTGCTGGAGTTATCATTATCGTGGTCTAAATCATCTGATGGTTTGTCACTTTTTAGGCTACTTGTGCATGGAAGAGCAAGGTTGAAGCTTGGTACTTTTACATCGTCGATAACTTCTGATCCAAGACCTGAGTCACTTCCTTCGGATCGATCTTGAGCGTCTTCTTCCCTGTCATTAAGAGCACTATCCGGCGGAAGACTACCTAGAGCAGAGTCTTCACTGTCAGCTGAAGCACTGTCTGTTTTGATATCGTCTATGTCACTTAGAGTATCATTGTCATCTATTTTTACCGCATAGTCTATTTTACTGTCACTGCTCTCATAAAACTGAGAGTTGCTACTACTGATTACATTACTTTGTTCATCATTAGAGCTAAGATCTTCACTGTGAGCATCACTATCACTACTTTTTTCGTCTTTCATCACAAGGAAAGCATCTTCCTCCCTATGTTCTTCAACGGCGTCTTTATCACATTCATTCACGTCCTTGTCGAGCTGCTCTTGTGGCTGTACGCCTAATTCTGATATTGCGTTCTCCATGACTGTTAAAATATCTGAAAAGAACAGAAAAACAGCTTTTAGTATTATAAAAATGTAGAACAGTATGAAGCAAAGATGCAAAAATCTTTGGTATGAGTAGATCTATTCAAAAATCTTTGGTATGCTAGGGTATGGAGTAGATCTATTAACAATGAGTAGTTATTATGACTAAATTCGTCGTTGCTATCTTCGCTCATCACTGTAAATACGTTAGCAATAATCGTTGCGATAGAGGAGTGCAAGCCACCTGCACCCGTCTGAACCCAGCAGTATTATAAATCAAACAAAATGATAATTCAAAACCGGTACCTATTTCAAAAGGCTATGGCCTCGACTAACTCCACCGGTACGCTCGAGCTCGCCAACGAATCCCCTGTTCCATGATGATCCAAAACACCACACAATCACCGGTTTCTCATTCTGATCAACGAAATATCAGTAAGCATAATAATTTATTTCAGCAATTCGGTCATCCACTATTTCTGCTACACAAGTGTCACTCTAATGCACCACTAAATAAGGTTCTCTTTATGTCACGTTTCGTTGCGCGCCGTTGTGTTTTAACCCTATTTATTTATTTTCCGCCTTATTTTGACAGCGACGTTCTTCGCGTTTCAGTCTTTTATTTAAGGCGTTTTATTCTTATTTCAAGCCAGTATTAAGTGTAATCACTTCTGAAGATATTCAAACTTCACAATAGTTTATACACAGAATTTTAACGTAAAATCACTGCACAAGCACAGAGTCACAGAGAGAGGCCACTTTTACTACCGATCTCACAGTTCCCACTTCGCGTAATCGCGTTGGACGACTCGAGCGACGCAGGCAAGTTTTAACCCGGAATAATAGAATAGTCCGTTGGCAAATGCGAGCGTTGTATACGGAGGGGACTTCTGAATTTGGTATCGTATGGGCTGCGTTGTTCGACGTGACGTCGCCCCTCCCCGCTCGCCGCGCCCCGGCCTTGCGACCCTCCTCGCCGCGCACACCCGCCGAGCTCGCGCAAGCGCGCTCCGTTTCTTGTGAATGCAATGATACCAACGTGGTGATTTTAAATTCCCACTTTGTTATTATTACTTTTGTGTGTCGAATCTTTTGGTGCCGTTTTAAATTCGTGGTTGTACGGAATAGTTTTATCAGGGTACATAGTTATTAAATCTTAACTTAAGAACTATGCCATATATGAATATAATATGAATTGGCAAATTTACCTTTTATTTCCTGTCTTCTTATATCAGTAGGCAACTGGTTGAGAAGTTATGGTACTCTTTTATCAAGCGTGTTTATTTATAATCATTGCGTTAGTTAGTGATATAACATAATTATATTGATTAGCACAATGATGGACTAATTTTTGATATGATATTATTATATACCTGTTGTAGCATTGGCCATTTCATAAAGTGGCTGGAAATCCTGAAACGACATGAAATATTTAATTATTTGTTTAGTAAAATTCCTAATTTAGTTAAAAAAGCAAAAAACAAAATAAATCTTTTTAACGAATTATGTAGGAACTTATTTTAGTTAGGTATATTATATAGATAACTATTCTACGACATTTATTGAAATAGCCGTGAGTCTACTTGTTCACTAATCGATCTCTATTGTCTGCTGAACAAATACTGCCATTTACTAGCTTCTGCCAGTAGCTTCTTCCGCGTAAAAATGTGTTTTTTATCCCAAGGGATCATTATACCGCGATGCCAGACTATAATCTATCTCTTTGCCAAATTTCATCCAGATCCGTTTAGCCGTTCTGGCGTGAATAAGTAACAAACATAAAGCGATCCAAATTTTCGCATTTATATATGCACACAAACGTACAGAGGTGGACTTGCCTAATGCTACAAGCATTTTCTAACATCTTTAGGACTTGGGTGATGCAGAGACAAATACTTAGTGGTAGGTGCGAGACTGAAAGTTAAACAAATCGCGTTTATTTAAATATATATTTATATGGTATAATCACACTAATATTATTAAGGCGAAAGTTTGTGAGTGTGTTTGTGTGTTTGTTTGTTTGTTACTTCTTTACGCTCAAACGGCTGGACGGATCTGGATGAAATTTGGCACAGAGATAGATTGTCTAGCATAGCACATAGGCACACACTTTTTATCCCGGGCATATGTTCCCTGAGATAATTTTCGCCATCACGCGGGTGAAGCCGCTGACAGAGGCTTGTTAGAATATAATTATACCATATAAACTCAAAAAAATAAAGTATATATACTTAAAAATTAGTATTAGTAGTAATAGATAATTAATTGAAAACTCTTATGAATGTGCTCGCAAACTTTAACTTTTAAGGTTAATCGGTGGGTTGCCAACCTGATTTCATTTCTTTCTATTTCAAGATACGCCTGTTGCTACTGTAACTTCATAAAATTTCATCTTTTTACGAATATACCGGTCAGATCATGCAATATAAAACTATTTTAGATCAAATACAACTAAACAAGTATTATATAACATATAATATCTAACTACAATGCAAGCTACAGCTTGACAATAACGAAAAGGATTTAAAAACACAGACAATTTAGGTTCATAGTCAATCTTTCATCATCAAATAACCGCTGTCTACCTGTCTTTTTCTTCACTTTCTTGTTCTAAAATACGCATCATATTATTTTAACTAATAGAAAGAGCGATAAACGAAGAAAAAAAATGTGTTTGTTTGTTGTATTGAAGTTATTCGCACATACACGACATGTTTTTAAAATTTGTTGTGTCTTTGTTAGGGAAGTCAAACTCGACTGCAGATAACAATTTAAAATCTAAAAACAAGATCACTTTCCAGCAGAAAAGTGAGTTTTTTTTTTAAAGTCCCCTGAACCGTGGAAGTGTAAGAGTTGGCAACCCAGGTTCACAACCTTTTGCTCTCAGGCCAGCCCGACAGGTCTCGACACAAGCGTACGTCTGCGCCATGTCATCATGGCTATGTATATGTAAGCCAGCTAGCTGATGATAACACACTTGCAGCTTCAGATACATAGTACTCTGCATGACAACGAATCTTTTACTTGTAACAAAGACCACGCGATGCGTAATTCCAATATATCCTTTAATATACATTGCTGGATACTTTCAGTACTGGATACTGTAGTTAATCATCCGGGGTACTATTTATAAGATCTGCTGTAGTATACACATTGGCACATTGGCAGTCTGTTTACCCGAGCAGGTGTACGTAGGTGGCTGGTGGCATGACGTGTGCCGCGTCACTGCAGAGTACAGCTCGCTCGCTTCACTACGAGCATTCTTCATATAAATTTGCACTCGACGGCAGTCGACCAAAGATTCAGTCGACATAATACAGGGCGAGGTGGCAGACTATACGTACCAACCCGCACGTATACGATAATCAATAGATATTTTCAGGAGGCTTTCGTGGAGAGCGATAGAGACGCCGCTATAGCGTGATCTCCCTCTCCCCCTGTAATTTACATAGCATACGGTGAAAAGCACGATGTGGATTAAAAGTTGGTTTTTCTAATATTAACAACAGTAAAAGATAACGATGTTGTATCACCGTTATCAAGGACAGATGATAGTTGTGATAGCGTTTATTAAGCAAAGTAAAACTGATAAAAATAATCTTGAATACCTACCTAGGTTTATTTTCTCCAAAGTTATCTTTTGGAAGTTTTTCTTTGATTAATTTTGACTTTCAGTGTTTTTGATTAAATATAATATATTTTAAGGTTATTTGCTTTAGTCGTGATAATATTATGGGCTCTAAAACAAAATATTATCAAATCTACTTTAAAATATTTTGGTCTCAAGGCTCAAATTACGAATTGACAATATAGTAGAAGAACAAGGAAATGTTTCAAGGTAAATATGCAAAAATGTTTCGAGTGTCTATTTTGGTCAATATAATACGTTTATCCCTACTGGGTTTTTTGTCGAGACCCCAAACTCAGGTAACAAATTTTACTAAAGGATACTCTTGTACTGCAAACGGGCAATTCACGAAGGCAGACCAGCTCGGCAACAATCGAACTAGTTTTTGTTCATATTGTGTGTAACCAGTTTTTTGTCTCATTTCTAACGGTTGGCTACACCGTCGCGCCGGTCCCACATACTACTAGTACGTAGTACGTAGGTAGGCGGTAGCCGTATCTAGTGGTGGTTAATATAACGAAAAGCAACTTAAAGCAGCGTGCTTATTATACATAACATTAAGCTAACGCTATCGTGGCACTCACTTGGCGCTATAAGCTTTTTTCTCAATTCGTTATAACGAAGTATCGCGCGCAACGCAAAAATGTAAATAAAGCACGAAGCAGGCGCCGGGCGGGCGCGACATCGCGGCGCGGCGGCGGCCGCGCGCCAGTCGTTGCATGCTAGTGATTGTTATCGGTCGCACGCGTAATTTGCGATCCCGCGCGGCTCACGTAATATACCTATGCTATTTTGCTTTGTGCTTTTTAGTGTAAGCAGTGATAGGACACATAACGTAATATTGACTAAGTAAAATTGTAAAGGACGATTGATTGTGTTATTGTTTAATGTTTTGTTTTTGTGTGTTAGACGAAAATGTCTAAAAGAATTAATGGTGATGTACCAATATGGAACATGAACTTTTAAAAACGCCTATAATTGCTTAACATACTAACATACTTTATTTCATAATAACACTTAATCTATAATTATAGACAGTCCTTAGCCTGGAAAGTATGATAAAAAGTTCATTGTTTATTTCTTACTGCTACATTTTATCGTAATATATTCATAAACGCGATGTAATATTTTTAAGCATGCTGTCTGTCCAACGAGTCCAACGCTAGGGTAGGAGCTGCGAGTTAAAAGTCACCGCGCTTGCTTTATTCGTGCCCGCCCCGCGCTTGAACGTTATAAAAAAGCTCGTTATAATAAAGCTTATAAAATAACAAGCTTAAAATATAAAGCTTATAGCACTAAGCAAGTTATTGCTATATAGCAACTTTGAACACTACTAGCCGTATCGCGCCGTACCTCAGCACTGGCAGACTGCCTATAGGGTACCTATTTATCGTTCACATGGTTACGTCAAAACAAACTCTTGACTATATTAAAATCATTACGCGAATGTATACCCATCAAAGACACGCGTTAGCATGAATATATTATTTGATGGTATATATAGGTCTGTGACTGTATATAGCTAGGCATCTAGGTGCTTAGTGCTACGGAGGGAGGGTGGAGAGTGAGGGCGAGGGTGGCAGACTGGGGTAGATTAAATTTCGTAGCACACCGCTAGCTGCTCGAGCTCGCTTGTATTCATCAGCGTTAGGGCTGCAATTGCTTCCCGGTGTGTTTCAGTCCCACTATATTCTTGCACAGCTTGTTTTTTTTGCATACCGTATGAAACTATCCTTCCTTACAATTCATTCCATGGTTCCAAATTGACTTCATCCACGACCATTTAATGAGCAGCCATTAAATGTGATTTGAATTTAGGTATGTTAGTCAGTTCGGTTCAGGAGAGATGAAACGCATGGTATTAAAAGAGTTATGAATATAAATGTGGATGGATGGAGAGGGAAGGGACAGGTAAAGGGATGGACTGTGTGAGCAGTGATATGAAAGAAAAGGGAGTCAGTGATAGCGTGGCGGGGGAGAAGGACTGTGTTGTGCCGACCCTAATTAACATGGGCAGGAAAATGATGATGATGATGAGTTAGTTCGCTTATCAATTAACTAATGTACCTGACTTTATTATCTTAAAAATAATTAATGATTTTTATTATTAGCCTGTAATGTCTCACTGGTTCCCACTCTCCGCTTTCACTTCTCTTGGTAATCTGCTATCCAGCTTATCCCTGATTTTTCTGTCTGATCCTGTCGCGGTGTCGTTTCCGGGCGTTTGGGAATGTTTAAACACACAGTGCAAACACACGTTTGCACTGTGTGTTTTTTTACCATTGCTTCTTCCAATGCCAGATGCGTTAAATGAGATATTTCTTAATTTACATATGCAAATCGAATAATGTACGTAAATCGAACTTACAATTGCAATCTAATCACAATCATATTTATCAGATTGTTTTCTGACGCAAAATGTTTCATTTCTCCTGTAAAAAAAACTTGAGGGGATTTACACTAGGTATACACACATAATATGCAAAAAAAAATGTGAAGTTCTCGTAAAGGCTCAGTCCACGTCCTGGGTTACTGTTGGTGTCGTAGAAATGGACTGTGCGAAACTGTTGCAGCATCAATTTGTTTTCCAATTATGTATTCCGATATTGCCAAACGTGTCAATTTGATTATCATTGCGAAATCTATCTCTCATGGATCACTGATCACCACTGTAGTCATCATGCTCGTATGCTGTTTCCTGAATTGAATAAGTAAAAATATATATATTTTACTAAAGCTAGCCAGCTTTACCTGTTAAAGGTTGCGGGGACCCGCTGGTTACGAGATGCACGGGACCGGTCAATGTGGCGACGCTTGGGAGAGGCCTATGTCCAGCAGTGGACATCTTTCGGCTGATATGAGGATGATGAAAGCTACATAATACATCACGTAATACGATTGGCATATTCTCGTGATTTTTTACACATTGTTGGCTTTCATTATTGTGTAATAATAATAAATTTATCCTGAGGCAACAATTTTTTACTATTGTATAAGTAGGTACATAAATGATGGCTAAATGTTGCTAGAAGTTTGGGGAGACACAAGGCTGGTGTGGCCTTGTGTTAAAGCGACAGCTTTTGACTGGTATTTGCAGATCTCAAGGCTATCAGCGAACTTAGCTTATTAAAAACTTTCGAATATACAACGTTTCTATATTGAATCTAGTTCAGGAACACTATAAGCTGGTCCTGCTCCATAGGGAAATCTTTACTGTAGACAAAATCAAACTGGTTATTCATACATATATTCATAATTATTGTATTGCATTTTTTTTTTTTAAGAAATGTTCTCAAACTCACTATCAAATGAATGAATTTATCTGTTAGTGCTTGTAATAATTTATACCTATACGTAGTATAGTAGTGTTATTCTGGGTGTATCGTCCTCACGTGTACGAATTAATGCAGGTATGTAAATATTATAAAACAATATTAAAAGAGCATGTGTAGCGGTTCTTGTCCGTTCTTTTCCATAACAAGCAACTTTTCCGAATGGACGGTAGAATCAATTATTAGTACTTGTAAATTTTAATTCTTGACGTTTAAAAGTGCCGCTTAGTGGCCTAATTGAAATAAGAATTTGAATTTGACTTTGACATTATACAAGGTCACATACTATTGGAAATTTTTGGCAGAGTAAAAGTATGTACTCATGAATACAATCAACTTCTAACTAAGAAATCAATTAAAGTTATAAAATAAACAGCAAAGTGCATGTCGGAATTCGCACATTTAGGGTTCTGTACCAAAGATAAAACCTGAATTATCATTATATTGGTATTTTTAGGGTTCCGTAGCCAAAAGGCAAAAAACGGAACCCTTATAGATTCGTCATGTCTGTCTGTCTGTCTGTCCGTCCGTATGTCACAACCCCTTTTTTCCGAAACTATAAGAACTATGCTGTTGAAACTTGGTGAGTAGATGTGTTCTGTGAACCGCATTAAGATTTTCACTCAAAAATAGAAAAAAAAAAATTTGGGGGTCCCCATACTTGAAACTGAAGCTATTTTTTTTTTCGTCAAACCCATACGTGTGGGGTATGGATAGGTCTTCAAAAATTATATTGAGGTTTCTGATATCATTTTTTTCTAAACTGAATAGTTTGCGCGAGAGACACTTCCAAAGTGGTAAAATGTGTCCCCCCCCCCCTTTAACTTCTAAAATAAGAGAATGATAAAACTAAAAAAAATATATGATGTACATTACCATGTAAACTACCACCGAAAATTGGACGAGATCTAGTAAGTAGTTTTTTTTTTAATACGTCATAAATCGTAAACCACAATTTACCAAGTACGGAACCCTTCGTAATAAACTTATTATATAATATATTATAAACTTCTTAATAATAAACATTATCACCAAATTTCAAGTTCGTAGGTCATAGGAAAGTTAATAAATTCTTGCGAAAAAAATTGTGTGACAAACGACGGACGGAAAGACAGACAGACGGGACATACGGGCATACACGTGAGTGACAGCAATAAATAAAAACAGCAGTACATTTATGTTCGTTTTTAGTCGACGAGATGTATAGAACAGTTTTTGTTTTGAGAACAAAAGTTTAACATTCGTGAGTATACTTTCGGCTCCTGAAAGATTGCCATTAAAATCTCCCTTAAGAGTTTTTGAGAATTTTGGATATAATGCTATAGTATCCTGTCCTAATATCAAAACGTTACGTTGAATAGTTCTGCAGTCATTACGAAGAGACGATCAGTAGAATGAACGTAGGTGTAATGTACTTACGTTCGAATGAAGGCCGTCCAGCTAGATTATATAGGGACCTCTATTCCCAATTTTGCTGCCAGGAAAAGTGGGTTCCGATTTTAAGGGTAATGAGTACCGGAAAAGTAACGTTTTTGGTCCCATGTAGGGTACAAGGCAATGATACTTAGGCGGGACGGTATAGATGGACGTGACGTAATATTGCATTTGTAATTGGAAAAGGTTTTCCCTTTAGATAAAGTTTCACAATATACCACTATACCGTCACTTAGAAAAAACAAGTTATAAACAAAAAAAGGTAATTAAAAAAACCCGACTGTTTAAGAAGTGAACTAAAAACCATGCTGTGCAGTCGGAGGATACATCTGTTTTTAGTCAGCCAGCTCGCAAATATGTATCCTCCGACTGCACAGCATGATTTTCTTCTTGTTTTATTAAGTCTTTTTAGTTCGCTTCGCAGTCGGGTTTTTTGATTTTTTTAATTAACTTTTTTTGTTTATAATTTTTAGTTAACTTTTTCGAGTTAGGTACCTACATTTAAACATATAATAAGTGTTATATATTTTCTAAATCACCTCTTAAGACCCTTTATTGGGGCCCTAAAATATGGCACCCAAAAGCCGTAACTTTTCTATTTTCCAATTTTAATATAGCCAGTGACACTCGCAAGGTTAAGACGAATCGATTGACGTAAGAATCATCATAATCGGACAACGCGTTTGGTCTCTAGAACGCCACATAGGAACATACATAAATATATACATAGACTGATAATAAACACATTACCCTCCTTCGGCAGTCGGGTAAAAAGACAACAAGATAATTTGCACAAGTTCTCTAATTCTCTTCAAGAAAGAGTAACACGTTTCTAAAACATCTGCGTGTTGAATAGAAAGAAGAAATCAGTTGAATATTCGTGTTTGTGGTTAGCAGAGTTGATCGGTTATCACGACGTGCCTTGCACGGACTTGTATAGGTGTACCAGAATCTCATGGCATTTTTTATTTTTTTTAAATTGTGATTTTCATATGGCAATGTCAATTGTCACCTGTCGAAACAAAGTACTTGATGTGTCAACCGCTGCTGAAATTTTTTGATATTATCTGGAAAGTTTGTTATTTTTGTGAAAATGTCGAAAAACCCACTTCGATCTCATGCGAGACATATTGTTTTCAATGTGTATCATAAAATAAGGGAAGAAGAAGGCGTAAGTCAAACACAATCTTTGATTTTAAAGTGCGTCGTAGAGTGGACCGGTAAGTTGGACTGACTTGTTTTGATACTTTTAGTTTAATTTATATTTTTCTTACTTAATTTTAATTTCTTTCCATTACTATTATATGGTAAATCGTAGGTCAGGGCACATCGAATGATGGCCGGAAGGAAATGGCAACAGTAATGTAACTCCACCACCGTAGGCCACATCATCGCTTACCATCAGGCGAGGTAGTGGTCAAACGCGAGCCTATCGATAATAAAAAAAAAAAAAAAAAACTGTTACTAATTCTTCGACAAGATATTGATTTTAACGGAGATTGAGAATCTTTAACGTAAGAAAAATATTAAGTAATAATCTGCGCCCTGCAGTGGGACGTGTATATAGACGGGAGTTTTTGGCGGGATTTTGTCGAGTGAAGTTCAGTGGCTGTTAATATTATTTGCAAATTGATTCCTAGTGGATATTGTGATATATTATTGGTGTAGTTTTGTATCTCAACTGTCTCCGCAACTGGACAATTTGTAAAATCATTGACAAAAGCGATCTCGGGATAGTGGAGCGGTGTATTTTATTGTAGTATTGACTGCGTCTGCAAAGCTTACTGGGAAGACTGACTCGATACAATTTGCTGCCAAATACTCCAAAAAACATTAGAACCTGTTACATCCGCATTCTAATGCATACTAAAGAATAAATATAAGATCCAAAACTCTTTCCAAAGACGTGGCTAAAAGGTCCTAGCAACCAGGCCATAAAACTTACATTAAAAAAAAATATATAGACTGATGATGATGAATGACTTTAAGTAACATGATACATTTTATTATTTTTTACAGACTTTATACATAAAGAGATTGGTTTTGAATATGTTAAATGCCAATGAAAAAGAACCATTTTGATGGAGAGAGATGACATAAAACTACAAAGATACAAGTTTTTGAAATGCCAGTGGAGTTCATGGAATCGTATTCTAGTTTTCTAGTTCTGAATGAGGTTATAAGTTATTAGTATGATTTAAATACTAAATAAAAAATTAGTACATAAATTAATATTCAATTGATTTATTTTTCCTATGTTAAGAACACGATGTATAACAACATTATTCATACACATACCTATAATAATCACAGTGGATCTTTGTGTCTCTGAATTGGTTGCAAGACCCCGCGCAGTAGCTATTTTTGTGTCAATGTTGAAGGTGAAGATAGCATTGTATAACTGTCTCTTTCACTCGCTTATGTATGTCACATAAGCTTACGGAGTTTCTTGTGCATTCTTCTCCATAACAAGCTACTTTCCGAATGCACGGTAAAATCAACTTTTATTCCATGTAAATTTAAATTGTGACATTCAAAAGTGCCGCTTGGTGGCCCAGTTGAAATAAATATCTTTTGTCTTTTGTCTTTTTTGTCATCGTCCTATCTCGCTTACTCTATGCAGTATACTCGATGACAAACTGTTTCTTACGCAATGGTTGGCAGGACCAAGTTCAAAGACACAAAGATCCGCTGTGACTACTATAAAGGTACCTCATGTTCATTAATACTAAAGATATAAATAAAAATTAAACAGTATCAAGATCGTTTAATCCAATTTCCCCAGTATTGCACACAACAAATTTTTATTTCCACATTTGCCATGAGATTCTGGTAGACCTATATAAAGATTAACTCTATAACAAAACAGAAGACGCAGTACCTACAATGTTTATATGGGTCGGGAAACAATGAGTCATATGTATAATTAACTACGTGGTAACTATTGGAGAGATAAATGCAACACCGAAAGGGTATCTAACGGGACTGTGCACCTAATATATCGTCCAGTATATTTTGGCCGGCCATGGCACGAACTATTTTGTGCGCGGGGTTAAAATGAATGCTATCTCATCAGACAACACGTGCGAAAGAAATAGATGTTTTGATGAGCAGTAAGAAGCTAGTTCGCGTACGTATTAGCACTTTTGCGAGTTTGTAGCGAAATGTAAGATGATTTAGGACGAAAACGAGCGCGCGAAATTTTATAAATAGACCTTTGGTAGTGTAGATATCATGAAAAAACGACTGAATGTATATTTTTTAAAACAACATTATTTGCATTGTTGAACTACTATTCTATCCCTTTATGGTGGCTGTTTTGCAATTTTCCTTCTTCTTGTGGTATTTATATCCGCCCAAATAAAAAAAACCGGCAAAATAGGTAGGGGTAAAGATGTTATATACATGTTTTTTAAAGTTCTCCATGCTCTGCCGTCACATGGGCATGCAAAATCTTTCACATAAATTACAACCTAGAATCAAAATAAAATCAATATTAAATATCAAGTCGAATAACAATAAATATTTCAAAATCATTAAACCATTTTATTTTTAATGTCAAGGGGTATCCAGTAGTCAAAAATTAAATAAATGTCAGAGTACATAATGAAATGAATGTCAATAAAATAAATAAAAGGCCGATGATGAAAAGATGCGTTAAAATTAGTGTTCAATTAAGGAACTTTCGACATTCATTTTTATTTTTTAAACTTTTTTTTCCATACAGGGCTAGATAGAGAGACAAATTGTTTTTGTTTTTATTTTGAACGTTCTTCGTCAAACAGTGGAGTAATCGCCAGACTACGTTTGTATGGAAGAATGATCGACTAGTGTAACCTTAAGCAACGGCTAGTCAGTAAGTTCCCTTTTTCACCACGTGTCTGGGTTAACTGGTTTTTAATTGAAGTACCTTAGACTACCTACTGTATTTCAGATCGTTGGATTTTGTTTTTAAGGGTTTCAACCAAATGAAAATTTCTTTGGCACCCTAATTGCGGAAAGAAAAGGCGTTCCTAATAATTTCTTCATATTTTATGTTTAAAAATCCGTCTACTTGACATCGTAAGATTCGTAAGTCACACAATGAATACTGTTGATTTGTCAAAATGAAAGAGTTTGCAATCGATCCCATGATGATTCCTTTATCATCATCATCTGCCTAACCTTTTCCCAATTGTTGTTGGGGTCGGAGTGTTTTACATGGAGCGACTGCCTATCTGACCTCCACAACCCAGTAACACGATAACACCTCTTGGCAAGACTGGGGTCAGATCTCAAGCTTCTGACTACCTGTAACGACTGTCAAAAATCTTCAAATGACAGCCGGGACCAACGGCTTAACGTGCTTTCCGAGGCATGGAGGAAACTCGGTATGATGATTCCTTTATATTTTACGCAATTCGGCTGCTGCTGCCTGGTGCAAATAGGTCTGTAACCATTTGAAATAGGTGTGTTTCAATAGATCCGTTTTTTTAACCTACTGCCGAAGAAGGGTTATTTACTAGTGTATGTATGTATGTTTCTATTTGGCGTTCTAGAGACCAAACACGTTGGGCCCGTTTTGATGATTTTTACGTCATTCGATTCGTCATAACCTTGCGAATGTCACTTAAGACAAGAATGGCTTTGGTCAGCCAGCCCGGGAATATGTATCTGCCGACTGCACAGCATGATTTTCTTCCTGTTTACGTCTTTTTAGTTCGCTTCTTAAGCAGTCGAATTTTTGTTCTTTTTTAACAAAATGTATCACCTTAATATTGTTATATATGATAGTGCATGCTGTGTTTATCGCATCATATTGTATACTACGCTTGTATCATATTGCTTGTATTACTAGAATAAACAGTATAACAATTGTAAATAGGCCAATAAATAAATAAATAAATAGTGTTGTGGAACTTCTTTTTAAGCTCAGTATGATTTTTCACGAGAGCTAGCTATTGCCTATGACTGACTGTTTCGGTCTAGTAACAGTCTGCGTCTATCGGTCAAGGTAACGCTATTGGGTACACCATTGAACATATTCTGCTATTTGAATTGGTATCTTTTTCGCATATTTTTAACCGACGTCAATATATTATATATATTATTTTATTTTAATTATTGTGAATGTGAAGACTATGTGGATCATTATTTTGTTTTTTAATTTATCTTAGTTTTTAATCATGGTCTGGCAGTTTGAGTAGTTTATGCGGCCTACCCGAATGTCCTTTCTTTGGTATTGTTCGTCGAATCGTTGAGCTCCTTAAATTCTGAGTTGAGCTGCTCGGTTATTGACAAATGCGTGCACTGACTGGACAGGTCCACTCAATCTGGCTGGTTCTTTCCTCAAAAGACCATTTCAGACATCAGTCTACATGGTTTTCACATGATCGAACCAAGATTGAGTTTGTTTCGGCCTTTCTTCTCAGAGTAGTCAGATAGGAAACGCCGACCTCATCTAGTTTAAAAAAAAAATATGTTAGACATGTAAAAGGGTTTGTACAAACCAACTTACAGAAATAAAATCATTTATCATTTATCAATAAATACAACCGACTTCCAAATAAAAGCACTACAACGTGAAAAATAACTTCAATTTCGGAAGTCGGTGTTCCTGTTTTCGTTTCTTTATTTTTTGACACCGACTTCCGAAATTGAAGTTATTTTTCACTTTATAGTATTTTTTATTTGGAAGTCGGTTGTATTTTTTTGTAAAAAGGTTTTTTATTTTTCAATTTTTTGTTGTGGTACATAATCGACCAGTTCTATAGGCTAGTTATCTTAATGCCCAAAGTGATGCCAGACATGAACTTACATGGAACTTAAACAAAACCGGTGGAATGAGAGTATACCATGGTGAACTGTTCACGTCTGCTCACCAATTTAGAGCGCACCAGTGTGATGTTATGTTATGAAATGGTGTAAACAATAAACATACATACGATTGCAGCAATCCCGAGTGATTTGCCGTCATTGATTGAAGAGTTCTGATTTATATCTCCGAAGTTCTTCATCAGATCATGATGAAATTAAAAATAAATGGGACCAGACGACAAGCACCAGCTTTCAAATAAAAATAGAATCATCTAAATCGGTTTACCTAGTAAAAAGTTCTGGGGTAACACACACATAAAACAAAACAAAAACCGTCGAATTGATAACCTCCTCCTTCTTAGGAAGTCGGTTAAAAAGGAGGAGTTTACCACAGAACTTTTTACTAAGTGAACCGATCTTGATGATTCTTTTTTGAAAGCTGCTTCTTCTCATGTCGACCACATTTAAATTTGATCAAGATCTGATGAAGAAATTCGAAGATTTATTCAACAGAGCTCTTCAATAAATGTCGGCACATCTATGCTGCTGTAATCGCATGTCTGTTTCTTGTTTACACCATTTCGTAACATAACATCACGCTGGTACGCTCTAAAGAGGTACGCAGATGTGTACAGTTCACCCTGGTAAACTACACTAAACTACACTACAAAAAAAACAACCGGTGAAATTCACCGGTTGTTTTCAAGTTTCATATTAATCGGGTAATCTATTCTGGCATAACCGTGGGCATTAAAGATATATTATTATGTACTACAAGTAAAAAGTGAAAAATAAAAACATTTTTACAAAATAATAAAACCAACTTCCATTTAAAAACACTACAAAGTAAAGAAATAACTTCAATTTCGGAAGTCGGTGTCAAAAAACGAAGAAACGCAAACAAGAACACCGATTTCCGAAATCGAAGTTATTTTTCACTTGTTTTTATTTGGAAGTCGGTTGTACGTTTTTGTAAAAAAGTTCATTTGTAGATATGTTTTACTTTTGTGATAGCAGACACGAAATCAACGTTATCAGGTTGATTTCGTGTCTGTGGGTGGGTAGACGAATTGACTGATTGTGTAGGTATTGAAAATTAGATTGATTACGCGGAACTTGGTCCTTTTTATAATAATGCTGATTGTTTTCTACAGATGGATGAACCGACTGTTAGGTTTGCTTTCTTCCTTATAATGGCGAATAATTCGTGTTTCGCTACATATTGTTTGCATAAAACCTCATATAACTCTCTCTTATGTCCTAGTCCTGCACATATTCAATTTTCGAATGTTTTGTAGAAGGTTGGGTTTAGATAAAAACTTACCCTATCCTTTTTACAAGCTTTTAATTAACTTGCAATGTATGTATGTATGTATGTAAGTGTGTTCGGAAATCTTGCAATTGAATTTTAAAACAGTTATCCTCCACCGATTAAGATTATATTTTGCATACACGTTTAGTTTGGATGACAATGCATGGTTAGATAAGTGACGTCATTCTAAATCCAATATGGCGGATCACCCAATATGGTAGACTAATTATTTCTCGTTGCTGACTCTTAGTCACACCTGATTATCACACCAGTATGACAAACAGGATTTATTTTCTCGTTTGTCACACCACTGATTTCCCACACTTGTGCACTACCGTGATATGGGTATCAAATGTTTGCTGAGAAGAAAACGAAAAAAGATAATAAAAAAAAAAATAGTTCAGGATTTTTTCATTTTCAACTGTTAGTTTTCATGTTGACTATTTCGTGAAGTCCAAGCAGTTTGCTCTTAACATCACAACATTTAATATAATAAATTACCACGTCTGCTATAAGAAACTTATTACTTGGTTGCTCGTAAACGAGTATAGCCAGTCGTTATTAGGGTCCAAAATCGTCTGGAATAAAAGCTTAACAGGGCGAGTTTTATCTTTCCTTATATTCGCAACGCTACGGTACGCTGGTACCTACCTCGAGGTACCTACAGTACTTTCATCCGTCCTTTCCGTCTGGCGGAGTCTGGCGTGCCCTTTTCTCCCATGTCTGTCGGTAGAGCTACAGCCATGCTCGCTGTACCCTGTGTTTACAACGTGTATAACAATACAATGCTGATTTATTCATATTGTAATTGTGAATGTCTTGGGAACTGAATTAAAGAGTTTCTTTAGAAGAGCTCAAACGGCTGTGAACTTTGGAGTTCTGTACAATAATTTTGTGTTTTTCCTTGTTTTGCTATATTTAGAGTAGTATATGTCGCAGTGTCAAGAATATAGATAGTATTATTAAGTCTCAATAGACTACAATATTCACAGAGTCTGATTAAAAGCAGGCAGTGCCAATATATTTCCTCCTTTTAATCAACATTTTAGAACGACAAGCGACTTGGAATTTCAGCATGATATAAAGGTCAGAGCTCAGAACAGCAGATTAACTGACAAAACTTATTTTGAAGTTCTCCGCAAAAGTCTTTCTGTGCAGGGCTCAGAGCTGCAAAGTCAAAAAGTTTGCTGTACGAAAACTACTTAAGGATAACTAGCTAGCATCATAGTTGTCGTTACAAAGTACAAGTCGTTCTAAAGAAGAAAATTTCCGTTCACTTTTGGTCAACTCGAACATCGAGTGTGACATGTTGCGGAGATAAATAAAAAAGTACGGAATTCAACTAATGCCATGCTTTTTTTAGTAAATTGACCAATATTTTTTTTGTAATATTAGGTGTAGAAATTAAATAACCTTAAAATGCTATAGTTGGAAAGACCATGTAAGACACACGAGGCAAGCCCGACTCACGTCGGTTTTGCCTCGAAGCACAGATCGTCAACCTTTTTACCCGACTATGGCGAAGCAAAAGAGAGGGTGTTTTTGACCGGTTTTTATGTATGTATGTTTTTTTTTAAATATATTTTATAGGTTCGCGCTTGACCACTATTTCATCTGATGGTAAGCGATGATGTGGTCGACGGTGAAACACGCTTGCCTATAAATAACCTATTCACTCTTGACTTAGACGCCTAGATTATAACTGTCGGGAAACACTCCGGCAGGGAATTCCACTCCTTAGGTGTACGCATAATAAAAGTGTTCCCAAAACGTTTTGGGCGTATTATGGGTGGGATGTCCACCATGTATCGATGGCGCATTGCCGTACGTCTGGTAGTCAGATGATGAAACTAGGCTAGGTGGAATTAGATCGTGCAATAGACAAAAAGACAAAAGACAAAAGATATTTATTTCAACTGGGCCACCAAGCGGCACTTTTGAATGTCACAATTTAAATTTAAATGGAATACAAGTTGATTCTACCGTGCATTCGGAAAGTAGCTAGTTATGGAGAAGAATGCACAAGAAACTCCATACTTACTTTTTTTTAAATAAAATAGTTTTTGTACAATATTTAGGTACTTAAGTACATGCATTGATAAATTCATTTATGTGAGGACAATGCACCCATAATCACTACACACTATACTACGTACAGGTATAAAGTATTAAAAGTACTCACACATGTATTGTGCAGTTATACAATAGGTACTAGAAAAACATCAACATCCGAAGCAGTTGAGTTATGACCAATCCCAACTGACGGCGCCCGTTCACGAACATGACGCATGAATCGGCACCACCCAGCTCAACCATCATGAAGGGAACCGAATGATCCAACACACGCGCCACCATCAGAGAGACATTTGAGAGAGCATGACACACTCAACTGCCAGGGCACACACAAGTCAACGAACGACACATAGGTATAGCAAATGGTAGATTTACAGTTGGGTACATAGTACTCACACACGTGCTGTGCAGCTATACAATACTAAAAGAAATCGAGTCTATACAACACAAGCATAAACATATCATTTGTTTTTGCGCCCTAGTGGTTGTGGAGCAGGACTAGCATTGAGCCAAGCATTTTTATCAGTGATATAATCCCCCAACTTATAATATGCCTGCCTGCATAGTGTGCGTTTTATACAATTTTTAAATTTCGTCTCATTCACTTCTAGAATATGGGGAGGAATTTTATTGTAACATTTCGTACAGTACCCCATGAAAGATGAGGCCACTTTTGCCAGTCTGAAACCTGGTTGAACTAATTGGTCCCTATTTCTAGTAATGTAATTATGTCTGTCTCCGTTTTTACTAAAAAGATGTAAATTCTTTCTCACGTACATGATGTTTTCATAAATATATTGACAAGGAACCGTCATGATGTTAATGTCCTTAAACAGTTCCCTTAGAGAATCACGGCGGCGAAGATTGTAAATCGCTCTGATGGCTCGTTTTTGCAGAATAAAAATAGACTCAATGTCTGCAGCCCTTCCCCATAGTAAGATACCGTAAGACATTATACTATGAAAGTAACTAAAATAGACTAGCCTAGCGGTATCCACATCAGTAAATTGACGAATCTTTCTGACAGCATAAGCTGCCGAACTCAGCCGCCCCGCAAGTGATACTAAATGAGGACCCCATTGTAACCTTGAGTCTAGCGTGATCCCCAGGAAAACCGTTTTATCGACGAATTCGAGCTTCTCCTTGTTTAATATAATGTCACAATCAGTACTTTTGACATTTGGCAACGAAAATTTTACGCATTTGGTTTTTTTACCATTTAATACTAAATTATTGGCAGTGAACCAATCCTGAACCTGCCGTAGCGCGTTATTTACGTCGTCAACCTGACAAGTACGTCTATTTACTTTAAAAACTAAAGATGTGTCATCAGCAAATAACACCATATTTAGTTTGCCTTCGAATAAATGGGGTAAATCGTTTATGTATATTAAAAATAAGAAAGGACCTAAAATTGAGCCCTGTGGTACCCCCATTTTCACATTTGACCCCGACGAATTCACACCGTTTATTTGAACTAATTGTTGTCTATCACTCAAATAAGATTTAATCAAACTTAACGCTGATTGACCTAGCCCGTAATGCTCAAGTTTCAGAAGTAATGTTTCATGATTAACGCAATCAAACGCCTTTGACAGGTCGCAGAAGATACCTATGGCATCCTGCGACTCTTCCCACGCATTAAATATGTGTTTTAATAGGGTGACACCAGCGTCAGTTGTACAACGTCCTTTGGTGAAACCATACTGTTTATCATGTAAGATGTTATTCGTATTAAAATGAATGAGCATTTGATTTAGCATTATCTTCTCAAATACCTTGCTGAAAACCGGCAACACGGATACTGGTCTATAATTATTTGTGTGTTTACTGTCCCCGGATTTAAAAAGTGGTATAACCTTACTATATTTCATTAGATCCGGAAAGACTCCTTGATCTACACGCAAATTAAAAATCAAAGCTAAGTACGGCGCTATAGTCTGAATAATGGAGGTACAAACTTTGATGGACATGCCCCATAGATCTTCGGTCAGTTTTACCTTTATTTGCTTAAAAGCCTTTATTACTGCTATTGGGTTTATATGTGAAAAGTGAAATTCATTGGGGCAGGCTGAAACGTTAGCGTGTAATAAACCAGAAGCGAGCGACGGCGAAGAATTTAAGGGTTCAGTAGTTTTAATTGGGATGCTGGTAAAGAAATTTACAAATTCTTGAGCAACTTCTTTGTTATCTCTAATAAGTCCACGTGTAGTCTCAAGCGTGTAATCAGTATTATTTCTTTTGTTCCTGTTTGTTTCATCGTTTATAATTTTCCAAACCGTCATAATTTTATTTTCTGCGAATTTAACCTTATTGCTAATGTATATAGCCTTAGCTAGTTTACACGTATTTTTAAAAATTCTTGAGTAAGTAGCAACATATTTACTAAAAGTTTCAGTGTTAATATAAGGCTTAAGGCCATACAGCTCGTAAAGTCTTTCCCTACTTTTCCTGATTCCTTTTGTCGCCCAGTCACTGAATAAAAACTTAGGGCATTTTTTTTTTTTTTTTTAATTTTTTTTTTTTTTTTTTTTTTTTTTTTTTTTTGGGTGGGAAATCATCCAATGACTTCTCCCGCTCTGGGTGAAGCGGGAGGGCGTGTCAGACTTTTACTGACTAAAACCCACCCGTGTTCCTTCAGTTGCTTGCGCCAGGGCCGCGGTAACTCTCTTTCAAGTTTATCCGCGACCCAGACAGGCATCGGTCCTATCAGGCCCCGTCACTTTTGCTGACATCTCTTTGAGGCGCGCGTGGAACACTACGCGCCGTAAACTCGGGCTTGGTCCTTATCGGACGGTAAGCTACCCATAACTTGCCGTCCGCAAGCCCGTGCCTACGGTGGCCGGGAATCGGCTTGCGACTCCCTACGCCCGGGGCGTCTCCTGCGGTGGCTAGGGGCGTGAGGGCGTCTCCTTTGCGTCTCCCTCACGCGTTAGGGCATATAGTTTTAGTTTTCTTCTTAAAAGTATTATTGAATTCTGTTTGAACAACTGAGAAAACATTCTTGTACAAAATATTACCATCATTCACTGTGAGGTCCTGATAACTTAACTTACCAATTAAAGTGCTGTTAAATTTATTTAATTTACCGGATGTTATTGGTCTGGATTGCATCTGCACTTGTTGTATTGGTATGCTGGACTCAAATGTTACCAGTAGCCCACTATGATCCGAAGGCAGACAATTCATAATGGCTTTGTTTAAGTATTCGCAGCAACAAAAAACATTATCAATACATGTAGCAGTAGTCACAGTTGTTCGGGTTGGTTCCTCAAACACATGCGACAAATTAAATGATTTGAAGAGATTTAATAGTCTACTACTATCTGAATTATTTTCTAAAATATTTATATTAAAGTCACCACAGATTATGACTAGTTTATTACCAGTTGCAAGTTTTGCCAGAACATCTTCCATCACTGACTCAAATATACAGTAGTTTTTATAATTGGGGGGTCTGTAAACGCACACTATAACATGCTTATCCAGCTCAACACAGGACAGTTCAACACTATGTTCAACTGATAGATCTACAATATCTTTACGAGGTTTTGATTTAATACCATTTTTGATTAATATAAGTGAACCTCCACGCAACATAACATTTCTGTTAAAACAGCTACCCACAGTATAATTTTCAAAATTAATAAGCATTGAATATTCCTTCAGCCAATGCTCAGTAAAACAAATAATTTCAAACATTGTCTTTTCTAAAAACAGTTCTATTTCCAATTGCTTTGCAGAAAAACCTTGAATATTTTGATGGAATAATTTCAAAGAATTCTGCTTAGCCCCTTTTTTTAAATTAACTATGTGAGAGCAAGAAGGTACCTTCTTGTTGGTGGATTTACTCCTAACTATTTCGTTATTGGTACACTCCGTTGTCCTACAAACTAGTTTAAATTATAAATATTAATAGCAGAATTGCTAACGTTATTAATGTTATTGACCTGTAAATTAGTATTACTACTAATATCAACTACAGTACATGACTTCGACATACTATTTATGTCTGAGTTTAAAGTAAATGATAATAGCCTCGCTATTTGACGTCTTAACCTAAGAGACGCTTACTCTCCATTAACCCAATTCCATCGCTTACTCTCCGCAATGTAACCGATAAAAAACCTATAAGCTGGCAACTCGACGACGATGTTCAAGGCTCTGGAGCTTTGACTTGACCAATGCCTCATTGCCGATGAGCCTCTTGGCTCGCTTTTCGATCGACTCTAGTGCATCAAGCTGGTATTTGGCAGATCCGTCCCAGAGATGAAAACAGTACTCCATTCATGATCGAACTTGCGGTTGATACAAATTGAGGACCTGTTTCGGCGTGAAGTACCATCTCACCTTTGCAAGTACATATCCCCAACTTTTTAGCACCCGTCGATGTCAACGTAACGCCAAGAAGCTCAAGATGGTCCGTTATTGGCACGGTCACATCCCGGAAAGTTGGAGCCTGTTGAAATGGGATCTTTTTAGCGGAAAAAGACATGCCTGGGTTTTAGCAGCATTAAACCTGACCAGATTGGCATCGCTCCACCATGGTCTCACGGAGAGACCGGATCTGCGGCCCGGTAGTCCGTCCGTTGGACAAGTATCTCTCAGCAACTGCTGTCGTTAATGTGCAGCAAGAATAATGTGGCTGAAAGTACCGACGCCTGAGGGACCCGGCATTAAAACCCAATTGGTCCGATGAGCAGCCATCGATAACCGCTCGGATGGACCGATCTCTCAGGAAGTCCACAATCCAATCATAGACCACCGGGCAGACCGAACGAAGGAAGCTTACCAATAAGGCTTTCGTGCCAGACCCTATCAAAAGCCTTCGAGATGTCGAGTGAGACGGCAAGCGCTTCCCCGTGGCTCTCGATGGCCTCACTCCATTTTTTTTTTAAAACGTTTTCTCACACTAGGAATTTACTCCTGTATCGTGGGTGCGTTTACAAACATTTAAACTCACATACACAACACCCAGAGCCGGAACAACTACCAATACATATATTTCTTCCGTGCGGGAATCGAACCCGCGACACGCAGCGCAGCAGTCAATCGCTCAACCACTGCGCCAACCGTGCGTCCAAAAAAATAAATGTGAATGGCATACGCTAGAAGATCCTCAGTAGACACTGCACTAAATAAATGATTTATCTATCTATCTCGTATATTTTCAATTTCGAAATTAGCTTACGAAATTGGACTCCTCAGTCTCGAAATTTGTTAAGCCAAATATAATGGAAAATCAGAATAATACTTAAACTAAACTCAAAATGCAAAATTTGTAGTCTGGAGATGCCTAAGTTCAATTTATATTCAAAGTGAATTTTCTTTTTCTCAAGACTTCTACTACAAATACTCCACCTTTGACGATAGCATCCATCTTGCCGAGCACAGAGTGGCAGAAGAGACATTCGGTCAGCGTTGATTCGCGATCTGGGGTTAAAGATAGTTACAGATGGCGCCTCATAAAATTGAGGCGCTTCCGAAGAGCAGAGAGCCATCTAGCCAAAATTAATGACAAAAGGAGATGAGCAAGTTTTTCATTTTATTGTGAGGGGTTTGCTCTTGACTTTGGTTTAGGTCATAGGTTACAGAGGCAGAGTCGACGATGGAGCGAGTTTACCCAGAAGAAGCCTGTCCACTCTAACTTTGAAGAGATTCGGGTTGAATGCGTTCGGAAATACAGACGCAGGTAGTGAGTTCCATTCATTCGCTGTGCGCATTATGAAGGATGTTTGGAAGCGCTTGGTGCTAATTGGTGGAATGGCAACAAGGTAAGGATGGTAACTTGCAGTGCGTCTCGATGTCCGATGGTAGACGGGGGCTGGTGGGATGAGGTCGTGGAGTTCTTGAGCACACTTACCGAAGTACAGTCTGTAGAAGACAGACAAGCAGGCAACCTTGCGGCGATGAGCCAAGCTGTGAAGCTTGGCATCAACCATTTAAACGTCGCCGATGAGCCTCTTGGCTCTGCGTTCCACCGAGTGTGACTGAGTCAAGCGCGGCAAGCTGATACATAGCTGAGCAGTCCCAAAGGTGGCTGCAATACTCCATGCAGGATCGGACTTGCGCTTTGTATAGGGTTAAAAGCTGTCCAGGCGTAAAGTATCGCTTCACTCTATTTAGGATGCCCAGTTTTTTGGCCGCAATTTGGGCTTTGTATTCAATGGCAGACAGGCATATTATAAGATTACATCACTGATAAAAATGATTGGCTCAATGCTAGTCCTGCTCCACAACCACTAGGGCGCAAAAACAAGTGATATTGAAGAACATAATTGTTTTGAAGTATTATTGGACCTGCTGAAGACTGTATCAGTATATTTGTATTATATAAATTCAATTTCTTTTAGTATTATATAACTGCACAGCACGTGTATGAGTACTATGTACCCAACTGTAAATCATCCATTTGCTGTACATTTGTGTCGTTCGATGACTTGTGTGTGTCCTGGCAGTTGAGTGTGTCATGCTCTCTCAAATGTCTCGCTGATGGTGGCGCATGTGTTGGATCATTCGGTTTCCTTCATGATTGAGCTGAGTGGTGCCGATTCATGCGTCATGTTCGTGAATGGGCGCCGTCAGTTGGGATTGGTCATAACTTAACTGCTTCGGATGTTAATGATTTTCTAGTACCTATTATATAACTGCACAGTACATGTGTGAGTACTTTTAATACTTTATACCTGTACGTAGTATAGCGTGTAGTAATTATGGGTGCATTGTCCTCACATAAATGAATTTATTAATGTATGTACTAAGTACCTAAATATTGTACAAAAACTATTTTATTTTTAAAAGAGTAAGTATGGAGTTTCTTGTGCATTCTTCTCCATAATAAGCTACTTTCCGAATGCACGGTAGAATCAATTTTTATTCCTTGTATTTTAATTTTAATGTAATGTTCAAAAGTGCCGCTTGGTGGCCTAGTTGAAATAAAATATCTTTGTCTTTTGTCTTTTGTAAATGGATGCACCGAAGTTGAGACTGGATGTCAACTCCATGCCTAGGAGCTCGAGCCGATCAGTCATAGGAACAGACGCAACCCGAAAAGTAGGTGTTTGATCAAAAAGACTCCTTTTAGCGGTTAATAGACACGCCTGTGTTTTGGTGGCGTTAAAGGAGACCAGATTGTCATCACCCCACTGGGAGACAAGGCTTAAGGTCAAATCTGTCCGCTCCACCATTGCCTCTCTCAAGGAACGAACTTCTTCCACGCTGGTTTTTGCGCTGGACAAGTATCTCTCTTAAACAGTAGTGTCATCTGCGTACCCAACAATACCAGGCTGAAGAGGTCATTGATGTGCAGCAGGAAAAGAGTTGCAGAGAGAACAGACCCCTGAGGAACTCCGGCATCAATAGCCATAAGGTCAGAGGAGCAGCCGCCAATGACTACTCGGATCGATCGTTCGCTAAGGAAGTCTGATATCCAGCTATAAAAACCAGCGGGGACGCCATATGCAGGAAGCTAGTTGAGGTACGCCACCGTTGTTAGTTGTTATCTTCGTCTCCGTTAGGAAAAACAGGTGCGGCAAGTTAACTATCTTGTTTTAACAATGTACGGTGGGGCTTCGAAGAGTATTTCGAGCGCCTTTTCCCACGCATTGGTAGGCCAGTGCCTTCCCACGCATTGGTAGGCCAGTGCCCAACCAGATTGGACTGCTACCCAATCTCGGAGGCAGAAATAGACTGGCAGATGTCCGACGCTGCAGGACTAAAATCAACAGCCTGCAGCGGAAAATGGTTATTTGAATAGCACGTGGCTGGCTGAAAAGAGCGGAGCGTATCTCCTACAGGCATGTTCAGGTACTGATCGGGCACGGTTGCTTCAGTGAGTACCTGAATAGGATTGGGTGAGAGGTCACGGTAAATTGCTTTCATTGTAGAGACAACTTGGCTTCTGCACAGCACATGCTCGAGGTGTGCCTTCTTGGGCCTTCGTGCGGTGGGTCTTAGTCACCAGGATCGAGTGAGACCTGTCTCTGCCAGTATTAGTGAGGAATATGCTGGCGGAGATAGACAACTAGACATTCCATTCGGAGAAAAAGGCATCATGGAGGCAACCACCTCGATGTAGACACGCTGAAACCCCGCCTGTATCATTTAAGGCATGGTGGCACTCCGGGGTTTCGGGCGCTCTGAGTGGGGACTCTGTCCGTCCACCGAGTGACCTTAGGAAAGACAGTGGCACAGTTATCACGTGCTGCCGTGCACAGCGAGGCTCAAGGGAGGAGGGGACTCCTTTATAGTCTCCCCAAGGATCGGAATGTTATTTTAAGAAGTTCTGATGATGATTACCGATTTGGTTTTGATGAGGTAAAAATACCACACTGACTGGTTTTTCCCCAAAATTCAGGCGCGAGTTCAGGCGAAGGTTTCTCTCCAATAACAAAAAAAAAATTGGCATGTTCAGCAAACGATTGTAGACCTTGTCAAAGTTTTCCCCTCACTGGCCACCATTAATACAAAGCTCTGTTTTTTTAAATGGCCGAGCTTCTTTCACTCTTCTTTATTTAATGAACACCTTGATTATCCTTTTATTTTAATGTTAGCACACATGGTCACAAGGTGGGCCAACGCAACGGTCTAATTGGCTTTAGATTCGTATTCAGACTCATTTTCAGATAATCCTCTTTTGGTTTCAATAATAAATTTCATAATTATATAAAAAATAACATAATATTAAAATTAAATCGAGTTTCGAATTTAGGTGTGTCAATTTCGAAATTAAAAAACATGCATACATGATCTGAAATTTCGAAAACATGAAATTTCGAAAATTCTGAATGCATGCCCTTATGCACTGGTCTTAAACGCGTCGAGTGGCCCATATTTTCATCATTTTGTAACTATAACAAAATATAGGAACAAACATACATACATACATACATACTTACATACATACATACATAGACTGATAAACACATTACCCTCCTTCGGCAGTCGGGTAAAAATCAAACTGTTTTATTAAATCATTTATAGCTGACGATGATTTTAGTTTTAAAGTTTCTGCCACTATGCAGTATAGGTATCTTCTGCAGTCGGAGGAAACATATTCGCGGGCAGGCTGACCAAAATCTGGTGTATCCTCCGCCTGCACAGCATGATTTTTTCCTTGTTTACGACTTTTTAGTTCGCTTTTGAAGCAGTCGGGTTTTTTGATTTTTTGAATTAAGTTTTTTTATATAGAACTTTTTTTAATTAACTTTTTTTCCTTGAAAGGAGCGGCAGAGACGTAGAGTACACCTAAATTCTGTCAATTATATATTCCAGGTTCCTGTTAAAAGAGAAGTATTTAATATAGTGGTTATATATAGATAGCATAGTAGTCTGGATTTGTGTCCGGTTAAGGTAATACGATCGGCCTCCTAATTAAATGGGACTGTAGAGTACTATAGGTGGGTAGATCTATGTAATGAATGCAATGTTGTTTACTATGAGATAGAGCCCTCACACAGCGAGGAGGCCTGTATTCCAGCAGTGTGACATTAAAAGGCTGATGATTATGGGATAGAGCAAAAATATTGGGTAACTTGGAGAAAGGAGGTACTCGCGCGTTCGGGCGAGCGACCGTCGCGTTAGAAAGTACATATGAATTGAAAAATCACATTGGTACTTGCCTGGATTTGAACTCACAACCTCAAGCATGAGAGGCGAGGTCTTAGCCACTAGGCCGCCACGACATAGATCATGCGCCCAGATCCGTAGTACTATAATTATATCAATGATTCCATAGTTACTTAAGTACGTAAAGTTTCAGCTTAATCGGATGCCAACAAGTGCTTGAAAATTGATTACTAGTGGCTGGAATGAGAGTGTGTCTAGCACACATACGAAAGCAAGGTAATATTATTATCATCATCATCATTATCATCAGCCTTATTATGTTCCCACTGCAATGAGGTGATGGGACTTAATCCACCACGCGGGCCCAGTGCGGGTTGGCGGATGTCACATGTCTTCGAATTTTTTGTTCTAGGACATGCCGGTAGCCTCACGATGTTTTCCTTCACCGTTTTAAGAGCAGTGATGATGAAATAATTTACACAAAGTAAAGAGCCTGCCTGGGTTCGAACTCACGACCTACGATGCGTTTGTCGGGGCCGTTACCACTGGGCCACCACTGCTATCCATACTAATATTATAAATGTGAAAGTAACTCTGTCTGTCTGTCTGTCTGTCTGTTACCTTTTCACGCTTAAACCGCTGCACCGATTTAGATGAAAGTTGGTATGAAGATAGTTTGAGACCTGGGAAATGACATAGGCTATATAGGTAGGGTAGTGTAGGGTAGGGTAGGGTAGAGTATTGTAGGGTAGTGTAGGGTCGGGTAGGTTAGGGTAGGGTAGGGTAGGGTAGGGTAGTGTAGGGTAGGGTAGTGTAGAGTAGTGTAGGGTCGGGTAGGTTAGGGTAGGGTAGGGTAGGGTAGGTTAGGGTAGGGTAGGGTAGTGTAGGGTAGGGTAGGGTAGGGTAGGGTAGATAAATGTTTGGTCTTTTTATGGCAAAACAAATTTTGCCGGGTCAGCTAGTATTATTATAAAGCTTGTAAAAATGTCCTTTGCCCAGCCGTGGGACAGTTCCAGGCTGGTATTATAACACTAAAATCATTTGGTTCAGGAAATGTTGGTGCTACGGCTAGATATTGTACCTTCAGACATTTATAGTACAACATCGGAATCTGGCGCGAAGCTTTTAAACTGTGATGGACGACTTACCTACACTTGGTCGTGAATTTTGGTAACTGTTTTCCAACATAATATTTGTAACTTGACAGACCACTATTATACCTTTTCTGATTGTCTTGGGGCCCGTTTCTGAATTGAGCGATTGACTGCTGCGCTGCGTGTCGCGGTTTCGATTCCCGCACGGAACAAATATTTGTATGACCTACAGATAGTTGTTCCAGCTCTGGGTGTTGTGTATGTGAGTTTAGATGTTTGTAAACGCACCCACGATACAGGAAGGAATTCCTAGTGTGGGGCAACGGTTTCAATTTTTTTTTTAAATATTACGTTTGACAGGTCTTCAAGCTAAAATAGAGCTTGACATTCACAAATCGGGCGTTTATCGAGCCTTGGCAATAAAATAAATCTTAATCATTTTATACAATAACTAGCGGACGCCTCGCGGTTTCACCCGCGTAGTTCCCGTTCCCGTAGGAAGACAGGGATAAAAAGTAGCCTATGTCACCCGGGGATAGTGTAGCTTCCCAACGGTGAAATCGGTCAAGTAGTTTCGGAGCCTATTCGGTACAAACAAAAACACAAATAATCAAAAAATCTTTCCTCTTTATAATATTGGTATAGATAAATGTTAAAGTTTGGATGCTTATTATTCAATCATGGCTGTACCTGTTTGAATGAAAGGCCACGGTAGACCATGTACTGGATAAGAATTCAAGATACATACTTTTTAACCTACTAGGTACATCTCGGGGATGGGCTGGCCACATGATCCGAGAGACCCAAGACAAATGGAGCAAAACTCTCTCCGACTGGTACCCCAGAGACGGGCACCGCAACAGAGGACGCCAGCATGCAAGATGGGAGGATGATCAGAGCTGACGACTAGTCGCCATTGGAGAAGGGTGGCGCGAGACAGAAGCCAGCGTAAGTTGTTAGAGGAGGCCTATGTCAAAAGGCACGCTGAACTGCTGGACATTATTTACACCAAACCAACTTGTTATTATGTTTTTGTATGCGTAGTTCAGAATAAAAAGCTTATTATATTATTTAGGTACATCTCGGAGGGTAATTTTCGGCTTTCACGCAGGTGGAGCCACAGGCAAAAGCCATATTAAAATTTATCAATCTATGTACCCAAGCACGATGATTCTCGCCATATGCTCTCAGGGCCATAAGTTGTGGTGACTTCTAGCGAAGGCATGCGTTTCGTAGTAGTTACATGATCAACGGCTGTTATAATGGTAATTATGAACTGTAATCAGGTGATATTGACTTTCAAATGAGATCTTAAGCATAATTTTAGGGACGATCATTCTGATTATGTTGTGAATGAGGTCGCTTGCAATCACACAGCACGGACTCGCCTAGATTGTGCTAGGGTTGGGCGATTCTTTTCAAAAAGATCGACTCTTGAATCGATTAGAATAGAAATCTTAAAAATAGATCCACAAAATATCGAGGCAAACAATTGGTTTTTAAAATCTATCTATTACCCGACTGCCGAAGGAGGGTAATGTGTTTATCAGTCTATGTATGTATGTGTTTGTTCCTACATGGCGTTCTAGAGACCAAACGCGTTAACTGATTTTGATGATTCTTAAGTCAATCGATTGCGAGTGTCACTGGCTACATTAAAAACGGAAAACAGAAAATGGCGGCTTTTGGGCGCCATTATTATTGTGTGGGCTCAATATTTTATTTTTCTTCCAAACCTAAAATATGGGTATCAAAATTAAGGTTTTTAAGAGGTCATTTCAAAAATATATAACACTCATATGTTTAAATGAGTAATTCGAAAAAAATAATTAACTTAAAACATATAAATAAAAAAAGTTTATGCAAAAATTCGAAAAGTCCGACTGCTCTGAAGCGAATGATTTTCTTCTTGTATACGTCTTTTTGGTCCGCTTTAGAGCAGTCGGGCTTTTTGATTTAACTTTTTTTTCGATTTGCTTTTCGCGTTTGTATTTGCAATCAAATATAAATTAAAAGACAACCGAAAGAAAAAAAAAACCCTAATAATAATCATCAATATTTTACCATTTTTAACTTTAAAGATTTTTTCCACTACTAAATGAAAGTATCAGGTATAAAAAAAGACTTTTTTTTAAGAAAGTTTAGAATTTTATAGTAAACTGATTTTTTTTACATGTGTTTGTGTAGTACATCCAACTAATTTTAAATAACATGTTGGTTCATATAAAAAAAGAAAATCGAATCTCGATTTTCAAGGGTTAAATATCTCAGTACTAGATATCGAATATAAAATCAATTATTTCGATCTCAAGATTAATCGATCTCAGATCGCCATCCCTAGATTGTGCTATTAGGTTAAGGACTATTGGGTTATATCGCATTAAAGAGACCCTATGAATGTAGTAAATAAAATTCAGGTTTCACGACGATTCAGAGGCAAACTTGCCTGAATTAAGACTCCTAGGTTCTATCTCTTCATCTACAGTAATTTTGTAGTTCACGTTTTTCACTCCCAAGTGGGACAATAATTGAGTATTGGACAGGAATAACTGGAGGGAAATATATGAGGCATGTGTTGCAAAACAGCCTGAACTGGTGCCTGATAGGTAATAATTGATATTAATAAATCTATACCAATATTATGAAGAGGAAAGATATTTTTATTTGTTTGTATGTTTGTACCGAATAGGCTCCGAAACTACTGGACCGATTTAAAAAATTCTTTCAGCTATGGAAAGCTACATTATTCCCGAATAACATAGGCTATAATTTTGACGGGAGCGAAGCCGCGGGGGTCAGCTAGTAAATTATATTATTATTATATGTGTTAAGAACTTTAACTTTACGTTCTTCAGTAGTATACAATTTTATTGAATCATTATTGTAAGAATATTTAAAAATACATTATTATTAAATATTTTCGAGCTCCTCACATGCCCAGACACGTCAGCACGTCATTTCGTCAGCGTAACAGCATTCTAAGCGGCTGACTCACATGACTTCTATTAATATGCTTCAATAATTGTAGTAATTATGAGAGAGGTGGTTGTACTACTGAAATACGTCATTCTTCACTGTTTAATAATTACGTATTTTAAAAATATTGGTAATTTTTTCTTTTGTATGTAGAAAAAACGGAATGCTTTGTCCGATCGTTACTATACTTAACCGTTTTCACACTCAATCCCAAAAAAGGATTTCACTGTTGGATTTTCAACCCTCGGCGTTGGGTCGAGCGTTAAAAATCCAACAGAGCGCTCTTATTTAGGCAGATATTCGTTTAGGTGTCCGGGGCTCCCGGCAGCGTCCTCTAGGTCATTATATCAGTTCATTCACAAAGATTGTATGTAACATGAATTAACTATTTTGATCATTTGATGAATCAGTCCTACTTAATACTTGTCATGCTTACATGACGAGGTACTATATATAGCCAGTATAGCCACGCCCTTAGCTCATTCCTCGTTACACACGCTAATAAATTGCTCTCACTCAAATTATTTTCTCTATTTGGTCATGGAAGGTTGACCTGAATAACCAGCCTTTAGGTAATTGCTGAAATGATGGATGAGGCAAGGGATCAGCCATCCTCGGTCAAACAAAGGCTGAGAAGTTAAGAAATAATATTTTTGTTATAAAATTGTAGGCAGATATCATTGAAGGACTACAAGACCACAACTTTAGTATGTTATATATATATGCTAACAACTTTAGTATAACTAAAGTAGTACCTAACCCGGGTGAATTTTAAATCATTGGTAAGTTTGTGTACTCATGAATATATTAAGATCACACTATCACACTACCTAATATATATATAATATACGCAAATAAATATGATTTGATTTGATTTATTATAAAGGTTAAAGTTTGTGAGTGTGTGTGTTTGTATGTTTGTGACTTCTTCACGCTCAAACGGCTGGACCAATTTTGATGAAATTTGGTATGGAGGTAGCTCTCGGGTTATTTTTAGGGTTCCGTAGCCAAATGGCAAAAAACGGAACCCTTATAGATTCGTCATGTCTGTCTGTCTGTCTGTCTGTCTGTCCGTCCGTATGTCACAGCCACTTTTTTCCGAAACTATAAGAACTATGCTGTTGAAACTTGGTAAGTAGGTGTATTCTGTGAACCGCATTAAGATTTTCACACAAAAATAAAAATAAAACAATAAATTTTGGGGGTTCCCCTATTTGAAACTAAAACTAAAAATATTTTTTTTCATCAAACCCATACGTGTGGGGTATCTATGGATATATATGATAGGTCTTCAAAAATGATATTGAGGTTTCTAAGATCATTTTTTACTAAACTGAATAGTCTGCGCAAGAGACTCTTCCAAAGTGGTAAAATGTGTCCCCCCCCCCCCCCCCTGTAACTTCTAAAATAAGAGAATGATAAAACTAAAAAAAATATATGATGTACATTACTATGTAAACTGCCAGCGAAAATTGGTTTGAACTGGTCAGTAGTTTTTTTTTAATACCTCATAAATCGTACACCGCAATTTACCAAGTACGGAACCCTTCATGCGCGAGTCCGACTCGCACTTGGCCGGTTTTTTTACTTTCACGCGGGCGAAGCCGCTGTCAGAAGCTAGTAACTTATAATTGTAAAAGTTAACAGTCTATTGAGATTAACCCTGAACTAAACATAAATGGAATTAACGACTAGGTTTTTTATGTTTCAAAGAAGATTCCACAGTTTAAGTTGTTAATTTTTATGGCTAAAAATAAAGACAATGAAATAAAAAAGATACAGACAGCCAATGAATAAAAATCACCTTGTACGTATGTAGCGTAGCTTAGTTCACAATTAATAACTTTCGTGAGTGTATCCAAACATGAAAGATGCAGGGTAAAAATGGGTAAGGGTCAAAATTGCAGTCACACACTACCAAAACAGAAAAGGCAATATATTTGTAGGCAGCAGAATTTCAACATTTCGCGGGTAGTAGGAATAATCTATACTTTAATTTACATACATACATAAACTCACGCCTTTTTCCCATGGGGGTAGGCAGAAACTACAGAACGCCACCTGCTACGATCCTTACATACTTCTTTTGCTTCACACACATTCATACATCTAGTCATACACACACGCCGGTTATGGGTACTGCGCACTTGGCCTTTCTGAAGAACATCACCTATAAGGTCTATGTATGTCTTTCTAGGGCGTCCCCTCTCGGCGTTTCCATTCTCGTCTGCCTTGTAAATACCTTTCGTTAGTCGACTTTCATTCATCCTCTCAACATGGCCAAACCATCTTAACATACCCTTTTCAATACTTTAATTTCTATACAAAATATTGAATCAGTTGTGGATAATTTAACTTCTTCTACAAAAACTAGCCATTTGAGTTATGGGAGAGGATGACTGCACTTTTGACCCTTGACTGTACATGTTCCTTAGGTACTTCAGCTTCAGGACATTACTCCAGACAGAATCCCAAAACAAAATTATGTTCACGTGTATGATTGTCGAATTTAAATCACGACAGGGATTTAGGGGTACGGCGCATCGCAACGCATTCAACCCTTTCGTACGCAAACATGGTGTAATATACCCACCTATAGTACCTATGTATGTATGTATTTACTGCAGACTTCCGGATACAGATTGCTATTTCACGTTACCTATATTGGTAGTGGTACTTTTGGGTATGTATAGAAGCTGTTGTAAGCATTCAATCCATTTTGAACCATTCAAAGTTTCGATCCTGCTAGTTTGGGAATACGGGATTAATTAATTCGTGAATGCTGTTTTCCTATTTCCCTCAACGCAAGCCTTTATGCTGGCCTTATTGCTATCTTCAAAATATCAGATTCACGATAATTATATAACTCCAATCACAAGGAATTTATATATTATACGTCAGGTGTTAGGTGTCTGCTTTACCGTTGCTACGACGATTCACAGACTTTACACAAATATGATGAATCCTTTTTTGCAACATGAAGCCAAAACTATCATGTTAATTCTTTCGTATTTAATACCTAGTTTTTTTTATAGATATTATGTACATTGTTGATAAGGGTAAATCCTTGGGATGTTAGGAAGCCTTTTAGATTTATAAGCCGTTGTCCCGATCGAATGTCCCAGAACTTTCATAAAAACTTTCATGTAAATACTACCCGTATTTAAAAATCCTTCATTTGTGCTCTCTGCTCACTTATGTTACGAATATGGTGCATCGTGCTTCTAGATCCAGTGGTTCAGCCTGGTGCGTTGTTTGTCAGTGAATTAATCGGTTGGATGCCGTAATTACCGAAACAATCAATAAAATTAATAATCAAGCTATTCTTCTCAGCAAACCCTTTCATGTGATACCCATATGATGGTAGTGCACAAAAATAATTTGCCGCCATCTTGGACCGTCCGCCATATTGGATTTAGAATGTCCTCACTTAGCCACAGTATAAATATCTATACAGTATTGTGACTCGGCCCTGACCTTGAAATAAATGCCTACAAGCGCACGTCACCTAAACACGAGTTAGGGCCGCCCGCCTCTACCTACTTGAGTTTCTTTCTAGTTTTGTGATTGTAAATATCTCAGATTATTTTCTCTAATCTGGGGTAAATATTATATTTTTTTATTAAACTTAATTTAAATCTTACTAGGTAGGTACCTAACATTTATTAATCTCATAAGTACTTAATATTTTTTTCCAATTAAATAATATATGTAAGTAGCTAAGTACATAAGTAAGTAGATAGCCTAGCCTAGGAAACTACCTACTAGTTTTTTTTTAAACCGAGCTTGTGCCGAGCGCAGGTAGGTGACTCGTGTGTGACTTTATCACCTTATCCACTTATTCTCGGTGGAAAAAGCGAAATACCTTACTATTAAAAAAATAAACAAATTACGTATTATTAGGTTAGGTATATTTTTTTTATTGTCTTGCTTTACGGAAGTTACAGGTAATTAAAAAATGTTATCTCTTGTTGCGTTATAGAAGAATTCAAACAAACAAAAAATAATATAGGTTATAATTGCTCTCTGACATAGTAGGTAAGTAAGTACTTGTACGAATTTGAATAAAATATTCACAAATCGCACGCTTACTGCTTACAAAACCATCACACCGTTCGTTCGTCACTGCGGCGCGTCCGCGACTGGTAGTATATTGAGTGCGTGCTGAGCTCGAGTCATGTGGTCATGACTCGCGTTCCGACCGTTTGTATGAAGATAGAATACTGTATAGATATTTATACTGTGACTTAGCTAACCATGCATTGTCATCTAATCTAAACGTGTATGCAAAATTTCATCTTAACCGATGGTGGGTAACTGCTTGAAAATTCAATTGCAAGATTTGGCCCGAATACACTTACATACATACATACATTGCAAGTTAAAAGCTTGTAAAAAGCCACTGTGTCCTCGCGTGGATCCACGTTTTAGGCACTCGAGCGTTTAATGGTTTTAAAAGGTAGGAGAGCTGGAGACCTATCTCTCCTTGAAATTATTTTAGGTTGTAAAGTATTGGTTACCAGTTTCACAGTATTTGTCGATTGATTTCTCCGCTATCAAACTGTTGGTTATCTCCAAGATAAAGATAGGTACGCACTTTTGTCCAACAGTGACAACAAAACGTTCCTGAATGCATAATCTACGTGACCGATATATTGAATGAAGCACTGAATGAAGTGAGTCTGAAGTGTGTAAAGGTAGCTAACCTACATGTACCCCTTGGGATTCATGGGGTACGTTATGTAAGTCTTCAGGGAAAGTTTTTGTCAACACTGCCACATAATATACATAATTGATATAAGTTTTGAACTCATTACACAATAATGCTTTCTATGTTAGGAAGTAGGAGTAGCTTTGGGTTAAGTTATAATTATATTTTCATAATGGTTTGGTTCTTGAGGACCATTTTGGGTATCAACGCGTAGGAAGAGTCCTTTAGTTAAAGTTGATTTTGTCATCTTGAAGTCAAGCTCGGAAATTATGTTTTCAATTCTGTCAAAATCGAATGGAAATTCGCGTTGAGAAACGTCTCTTGCTGCTTCGATTTAGATTTTTGTAAACAATTATTTATTCCATGAATGATAATATTGATTGCGTCTTTTTATCAATTCCTATTTCAAGTTCTTTGCCAATGTGTACAACACTGATTGCTAGTTATCAGTAATATACAAAGATAGGAAAACAACGGTCTATTATCATAAAATATGCATTGTGTGAAACGCTGATAATGAATTATTTCATTAAGGGCCTTCCACCGGTTTGGTGCCGTAAAACGGTTACTTTATGAAAAAAACATATTTATTATTAAAATGTATTTACAAGGCAGACGTGAATGGAAACGCCGGGAGGGGACGCCCTAGAAAGACATACATAGACCATATAGGTGATATTCTTCAGAAAGGCCAAGTGCGCAGTACCCATAACCGGCGTGTGTGTATGACTAGATGTATGAATGTGTGTGAAGCAAAAGAAGTATGTAAGGATCGTAGCAGGTGGCGTTCTGTAGTTTCTGCCTACCCCCATGGGAAAAAGGCGTGGGTTTATGTATGTAATGTATGTATTCTTGATTCATGTACATTATTTGTGAAACATGGTTTTTTCGTGTAACAGCTTTGTTTTAAAAAAAAAATAACAACACGATATGTTTCTCTACTTTTGGATACTATTCTAAAACGACTTGAATTTAGACATTACAAAAAAAGTACACTGGAAAATTTAAGGCTAGAATTTCTTCATAACTGAAAAACAATATCATGTAAATCAAATAATAATTTGCAAACAAAATTGCGTAGTAGCGATTGGTCGATTTTTCAAACACTTTTCCATTGCCCTTTGCCTTGCCGAATTCTTTACGCAATAAGGATGCTGTACTGCGTTAACATTGGGGAATATATACGCTTTAAGATAGGTTGCAATACGTAGATGAAGTTACGTATCCTACCTACCTATTGATTGATAACTTGAAATTATACAATTTGTGTTTTGTGTTTGCTTGATAATAACTGTTTTTATTGAAAATAAACAGTGATAAGGGATAAGAATAATTGCTTTGCTTACGCACGTGGCTTGTCATATCTTGTTTTATTAAGTTTTTTGCAAGCAATTTATAGGATGGAAATAAAATCTGCCTAGTCTTTTCTGAACTATCTTGGGGTCAGCTTCAAGACTATTCGGATGCAGCTGAACTTACATTATTTTACATGAGTCTACTGTCTATCTGAGTCCCACAACCCAGTAACTGGGTAACACAATACCCCTTGGCAAGACTCGTGTTTGATTTTCTGCCTCCAATTTCATAGGCCGGTTATATTGTCCTCTTCATTTCAACTGCTCAAAATGAGCAGTCCAGCAGAGTGAGCAGCTGCAGCTGTGTGCAGTGAGTGAGTGAGTGAGTGAGCTGAGTGAGCAGTGAGCAGTGATGGCCTGATCTAGCGATATTGTAAGCATCGTGCCTGATACAAGGCTATTGTTAAAAGCCGACTGAAGGTCACCGATGAAATTATTTTAAGTGGATATTCTTTTATTTTCATCGCCGCTATGATTATTGATTACCATGTCCTTACATATCTTCCTAAAATCAAACTATTTGCTTTATTAATAAAGATAAAGTTAAAAAAAAATACAACAGTGTCTCAAGACGAAATTCTATGACCGGTATGTGTTGCCAGTGATGACCTATGGCTTCGAGATGTGGTAGCTCACAATGGGCCTCATCAGAAAGCTTACAGTCACCCAAAGAGCAATGGAGAAGACTATGCTCTGAGTTTCCTCGCGTGATCGAATCAGAAATGTAGAAATCCGCAAGCGGACTAGGGTTATCGACATAGCCCGAAGAATTGCCAAATTTCATTAGCAGTGGGTAGGACACATTGCTCGCAGAAAGGATGGCTGATGTGGCAGAAAATTTCTGGAGTGGCGACTGCGAACCGGAAGACCTGGCGTTGGAAGGCCTCCCACTAGGTGGACCGATGACCTGGTGTGGTTTGCGGGGATCCGCTGGAAGTGAGATGCACGGGACCGGTTAATGTGGCGACGCTTGGGGGAGGCCTATGTCTAGCAGTGGACCTCTTTCGGCTGAAATGATGATGTTGTTGATGAAGCTTTTTGAACTGAATGGTACTAAATGTAATATCACTCTTTCAGGCGGTACCCCGAGCAAAACGCCGCGCAAGCCGTTTTTTGTGCTGTTTTTAGGAGCTATCTACTCGTTATTTAAAAAGAAATTTCAATTAATAAAAATACATTAAATTTCTACATAATATTGATTCTAAAATGGTTGATTTAGTTTTTTTTTAAACGTTGTATATATTTCACTAATCTCCTTCCAAAAAAACATAAAAATGAGAAATAATTATTGATATTATGCATCTCCTCGTAAAGTAGTCATTAATTATTTTTTGTACTAACACTAATGGATAGACAATTTAATAACGAACATTTTTGTAGATTTTTTTTTTTCAAAAGACCACTATTCGATTTTATAAAGATTTTTTTCTAAAATCTGGGCGTATTCACTACTGTAATTCATGCGCCACCAGTGCCGCTAGACCAACAGGAATGCTCAAATCTCATGCCGATTTTTTGGTCAGGGTACCGTCTTAATATACATCCAATGAGCCCATACTCGCCGGTGCTATCTTGTCTGGTAGAGGAGTTGCTTTGGCCACCTTCAAGCTCCAACATGAGACAAGCTCCATAATACCGTATAATACGGTATTATGGCGCTTGTCTTCAATGTTTTAAAATACAAAAAAGTACGCTAAGTTTCACCTTAGCCAGATACCAGTAAGTGCTTGAAAAATTTATTACTATTTACCGGGCATTTATGCGAAATTCCAGGGCCGATGCCTATCTGGGTCGCGGATACATTTGAAAGAGAGTTACCGCGGCCCTGGCACAAGCAACTGAAGGAATACGGGTGGGTTTTAGTCAATAAAAGTCTGACACGCCTACCCGCTTCACCCAGTGCGGGAAAACTCATTGGATAATTTACCAACCCAAAAAATATATTATTCTTGTAATAATAGATATAAACTTAGGCAGAGTGTTTCTCTAAATACGATAAAAGACGCGATTCTATAAAACATTCAGATAAATATCTATCTTTTTTTTTAAGTACCTACAACGAAAATAATTCGTCGCTTCGAATGTTCCATTTCGTAACAATTTGTAAAAAGGTCAGGGTTCAGTCAGCGTCACATTATAAGGGTATGATCAACTCACGCACACTAACAGAAAATAATTGTATACAAGTAAATACATTCACACATTAATAAGAACGTTAATCAATCTGATTTCCAGTGTAATCTGAAGCAGCTGATCTCAAAAGACTCTGTATTAGATCTACACATGAAACGGCTTCCTTCCGCACCCATTCACGGACCAACTTTGGCAAGCGTTGCTTAACCTCGAGGATCAGCTCGTGCGGCTTGTCTGTCTGTCTGTCCGTCGTCTGTCACACAGGTCTTACAGCCTAACGGTTGTAGCTACAGTCTTCAATTTTCATAGTATAAGCATCTTGTTGACCCAAAGACATACAAATTGTCAAAATATATGTTTCAATATTTTTAAGGGAGGCTCCCATATGCAAAAGGGGGATGCGAAAAAAAAATAGCCTGACCCATAGAGTCGTTGTTTATAGCTCGTTGAGTGGATAAACACTGTATTTCTTGTTTTAAAATATATTGGAAAACAAAGGAATGAGACGCCACCAAAGTCAGCAATTTTTAACCCCCGACGGAAAAAGAGGGGTGTTATAAGTTTGACGTGTGTTGCCCGATTTTGATTACAATAGTTTTTTTGAAAAGTGATTTTGTCGAAAGTGTTCTTAGCTATGTTTGAATAAAATCGGTTCAGCCGTTCAAAAGTTATGGACGTTTTACTTTTTGAATCAGGGTGTTTTCGCAAGATATCGTGTTATAATTACGTGTTCAATAGATTAAATTATGTAGCATGAAATAAAAATGTGCCGGGGATTATTAAATTTTGAAATTTAACTTGTTTACAAAGTTTTACATGAACTAATTCTTCCTAGCCCATTCCATCATCGGACTTCATGACGTACGGCGATGCGTCATCGGTACACGGTGGACATCCCACCCATACGCACCAAACGGTTTGGGAATACTTTTATTAAGCGTACAGCTAAGGCGATTATCACACTGCCACGCATCACGCTGCATGTTGCGTGAAAACGCACCTACGCGCGTACTTGCGTGCGTTTTTCCTATACAAACGGAGACACGCAAGTACGCGCGTAGGTTGTGCGTTTTCATGCGTTTTCACGCAACATGCAGCGTGGTGCGTGGCAGTGTGTTAACCGCCTAAAGTGTAGAATTTCCTGCTGGAATCTGTATTTTCTGATAGCTACAACCGGGGAGTCTTTAAGTCAAGAGTGAATAGGTTTCTTCTAGGCAAGCGTGCTACATCGTCCACCACATCATCGCTTACCATCAGGAGAGACAGTGGTCAAGCGCGAGACTAAAAAAAAAAGGTTTCCGCTTAATCAGAGGCCAGAAAGTGCTTGAAAATAGAGACACATACAAGAGCGAGGTAATATTATATAAAGCTTGTAAACGACTAAGTAGGTATCTGGACAAGTAAAATTTCAAAATTTAAAAACCCCCGACACATTTATCTGTCTAAAACACCCCGATTCAAACACTAAAGCGCCCATAACTTTTGAACGGCTGAACCGATTTTATTCAAACATAGCTAAGAACACTCTCGACAAAATTACCTTTCAAATAAAACAACTAAATCGAAATCGGTTCATCCGTTTAGGCGCTATGATGCCACAGACAGACACACAGATACACCGATACACAGATACACAGATACACAGCAACACACGTGAAACTTATAACACCCCTCTTTTTCCGGCGGGGGTTAAAAATACACATAATTAAAATTCTTACAAAAATGGATCCTTTTGATATATGTTTTGAAAATAATTAGACAAACAGTAAACTTTAACACTGCAATGCTGGCTTATCATGGATATGTATCATCCGTACTTAGATACGGCATTATAATATATATACGTATAAAACTACTGAATTAAGTAGTTTTCGACAGAGTTCTTAAAGCTCAAAAAAAATGTATCCGAGCAATTTGTGGTGCTCACTTTTTAGACAGCTGTAGGCCACTATTTTTAAAACTTAAAATTCTTCTCTTGCCATGTTTATATATTTTTGAAATATGTACTTTTGTTGTAAAGATAAACTACAATTTATTTGAAACTAACACTGACAGGCCAAATAGCAGAACACGGCATAGAGATAGACGCCATCAATAAAGTTAGAATTAATTAAGAAAAATGTATACTGCATGTCGATTATTCTTTACAATCATTTACCTAATAGTTTTCAAGACCTACCGCTGACCATGTTTAAAAAAATACTTTTCAAACTATTATTATATATAAGATATTATAGCATTAGGGACTATTTGGAAGACAAGCCAATAGAATCTGTAATTTGTGACGCCATGTTATGGCAGGATATGCTGAAACTAATTTACTGTAACACCTTATGTACCATATTCTAGCAAATAAATATTTTTGATTTGATTTGATTTATGAAAGTACCTGATTATGCAAGTGAATCAGGCGTAAGCTTTTTTGTACAAAAGGTACCCACTTTTTTGCACAAAGGGTAAATTAAGAGTTTTGTGAAGCCACATAAGCAATTAAAGTTTTTAAATAAGAAGCCTTATAAATACTGATGACGACTTTTCAAAAATTAACCTTTGTTTTTCTTTTGTTTGCAAAGGTTAATTTTCCATAAGAATGGCCTTTTACGTAATTTTACTTACGTCAAATGTTTTTTTAACTGATCACAGAAAAAAAGGAGGTAGTTCTCAATTCGACTGACTGTTTTTTAGAGATTTTAAATTTTAAAGAAAAAAAATAATTTATTATTTCAATGATCCTTTAGAACGGTAGGTGTACTATGCCAAATAATTGATAATCAATTGATCGACCACTATAAATCCAACGCCTAAATAATCGAACGTTCTTAATATCGATAAGTTAATAAATCGAACATTAAATATATCGTACACTCAATACATCTAGTGATCAAAATATCGAATGTTTGTTTGATGCAGCGTTCAACGCATCACATATTCATTCTAGCGAAATATCAATATACTGATTACTTTTTAAACAGAATTAAGAAAAACACAATATTTACTAATAAAAATAATAATAATAGGTTCTTACATTTTAAAATTTTGTGTGAGTTGCAATTGGCATTGAAGCTCGCCTCAATAATGGCTGGGCAAATGCTAGGCAAATAATAATATCCTGAGTAAAAACCTATTTCTGAACTTGGTAATTGATCTATTCAGAAAATATCAATGTAAAAGTATTCTGCGTTCTGGGCTCTGGCGCAAGAAAATTATTTTTCTTTCTTTCTGTGCTACATCGCTATTCAGCAAGATTACTTTTTGTTTGGCTATACATACCTATACTCACACGGACCTATATATTATTTGCGAAAGGTCCTTTATACCCTCGTTAAGGTCTGAAAGCCTTGACGGGTGTGGATTTATTCCGGCATTCTATACCGTAGGTGCCTACAAAATTTTAAACTAGAGACCCGCCCCTTCTTTGCACGGTTTTCAAGACTCGACCAAATATCTAGCTTTTTAGGGTTCCGTAGCCAAATTGCAAAAAACGGAACCCTTATAGATTCGTCATGTCTGTCTGTCTGTCTGTCCGTCCGTATGTCACAGCCACTTTATTCCGAAACTATAAGAACTATGCTGTTGAAACTTGGTAAGTAGATGTATTCTGTGAACCGCATTAAGATTTTTACACAAAAATAAAAATAAAACAATAAATTTTGGGGGTTCCCATACTTGAAACTAAAACTAAAAATATTTTTTTTCATCAGACCCACACGTGTGGGGTATCTATGGATAGGTCTTCAAAAATGATATTGAGGTTTCTAATAACATTTTTTTCTAAACTGAATAGTTTGCGCGAGAGACTCTGCCAAAGTGGTAAAATGTGAGTCCCCCCCCTTGTCTTGTCTTATTTTAGAAGTTACAGACTTCTAAAATAAGACAATGATAAAACTAAAAAAAATATATGATGTACATTACTATGTAAACTACCAGCGAAAATTGGTTTGAACGAGATCTAGTAAGTAGTTTTGTTTAATACGTCTTAAATCGTAAACCGCAATTTACCAAGTACGGAACCCTTCGTGCGCGAGTCCGACTCGCACTTGGCCGGTTTTTATTTCATGTAAGGAGACCACGATGCAGATGTGGATGAATTTATTGACGCCCAATGAGCTCTCCTCTTTTTATACGCGTTTGTATATAAGTAGGTATGTTATGAATTAATAATAATACTTGGCTCACGAGGTTGTCGACATGTGGGATGTGGACACAGCGATCATTGTACCGATAGTAGTGTCAGCCAATAGTTTAATAGCCACGATCCTCGACCAACACCTTAGGCGGCTCTCGATAGGCGGCTGGGTCAAGGGCCTGATCAAGAAAGCAGTACTGCTAGACACGGCTTGCATTGTTAGGAGGTTCCTCTCTCTGGAGCCCTGACCGCTGGTAGCTTGGACCCTGTTCCCGATACCGGTGGGCCTCTGTTTTTTATATTATAAAATGTTTTTCTTTTTTGTATGTGTTTTGTAAAAATATTTAAAAATGTATAAAATAAGAAATTAAATTAAATAAAGGACATAAAAATAATACCAGCCTATAACTGTCCCACTGCTGGGCAAAGGCCTCTTCTCATACAGAGAAGGCACGAGCATTGATCACCACGTTTATGACGTTATACCTTAGTTTTTTTTTTTTTGTTACAAATAAATCTCCAAACATTGGTGTAATAGGTACCTAATACAAGTTTATACATTCCTCATAGTTTCGGATTTGGCCACTCAAACCCACTTGAAAAACTCATCCTGTATAAACCTTCCGGAATAATTTTCTAAATGATGATGAAACCGCATCAAGACCCGTTGCGATCCTTAGTTGTGAAGGACAATGCAGCCCTACAGACAGACAAAGTTATACTTAAATGGTAAAATGTTCATTCGACGTAAGAACTGGATAACCTAGTTTATAAGGGTCTCCCTTGTTTGACCGAAACGAATTTGACAAATTTTCACTTACCAAAAAAATTTTCGCATAATTTCATTTCCCAAATTATTACTTAGCAAAAAATCTATTCACGAAAATTTTTAACGCAAACATAATGTTTGGGAAATGAACGTTTAAACTATAACTTGTTTACCAACTAGTACTTTTAACATTTTTTATTTATTCAAATATTTCACTTGGAATAACAGTTTTTACGCAAAATCAAATAAGCCAAATATTTATAGTTTTTTATTTCTCTTTTTTTATATATATTTTTTTTAAATTTAATGCAGGTCACAGTTTTAACCTAACCTAACCATTTTTTTTTAAATAACTAATTATCCTAATCTTAATAGTTCAGTTCCGGGTAACCTACTAAAAACAATCTCTTTTTTCTATTAATGCAAGTCGTTTCTGGCACTCGCCGGCCGCTGCCGCGGCACCGCTCGCTTCGCTCGCTCGGCTCGTGCGTAGGAGGTCACAGTTTTAACCTAACCTAACCTAACCATTTTTTTAATAATTAACCTACTCTAACTACTTCCATAAATAAATTAATATCAAGTAACCATAAATTTGACTTGTTTCAGACAAATTGAAAGAATTAATCAAAAAATAAAATTGTATTTTTTATTATATAATTCAAAAAATCTTATGTTTGCCTTAATACTTTTTGTCTTAACAAATCATTTCACCAAACGTTTATTGTCTGAAGATTGTTTGCTGTAATAAATCATTTGATTAAAGACCAAATGCCATAATGACATTATACTTGGTAAAATTTTGCCATGTAAAAATTTGACCAAATAAAAATATGCGTACTAAAATCATTCGAAATATTGCAATGGTATAAAAAAAGATTGCTGAAATTTGTTTGGGTAATGAAATTTTGTCAAAATCTTTTCGGCAAAACGGCAGGATCCCAGTTTATAAACATCGATCAATAACCGAGTCATCAAGGAAAATAATGGTCTTTATTTAATCAGGGTCATTGTACCAAGAGATCCACGTGACAAAATTTACAAAATATATAGGCCTAATACATTACATTGAAGCACAATTACCTGAGTACTCATTGAATTTGGTCAAGTGTCTTATTTCCAGAATACTGAGTATATAATATACATTTAATTTATTTACTTACACCTACCTACATAAATACCAAGCCTCTGCATCATGGTCAGAAATACTAAATTGCTGCAAAGCCAGAATATTTTGTCATTTACCTCATAACTAGTGGAAAGGTTTGATGTAGACAGTTTCCAACGTTTCTACGTATACGAAAGTACCTACAGTAAAGATATAAGATACGTATAAGATACGTATACTGAGCGAACACATAAACATACATGTATACATATATATGTACATAGGTATAGAACACTGGGTACTTGCTACGTATAGCACTCATACCTAGTGTATCCCATCACTGTCCATTGCTCCATCTGTATACAAGAGGTCAATCAAAATACTAAGTAATCCATCCCTGCACGTTGAAACGAGGCCAACAGCGGCCATCGTGCTACAGCCATTAGGTTTCCTAAAGCAAAGCAAATGAGAACGCGCACTCATCAATACGGTGTTGCTATCCTAACAAGTTTTAAAGGTGATGTATTTGAATATCATTACATAAAATATTGCAACATTTAAAACTGAAAGGGTGTTATGTAAGATTTATTCCAAAGTCATGTTGCAAATAATTTTGTGCTGAATTGCTAATTCAACGCGGTGGCGCCATCTGTTGGGAAGTCGATGAAGTTTTTGTTTGTGAGCGCGACTGGTTGCTCACAATCTTACGTAGGGTTTGATGGTTTGACGCGAAGTCTTGCATTAATTAGTACTGCTTTTTGCCACTGTATGGCATAGCTGAGACCTACTTTAGCCGCTTAATTTAATAAAATAATATTTTATTCTACAGTTGAGGCTCTACTCTGTGCTCTATTACAAAGCAATACACATATAGATAAAAACTCACTTCTTTTCGTAGGGTAGAAGTCCTTTCAAAAAAGAAAAATAAAACATAAATGACGACTTTTCAAAATAATATAAATATGTTTTGTTGTTCTTTTTTTCTGTAGCAATTTTATTTGTAAAGTTAATAAATTGTAAATCCGTAATTGGCTCTAATAGTAGTACAATAAGTTTGTTAAGATATTTTAAAGAGCTGTGGATTTTGTGATTAATAAATAAATAAACACGTAACTTTTGACTAAGTCGAATAAGAGTCCAGTAGTGACCTCGAATACAATATTATTCGTTCAAATGGTCAGAGAGTGGCTTCGGTAATTTACAGTAAAATTTTGAGGATCAAACAACTCCTCACGAGATGAATTTTGAATCTTAGTAAGATGATAAAAAGAATATCAAAGAAAGGCGGTCTATTCTAGTTACAAGTATACTTTATTCACCATAGCTAAAAACTAGAGCAATACTTCAGGAAACCGTAAATGAGATTACAATTCAATATATGCACTACACTTTAATTCCAGTCACGTATAAAGAAAAATATTGCTAACAACAATCACATTTCACTTGGCTTAAAATCTAGTTGGCTTATAACGAAAGTAAGTAGGTAGGTGTGCTCAACATACCTACTATCTTTGAACTCCAATAAAGCGTAAGCCTCCTCTATCTTAAGCGACTTTCCTGATGGATTGACGCGATTCGATTTGTATCGCAACAACAGACGATTAATTAAATTGCAAATACGTTCACATGGATGCAATGCGATGCACTTCGATAATGCTACAACTTCAAAAATGTATAAAGAGTGTGTTAACATTTTGTGTGATACCTGCTTCAATAAAACTCATAAGAATTTTGTTTTATTTAAGAATCATGTGCTGCAATGCAAAATATAGGTTTGTTAAAGAGTCTTGATTATCTATACTAATATAATATTATAAAGCTGAAGAGTTTGTTTCCTTTGTTTGAACGCTCTAATCGCAGGAACTACTGGTTGGAATTAGAAAAATCTTTTTGTGTTGGATAGTCCATTTATCGAGGAAGGTTATAGGCTATACAACATCACGTTACGACCAATAGGAGCGTAGCATAAATGAAAAATGTTGCAACAACGGAAAAAAAATATCCTTTTTGAGAGCTTCCGATGCGTGCGCTGCGTGAACGGTTTAAGTTACGCAACACTCATGTATGTAGGGTAGGTGAGTAGATAATTTTCCGATCGATATCGCCTGTCGACGCAATTTAAATTGCATCGCTTCTTTAGGAAAGTCCCTTATGTGTTCCAAATCAATCGATCGATCGTCAATCGATGATATTGATGGACGTTGATCGACGTCGTCGATTTGTTTAGAAGCTTTGGTTTTGATTCGGTGCAGTAGAAACTGTCGATGGACGTCGAGAGATCGATGGCATCGATGACCGACGGCTCGGTCGATTGGTTTGGTAACACAATTATGCCCAGTTTTTTAGATATTCTTAGGGTGGTTATGCACTACATCCGATCCGTGTTCGTGAAATTTCGCTCCCGTAATAGCGGTAGTACTTATTGTAGGGAAGCTTATGCATTACCTATATTGGAACATCCATGGAAGGATATCTTTTTGTATCTTATCATCGTATTAGGAGTTATCTTCGGATCTTGAAAACCACGCATGCTTAATAATGTTTGGTAATACCGAACAAAGGAGATTGCCCATTCACAGGCCCCTTATGAGGTATCGTGTCTGCGATTTTAATATTATCCAAAAATAGGATTTATATTTTGTGATTTTTTTCCATCCGTTTTCTTGACTTTATATGTACAAACAACAACAGCAGCCTAATTGTGTAAGTGAATTCGGCAAAGGAAACAATCTGTTTCTTTCCCAAAAACGACTTTTCATTCCTTTACCGAATTTACTTACACAAAAAGGCTGCAGATCAGGTTCCTTCACTTGGACATTAGTATGCACCTTATTGCATGTTAATAAGGGTTCATTTCAAAAACAGAAACATCGTTATATCTCGTGAATGCCGAAATATAAATAAAAATGTTTTCTAATTCTGAATATAACGTGTTTTTCCTACAATATACAACCAAATTCATCAAGATACAACCATTTTTTCATTTCCCTTACAAAATGGGCATTCTCCTTTAAAGGGAGTTTGTCATACTCTTTCATGGAGTCGTACCCTTTGGCTGGCCGAACTCACTTACGCAATAAGACTGCAGGTCTTATACTAATAGATCTACCCATTCACGATTAGTTAGTATAAATTTCTTGAGCGCTACTTAAAAACCTTCAGAAGGTTTTTCCAGTGATTTTGATAATAATTGCATGTCTTAGCGAATTTAAGGAAGGACTACAGTATTAATAGTAAATCTAGATAGGTAGGAATATTCCTACAATATCGATGAATTATAGTGAGCTTAATAATAATAGAGCAATGATTTCTTAATAATTGGTAAGCTAAAGCTACATATACATAAATACCTACATATATATATGATCTTCGTACCATACAAAAAGGTTTTAAATTGTATAACCACATATAATGTAAAGTTTCACACGATTTAATTACTGCACACACTACACTACACATGTTTTTTTTACTGTCTCAATGAATATATAATTAATATGTACTATAATAGTTAAAATAACTATTTCTAAAATGTCACGAGAAAGTTTTCATACAATCAATATTCTTATAGTTACATAAATAGACACTGAACATGACAATTCAAATACCTAGTTTTGTAAATAATATTTTCCTAAGTATATAATACAAATCTACTTCATATTTGGCACATGTTTCACATTGTACTCTGGATTACTCACAGAGAAAGTCTAAAACTACAATTTTATATATAATTAAAAATAGTTTATATATATTAAATTTTAATAAGTTATTTTTAAGTACATATTAATATCAATATCAATTTAAATCGAAAACATATTCAAATATTGAATAATCAATCAAAAAAGGCTCAAAAGATTGCTTGGAAACAACTTTTAAGTTTAAAAAGAAAAAAATAGTACATGAAAAAACAATATTGAATCTACAACTTCCTAGAGTCAAATAAATAAACAAAGCCTTAGTTTATAATCACGTATATATCTCTGAAGATAACTCGGTTTATTCTACCTTTACCAATTCATATAAATAACTAACTCTATTTACTTTTAAATAGTTTATGAATAAGGAAATGATGCCCCACCTGGGCTGTGTTGCGACTTATGGCCGATTTCAGTTTACGCAAATACAGCGATCTGATTGGTAGTTTCTCAGTGTTCTCAACAAATCAGAACGCTGTATTTGCGTAAACTGAGTTAAGTTAAACTCATCGCGATTAATATAATTGGTGAAATCGGCTCCTTAGTTGCAGCTATGTTATTATAGCTAGCTTCCCATAGAAAGCTGCCAAAAGATGTTATTTATTAGTATTGAAATTATTTTCCGTTTAGAGTTACGATATTCCTTAGTTTCATACAAGATGGTAGTCATGGCATTAGGATAGGATAGATGGACCCCTGGATAACGCTCATTTGGACCGTTGTGCGTGCAGACCTTCTATTTGTGCGAGGTCGTAATCCACCACGCGGGCCCAGTGCAAGTTGTTGGACGTCACATGTTTTAGAATTTTTGGTTCTAAGACATGTTTCCTCACGATGTTTTCCCTTCACCGTTTTGAGAGCAGTGGTGTAGAAATAATTTACAGAAAGTAAAGCGCCTGCCTGGGTTCGAACCCACGACCTACAACTTGTAAGTCGCGGCCGTTACCACTGCTCGTAAGTCATGGCATTATAGATGATGCTTTTAATTTCCATAACTTATTAACACGTTACTTTAATTCAGATTTTATATCGGCACAACAAAGCTTAATTAAATGTAAATATTAATTTGATGCTGAAAAGATGTTAGGTAGTAGATAATATTATTAACCCATGATAAAAATATTGGTGAAGTTTTTAATTGCCGCATTGCAGTATTTACTGAAATTATTTTTAATTGTGACCTAATTACGGATGCTTAAAAAATATTGGATATGATAAAAATAAGTTTAATAGTTATGCCTGGCATCGTAACCAAGATATTAATGGACTAGCAACAATTCCACAAAAAAACATTTAAACGTAGTATGAACTTCCCTAATAAATTCTATTCGCACTCGCTGTGTGTATATAAAAACATCTTCACTTCCCGTTCGTAAATAAATTATTGCACACGCGTAAAGTATCTCTGAAGGGGATCCCCATTTTATTTAGGGATTCTCAAAAAATATTCAATTGTTTTTTTTTTAAGATTTTAATCGTTCGTACATTATAACTATGGAATAGACTACGAATTATTTATCTTCTTATTTTAACCCTAGTTTTAATAGATAGAGTTTCTCGCTCATTTTGGGCGATACCCTCATATATAGATAGGCCTTGGAATTACCACATATTAAATAAGTTCAAGTTAATACAACATAGTGACAAGTCTAGAAGATCCTTACATAAACAGTAAATCTATCGCTTTAGATTTTAGGAGTCTTCGAAGCCTCATTTGATTAAGACGAGACAATAGCTTCATATAAATACAACTTACGAATAATAATACTGCTTGCAGGTAAATGTCACCTTATTTACACACCTTACAAACTAATTTGAGATCTATTTGTAAATCTTAAAACTAAATAATTTATGGAAAGTATTTTATCTTAAATAATTACTCTTAGATAGAAACGTAGCGCGCAGTCCACATGATACAGTGATTTTAGGACATATCTCAAGATATTCTGATGTTGGAAGTTGCAATCAGTCTATATCGTATGGACTGACTTTAATTCTAGGTACCCTAGTCGTTTAGGGTTCTAGTTTGACGGCTGGTTCTCAAGATGGCGGATCGGGGGGAGGGAGTGGGCCGGGTATGGGACCAGCAAGCAGCTTCGCAGCCGCTGGGAACCCGGTCAGGTCAAACCCTGGAGGTGGAACTATACCTGCGGCTGTTGCTGTGCTCTGAAGGTATGCTACCAATCTGAAAACAATAAAACAGGTTATGGTATTTGACGTATTGATCACTGATATCGAGATCAAAGAGATATTTTTATTAAAGAGTCGTCAATTTTCTTAGGATTCTATACTTTTACGTTTTGGACCATGATCAAATAAAATATTTGAACTCGAGTTCAAAGCGCAGATGAAGGACAAAACTATCTTTAGTTTCCCAAGAAATATTTATAGCCATGTTTATGTGAAAACTAAATTAGTTTTCGGATCCGCATGAATGAAACCTGTAGGCAATCACGTGGTAAGTACTACCTTCTGAGCTCCTCCAATGCGCTAGCTTGCATGAGAATGTAGTTCTTGGCCAGCAGCAAAGTCGCAATCTTCGACAGCTTGCGGACAGACGGCGAGTGAGCGTACGGTATCACTCCTCGCAACTCGTCCAATGCATCATTCTGGAATAACACCAGCATAACTTATGTAACAGTTCTGTGTAGGTACAAAGTGCAAATTCACAATTTCCTAGAAATTCTGTTGCACAAACTGTAGTCCTCGAAATAGACATCTATATTTGTGTAGTAATAACGCTTGAGATCTGACAGATTTGTTTCTTGCCATGCAATGTTAAGGGCATGTCTAACAAATCGTCTTATTGATGTTTACTTTACTTAGATATCTATCTATAAATATAAAAATGAATCCCTATTTCCATTGGTCACGCCATAACTTGAGAACGGCTTTACTGATTTCATTTATTTAAAGTCAAAGTCAAATGTGTTTATTTCAAGTAGGCCATTATGCGGCACTTTTGAAAGTTAAAATTAAAATTTACAAGTAATAAAAATTGATACTACCGTGCATTTGGAAAAGTAGCTTGTTATGGAGAAGAAACTCCATACATAATCTTTAAAAAAAAAGTTTTTTACAATACTTATAAGTAAATAAGTTTTTTATTTTTTTATTTATCAAAAATTTTGGTTATCGGATCAGATCTACCAGAGATTACTTACCTCTTACATCCAAACTTTACCTTTTTAACCCCCGACGGAAAAAGAGGGGTGTTATAAGTTTGACGTGTGTTCCTGTGTGTTTGTGTATCTGTCTGTGGCATCATAGCTCCTAAACTGATAAACCGATTTTGATATTTTTTTTGTTTGAAAGGTGACTTTATCGAGATTGTTCTTAGCTAGGTTTGATGAAAATCGATTCAGTCGTTCAAAAGTTGTGGGCATTTTACAGTTTGAATCGGGGTGTTTTCGCAAGATATCGTGTACAATTACTTGTTTCGATGGATGTCGATCGAAGCGTGTTTACTAGATAAATTAGGTAGCATGAAATAAAAATGTGTCGGGGGTTTATTAAACTTTACTTTAATATTAGTTTAGATTGAAGAAACTTGTGAAAATAATAAATGATATCTTACAAGATCGTGCATGCGACGTCGTTCCCTCGCGTTGATGTTCAGCCGAACATTCTTGCCTTGACGCATCTTCTGTTTTGATTTCGACTCGTTGATAGGTCTGTAATTATAAATTATTAGATAATTTTAGACTGGGTGAGTCCTAAACATCATTAAATTGCTTCATAATGACTAACAGAGTTTGAGAGCCAACTGCGAATCAAAAACATCAAATTGATGATTTACGGAATTAAACATTTTATACGCTAACAAAGTGACAACTGGGAAGTTTGCAGTTATACAATATTATGCAACAACACTATTACAAGGTCACACAACGTAATCGCTAGAAGATTTTCGTCACGTTTCAGCTATTTTCAGATAGCACAAAACAATAAATTTTAATATACGAACAGTATTAAAAATAGAACACTATTCTCATCAGCATCTGATTGACGGTAACAGCTTAAGAATTATTTCGGGTTTATTTATGACAAGATCTATTTCAAGAAACTTTACGATACTGGCTCGTTTAGCGTTTAGAAGCAATCGAGTTATGAGTATTTCTGACAGGCAATCGAAATGGGAAGTAAAATTGCGTACAGCGCAGCGTCCCCTTAGTTAGGATTCGATAAGGGTTGGTGGTGAGGCAGAGCGGAACAAGTGGCAAATACTCTTTGTACGCTATGAATGGGCTTGTATATCGGACGCTAACGCTAACGAGGGGAGAGAGGGCGACACGGGAACCTCGGGCGCTTTGCCCACGGAATACTAATGCGAAATGCGTACTTGATACCCTGCGTTGCTTAGAATGTTTAGACGCGGCAATAATCGACATTTAACTTTAATTTTGTGATTGAAATATCACAGACCTCTAAGAGCAGCTGTGGTCTATGATGGGCAGTTTTAGATCTGGATATAAGTGAGAGTATGAAGTGCTCCAGTTTAATAAATTGTGTGTGATATATTGTGTATCATTAGTCTGATTCCTGCCTATCGTATATCTTCGTATCTATGGCGTGTAACGCCACAGCCCTGATTCCTCGATACTCCTTGCTGCCTGTGTTACTGCCTACCTGCCCATCAGACTGACTATTAGTTCAGCTGCCTTGAACATCTACCCGTGTGCCTGCCTAACCGTCCTGCTGTCTTCTCAACTACCTACTCTCGTTCTCTTCATACATGGATAGCATTCAAACCCTTTTGCTTTGATATATCACCATATACTATCTTCGAATAATGCTAGAATTAGTATAAGCTAAATATAAGCATTCTATTTCAGGTTTATGATACATGAAGTTTGCATTATATAAGTACGTTTACGCCTATTAATGCATTTGCAATATATACAGTGTCAAACAATCGGTGCATGCCGATGAAATGTGAACCTTAATGGTTCTAATCTGTTCCTTTGTGATAGAATTTATGAGGTAATCGCCCGTTTATTTTGGATTGTTTAAACTATGCTAAATATAATAGCTCTGATTCTCAAATGCTCAAACAGAATTTAATGTGATTAGTAACACTCTGTTGGCTTTGGATCTTGAATGCTTGAGTGCAGATTCTACAAACATGATCTAACGTTTCTTCCAACGTTTAACGTTTTTTTTAACAATTCCTAGGTGTGTTCTTCTTCAGTAAAATTATGCAAACATTTAGTAAAGTCAGTTCGGTGACCTAGAACATAAAAAAAATCACAAGCAAACCTACTTAACAAAAGTGCCGCGTCTAAATCTACCCTGTATTGTGTCTATAGTATAAATAATCGCGGTCAACGGGAGCAAAATACTTGTCGCACTCGCAAGGGAGGATTGAACAATAGATCAGTATTGTGCACTACAGCCCACTATTGTGCACAGATGCTGCCCTAGTAGTGCTAGTGTTGTGCTGATTATTATTGTGAACATGTGTGCTTTTGTTACATGTAACCCGATATGAATTACTTAGAGATTATTTTTGTATTTATGCCATATGGTGTGCTCGTTATGGTTTGCCAGTTGCTGAAGTCATCATATAAGTTTTTCTATGGTAGAATATAATTATCATTGTTTTGTCATGAAACGCTACTCAAGCTTTTAAATTGATTTGAGTTACCTACTACCGTTTTAGCATTTGATTAAGGAATCGGCTTCAAACCTCATATTTTTGTGTGATACGAATATGACTTCCCGAAGAGGTTTTAACAGGTTCCTAGTTTTAAGGGTTCCATACCCAAAGGGTAAAAACGGGACCCTATTACTAAGACTCCGTGGTCCGTCTATCTGTCACCAGGCTGTATCGCCTGTATCCCATGAACCGTGATAGCTAGACAGTTGAAATTTTCACAAATGATGTATTTCTGTTCTTGCTATAACAAAAATACTAAAAACAGAATAAAATAAATATTTAAGTGGGGCTCCCATACAACAAACGTGATTTTTTGCTGTTTTTTTGCAATAATGATACGGAACCCTTCGTGCGCGAGTCCGGCTAGCACATGGCCGGTTCTTTTCATACATCTCGGCAGACTCTTTCAGTTAATGTAACTAGTTGTCCAGTAATTTTACTTAGAACATTATCAGTCAGAATATTCATGTTCAATGTCAAGATCATTTATGGCCAAAATTATCTTTTAGTTTGAGATCCCACAGCTAAATTCTGCAGGTACTTTTGTTTTTGATAAAACTTAATTTTTATTAATGATTCTTGATAGTAGAATAGATTTCCCTGCAATATCTAGCCGCAAACAGCATTTTTTGTAACTAACCCTACACTAGGAATTGCTCCTGTATTATGCGTGGGTGCGTATTCAGCATCAGCTAGCTCTCCGTGTGCCACTATTTATGGGTTACCAGGTTTAGCAGGCTAACTGGCAACACACACATAGCGGCTAACTGAGAGCTGACAACATTATCTTTTCCTATTTTCTACACCACTATATTTCAAATGACGTTGAATTCACTTGAAAAACTTATATACTTGGGGTGAACCATCAAAGATAAATTTAAGTTTATTTAATTATGGAAATTGCGGTCTATTCTAAAACCATGTATCATTCATGTAAATTAAGTTTAATCAAAAACAAAAATTCCTGCAGATTTTTGCACCAAGATCTTAGGTTTTTATTGGTATTTCAATGGTACCCATTTCACATAACAATTATACAAATATAATAAAACGGTTTCATGAGACTAAATTCAATTTAATATAAATTCATACTATTGAAAGTTTTTTTTGTTAGCTGTCTACTATCAAGGCGCATGCGCGAAAAAACATCTGCTTTTGCTTACAAACACGAATTCGGGGCGATTAAAAAGCCGGATTGCAGCAGAAACCGCGGTATTAGTATGAATCCTATTCAAAGAAGCGATTGGCGTGAAGAAAGTGCAACGAAATGACATTATCATATTAGAATTTGTGAGAAAAAACTAACCTTTGTCCGTAGCTGGTTCCTGGTTCCGGCTGGTTCTCATCAGCCGGGTAGCAGTGCTGCGGAGGTGGCGGAGGCTGGCCACCTTGCATGTAGAAGCCGCCCAGCCCCACGGCCCCCAGCGGCGTCCTGCGGCCCGGCACCGACTGTGGTGGAGAGTGCGACTCGCCCAGAGGCACGCCATCCCAAGACCTCCGCCCCTCCATTGTTTAAAAAATAAAAATTAACGCATAACACTATTTAAAACCACTGTTTGGCATATTTTTTGCGGGACGGTGTCAGGGACGTTTGAAGTTGGAGCCGCTTTGACAGACAATGTGTCGTGTAGTGGCGGAGAGTGGTCCACGATCGATCGCGCCACGCAGCTGGGGTGCGCACCCCTCTCATCTCGCCGAGCGAGCATTGTTCTGAGATGCGATTGTGATTTATTTGGGCGGCGCGTGTGCGACCGGCCGGCGACGTGAAATTCGATTACAAATGCATGTCAGCTGATAATTAGGTGAAACTATTATTAAAACTATGATGCACTAAAGTTCAGTGCCAAACTGCAAACTTAAAATACATTTACATTTGCAAAAATGCGGTTATTTTTAAAAATGAGCTGAGAATCTCTGATATATTTTTTGATTTACACAATTCTTTAGACCATTCGTCTAGCGATGCAAGCAATCAATAAACAAAGAGATGTAGAAGAGAAATGTGTTCGTAGAACAACAATAAACGATCGAAAAATAAATGGATCAATCTAAATAAAACAAAGCTAGAACTAGGCAAGTTTTGGTACCAATAAATGTTTATTTACTCCGGAAAAGCGTGCATAACACACATGCATAAATTATTGCCAGGTAGTGCACCAAATCGAACGGTAGCCTTAAACGGAACAGGGTTCATTGACTGCTGATCGTTAATCCCGGTCCGATTGTGTCCTAAACCCGCGTACACACAGCTCTAATATACTTTTTATCACATCTATTCAAAAAGAATTAGTTTATTCCTCGTAAACAGGGACCAAAATAGCTCATTAATCCCTTAGGGACCAAAATAGATTTGAATTTGGAATGTGGATATTGTTATTAAATGTTCCAATCAGCAAAGGCATGAATCACAAACCATGCAGGCACAATGTATTGAATATGTGACTGGCTGGAAAGCTGCGAGTGCACAAAAATAAAAAATAAAGTTGATGATAAATAAACAACGTGCGAAATTAAATGCATTCTGCCTTCGTTCGTAGTTGTTTCAAATTCAGATTTTAGAATTAAATAAATGAGCGCGTCTTCCTCAAGTGAGAGTATTATAATCAAGTTTCTCAAAAACTACATCCTGAGACACCGTTTTCCGAGACTATTTCTAATTTCCAAGCTGTAAATAAATCTACAACAGAAGGTACTAAATGTTACGAATAAAATTGTTACGATGCACTTCCATAATTGTTAAATATATTGGCCTCTAATTATTTTCTTTTATGTCTTATGGTATTTAATTTTATGTAAATAAATAAACGTAACGTTCTTGTTCATAAGTTGCACTTACTTATTTTCTCATAGAGGGTGATAAAAAGTAGTGTCCACCTCGGTAGCAACACTATTTTCAGCTCGAGTGACGTACTTTGAATCCCTCGCTGCACTCAGGATTTTACTTTAGAAACTCTCGCTACGCTCGGGATTCTACTCTAGAATACTTCGCTCCGCTCTGGATTCAAAAAAACACTCTCGCCTTTAAAATAGTTTTTTGCTCCCTAGGTAAACAATCTACTATTTCTTGCCCATTGCCTCAATAAATCAAACTTGTAGAAATTGTTCACGTGTTGGCACCCACTTTAAAAGAGTGTGCTAAATACTACGCGATGACACTAATCGGTGTAAGCATAATTTCTATTTGTTCTTCAACCAGCAATAACTCAACACTTTTCTAAAATAATTTGCCAAATAGTTTATTTAAAAACGAGATGTGCTCGGTTTTTTACCTTATATTTTCACCCATAAAAATTTGTATGAGTTACGTTTTCCTCCAGTTTTCACGAATTTTACTAGTCTTTGAACCTTATTAATGCTTATTTTTACAAGATTTTTATTAACTTGCAATGTATGTACGGTCGGGTCAAATCTTGCAATTGAATTTTAAAGCAGTTATCCTCAACCAATTAAGATGAAAGCATACACGTTTGGTTTGGATGACAATAATGCAAGGTAAGCTAAAAAAAAAGCATAAAAATGGGCAAAAATATTATGAATGCTGATTATAACCTGTAATTGACGACTATGGAATTCTAGGGCTAAACACTGTATTGTTAAATCTGAATAAATAAATATTATAAATTATATATTAAAAAATCATAGAAGATTTAACAACACTTAATAACGCAAAGGTTAACAAATAAAAGATTTCGTTTACTAAACTTCTAAAATCATTGTTTTCCTACCGCCCTCAATGTCCACTAGATAAATCTATTGTTTCATGTCGTCTCGGTATGTCCGCGCCTTAATTCTTCGCAAAGATAATTTATATGGCGTATCGGCAACTGGGTTAACTAAATACGACCAAACGAGAGATAAAAACATTCGCATCCATCATTTCTTAGTAAATTAATAAACCATTTATATAATTATATTACATACTTATATTATGTGAGCTAACGGTGTTTCCCTTTCGGTTTGTCTATACATGAAGAATACATTAAAGAGAAGCAGATAATTTCCTATGAGTTATGACGGTCTACCTCTATTATGTTAATAATAATGTTCTGTAGAACTAGATACATAAGTGTTTGCTTTTATTACGAGTAGTTATTGGGCCAGAATGTCTCATTATTCATAGATATATTTCAGCCATAAAACTATTTCAAAGTATGTATAATGGCTACTCTCTCTTGAGTCATATAAGAAATGTTATTGTACCTACTTACCTAAATTTGTATTTACAAGCAATTCCTCTTTATTTTATTAACACCTAATGGTTTATTTTGTGCATCAATCAATGCTCTCGTTGATCTACTGTATCTTCGATTTGTGTTACTGAGAGTTATTTTAAATTGTAATTATAGGTCAGTTTAAGTAGCTCTATGACCTTGATAGTGTTTTGATTTATAAATTGTGGGTTTTTGAGAATGCTCTAAAAGTTTGCGTGCCATTTAGTTCTTTTAATAGTTTCCACGCACTAGTGTGGAGTGTGAAGTGTCAGACACGTGTATTTTCGGTGATTTGTCGTGTTTCTTTTAGCGTGTGATATTCATGAATGTATCATGGAAATAACTGTTACTGCTACTCGCAACGATGCGTTGTGCGTCTCTGGAATACTCTTCCACACTCTATACGAGATAGCCTTTCAAGAGAAAGGAGGTTTTCAAGAGAAGAATTATGGAATATTTCCTGTCAACATGACTCATTAATTTATGTATTTACAATTGTATCTAATATTTTGGTTTTACATTATATAAGTATGTATATGCATTGTGTGTTGCACACGTATTTGTTTAGTTTATTTAGTTAGTAAGTACATATTTAAAAATTGTTAAGAGTTTTTAATAAGATTTTGTTGTGCACATGGATGTACTATCCTCAAATGCATATTTCTACGAAACTGAGGTTTGCTGTTAGAGAACCCAACTATGGGTTAAGCTCGCCTTTGTACATAACTGTCCTATTGTATTTGTATATTTTTATGTTTTGTGTACAATAAATAATAAGAATAAGAACGATGTCTATTTCCTATTTATCGTCTCAAGCATTTATTAGAAATGTGTTGCTCCGTTGCATCATCCCAGTCTTGATGATGATGATGGGGACTCCGGGAACAAAGCCAGCCTAGCTTCGTTCAAAAACTCACAAGCTTCCTGGGAGCTTCACAGGCTCATCCAAGTCTTATTCCTATCAGAAAAAAGGTTGTAAACCAACATTTGGAATTGGCACATTGAGAAAATATAAAATAAAACATGAAATAATTATTATAAACGTTTAATAATTATTAAAGCTAATCAATTAAAATTATTTACAACTTATTCCAATCAGTTCCGACATTTGAGTCCCCTTAACAATGTACAATACATTTATATACACTCTTCAATTCTGTTCTCTTCAATATAATATATGGAATAGTCAACAAAAAGGCTGGGAGGTACTAGGCAATCAGAATTAAGAGATGGTCACTCTGAATAATTTGACGTAGCAAAGGCTCGCCTGGATCGTCTACGTAGCCGTAGCGCTCGTAGCACCGTAGCAGGCTACGCGGCGTAGCACAACTGCCTACTGCGCTCCCTGCCTTAGTAATAATTTAGCAAATCAAGGTAAGGCATTCACGTTACAATTTCCCCGCCGCACGATAATTTTGACTAATAAACTTTATAACAATATTATACAATTTCAAATTTACATATTTATATCATAATTTATATTAAGGTTGATAGTCTTCATTTAGCTAATTACATACATTAGAATGTGTGCGGCGGCTTTTCCATCACTTACAACAATATCACACCAGCCAAATCTTTGCTTCATTTTATTTACAACTTTATCATACTATCCATAGTTTATTACTACATCCCTTTTTACAGAATACACGTAGATACTTGTCTTGTATAATATATTTACATTGTTTATCAGACCGTCTCTTAAATCACTCCTCCCAAACATTCAAAATGTCTTTTCACAGCCCTTATTCTATGACTAGAAGATGACTAACGATTAAGTACAAATAATAATTGTATAGCAATACTGTGTAACAAACATTCAAAAATTTTGGTAAAATCTGTAGTTATAATAGAAATTTATAGACTGTAGTTACACTTTTACAATATTTATCAAAATTCAAAAGGTGATGTTATATGTCCTTAATTCACCACTCCTTAGGCCTTAAGTCCAACTGCACAATCCAAATAAAAATATAATTTTATTTTCAAATTATTTTTTGGCTTTCCCGCGTATTGTTTTGGACGTGGTGAAATAGGAGTTATAAAAGTGTATAGCCTACACGTCAAGACTTATTTTAATAATACTGTGAAAAAGTAGAAAACATTAGGCCGATATCAAATTGATATACTACCCGCATAGGAAGGTACACATAGTATACTTATAGCGACAGTCAGGCACCTTATACTGAACATGTGAATTTTCTGAAAGGTACTCATGAGCTTAAAACGTTAATATTAGGTACATAAAATGGCTATAATTTCTATAGATTTTTCCGTTTAAACATCAACATGCAATTGACATAGTACGGCTTTTCTGATCTTATTATTAAACATTCATATGAGTATTCAATTACTGAGTTAATAAAAGTTCATAATTCTTAGTTACAAGTAAGTAATATTTTCACCAATCAGTTGATAAATATTAGCAGATCTTTGGCACATCCATACCTGAAGAGAAACACTTCATCGTGCTTTCCAATAATCTAGCATTTATTGTCAAAATTTCTACTTAAACATCGAAAATTCATAAAACTGATTCACTTGATGTTTTGACACAATGCTCATACATTTTAATAGAAGCTCTCATGTGCACTTTTTATATGCACATAATAATATTGACTAGTGTATCTGGTCTTTGCTGAGATAGTCCACGAGCTCCACACAATCAGCGGCACTTCTGTCACTGTTTATATGATGGTTGCGGACAGCGGGCCCGGGGGGGCGAAGCGGGCGGACACGGGCAGGCAAGCGAGCCACAGGCCGCCGGCGCCGAGACATCAGCGCGCGCGGTGCGCGGGCGCGGCTGCCGGTCAGGGGGCCGCCGCGGCCAGCGGTGGGCGCGTAGGGGCGGGCACGCGCGGGCACGCCACCATCGAGCCGCTGCGGTTCGTCTGGCTATTGCCACCACCGCCTGGAATAACAAAGAGTTAGGATTTTAGTTTGGTTTCACATCACAGTATCATCAATAATATTATGTATAACTCTGTTGATACACAATCACGAAAGCTTGGCTCTAATAGCGAATAATCAAGAGCGCTAATTGACGTATCAAAACGTAATGAAGGAATAATACGAACGGAATGATCAAACAGGAAATTTTGTTTACCTATTAGGGAGCCGAGCATCTTCGTGACGGAGAACTTGCGCGTGCGCTGCGGAGTGCGCACTTCAGCGAGGAGGCGGTCTACGCATCGGTAGAGGTCACCGGAGTTGTCGGCGACGCTGGCCTCGCTGAAAGAGGCCCCGTGTGCGGCACTGATGGCCTGGCCCTCTTTGGTGGTAACCTGCAGACAAAGAAAATAGGGTTGAGAAAGGTTAAAGGATACAGAAATTTGTAAACATCGTGAGAAAGGCGATCTGAGGGATCCTACCTTTTTCCCTAAATATTCGGCTTTTACACGAGAGCTACTCGGGGCCCTAAATATCTAGGACAGATTGCGTCACCGTGAGTTATTTTTATCTAATCGACGTTAAGGCTCCTAACGACCAAATCGGAATATCGGATAATGTCGAAGTTGTTGTTACTGAATAATTAATTCAAAGTAAACTTTATAAAGCTGTTTATATTGCGTAAATTGTGTAAACAAAATGAAACAAGGTCAGGTTCTGTACTTAGTTTGAGTACTTTTATTTAAATATCTATCGGCTTTCAAATAATTATCGAGTTTATTTTATCTTTTAGACTATCACTAGGGAACTGTAAGCTAAACAAAGTCTATACTAATGAATTTCTATATGTATGTTATTGCAGAATTTATTTCCTAAAAGGAAAGCCTTACATCAACCTACCAAGAAAGAATAAGGATGTTGTGTAAGCATGTGGAAGCCAGGCTTACGTAAATAATAGCTTGGTTTTCAATTTTCATTAATATGGATTCGTATCAGTTTTCAGTGTGCCATTCTAGAGATAGATAAAAACCAACATACATTTTCTTTTATATAAGTTTCTGTGTATACTTAGCTTCCATGCGAGTGTCTCGTTATATTCATGACAAAAGCGGTCTGTTATGTCAGGTGTACGTGTATTTTCCATAGAATGCGAGCTCAAAAGATTCAATGGTGATAGACTAGCCTGTCGCGCGTCTTTGTTCTTCGGATGACAACTTCGAAACTTCATAAACACGGGCTGTCGTGTTGAGTAGTTCCTCTTTGTGATAATGTCAAAGAGGAAAATTTTCCACGTGTAGCTCGCAATGAAGCAAATCGATGCTGTGGTAGGGATTATTGTTAAAAGTTAAACTGTATTCTATCTTAGTCACGGCAGCGATCTAAAACTAGATATTCTAAACAAAGTTAAGGAAGCGTGTCAATCATACAGTCTAATAATAATGTTCGTTGTTATGTAATAGAATTGTAATCCTGACAGTGATCCCACATATCGGCTGACATCTTGTTGAAAGGTTAAGGACGATACCGTCAAATATCTGGAAATAACTGAAGCGTAGAAAGGAGGTCCTATTCAGCGTTTGATTTGTAGTTCGGTGTTATTCGAGATTGTCTATTATTCCGTATTTATACAATCAGAGAGATTTACGACAGCTGATATTTTTAAATAAAGAATAGAAAATAAAGAAATGTTTTTCGGTACACTTGCACTTGAGTCGTAAGTTCTCAATTTGTTAGCAATGCTTTATTGATTCTCGTGAAGAGTTTTAGACACCTACACTTTCAGAGGGTATTTAAGACTTTTCATATTAGCAAATATGTGCAATATTGCATATTTATTTAAAGCGACATTATTTGACTGAGTCGCGTCGCAGACGAAGTGCGAACGTGACTGTAAACGAGACGAAACGACCGGACGAACGTAATATTAAAAGTGCGCGGTATACACCTAATATTTTCAATTATGCGTCCCAAGCTAAACACGTTTACAGTCTGAAATACGTGATAGTTGAGTAAATTTACATGTGTACGTAATCGTGTGCGAATTATGAGCATACAGAAGCACTAGTTTGAAAGCTTGTGGTAACTTTATCGAATTGGGTTGTTATTTGTTAGCTACTAACCTGTCTCAAGTGGTCTAGGTCTGTTTTGTTGCCGAGGAGTGCGAGCGGCATGGGCGCCGCGGCGCCGCCTGGGCCATGCGCAGGGCTGCCCCCTGTCGGCGCGCGCTTCAAGGCACTCAACACCTCGGTAGCGTACTCGAAGCTGCTGCGATCCGTCACCGCGTACACCAGCAGACAGGCGTCGGCCCATTGAATCTAGAACAAGGAACAACAACAACATTAAAAAGTGCCAAGTGTTGTTTAAATTAGCGTGACATGATAATAGCAAATGCTAGATGACGGAAGTATGTGAAAGTGTTGTCTGAAAGGTTTATCTATGTCATGTACCTACTACGTTATATTCGTGAATATTCGAAAGAGGTGTAATAAATCGATATAATTTAAAGTCGATCGTTACGGAAAGTTTTAATGGGTCACATCTGTGGACGTTATTAACGTTTGATGGCTAATTAAACCGCCTATTTTCGCGTTTGTGACTTCGAGTTTTCATCTTTGGTCTATTTAAAAATAATAGACGACAGCCTTTTAAGTTTCAACGACTCATAATTCCAGTCTCATAACCATGAAAATGCGTCACGCAAAAGGTTAAAAAAGGTGGACATAAAATCATTTTTGGAGCAAAGTTTAGACGAAACAGAACAAAGCTGTTTACTTTGGCAAAGCGGTTTTTAAGTCTTCATTAAACAAATTAATTTAAGCTTACAGCTTAGTACAAAAGAGACTAGACGAAGAAGAATGTGTTTAATTAATGCGTCTTCAGACTTTCAGAGCCAAGATTCCGGCTTAAAATTAGCCTTGCGAGAGATTCACGGGCGCTCCCACGCGCAGTGCCACCGCGCCACGGCGGGACACAGCCCACGTCGTATGGCTATGGACACTCATTGTTGTTGATATACCCGCAGAAAACTGTTTACATGTATCGGACGAAACAGTGAAATCATGAAACAGGAAGTTCATTATTGACGTCAAGAACTTATCAACCTATACAAATCGTGGGAGTTTGGTTTAAATCAAACGTATTAACAGAAGACTAGAGTAAGCCAAGAAGCTTAACGGTAGTCAACTCAGCTGGCATTTCAGCATTTTTTGTTTAATTTAATTAGTTTACCACGTTTTATGGTTTCAATTCACGAAGATTTTTGTGTGGTTAGGAAAAGTTTTAATTGAAATGTAGTAGTAAGGATGCCGACAAGGACAAATTTTATTGATTTTTCAACTATTTCTTAAACATCAATATTATATTCCCTGCCAGAGTCTGTATTTCCTGATAGCTACAACCTGGTAGTCTTAAGTCAAGAGTGAATTTCTTCTAGGTAAGCGTGCTACATCGTCGACCACATCATCGCTTACAATCAGGTGAGATTGTGGTCAAGCGCGAGCCTATCAGTAATAATAAAAAAAAAATGTTAAATATTTTATTATCTACTTGTAATTTTGCAGTTTGCTTAGTTCTTTATGATTTTTTTCAGCAAATTATGCAAATTATTTTATTTTACCGACTGTGATAGTTGTTAAGCCAACAAGTCCTCCTACATACATGGTTGTCCGAACCGAATCTCGTCCATTCACGCTCCGCCCACAATCAAAACTACTTTTACGATTGGCAAGACGCCTTGCTTATTTTCTTAAAGCTGGGTCTTTTCAACAACAGCTCAAAATAACCATTTTTTAAGGATGTCTAGAGCAATATTTGTGTAAACTTCAGAAGGAGTTCTAGTTTAGTCGGTCGTCGTTCGAGTTTCAAAAATATTAAACTGACAATCACTACTTTCGCTGGTGGAACTGCTATTCATCATCGTCATTCTACTAATGTTCCCACTGCTGGGACACAGGCCTCCTCTCCGTGAGAGGGAACTGCTATTAATAATGGGAAATATGTAAACACGATGAGTCATATGTGTGCAGGTCACCGGAGCATTCCTGGAGCTGCTCCATGCCACCAGTGAGGTATTATTTGAGACATTAACCCAGTTGCCGGTAAATAAAGCGTTTCCAGTCTACCGGTAATCGCGTTGTGTTTGCGGAAGGGTATTTACCGCTGTGTTGCCACGCTTTGATGTATTGTCGGAAATTAACGCGACGGTGTCTAAATTCACGTTTTCATGGTTTTAAATTACCGTGAAGTATTTATTTCCTTTGCGGTTGTTTATTTAATAATTATATTGAAAGTGTTTGAGGCTTTTGGTCTGCTTGTAAGAGAAGCTTGTAACTTCCGGATTACGCATTCAAAAGTAAATCTGGACTGTAAGTAGTAAAATATTACAATCGAGTTAAAAGCATACAGGAATTCAGTTAAAATTGCTACAAAAATGTGGCCTTGTTACGAAACACTCGACATCCTTAATCTCGGTGATTTGTGTACTTGTTTATTGTTTAGAAACTAAAGGCCGGTCGGTTGTTTAGGTTATACGTACTTTAATTCAGTGAAGGTGAAGATTTGTGGGCACTACGCAAGGTCCCGGGGTATTAACCTATTCATATACTGATGGCTACTGGTCCATCCTTAGTGCATGTGTTATTTTTGGGTACCTTTGATATTGTGTTTACTGTACTTTGGTCAAAGCGAAGGTTAAAGTTTACGATAGCCCGTGTTATGATCACCATCATAAAATTATGCTAGTTTTAGTGGTAGAGGGTCAATAACTACGTAGGTATGTAAATATTCTTGAGATCATACGCACAATTCGAAAATATTTTATGAGGTTTGTAAGTATTCTATAACAAAGTTAGCCCTGAAGATAAATAGAGACTTTGAAAGCGAATAAAACACGTGAGTAAGATATTTATTTACCTGTTCAGCTGGGAATTTATCTGAATTGGATCCGGATACATCTATAACTTCTAGTTCCACTGGAGTGCCGTTGATAGGCACCGTTTGTCTGTACAGGAGATCTGAAACGAAGTCATAAAATAAGCTTCTTGAAGGATACACTACGCAGTGTTTTCTTGTGATATATGGGGTATGCAACCAACCTGTGTTTGAATGATATTCGCCAATGTATCGCCGGGTTAAATAGCGGACGATGAGAGCTGTAACAATACAAAATAAATTGTTAATAATGCAAATATTTTTTTCTATAAATTATACATTTTCTACGAGAACAACTAAGATTTGTTTGACAATAGGAATATTTGCAACTGTTTATAGTTGGTACGTTAGATATTCTGATGTTGGAAAAACAGAAATTCAGTCGCAGTTTCTTGGTACTACGTCTGTGAGTGGTACCAAATGTGTTTAACACATTGATGTATTAGTACAACATGCTAGTGTTACATCACCAAGGAGAATAGGTCAGTGGGCTGTTGCCCAGCTCGGCTTATGTAACGCAACTAGGTCGGAGACCTGAACACTGAACATATTCGGTCAAGGTACTCTAATTGAAGTTTTGTTTATTGTTTCTTCAGTATCAATAGGTACTCGATCTTCGCTTTGGGACGTTTTTGCAACAAAAGCTTCGCGGTTCAAATGGGATCAAATAAATAAACTGATGTTTTCATTCGAAAGTGTGTTGTAATTTGAATCGTTTTCTTTACCACTCAATTCTACTGGAAATATTAGGTTCCCCACAATTTATTTAATATTGAAAATAAGAAAGTAAAATATTAAGTTTCACGCAAGTAAGCGGAAAAATATCGAAATTATGATCTCGCGAAATACGAAATCCATCAAATGTTGACAGGCACTCTCAAATAACTGGGTCGCTAGAATTAAATCAAATGATAGGGAAATTTCCGAAACATTTTTTTGCCGAAAAATTTTCCTGTCCCAAAAAAATAAGTTTTTACTGTCGCTCTCCTCTATAAAAATGTTACATAGTGTGTGTTTTGTTGGATGTTATATTTGCTTACCGGACTTGCCAACTCGAGAGCTGCCAATGACAGCTATGCGTACGCGCGGCATACTGGCACGCTCGTCCTTCATACTTGGGGATTTGCGTCTTAACTGAAACAATACAAAAATAATTAATAACAAAACGTTTAAAGCAAACAACTTGAAGCATGAACGGTACACGAGTCCAGGGCGTTGTAGTTGTTCAACAACTTCCTAACAAAATACAACTAACAAAGTTAATATTTGTTCTCGTTCTAACATCAACCCTGTTATTACGTTTTCCCTCGAGATAACCCTTATCCTACAAAAACTGGTGTTAATGATCATTTGAGTCGGTTCCAGCGCTAAATCACGGCGAGATAAGCGCACGCGGCGGCGGCGGATTGTTGGCGCGCTTTGGTTTCATTCATTCTGACGCTTTGCGCTCCCTCTGACGTCCGCAGCTAATGACCGATGAAGCGCGTCAGAAGCCAACACTTGTTTAAGATTAGATTAGATTTCATGCAAGATTTACAAAGTATTCCTTTGAGTCATTCTTGCCGTCAATTACACAGATGGTCACTGACATCTGAAAAATGACAGGAAACATTGTTTTGAACAGCTCTGTTATACAACACTGAATTCTAATAAATGCCAAAGATTTCGGTTGGCCGGTAAACAAAAGAATGGTCGGTAAATAAAAGGAAAAATACATTTTGCGGCTTTTACCGACCTTCGTTTATTTGTTGACCTTGAGAAACAAAATACAGACTTTTGATTAAATAGAAATGCGACTCAGACATAAGTTTTTTATTTGTTATGGAAGGTTAAAAGGGAACTGCGTACAAAAACGCCATTAGTGCGACATGTAGATATATTCTGAAATATTTATAGCTCGGGTACGCCGCTATGCGTCAGCGGCTGCCCACAACTGGTTGAATAACCCTAGAACACATCGCGATGTCCATTCAATCGTGCTTTGTTGACAACAATACGGATTTCAAAACAAAAACATACGCCTATTAGTTACATAAATTCATCGCAAATATCTTTTGATACGCGTTCTTTGTTGATTATTATTTTTAGATCGAATTATAAACATTGGAGATTTTCAAAAATATTCTTATTTACAATTTGGCATGAAACTGCATTTGAAAGAGTTTATTTCGAGTTGGATTGCTTACAGCTTTTTATTAAAAGTACCTATAGTGAATTTTTACACACGCAGTGTACCTAAATGTAACACATGAGTTTCTGGAGTGTAGATGAGCGAAGAGCAGGTGTTATCAACATCAGAGGTATCTATGATAGGTATCGTAAACAAAACGCGTGACGTAGCATGCAGCATTGAATAAAGTACACAATCAACAAGCACTTGGCGGTTGATGTAATGTTTGTGACGCCTGCCGCCTCCCCGACCACGTTTAAAGCTTACGAATACTTACGATTGTTTACATTGTCATTTTCCTCGAGCTTATATAACTTTATTTTTATAAAAACAAAACTGTTGGACCTGACACAATTTTAATGTAAAAATAATGTAGTATTTGGTACAATAACAACAGTGTTTTGTATTCGTGAACTCTTTTTACGGCAATTTCGATATTTTTTGCTTTCTATTAAGCCATATACTTTGATTACTTATTATACTTATTTTATTTATCAGTAGGCTCGCGTTTGACCACTATCTCGCCTGATGGTAAGTGATGATGTGGTCGACGGTGAAGCACGCTTGCCTAGAAGTAACCTATTCACTTTTAAAGACCCCAAGGTTGTAGCTATCAGGAAACAAAGACTCCGGCAGGGAATTCCACTCCTTAGCTGTGCGTACAATGAAAGTATTTAAGATTTCTGTATTATAATGAGCTTTAATGTGATTAACTGAGATGATCTGCACTGAAAACTCACCAAGCATAGTGTTCTCACTCGTTGAGTTCTTTTATATTCTAATATTGTTTTTATTAATGAAAGTACATAAATTTTACGTTATATCAAAAGAAATTGCAACGCCACGTGAAAAGAAGAAGCCCACGCGGTGGAAAACGTGGCATTTTACATTTTTGATACCCCACTCAGATTAATGTATCTGTGGCGACAAACGTCGCCATCTTTATTTACGTTTGGCGCCGAATAAAATCGTTTAGTCGCGCCGCGGTGCCAAAAGAAATATCAAGTTTTAAATTAACTTTCCGTGTTATATAAATAATTTCAGTAGGTACTTATTATATAAAAATAATTGGGATGTGTGACGTTGCAGGAATTTATAATATGGAAACTAATTTTAAGTTTGCACCAGTTAAAATAAAAGTAATTTCTGGCAAAAAGCGTTCGTTGCGCTCTAAAAACGTACGAGAGGAAGATCCATCAACATTTTTTAAGGCGACCGTGAAAAACTTGAGTAGAAAACAAAATATGTAATAAATACCAGTCATCAATTCAATAAGGTAGAAAATAAGCCATTGTCCAGTTTATCGGTAATACCACGTTCATTTTAAGTTGCGATAAAACGTGAGTGTTGCCAAATTATGAATTAGGCTGGTTGCTGGTCGCGTGAACTTGTTACCACGTTGATAAGGTGTTGCAATAATACCGATGTATTTATACGCAAAAAGTTATGAGTTTTATCAAAAAAGGCTTTACGTGGGCGAGTGTTTGGTGTCGTTGTTTAGTTTCGAACAGTATGGAAAATTGGTATCAGTTCCGTCTCTTTGTTTTCGCCCACTAGGCTCTGAAGGTCTCTAATATTGGTTAACAATGTTATTTTTATTGTGCTTTTATTACTAGACACTTTTTCTCGAGCGAAAGGTTTTATGAAGTACATTTACTTGGCAACGATTGAGAAAGAAAAACACACAATAACATGGTAATCTGCAGTATCAGAAATCTCTCTACAGATAAAATGTTGCACGTCTTTGAGGACTACAATAAAATCTTCTTTCAATAGCGAAACTGTTAAAACCGCAATCCTCTTACAACCATTTCCTACAACTCCCACGGGTCTCAATAGAGAGCTATTTATAAACGGGGAAAATCTTTTGTATCACTAAGCAACTTCTATTAATTCACAAATTTCAGTGTGAAAACGTAGACAATCAATTTAGAAAGTGGCTAGAGTGGGTGCCTGCCCACGTGCTGATCCTTACCCTGCAGGCTTTCATGCAAACGTGTGGGTTGTAACGCTAACAGACAGAAACATCACGTTCCTAAGCTACATAGTTAAATTTCATAAACGTTTAATCTGTTATCTGTTATAGTGGTTTTGATCCGCAATGCCGAAAAGCGAAGAAAAACCAAGTAATTTCCATTTGGCTAAAATAATATTTGAAGGATGTAAAAAAGCTTTCGCATGCTCATAAATCATGAAGGACCTTGCGACTTGATCCAGCACCACCCCCATCTAACATAACACATTTACAGGAGTCCTTGAGATGGAGTAGGGCCCTTTGGCCTTCGCCGCCAAATGGTGCGTGTACCGGTATCAATACAAGGTCGCGCCCGCGGGACCTGCCCAAAGGACATGACCTTGGAAGCAAATCGCCGCATCACGAGGATTACGGCTATTAATTTCCCTGTTAGAAGGTGTCTGCCAAGGACCCTTCAGCTGTTGACAATGATGTCGACTATGATTAATAGCTTCGCTGCTTCGAAACAAGATATTGAAGAGCAATTGTGATTTGTATACGTGAAGGCCGAGTCCTTGGCAGTAGAGACGCTTGTGTTGGGTAACCGCAGAAGGACGTATCTCCACACGTGCGTGATGGCGGCGCTCTCAAGTACGTTACATATTCTATTACACAATTGCTTCAGTGTATTATTTCACGGCAGAAAAGTAACAAAAATTATGTGTTCACATTCTAGTTCAGTTATGTGTTTATTACAAACAGACCTAATTTTTGCACATAAAAGTAAAGAGCTGTTGTTTCTGCCACAAAGCTGGGCATTTAGTTTTATGATTTGATTGGCCACTTCGAGGTATATCAGGCAGCAACAACAAACAACTCGATAATAAACCTAGTGAACGAGTTTCAGCTCAAATACCAGTTCATGACTCAAATTATTTATTCATTGTTCTCGTTCTTGGCAAGTCCTGAGTACCTGAGTAGCTGGATACTTTAGGGAATGTTAATGAGACGTTCAGAATTATGCGAGTCGAAAGTGCTCTATTTATACGCGCAGGTATATAGGTGAAAACTTTAGCCAAACTTTGTAATCTAGAGCAGATTCATTCGTAAGATCCCATTGAGTCATAACGAGCACTTTACTTTAGTCTGGTAAGTCTGCTCGGGTTATCTAGCCTACAATCAAATGAGATAATGTCAAAACCAAGTCCTATATTTTATGAAAATATTTTGCTCTTTGATATTTTCATGACCGAGTTCTTGAAATAGGAGAGGAATATTTCCAGTGAGATAACATCATTTCCGTAAGGAATGAGTACCACTCTACGTTCTGTAACTATTTTGTAATGTTATTATATTTACAATGTTTGCTAGCAATATTGTGCAGGTCATATAAAATAAAATAATTAGCACAATTGCTATGTTTATGGTTGTTGTCACTGAAATATACTATCCTAATTATTTTATCTCCACACGTGCGTATACGAATATAGTAATAAAATATAGTGCAGAATACTTTATGAATAATACGAAAAGTTATTAAGGCACCGATTCCCTTGAGTAGCTGAATTTAAAATGAGAATGACGTCTAAACGGCTAGTCGTAATTTATTGGAAAAAATATATGTTATATTATACCATTTTCTTAATCATTTCATCCGAGCAAATTATATATATATATATACACTATAACATAGTGTAATTAATTTGTAAAGTTATGTCTAAAATGGACAAAAACACGACAATCGCACCAAAACCGCTGGGTATATTTTAATGAAATCGACACCATATCAAAGACAATTTAATTATCTACATTTTGATCTGAAGCTTTTTTTCTAAAGTAATAAGGAAAGTACAAAAAACTACAAAATTTTGGGTCGCATGGGTGTGAAACGAGTGCGCGTTTTGTTCCCTCAAGGTCGTTGGCGTTAGTCGTCGTCTTAAAAAAAACTTGCTACGCCGTAGCACAATCCAGCTACGGCGTAGCACGTCGTAGCAAAAATGTTGTACCTCTAACCGATTGCAAGAGTAACATTGTTTATTACAAGCAATTATTTGCTGCCTCGAGGTTCGACAGTTACCGATCGTATTCAGTGTTTATGTCTGCAATGCTCTGTTTGTCTCCTAATGAGGCCATTGACTTCTCTATGTCGTTGCTTCGAAGGTTCGATATACCTGGAGGAACTCGGCCAAATAGATTTGATTGCTCGTTAAAACAAGTACCCATGAATGTTTTAGGATTTAATTAAGTAATTCTTGTGTTTTTATGGTACAAAAATAGCTTGAAAAATACAAAAAAAAAAGGTTTTTCTTTAGAAGTCAGTTAATTTTTTTGTGAAAAGTTTTGTTTCTTTCTTTTTAGTTTTAGTATTCTATCACTAAAAAGTAAGCAATTTCTATAGTAAAGTACCTAAAGGATTGACAAAATACCCATAGTACATTTGTGCTGTTTGTCGCTAAAGAGTTCGGTTATATGTTTCATTTCTTGAAAACTGCTGAACCGATTTTGATGAAACTTGCATTGTACCCTAAGTTGAGAGATACTTAATCCAATAAATAAATGATAATGATAAATGATAAACACACATGTTTAGTAGCCCATATAGATAAATATAATGCAATTCCAACAATATTACATATATATTACCTCCTGAAAGGCCAAGTGCGCAGTACCCATAACCGGCGTGTGTGTATGACTAGATGTATGAATGTGTGTGAAGCAAAAGAAGTATGTAAGGATCGTAGCAGGTGGCGTTCTGTAGTTTCTGCCTACCCCCATGGGAAAAAGGCGTGAGTTTATGTATGTATGTATATATATTACCTCCTTTTTTTGAAGTCGGTAAAAAAAGGTAATATCTACTGAATATTTGCAATAAGATCTCGCCGGAGCTTCGTCATTTACGCCGAAAGGTAGGTCAAATTCCTGAATAAAATTCCATTCAAACAAATAAAAATAGCCGAGTAGTTGCGCTGCGAGAATACGAATCAATTGTTTTTGGTGTTGAAATAAACAGATCGATTGCTGACTTACACGTGTGCCCCACCACCCCACCACCCCCCACAACCTCCGAGCTATTGTTTTATAATTAGCAACATTGTGATTTCACTGTTTTGACGTTAAATTGTACGAAACAACAAGTCATTTAAGGTCGATCATTGAACTGCAAAAACACGGGAAAAATCAAAGCGACTTTGGTCTGCAGTCAAACAAACCGCAGTACAAGAAGATGAAAATAAAATTTGCTATTTTCCTTTGTCCATAAAAGTTTGGAGGACTTTTTGATCAATCATGAAATTACTCTCAAACAATATATCCGACTTACTGACTAAATGTCCTATCCCTAGATGGGGCAGAAGGCGTCAACAGAAGATCTCCAATGCGAACGGTTTGACGCTTCACGAAACAATAAGACCTAACTTATTTCACGCAGCTTTTCCTGCTTTATCTTGTGTAATGATGTAGCATGTTCGTGTTCACTGTAACACGTACGGCCCCAGGATCTCGGTGACCCTCCCGTGACCCGCCCTGCAGTGACCGGGTCATCTAGCTGGGTGCCTCGCTTACCTGAGCGGAGAGCTGAGATCTAACCTAACCTAAACTATATTAAATTTCAAGGAATTTTCATTTTGAAAAGGTGAACTTAACAAAGAGACCGCATTTTCAAACTATGTGCAAAGTAGGTGCTTATCTTGCTTGCTTAAATTAAATAGTTCACTTGATATGTACCTAATATTATATTAAAAAAACCGGCCAAGTGCGAGTCGGACTCGCGCACGAAGGGTTCCGTACCATTATCGCAGAAAACGGCACAAAAATCACGTTTGTTGTATGGGTAAATATTAATTTTATTCTGTTTTTAGTATTTGTTGTTATAGCGGCAATAGAAATACATCATCTGTGAAACAGTTTCAACTGTCTAGCTATCACGGTTCATGAGATACAGCCTGGTGACAGACAGACAGACAGACAGACAGACAGACAGACAGACGGACCGCGGAGTCTTAGTAATAGGGTCCCGTTTTTACCCTTTGGGTACGGAACCCTAAAAAAGGGAAGATTGTTTGATAAAGAAGATTACCTGTAGAAGTACTAATCCGTTATAGAAAATTAACTGAAAGAAAGCTAAACTATTGTTGTAAGCTACTTTATATCCTGGAAAAAAAATACATGGTGTGAGATGGCTACTGGTGTGAATCGAGAAAAAACTAGTTAAATAATGAATTAATACTAACTATTTGTAGCATTTGGAACCCGGGACACCAGCACCGCTGGAAACGTGCCGCTTTTTTGCGTTAGGTGTATCTACCTATTCGCTACCGAACCCTTTTTTGTTCCAAATAAAGGTTACACGTGCCTCGAATAGTTCCGATGTTACAACTAATAGCTGCAGCGACACGTGTCGGATCAACGCACAACTTGTTTCACTCATGTTTTATGTATGGGCGCAATGCGTTAGTCAACATGTCTACTCAAAAGTGACACTTCCAGCATAGCCATTTTTGACTCTCGCCACACTGGGCTGTATTGGAAAAACTAAATAACTGTAAAGGATATTACCCATCGTTGTTTAAAATACAACGCCCATCCTGCATACAAATTGAATAATCCAACAATATAATATCGAATATTACAATAATATTTATTCATATTCGAGAGAAACATAAACATTTTTGTATATTTGAAGCTGTTTGCTTGTTTGAACATAGACTTTGTAGCTTTATGATATACTAAATTCTACTATTTCCAATATTTTAAACAAAATGCGTTTATTGTTCGATAGTTTTCTAGAACAATCTTATGACATGATTGACCTTTCGCGTATGAACGATGTCAGTGCTCTTTAAATGCGTAGAGTGGTCGGATTTTTGAGAATAAATAACTATTTATATTTATAAACTTAGTAAAACCCTGCAGAGCGCAATTGCGCCGTAATCCGTCTGCACCAATACTAATAGATTTACGACTGAAGCGTTCCTCTGGTAGGTACGTCGGTAGGAAAGTTTCAATGTTGTTCCATATTCGCTGCCGTCCTCACCTGGCGCGCACTTTGCCAAAACTTGGAATCAAACTAATCTACCCACTAATCTGAACCTTATCTTTAAATCAATAAGGTGACAGATTTATTTAATTTAAGGCAACAAATATATTAACATATATACAATTGAAAAACTAAAAAAAAACAAGCTTATAGACATACAAAAGGGAGAGGGAAAAGGACTTATTGTGCATCAAAAATTTCGTCTACATGGATGTCGATGGGAAAAGTACCCAGAAAGCTAGAAGCATTGCCACGTTGGATGGCAATGCTGATTGTTTGGCCGAAGAAAAGGCCAGCCCTCTGGTCACGTGAAGAGTCGACGAGCTTTGTGCTAATGTCTCTAAGAACTCGATGTGCACTCATATCACATGGACCTAATGTTTCAATCCCAAACGGCTCAAACATATAACTAAATATTTGCGCCGTTTGAGGTTTTCTGCACCAGCAGCAGCCGCTCCAGCACAGCCCGCCGTGCTAAGAAGATGGGATGGCGCAAGGGTGTCGACACATGTTGCATCCCATACCAACGGCCTATCCACCTTCGAAGGCATTATAATATAATTAATAATATCAATTAGTTTGATATTATATCCTCTGATTACACCTAGGTTTGGGCCAAGTTACCGATCACCTGCTCCCCGATCCTTTGATGATTTATTTACTATGTTTATGCTTTGATTATTTACGAGTATTGCTTCACTGAAGTGCTTCCATTATTTTCAACACGTGTAACAAATCAATCAACGTTAAATTAAAACCTTTTACGCGTTCATCATTTACTAGAAACAACAAATCACTGATAATGATGTTTTAAAAGCATTATGTGATATACCGTGCTTCATTTGTACTGAAAGAGTAAAATATAGTGTAACCAATTTTCTTTTATGACTAGTTAAAGTGGTTTAATTCGATAAGCTTTTAAAAGTATCTATCGGTAGTCCCTTGAAATTCTGCAGGTGGAACAGTATTTCCCGAGTGCTAATAGCATGTTTTATACATGTTGTGGAAAAATACTACAAATCCCACATGTACTCAACGAGAACTGTATATATTATCATATACAAAGAAGTCTGTTGCTACGTGTTTCTGATTACGTTGGGGAAGGCGTGATCAAATTATGCCGGATTTTATTGTAAAATTCCACGTTGCAGAGCATAGATATTACTGAATTATTTAAAGATTTCCATTACTTTATTTCCGAAAACACACGTAGGTATGCGGCGCGTGCGGCGTGCGCTAGCTACCTATGTAGGCGAAGGACGACATTACAAAAATGATGAAGCGGTACTCGAAATTCCTCATTAGCCCATTTTAAATTTTGACAGTAAATGCAACTCGCTAAAGATTGTGCAACTTTCATAACTGGGTTAAAAGTCGTATTGTTAAAACGATAACTGGGTCAAGTTTAGTCAAAACGGTAATGCGTTATCTCCGATTCATTTGTTTTCTTCTTTACTGTACCGCGCTTGAATAAATAAACTTTTTCGTTTAACATTGAACTTTTCTGTATGTTAACAATAACGGTTTCGCAAGTGATCGTTACAGCTGCTACCGTTTACATTGAACAAAATATTATTGGGTCAAGTACAGCAACAGTTTGGGCATTATCGTTGCAACATTGTATTAACGATGTACGCGGAGGTTTTTCTAATCAGATCAATGTCTTCATTGATCTGTTTTTCTAAAGAAAACTGTAAGCAGATTTGCATTTAGATTCAGCACGTGCCGACTACTCAAAGCCTCAGATCAGTCTTGATTCATAACTTTTCCACATTACATCAAGCTTTCCACGAGACGTGTTAATGGTAAACCTCTCATTCACGTGAGAATGAGCGATAGTGAATGCTGACGTTAGTTAGACATGCTAAATATTTGTGTTCGCATGTGCCTACGTAAAGATGAACCATAATTATATTTGGACTTTAAGAGTTGAGAGCATCATCATATCGTTCAAAATACTTGGCAATGTCGAGTACGGAATCGATCAAATTCGACCGGATATGTGCAGTCTCCCTTCGTCTTTATTAAGGCGACTTTGACCTAAGGAAACGGGATGTCAGCTGTATAAACTTAATTTACATATTGTGACACATAATAATTGGGAAAATTACTACGTCCAATTACCGTTTGAAGTGGACATGTGTATTTAGTCTGGGATTAAACACAATGGAAATTAACGGTTCCCGTTCCAAATTGGATGGCAACTGGTTGGGCCAGTATGTTAAATTGGCTTGCCAGCTCTTTTTCAAGGTTGTGTTATGACGAGCCAATTACTGGACTCGGAAAAATTCACAGGGCAATGGAAGGCTCCGGGTTTGTTAATTATGATGAATTTAATTACACGGTTTCACCGAATAATCCTATCCTTTATCATATGTATACCTATGTGAGTTTTTCTAGAATCGTAAATGTTTTCAAGTAATTATTATTTTCAGTAACATCATTTCTGTATCCAGCCTAAAAATACAACCTCCGCTCGTGTTAATAGGTACTTACCTTTCTAGTCACAATAAAAGCTTTGATGATACGAAAATAATGTTAAGTATTTGTGATATCTTTCACAATGGGTAGAATGGTTCAGTTTATCCATTCACGAATCTGTAGTAATCGAATAAATTGAATGAAGCCGACGTCCTTTTTACTGAAATGTATTCGTGGGAATATGCGCTTTTGTCAAGGAAAACTTATGATACGTCTTCTTCGTGAAATAGTTGCACATGGAGTATGCTGTGCTGAGGATGTATAAGTTTTGTTAATAGTGTTCAAATTTTAAATACTAAAAGGCAATGTCATCAGCCTTTTAGTGTCCTCACTGCTGGGACACAGGCCTCCTCTCTGTGAGAGAGGGCAATGGGCCTTAATCCACCACGCGGGTCCAGTGCGGGTTGGTGGATGTCACATGTCTTCGAATTTTTGGTTCTAAGACATACCGGTATGCCGGTTTCCTGCCGATGTTTTGCTTCACCGTTTTAGAGCAATCAATCTGCCTAGCCTTTACCCAACTATGTTGGGGTCGGCTTCCAGTCTAACCGGATTCAGCAGTACCAATGTTTTACATGGAGCGACTGCCTATCTTACCTCCACAACCCAGTAACTGTACCCCTTGGCTAGACTGGTTTCAGATCTCAAGCTTCTGACTTCTCGTAACGACTGTAAAAGATCTTCAAATGACAGCCGGGACCAACGGCTTAACGTGCTTTCTGAGGCACGGAGGAAACTCGGTATGTTAAAAATGGTCACTCATCCACGGACCGACCTCGTCAAGCGTTGCTTAACCTTGATGATCGACCCGTGCAGCTGTTATTTTTTAGCCACGAGCTCCTTAACCGTTTTAGAGCCGTGATGATGAATTAATTTACACAAAGTAAAGCGGCTGCCTGGGTTCGAACCCACTACACGTAAGTTGGGGTCGTCACCACTGGGCCACCACTGGCACCAAAGGAAATGTAATTAAAATAATGTATATGGTTTCGAGCAATCTTACTAATATTACTACTTACTAGCATTTATACTAATTCAACGGGACTTAGTGGATTTTGACAAAACTTGGGTAAAGACATAAGATCCTTTTCAACTCGGTATTACGTGCCCCATAATTTTCATTTTACACACAGGCGAAGCCGCTTGAAAATGCTAGTATGTAATCAATGTCTCTTTGCAATAATTCTACCAAAGGATTTCAATATTGCATATAACTTATTCGCCTTTGATAAATTTATTGAACTGCAGTAAAGTCCAATATCAATTCTACAGCTCTTTCATATTGCAGATAATTGATTACTTTCCGAGAAGCGCTAAAAGCTCTCCGTTTCAGTTTTATGAAATACGTTTCACAGGACTCTTCTATTTACTGGAATATCAGTCGATATCAATTAAATTGATTAATATGATGTTGGACGTGAACATACAGCTCTATGTAGAAAGGCACTTGCAATTATTATCTTGTAATATTCCCAACTAGGAAATAATTTAATCTTTTAATCTGCATATAGATGCCGCAAAAATACATGGACGTGGTAACTAAAATGATCAAACTAATCAACCTAATATCAGGCAGTTAATATCTTCAAGGACGCGATTCAAATTCCTTTACCAATTGTACAATGTGTGAGATGAAATCTCTATCCATATCCAGAAAGGCATCTTGTTTTAATGTTTGAACTTTATTGGTTATTATAACTATTATTTGCAATTTCAACAATATTATATACATAAATCCTCATTTTTTTTTAAATCTAGACAGTGTTAAGCTATTGCTTGACACATTTTAAGAGCTGTGGTGGTCCAGTGGCAAGTTGTGGGTCGTGGGTTCGTACCCAGGCGGGCGCTTTACTTTGTGTTAATTATTTCATCACCACTGCTCTCAAAACGGTGAAAAAAAACATCGTGAGGAAACCGGCATGTCTTAGAACGAAAAATTCGAAGACATGTGACATCCACCGACCCGCACTGGGCCCGCGTGGTGGATTACGGCCTATTCCCCCTCACAGAGAGGAGGCCTGTGTCCCAGCAGTGGGAAAAATTAATAGGCTGATGATGTGATGTGATGTGTGACACATTTTTTATATTCACTTGAGTTCTTCTCTAAAGAATTTTAATAAATAATCTGTTAAACAGTTGATCAACAGCTCAGAGATTTTTATAACTTAGGTCCTTAAAGTTAAAAACATCTATAGTGCTTTACAATTAAAAATCAATGTCATACATAAGGCTTATCATTTCCATTTCACGCGCAAATATTTGCATACCACAATGTTAATGATTCGCCTAATCAATTTACACGCATGATGAAAATGATAAGCCCACTTGAAACCTTAAGTGCTAATGAATTAGTGAAATCTACACAATATGTGCAAAATGATTGAAGCAATCAGCTTTTTGGGGTGAAATTATCATTTATTTGTTGCAACTACTCTTAGAAGTACACTTTGATACAAGAAAACCATGTACTGATTGGTCTAGATAACATTGAATCAATATTGGATACCATTTTCCATTATTTAAATGAATGAACAAAACTAAATTCAAAGATACACACAATTACTGCAATGAATGAAACACAATAATATATTCTCACTAAAAATCTATGAATTCTAAGTAAATAAACGACATGCCTCGCGACTACTGAGAATTGTTTCATACAGTGAAGGAGAAAACAGTTGAATGAAAGCTCACCTGATCCAAAGTATTGGCGTCCCGGGACAAACAGCTACAGGTCGGCTGAATCGCCGTCAAACACCACACAGGGAACGAAATAGCAAGTAGTCTATGCACAACACTAAACGTTTATAAAATCACTGTCCTCCGAGTCCAAGGAATAGCAAAAGAAAATGTTTTAGGTTCAAGTAATGCTGTAGTCACGGCCGTTGAGAGCGACGTGGAGCACGGCTGAGCATCGGCGAGCGACTGGGCGGCGCGCAGTGAGCAATCCTATATATACGTAGGTAGCTAGCAACGCCGCCCGCCCTCCGCGCTCTCCGAGATGCAAAAATATCGGTGGAATTCAGAGCCTAATTTTCTCTGTCACTGCCTTATGCCGACACAATGAGAGCGTTGATCTCCTCGCCTGCATCTGTGACACTTGACCAAATTCTTTTAATCTGACGGCTTAACGGCTCCTTACTCATATCCCGTATGTGTTCAAAGCCATATACGGGTGCTTTGCTCTGTTAATTAGAGTAGGATGAAGCTGTTTCTCATTATAATTAGATGTTTATCTGGTTTACTAAGGATACCAACATCCTGCCTTTTATATCCACACGTACACGTCAATAAAAAGGAGAAAACTAGATTTTCGTGCATACAAATGTTGTTAAAGCTAGAAGCAATTTATCGCGATATAATTTATGAACGTTCGCGATAGCAAACGATGGTTTTCGCAAGTAACCAAGTTAATGCAAACAATAAATATAAAAACAATTTATGGGTGTATAAAAACGCCAACCTATAAAATGGAAAACAAAAGAACTGAATTATTGTTACAGCTCAATTTACTACGGTGATAGTTGTCCCAATAAAAACGCTATTCATTTTCGAACTTTTAGACTCAACAATCGTAGCTCTTGCATTTTCTTTTTGCAGTTGATCAAAATTTTTCTGCGCAATTTCCGTTTATAAAAATGCGTAAATATATTTGCGAAGAAAAATGTACTACTAAAATCTCGCCTGTCGCAAGACACAATTAACAAACATTTACAAATCGTTTCACCACGAATAATTTAAAAAAAAAAGTTTGATCACTATCAAAAGTCTTTCGCACATAAAATGGAACCAGTTCAAGGATGGCTACACAACAACATTGGATTTCCCAAACCATTTTTATTGTTATTGGCACATATATCTTCTTGTCAAGTATCTATGACTCATGTGAAACTTTCGCTGTATGTTTGATATAGGTTTAAATATTACGTTTGATTGCATATGTCGGCGAGTAAACATCAGACGTCTCGTGGACCGCGACAACAAACAATCGAAGAGGATTCTACGCATCACAGACCGTTAGCCGATCGAAGTATTACGATACAAGTGGATATTGGTGTCCTTACATAATCCCGTGGACCACAAAACTTTTATATTACCAAAGAGGATTACGCCAAGATCTTGAGGGTGAAACTTGTGCTAGTTTAGCTGTTCGTTAGTTAGCCCACGCACCCTGTGTGACCCACAAGGAGTGCGGTGACCGTCTTATTGTACTTAGAATTCATATTGTTTAAAGTCTGCGTTGAATACGTCAAAAGTGAAATTCTCGTTCAAAATAACAGGGCAATGTCTGTGTAAGGCAATACACTGGAATAATGGGAGCAGACAATAAGAAAGCTGCTGAAACTGACAAGAACATGAGGTCACTTGTAGCTTATTGTTCCTCTGATGTTATATTGTAGCGAAGGATTTCAAAGCGGAGAACGGTTGTCCTCTAGAACTTGTCGCGGTCGACGGATAAAACTTTTGTTGTATTGGTATAAAGACCTTGATTATACGTCTCTACTTTTAGCGATAACAATTATTGTAGGTTCCAGGAAAAATAATTTTACTTTTGAAATAGAAGTCTTTATATTTCACATATTGGTTTTTTCTATAAAATAAAATATCAAATAAATCTTCAATTATTGGTTTAATTAAGAATATCTTGCTCTAATAATGTCAATCAGTAGTATTTATTAGTATGTTGAAAGGATCCACTGATGCACACCCACTACAAGAGTACAGGCCAGTCTTAGCGTTCTATTTCCAGCAGATTGATTTTAAGTGAAGTTGTTGTTGATATGAGAAATATTTCATACAAATAACAATTTGGATTTTCCTGTTTGTTATTTGTTTTCATCAATAAGTTTCCTTGAATGTCCTTGTATCTTTTTATTTCATGTGTCTTCGTATCATCTCTACATACGTAGGTCTTTACATTAGGTATTCTATTAGCAGTTTTTAGGGTTCCGTAGCCAAATGCCAAAAAACGGAAACCTTATGGATTCGTCATGTCTTTCTGTCTGTCCGTATGCCACAGCCACTTTTTTCCGAAACTATAAGAACTATGCTGTTGAAACTTGGTAAGTAGATGTATTCTGTGAACTGCATTAAGATTTTCACACAAAAATAGAAAAAAGACACAAAATTTTGGGGGTGCCCATACTTGAAACTGAAACTAAAAATATTTTTTTTTCATCAGACCCATACGTGGGGGTATCTGTGGATAGGTCTTGAAAAATGATATTGCGGTTTTTAATATCATTTTATTCTAAACTGAATAGTTTGCGCGAGAGACACTTCCAAAGCGGTAAAATGTGTGTCCGCCCCCCTGTAACTTCTAAAATAAGAGAATGATAAAACTAAAAAAAATATGTGATGTACATTAATTACCATGTAAACTTCCACCGAAAATTGGTTTGAACGAGATCTAGTAAGTAGTTTTTTTTTAATACGTCATAAATCGTAAACCGCAATTTACCAAGTAAGGAACCCTTCGTGCGCGAGTCCGACTCGCACTTGGCCGGTTTTTTCTTTTTTTATTGCAACATTCTGACGGCCTTTGTAGTTGTACTATTAACCCAATATTTTCTTAGAACAAAAAGTTAATATTAGTGAACGATATAATAAAGACCAATTAAATTAATTTAGGTATTCCAAAATTCAAACCACAAAAAATTCAAATACTCATGTGCATCCGGAGAAATTAAAAGCGTTCCTAAAGAGCTGATGATATGATAATTTCTAAGATAAATATAATAATGGTCACAATGTCACCGGTTGCCCCAAGCCGTGACGTCTCTCTACCAACGTCGCATGAAACGATCGAAACTTCCGTTTGATATAAAACAAAGTTTAATAATGACAAGTTTATTCAAGCATTTCTACAAAACATTCACGAAACACGCAAAACTATCTTCTTCCTACGAACATCTATGACGGGAAGGCCTTCAAACGCTTTCATGAATGAAATTACGTCCAGCAAATAGTTTCACAAACTATAATTTCTGATTGATGATGAAAAGATTAGTTTAAAAAAAAAACTCAGCTACACTAATGTTTGTTTCCTTTCGAAAAGCTCTACGCAAACGCTTTAAGATTTTAATCCGAGATTTAGAACTAATCTTGATTTATGACGCGAAAACATACTCATTTGAATACCCTTATCGTCGTTCATACAACGGCCGGGACTATTGACATTTAAGAGCTTTTTGGACGTAGTTCAAATATAGTTTAAAAAATATTGATCGATGTTCGAATCTTAGTGCGTTGTACTCGCAAGACGAAATCATTGTACCTTTAGCTCAGAGAATTAGTTGGTGCGTTAACTCCGCAGTAATGTGCTGAGAGATTAATTTTAGTAAACATATTTTTAATATTTTAGCCATGACGGCACTGATAACAACATTTGTGCCACATATTAAATTTAGTCTTGTTATACTTTGTATAGATTCTTTTACCTATTGTTTTGTAAATGTGTGAATATTGTAGTCCTTCTAGATAGTTAACATTTGTTAACATTTTATCTCGTTTTACTTTTTTTTAAATCTTTTGTTTATTTATTATATAATTTTTTTTTTTAGTTTCTTACGACTTTTTGTCGGGCCTGCGTTGTCCCCCCATCTAAGTACTGCTGTAACATGGAAATATTGTTAAACCAAAAATTTTTTTTAAAAGAGTAACTATGGAGTTTCTTGCCGGTTCTTCTCCATAGGAAACGACCAACCCGAACCGTGCACCTTATGTCGACGTTTTATAAGTGCCCATGTAGGCCTATGTGAAATAAAAAACCGTTCAAGTGCGAGTCTGACTCGCGCACGAAGGGTTCCATACCATTATCGCAAAAAAAACGGCAAAAAATCACGTTTGTTGTATGGGAGCCCCACTTAAATATTTATTTTATTCTGTTTTTAGTATTTGTTGTTATAGCGGCAACATAAATACATCATCTGTGAAAATTTCAACTGTCTAGCTGTCACGGTTCATGAGATATAGCCTGGCGACAGACAGACAGACAGACAGACAGACGGACCGCGGAGTCTTAGTAATAGGGTCCCGTTTTTACCCTTTGGGTACGGAACCCTAAAAAATATTGATTTTGATTTTTTGACCATAGCTATCAGCCACAAACCATGAGTAATCAAATAGCAGGTATAGTAAGTTCAAAATCCTTATTAACGAGTTGGTATTCCTTTGTTTTCGCCTTGTCTTACGTTACCTAATATCATCAGCTTCAGTTCTTAGCATTACGTAAAGTTTGCAGCGCCAATCAAATCACGTAATAATGGGGAAATATTATGAACGTTGTCAAGAGAACACGTTTGTGGGTTCCGTTAGAATGTATACCTACATTACCTACTGTTGTTGAGTTTTGAACTTCCTACGTATCTAGTCAATATTTGCGGGAATTTACTGGTAAAGGTTACATTTTGTTGACACTGCAACACGTGTGTTGAAAAATATGTTTTATACACTATAAAACGGTAGGAAATAACTGTACTGTGGTATGTTATTTCTTATTACTGACTAGCATCTGCCAGCGGATTCGCCTGCGTAAAAAGTGTTTTCTTTTCTTATACCGAGATGCAAGGTCGTCTTTATGCTATTCCAGGCTATAATCTATCTCTGTGCCAAACCTCATCCAGATTCGTTCAGCCGTTATGGCGTGATTGAGTAACAAACATGCATCCATCCATCCATCCATCCAAAAGTTCACATTTGTAATATAGCTTCTGCCAGCGGCTTTGCCCGCTTTAATGTCGAAAATTATCCCAGGGGAACATATATTGCCGGGATAAAAAGTATTCTATTTGCTATTCCAGATTGTATCTATCTTTGTGCCAAATTTTATACAGAGCCGTCCAGCCTTTTGAGAGTTAAGAAGTAACAAACACACACACGCACAATCTATCGCCTTTATAATATCACTAGCTGACCCGGCAAACTTTGTTTTGCCATAAAAACACCAAACATTTATCTACCCTACCTACTCTACCTTGCACTACCTACCCTACCCTACCCTACCCCACCCGACCCTACACTACCACATTTAACATTAAAAAAAAGAATTGTCCAAATTGGTCCAGGCGTTGTTGAGTTATGCGGTTACCAACACATTTTGCGATTCATTTTTTATATTATAGACTAGCTGACCCGGCAAACTTTGTTGTGCCATAAAAACACCAAACATTTTTAGTTACACGAAAAAACCGTGTGTACAAAATTATTACATGAATCAATAATAAATATAATTTTTCAAACGTTTTGACCTAGCCGTTACTATAGAGTATGCTTTAGAAAGTTACCGTTTTACGGCACTAAAGGGTATGTAGGCCCTTGATATGTTAATACCCCTGAATATATAGCTCCTGAGTATCAAAGTATTGTTTAACGAAAAAATAAAATACGTAAAAACCATCTTTGAACTTCAACGAACATTTAAAAAAAAGAATTGGCCAAATTGGTCCAGGCGTTGTTGAGTTATGCGCTTACCAACACATTTTGCGATTCATTTTTATATTATAGATATAATAAAGTGTGCTAAGTAAGATTGCCGTTACAGTTATTGAAATGTAGGTGTATGTGTCTATTATCTATAGAATAAGTAGGTAGGTAACTATCTCCGTAACGTACCTGCCATAAAATATCATTACAGTTGGCGGCGATCTAATCTTATTTGAGCACGCATTTTAGATGTTGTTATAGGAATAAAAACTAAATTCATCGTCAAATTCTTGACATCGTAGGCGTATAAATAAACTATGATAAATGGTCGTCGGGTGACCGTGGGTAGTGCTAATATGGTAAGTGTTCGTCGAAGATTCTTTGAAATGAGACAACGCTGTTCATGAAAACATTTCAAGATCAGTAGTTGTATGAGTCAAGTGCGGGCTGCGGAGAGCGATAACGCGCTGGTTCCGGGAACTGGCGTGAGTAGCGCGTCGCGGCGCCGCATGCTCCCGTCGCCACTTCGTGTTTACACGCGTTTACGTGTAAAAACCAACCGTACGGAGATTAACCGGAATTTATGTAATAAATATTCAAATATTATAAGAAAACTGAAGTGTTCCAAAACAATAATATGTTTCTAAGGAATTTGTATGTTTCTGTTCCTACTATGACACTTTTTCAGTCTCTTTTTACGGTGGTTTCTTTTAAAAACCTGGTTAAAACCATTTCCTTTCTCTCTAACGCTTTTAGCTATTAGACATTAGATCTATTGCTAAAGCGTTATTGTATTATATAGCTATTTACATCTAATCTCTTTCATCGTTATTCAACCCTTTTTCTTTTTTGTTTCTCTCTTTTTCTTTAAATTTCATGTCGTATTATGACAAATAATTTTAATTCTGTAAGTTGGTTTTTACAAACTCTTTTACATGTCGATCATATTTTTTTAAACTAGATGAGGTCGGCGTTTCCTATCTGACTACTCTGAGAAGAAAGGCCGAAACAAACTCAGAGGTCACAGTCTCTTTTAAAGTCCTGACAAAATCTTGGTTAGATCATGTGAAGACCATGTAGACAGATGTCTGAAATGGTCTGTATGTATGTATGTTTATATATAGGTTTATGTATAGTATTTATTAGAGTAATATAATCTTGTATATATTTATTTATATTTTAATCTAATAGCAGTACACCGCAGACTACCCCCTTATTTTAATTCTAAGTTTTTTCTGTCCATCTAAAGGTTGTCTGGTAGATATCGCTGTCAGCGATAAGGCCGCCTTTGTATCCGTATATATTTCTTTTTCTTGTAAATGTGTATAATTTTTATGGTGTACAATAAAGTATATTCTATTCTATTCTATTTACATAAGGAGAAATACCGCATGTTTTTGCAGTGACTATTTATTAAGAAGTCCACTGAGGAATTGTCAACATATTTTTTTGTTTTCTGTCCTTAGTATTTTCTTCTTGAGATGTTGCGGTAGCATTTATCTCCATCTGTATTGTTCATTTGAAAGCTTGTCACCTGCACAGGTTGTTAAGGCCTATTTTTCTTTGACAAGTGAATCGCGTAGGTTGAGTGGCAGATGGCTCGTAGCTGGATATTTTATTCCTGTTACCTTTACTAGCATTAAGCCCCTTTTTATTTGGTGATTGTTTTGCTTCGCGACAGGGATTCATCTAAATAATTGAGAACCATTTTTATCCATTCAAGATTTTCATTCTCACCTCCCACATCCTACCCAAAATGATTATTAAAAACGTTGTTTATTATATCTAAATAACATTTTTTTGGCTAATTCATGTTATAAGTGTATGATATTACGTTTTATTTGTACTGTTGTTACGTAGGCGGACTCGGGGGAGGACAGAAGCCTATACGAACGTTTTTATATAGTTATAATCCAACGCCCACTCAATGTTCTGAAATGCATGATATATTGGTGAAATTGCAGCTCGTTTATTCACATCATAATCACATAATCAGCCTGTTAATGTTCCCACTGCTGGGACACAGGCCTCCTTTCTGTGAGAGGGAATGGGCCGTAATCCACCACGCGGGCCCAGTGCGGGTTTGGTGGATGTCACATGTCTTCGAATTTTTGTTTCTAGGACATGCCGGTTTCCTCACGATGGTTTCCTTCACCGTTTTGAGAGCAGTGGTGAAGAAATAATTTACACAAAGTAAAGCGCCTGCCTGGGCTCGAACCCACGACCTACAACTTGTAAGTCGCGGCCGATAGCACTGGGCCACCACTGGTCGTTTATTCATAAAAGGAATTTATCGGCTATTGCATCCATATAAATTATTTTCTATGAAACGATATTTGCAGGAAGAAGCCGTATGAAATCGCACCTCCGTTTTGGGAGTTTCTGGTCGAAGTTTTCGACGAAGAACTTGTAAATAGTTTTCCAATGAAAATCCAATTAAGGTAGAAGCGTCCATTTATTTAATTACTATGCACCGTTCAGCGAACACGGATATTCTAGGAAACCGGTGCAGAATACCCGTTTACTATCAATCAGTTTTCCAGACAACGCTTTTGAAGCTCCAACTATTCAATTTGAAATTACAGCGAAATCGACATTCGTATCTACGTTTGTTTTACCACTAGCATGGAAACTGAAAAAATTTATGTAAACAAATATACACACTTTTTTCTCATGGGGGCAGGCACCAACTATTCAACGCCTCCTGCTATGATTTTTACATTCGTACGGCTTCGTTTTTTCATAGGTATAATATGCACGCCGGTTATGAGTAGGCATTACGCATCTGGCCTTTAAAAATGTCTGTGTATATTTTAAATCTTTTAAATTTAAAAAGAGAAGTCGCATTATTATATTTCGTAGCACTTTACTTACTGCCTACGTGTCGTAGCGCGTAGCCGTAGAACCTCCGTAGCTCGTAGTAGAGTTCGTAGAGATTGGCTACGAAGTCAGTGTCCCCGAGATTTTCATGATTACTTTTTAATAATCGTCCCGTTTTCATTTCTGTACTATGTCGGAGGACATTCACATGTTGAATGAAACAGTTAACAACCCAAATTATTTATTGTCTAGTATTTTTAACCCCCGCCGGCAAAAGAGGGGTGTTATAAGTTTTACGTGTGTTGTTGTGTATCTGTGTGTCTGTCTGTGGCATCATAGCGCCTAAACGGATGAACCGATTTTGATTTAGTTTTTTTGTGTGAAAGGTGATTTTATCGAGAGTGTTCTTAGCTATGTTTAAATTAAATCGGTTCAGGCGTTCAAAAGTTATGGGCGTTTTACTGTTTGAATCGGGGCGTTTCGCAAGATAAATGTGTCGGGGGTTTTTAAATTTTACTTGTTATTGTATTGTAGCTAGTGCTGCTAGTGACACTGTTGCCAGTGATCACCTATGGGACCGAGACGTGGTCGCTCACAATAGGCCTTATCAGAAAGCTTAAAGTCACCCAAAGGGCAATGGAGAGGGCTATGCTCGGAATTTCCTTGCGTGATCACGTCAGAAATGATGATATCCGCAGGAGAACCAAAGTTACCGAAATAGCCCGAAGAATTGCCAAACTTAAGTGGCAGTGGGCAGGGCACATTGCTCGCAGAACGGATGGCCGATGGGGCCAAAAAGTGCTGGAATGGCTACCGCGAACCGGAAGACGATACGTTGGAAGGCCTCCCTCTAGGTGGACCGATGACCTGGTTAAGGTTGCGGGAAGGCGCTGGATGCGAGACGCACGGGATCGGCCAATGTGGCAACGCCTGGGGGAGGCCTATGTCCAGCAGTGGACGTCTTTCGGCTGAAATGATGATGATGATGAGTGCTGCTAAATAGGTAGCTGTCTCATTTTACTGAAATAGCCCACAAAACTGTGATGTTACCAATTCGTTCTGATTAGATTCACTTACGGTAACAAAATTACCTACTTTCTATGAAGCAATAAAGTCAAAGAAGGTCAATATTGGAAGCAATTTAGTTCGGTAACATATAAATTTGCAGTAAGGATCACTCTAGCCTCGATAGTGTAGTCGTAACATAGTTTACCTCACGCAATCACGGCTTAGTTTGACATGGTTCCGATCGCGAGCAAATTGCGTGAGGCGTGAGTCCCTGTGGCAATTAACTTCATAGTATCCCGGATATCCAGATTCGCTTATTTATTGTCTCAGGAACGAGCTCGCGTCAAATATCAAGTAATAAAGCGTGTTTATCGATGACCGTGTTTTTGCGCGGCATATTGAAAATATATTGGATTGGAATAATACGTGGAAAGTGATCCGCTATGGAATCGGATTTGGGACCGGCACGTCATGTATTGTCTTCGTGAGGTTTTGTGTCGCAAAACTACGTTTAATTTGTCTATTTACGAATTGTATACCTTTTTAGGGTTCCGTACCTAACGAAAAAACCGAAACCTTATAGGATCACTTTGTTGTCCGTCCGTCTGTCTGTCAAGACCCTTTTTCTCAAGAACGCGTTGAGGTATCAAGCTGAAATTTATATCAAATACTCAAGTCTACTGTCCCTTAAAGCTGTGAAAGAATCAAACTTCTAAGCCAACGAAATCAAAAGATACAGCCGTTAATGCCGCAAATTTCCGCAAATTTTCGACACTCGCAAGGGAACCAAAATCAAAACAGGGTACTTCCCGTGAACTCAGAATCTTGAAATTTGGTACGAAGCAACGTCTTATAGCACAGATAAAGGAATAATTGCGAAAACCGTAATTTTTTTGTTACATCATATAATAAAAATATTTTTAATAAAACTTAAGTTTTACCCCTTTCCTCATGAACGCGTAGAGTTATTAAATTTAAATTCATATCAAATACTCAGGTCTATGATACCTTTAAGCTGAGGTTTGTGCGGAACCCTCGGTCCGCGAGTCCGACTCGCGCTTGGCAGGTTTTTTTATATGTCATGTGTGTCTGGGAATACTTGAAACGTAATCGCTTATGGAATAAGCCGCACATCAGGTATTTTCTTGAGGTTTTGTGTAACAATACTATGTTTAATTTGTTACCGCGACAGGTATTTTCTTCGTGAGGTTTTGGGTCGCAAAAATACGTTTTATTTGTTTAGTTTTAAATGCGTTTTTTTATGTGGCATGTGTGTATGCTAATTTTATACGCGACACTGAAATCAATTAACACCATCATAAATCAGACGGTTCGAAATGATTGAGTGTAGGTTAAGAGTAAAAATTGGTACAAACGATATTGTACCAATTTTTAACCGACTTTCCAAAAAGGAGGAGGTTCTATGTTCGACTCTATGTTTGTTTTATTTGTCTATTTTCAACGATTTCTAACGATTTTAAAAATTCTGTTTTTGTTTGAAAGAGTATACTCCCAAATTGGTCCCATTTTAATTTGGTGAAGATCTGATGAAGAACTTCGGAGATATACAACAGATTAACTCTTCAATAAATAATGGCTCTCTCGGAATTGCTGTAATCGCATTTCTGTTTATTGTTTATACCATTTCATAACATAACATCACGCCAATACGCTTTAAACTATATACAACTGCGTACCCCACGCAGTTGTATATAGTTCTCCTTGGTACACTCTCATTTTACCGGTTTTGTTCAAATTTCATGAGTTTCGGGTAATCTATTCTGGCATTTTAGATACCTTACTTAAGAACTTGCATATTAGGTACAACTAAAAAGCGAAATAAAAAAAAAACTTAAAAAAATACTATCGGCTTCCAAATAAAAACACTAGAAAATGAAAAATATCTTTCTTTTTGGAATTCGGAAAATTGGTACCTACCAAAGACACTGACTTCCAAAAAGAAAGTTATTTTTCACTTTCTAGTGTTTTTATTTGAAAGTCGGTAGTATTTTTTTTTGTTAAAAACGTTTTATTATTACTCTTAGTCTATATTCAATTCGATTGACATATTTAACTTAGTAACCAGAAGGATTAAATTATCCAACACTTGATAAAAATTTTGAACCCCAGCCGCCGAATTTACCGAAATCTATACCGATAGACTTATGTAAATTTCAGGATCTAAATATCCCTTGAACTATAACCTAGTTACTTTTACATCTGGAAACTCAGAAACACGAATAAAATTGTACAAATTGTGGAAGCGACTGGGAATATGAAAAGTTCAAACCTATTTCCTTCGGTAGGTAATATCACTTAACCTAGAAAGATATTGTAACATTATACAAGCTGGCTTCAACTTAAGACAAAAGTTATGATTACGTGAATCAAATTTTACTTAACTTACTGTTTTTATGAACTAGGTCGTACTAAATATAATACCTATTTTTATTAACTCTTGAATAAAACGTACTAGCTGATTCCCGCGGTTCTGCCCTCAGGGAATTAGTACTGCCCCCGATATACCTATCTTAATATATATAAATCTCGTGTCACAATGTTTGTCCTCAATGGACTCCTAAACCACTTAACCGATTATAATAAAATTCGCACACCATGTGCAGTTCGATCCAACTTGAGAGATAAGATATTTTTTTTTTTTTAATGGGTAGCAAGGTATGTAGGGTAGGGTAGGGTAGGGTATGGTATGTAGGGTAGGGTAGGTAGGGTAGGGTACGTAGAGTAGGGTAGGGTAGGGTAGTGTAGGGTAGGGTAGGGTTGGGTAGGGTAGGGTAGGGTAGTGTAGGGTAGGGTAGGGTTGGGTAGAATGGTCTTTTTGTGGCAAAACAAAGTTTGCCGGGTCAGCTAGTATCTTTATAAATTACTAGCTGTCCCCGCGGCTTCGCTCCCGTGGGCCACCCCACAGGACCCGTTTTCGGGATAAAAAAATAGCCTATGTCACTCAGGAATAATGTAGCTTTCTATTGGTGAAAGAATTTTTAAAATCGGTCCAGTAGTTTTGGAGCCTATTCGGTACAAACAAACAAACAAAACAATCTTTCCTCTTTATAATATTGGTATAGATAGCCTGTGTGTTATTCTAATGTATCACACTTATATATAAATATATAACACTTATATTATAAAGGTGACAGTTTGTGAGTGTGTTTGTATCTTCGTTACTTCTTCACGCTCAAACGGCTCGACGGATCTGACTGAAATTTGGCAAAAAGATAGATTATAGTCTGTAATAGTACATAGGATACTATTTGTCACGGGAATATGTTCCCTCAGGATAATTTTCGACGTTCACGCGGCCGAAGCTGCTGGCAGAAGCTAGTAAGTTATATTACTGTAAAGTTTCATCAACATTCGTTTAGTAATTGCGTTAAAGTGTAACAAAAATCCTCACAAACTTTCAAATTTTAAGTAGTGTAGGATAATTGAACAGATTCAATTTCAAGGGGGGATTCATTGCAAGAAATAGCTGTCACAAATGTCTACGGGAAATTTAATGGGTGGGACTCAAAATGAAATAAGCAGCGTGGGCCGATGACATGCCGAGCATAGACAATCATATACATTCTCCTTGTAAGAAGACGTGACAAAATTTAATTTCGGCATTGTTTTAGTAACGGAACGCCGCGCGCCGGTCTAAAAGAAAAATAAAAGACCAAAATAAAAAAATAACACGTGGCTTTTTAGGCTGTTTGTGTGTGTTTGTGGCTATTTTAATTCCGTTGTCACGTTGTTTGTTACCCTTCTTAATAACGTTAAAAATAGCTGTTGACCTTTGCACGCTCCCCTCAAACGTCGATTGTACACCAGCAGCCTTAATGCGTAATGAATTTGGCAAGGCAAAGCGTTTTGACGCCATCAATCGAAATCATCGTATCGAATCTCTTTCTACAATCGTTAACGCCTTCTGTTTGTATCGTCTAACCACGTGACTTAACGTTCAGATGTGTCATTCCCATACATTGATTCATTTTTAACCCCCGCCGGAAAAAGAGAGGTGTTATAAATTTCACGTGTGTTGCTGTGTCTGTCTGTGGCATCATAGCGCTTCAACGGATGAACCGATTTTGATTTAGTATTTTTTTGTTTGAATGGTGATTTTGTCGAGAGTGTTCTTAGCTATGTTTGAATTAAATCGGTTTAGCCGTTCAAAAGTTATGAGCGTTTTACTGTATGAAACGGCGTGTTTTCGCAAGATAAATGTGTCGGGGGTTTTTTAAATTTTGAAATTTTACTTGTCTACTAGCGTTATCGATTGTAGATTGTCCTGCTAATTAGACGCTCAATGGGTTCTGCGAAACAACTAAATAAAAAGACAAAAGTAAAGTCTTCACGCTGGTAAATAAAGCTGGAAAACACCCCTAATGAACTACTTTACTGACCAGCTCTTTCCAAGAAACGTTTTCATCTGGAGGTAAATAAAATCCTCGTAGAAAAAAGTTACGGCTTCCATTATGCAAGGAATCTGAACTTAGCTTGCTCTTTATGTAACCGTGAAGTTCATGGGTCAACGTGTTAAATAACTATGTATTAGAAACTAGAGATGGGCAAACGAAAAAGTATATCGATACATTTCGAATCGATATTTACTGTCAGTATCGATAATATCGGTCAAATGTTACTAATATTATAAACGTGAAAGTTTTGATGGATTTTATTACTATTCACGTTATTACTATATATCCTATCCTACTATCACACTGATATATTAAGGCGAAAGTTTGCGAGTGTGTAAGTGTGTTTGCATGTTTGTTACCCTTTTACGCAAAAGCTACTGAACGGATCTGGATGAAATTTGGCACAGAGATAGATTATAGTTTGGAATAGCACATAGGCTATTTTGTGCCCCGGTAGTAGGTTCCCGTGGAATAATTCCAGACATCCTCGCGGGCGAAGCCGCTGGAAAAAGCTATTATCTTACATAATTTCGTTTACTTATTGAAGTGTTTCACCGTTTTGCTCTCAAAACGGTGAAGGAAAACATCGTGAGGAAACCGGCATGTCCTAGAACCAAAAATTCGAAGACATGTGACATCCACCAACCCGCACTGGGCCCGCGTGGTGGATTACGGCCCATTCCCTCTCAGAGAGAGGAGGCCTGTGTCCCAGCAGTGGGGACAATTAATAGGCTGATGATGTGATTGAAGTATTCCCAAAATATATTTCTTAAAAACAAAATTCTGAAAATTTCAGAACCATGTTTTTTAACACGTTGACAAATTCGGATGAGTTCGAAAAATTGGACACTGATCTCCGTCCAAAGATAAAACGGTAAACAGATACTAGAAAAAATATCGATATCTTCCGAGCCCGAGCCTTTTGGATACAGCCTATTAGAGGCCACCTACTACTTAAAGGGACAAGTTAGCTCTAAAACTACAAAGCAACGCCTACATCGATTAGAACCTTCCCAGGTGCATTCATATTTGAAAAGGTTAAGTACACATTAATTAGTAATTTAGATTAGATAGTAAAGGTTGTGACTTCTCAAACTAAAGTTATATAAGGCCTTTGAAAGTTAATACCTACTTGTTATACATTCTAACATTACGAATATAAATACGAAAGAAATTGGGTCTGTGTGTCTGTTAAGAGCGGACTCTAATCAACAGGAATTTGAAAAATAGGTATTTGAAGAAACTATTGCCGTCGCGTCACCTCCAACCTCACCCCGTAAAGTGCGAAAGGGACAACTGTAGCTCAGGCTGAGTTTACCTTCAAAAACTTTGACTAAAAGACGTTTCGTATTCTGCTGTTTTCTTCATGAAAACTGGTCTGATCTAAAAATTATTATATCAAAATTTAGAGGAAAAGTATATCTATGCTCCTATCATGTCCTTTTTTGTTAAAAACTTATAAATTTTGTCTGAAAGTCTTCTGAACATGGCGGTAAAATCGGGCATTTTTTTCGGATTTTTGGATTGTCATATTTCTTTTTGTGATTATGTTTTGGAAAAAAGGAAATGATACAGGCACGTATTAATTAGACCTAGATTTTATGGAAAAAAATCATTGCTCTAGAAGCATTATCCTCGAAGAAAACAGCAGAATGTGTTTGTATGGAGAAAGTCTCACTAAAGTCCCCTCTTAATTACCTGTTCACGTCTTAAGGTTACACTAGTCGAAAATTCTTCCATACAAACGTAGTATAGCGATTACTCCACTGTTTGACGATGTACGTTCAAAATAAAAAAAATATATCAATTTGTCTTATATCTTTATCTAGCCCTGTATGGAAACAAAGAAGTAAAAAAAAATATGTATTTGAAAGTTATGAGCATCAAAAGTTCTATATTTCAACGCTAATTTTAACGCATCTTTGGGTGGAAATGAATACCATAAGAAGAAGGAAAATTGCAAAACGGCCTCCATACAGGGATAGATTAGTAATTCAACAATGCAAATAATTTTATTTGCATTGTATGTAGTTGTTTTTTCATGATATCTAGACTCCCAAAGGTCTGTTTATAAAATTTCACGCGCTCGTTTTCGTCCTAAATCATCATCCATTTCGATACAAATTTGCAAAAGTGCTAATTCAATTATTGTGACAAAATTATTCCAACCGCCTCAAGAGGCATGACTTAATGAAGGTGCAAAGCTATGTCGTACTGAAAAGTAACTGTCCTCACTGTAGGAAGCACTCTACAAGACCGTGAACACATCTGATTATAGTCTATGAAGACTGATGGCAGATAAATAAAAACAACAAAAATGTAGAACACATTTTTAGGGTTCCGTACCCAAAGAATTAAAACGGGAACCTATTACTAAGACTCCGTCTGTCTGTCTGTCTGTCTTTCTTTCCTTTTTTAACCGACTTTCCAAAAAGGAGGAGGTTCTATGTTCGACTTTGTTTGTTTTTTTTTTTTGTGTATGTTCAGCGATATCTCCGAAAGAGTATGTTTTGAAATTGGTCCCATTTTAATTTGGTGAAGGTCTGATGAAGAACTTCGGAGATATACAACAGAACTCTTTAATAATTAACGGCACCACTCTCGAGATTCTTGCAATCGCATGTCTGTTTATTGTTTATACCATTTCATAACATAACATCACGCCAGTACGCTCTCAAGGGGTACACAGATCTCTCATTTCACCGGTTATGTTCAAGTTTCATGTTATTCGGGTAATCTATTCGGCGTTATAGGGACCTTAGGAAACAACTTGCTATTAGGTCATCATCATCATCATCATCATTTCAGCCGAAAGACGTCCACTGCTGGACATAGGCCTACCCCAGGCGCCGCCACATTGACCGATCCCGTGCGTCTCGCATCCAGCGCCTTCCCGCAACCTTAACCAGGTCATCGGTCCACCTAGTGGGAGGCCTTCCAACGTATCGTCTTCCAGTTCGCGGTCGGCATTCCAGAACTTTTCGGCCCCATCGGCCATCCGTTCTGCGAGCAATGTGCCCTGCCTACTGCCACTTAAGTTTGGCAATTCTTCGGGCTATGTCGGTAACTTTGGTTCTCCTGCGGATATCATCATTTCTGACGTGATCACGCAAGGAAATTCCGAGCATAGCCCTCTTCATTGCCCTTTGGGTGACTTTAAGCTTAATGATAAGGCCCATTGTGAGCGACCACGTCTCGGTCCCATAGGTGATCACTGGCAACACACACTGGTCATAGACTTTTGTCTTGAGACACTGCGGTAAATTGGACGAGAAGATACCACGCAACTTCCCGAACGCCGCCCAGCCGAGTCGGATTCGACGGTTGACCTCTTTCTCGAAGTTGGACCTACCCAACTGGACAGTTTGTCCCAAGTAAATATAATCGTCTACAACTTCGAGTGTAGAGTCTCCGATCTTGATAGGAGTGGGTGTTACATGGGCGTTCACCATGACCTTGGTTTTGTCCATGTTCATTTTAAGACCCACTCTTTCGGAAGCTCTACTAAGGTCATCGAGCATTTTACTGAGGCTCTCCATGGTCTCAGCCATGACCACTATGTCGTCGGCAAACCGAAGGTGAGTGATGTACTCGCCATTAACGTTGATGCCAAGCCCCTTCCAGTCCAGAACCTTGAAGACGTCCTCCAGCGCAGCAGTGAACAGTTTCGTAGAAATGACGTCTCCCTGTCTTACGCCGCGCCGGAGAAGGATTGGTTTCGAGGTCTGATCCTGAAGACGGACTAACATGGTGGCGTTTTTGTACAGACACTTCAACACCTCAATGTACCGGTAGTCGATCTGACACCGTTGGAGAGACTGCAGTACAGCCCAAGTCTCGATCGAATCGAAGGCTTTCTCGTAGTCCACAAACGCTAAACAGAGAGGCAGGTTATACTCTTCGGTCTTCTGTATAACCTGCCGCAGCGTATGTATGTGGTCTACGGTGCTAAAGCCTTTTCGGAATCCGGCTTGCTATTAGGTAGGTAAAACTAAAAAGGGAAAAATAAAAAAACTTTTTTGCAAAAAAATACTACCGACTTCCAAATGAAAAACTACAAAGTGAAAAATAATTTAACTTTTGGAAGTCGCTGTCCATATCGCAAAAAAATGGTACCTACGAAAGACACCGACTTCCAAAAGTTAAATTATTTTTCACTTTGTGGTTTTTCATTTGGAAGTCGGTAGTATTTTTTTGCAAAAAAGTTTTTTTATTTTATTAATTTTTGATAAAACGTTGGCTCACATTAGGCATTTCTTCCTGCATCGTGGGTCTGTATGTCACCAGGCTGTATCTCATGAACCGTGATAGCTAGACAGTTGAAATTTTCACAGATGATTTATTTCTGTTGCCGCTTTAACAACAATTACTAAAAACAGAATCAAATTAATATTCAAGCCCCCCACACAACAAACGTGATTCTTGTGCCGTTTTTTGCGATAATGGTACGGAACCCTTCTTGCGCGAGTCCGACTCGCACATGGCTGGTTCTTTTTTTACCCCGGGTATATTTTCTCTTCGAATTACTCCCTTTCACGCGGGCAATGCCGCTGGCTGAATCTAATTTATTTAGAACTCTTTTCAAAAATATATTTTTTTCTGCTTTCCTCTCAATAATAAGAGAGAAAATGTTTATTTATTTAATTGTTTTCCTGTTTACACGCTTCAACACCTCAAGCAACTATAGTCCGAGCATACCAAATTAATGCCGCTGAAACGGACATAAGTTCTGTTTTCGCCTAGCAACGCGAGAAAATCTAGAACAAGATATAGCAATTATGAAAATATTAAATTCAACAAACCGAGTTGTATTTTTGTTAGCAAGTTCATGAAATTAAATATAATAACAAAAAAGGAAAATTGAATTCCTAATTGTTACATTTCAAGAGCTGTAAATGTCACTGTGTAGGTTGATCAGTGGTTGACTAAACCCGAAATAATTGCACGCGGAAGAACGTTAGTCAGCTTTATTGACTTGGCACGAATGACAATTGTGGTAAACTTCCGTTGACTATACAATCGATCGCGCATGTAGAATCAATCTGACATTCAAAATTCATACGGTTTGTATTGTATGTTTTTGCAGATAAAAGGCTTGTTTTCCAAAGCAGTATTCAGTTGTGTTGTGACTACAATGTTGAAGTTTTGAAACCAGATTTGAGTCGAGATTTGTGTCAAATCTGTCAGCTATAAATCGAGATTCAAGACTGGAGCAGCGATCTAGAAATACCGATGTTTTCGTAACAATACACAAAAGCAACTATTAACTGGTGATGCTCATTCTATTGATAGATTTTATCCATGTACCTAATTTTCTTACTTCCATTATCTTCTTCTTAGCGAGTCGATGACAGACTATTTTTTAGTTAAATCCCTTGCCTGTCCAAGAATAACCAGAATTCAACCACGGCAACGCCCTCCGCTGACGCAGTCATAAGGTCCTCACTTGAACAGACAACAGTACATACGGCACAAGACGAAAGGTGGGCCATGGTCTGTGGGGAGACGCTCCACAAACACCGAAAATCGTAACCAACCGAGTTTTTAATACCCATATAACAGAACTTCACAAAAAAAAAACCTCATAAAGTCACCGATCTTCACAAGATCGGTGACTTTATGAGGTTTTTTTTTTTTAGAAGAAGGTGTTCATCGAATCGTACGCGACATAGCCCCAAGAATGACCAAATGTTGTTTGTATTAAGCAGGCTATATTTATTGTTCGCTGAACAGATGGCTGATGGGACTGAAAGGTTCTGGAGAGCCGAGTTCGTTACTGGAAGACGCAATATTGCAAGGCCTCGCACAATAATTTCGGCTTAGTAGGCGTTTCGGCCGCTGAGTTTCGTCCGATCCGGTCGAAACATGAATTTCATTATTATTAAAATTTTTGAGTGGTGTTTCGGACTATACTTTTTTGTAATCAAATTTTGTAGTCAGAATGAAAAACTCTAGACAGGGTTATATTATTTAAGTAAAAGTCAGGCAATTTTTGGAAAAAAGATAAAGTTTAATATAACATTACAACAATCAACATTAAACATGATAAATCACAGTAATCAGTCTTATGTATCAATTAAAAAGCGAACAAAATGGCACCTGAGGTATTCCACCTATCGATATTTTTCGTAGGTGCCATAAGTGGAATTATTTATTATTTAAAATTTCATTTGACATTTGGCACCTACGGATCAGGGGTCCGTGCCCACTCGACCCGAAGAATAATACCAGATCTTATACTATCAATTCAGTGTCATTTGTACAGTCAGGCAAAGTGATATTTAATTCTAAATAACTTATTAATTTACTATACATAGAATATTTAATATTTTATTATGGTACAAAATTTATCTGGGTAGTCAGTGTTTCGTTTAAAAATATAGCTTTATAAAGATAGTCTACCTCGCTTAAACCGATTTTCTGGTTCTTACTTGAATGTTGATTGTTTATAGAAAAAGCTTTATTTTTTTTATTGTTGATTTTATAATTGCTAATAACTTTAATGGTGTAATTGTGTTGTTCCTACCTAGTCCTGTATTCTTTAAGATATTGTGTATGTTTATTTTTTAAAGATAATTTAGTCAATCTTATTTTTTATATTTTAGAAGTTAGTACCTACTTGCTAACCTGTTATTTATAATCACGTATAAAGACTGATCCAATAAATACCACCGTTCCACTAGCTGTAAGGTTATAATGATAATTAACAACAATCTGTGATTTTACTACAAAGTACAAAGCGTATACGATAGGTACAAAAAAAGGATAAGTAATAACTTGATTAATTATTTATTTATTTTTCCTTAATAATATTAATTTAAATTTAAAAATCATTCCTTGTAGTGCAAGCCTTAAATCAACACTTTTCTGCCTGACTGTACATCGACGTTTTTACGCCTATCAAAACAGAAATATGCAGTTATTATTCTTCAAGTTGAGGCAAATCGGGTCGAGTGGGCACGGACGCCGATTTTTTTTTTTAGGAAATCAAAATCAAAAATTCGATTTAAATCAGTATAGAGTTTAATAAAAATATAACTTCGCTAGAATCGTGAATAAGTATTTGCGGGCTTAGAATCATAAGCGGTAGAGATTAAAAGAGTACCAGGAGGTCAGAATCTAAAATAATCAGCAGGCTTATTACGTATCTTTTGCAAGAGCAAAACGATAGCGATTTTTGCGCAATAATTGCTCTTCCATACATATATATGTTTTAGAATTGTGGCCGTTTTTTTTTTTTAAATATGTGCATTTGACAAACAGCGAGCGATTAGCAAACGATTGTGTAGGACCTACCATACTTACACTGCAGATAATTCTGACTTATATGACATAAAGCGTTTGATCGCTATCGTTTTGCTCTTGCAAAAGATACGTAAAAAACCTGTCGGTACTCTTTTTACATCTTCTGATTCCAGCCTCGGTAATACTGCTTCATGATAATAATTTCCTGGTACTTAAGAAAGTACCAGTAATGATTAAGGCTTCTTCATGATTCTGGCCTCCGGGTAGTTTGGGTATAATTGCTTATAATGTTCAACATCTAACTAAAAAAGCATAACAGGAAGTTATATTTTTAACATGTTATTAAACTCTCTACTGATTGTATGTTTTTGACGTTACTTTGCCTCTAAAACAGGATTCGTCCGAAACACCACTCAAAAATATTAATAATAATGCAATTCCTGTTTCGACTAGATCGGACGAAACTGGCGGCCGAAACGCCTAGTAAGCCATAATTTCAGGTGGACCAAAAATTACTTTAGTATGAAAACGGATGCTGCGTAAATTACGCGACACAACACAAAAATCTAATACAGCGTAAATTACGCGACACAAAACGTCACTCACAACTATGTTTCCCTGAGACAAACGGTCCAGTTCAGTAGTTCCAAATCGAGGAAGAGGTCCCCGTCTTAGTGCTATTTGATTCTTCAAAAAGCTTTGACACCCCTAAATCGTCTTCTAGGGGTTATTCCGAAAAATTAATGATGCAACCTTTATTATTTTGCCAAAGATTATTCATACTAATAAATGTCTTCCTTTTAGCCCCTTTAGAACGTTGAATTTCCAAAAATTCCTCCGTAATGCTCCTCTAAATCATAAAAAGAAGACTTGTACAGTAAAATTATTCAAAAAATGTAACACCCCCTAAATCGTATTTTAGGAGTAGTTTTGAAAAACTAATAATGATAATCTTTACTTTTTACTTAGGTTAGTATTTATAGCAAGTTTCAAATATATAACTCAACAAATTTCCACCTTCTCACCCCCTTAGACGGCTGCTATATTTTTAAACGAAACACTGATTTCGTTTAAAAATATAGCTTTATAAAGATAGTCTACCTCGCTTAAACCGATTTTCTGGTTCTTACTTGAATGTTGATTGTTTATAGAAAAAGCTTTATTTTTTTATTGTTGATTTTATAATTGCTAATAACTTTAATGGTGTAATTGTGTTGTTCCTACCTAGTCCTGTATTCTTTAAGATATTGTGTATGTTTATTTTTTAAAGATAATTTAGTCAATCTTATTTTTTATATTTTAGAAGTTAGTACCTACTTGCTAACCTGTTATTTATAATCACGTATAAAGACTGATCCAATAAATACCACCGTTCCACTAGCTGTAAGGTTATAATGATAATTAACAACAATCTGTGATTTTACTACAAAGTACAAAGCGTATACGATAGGTACAAAAAAAGGATAAGTAATAACTTGATTAATTATTTATTTATTTTTCCTTAATAATATTAATTTAAATAATTAATTTAAATTTAAAAATCATTCCTTGTAGTGCAAGCCTTAAATCAACACTTTTCTGCCTGACTGTACATCGACGTTTTTACGCCTATCAAAACAGAAATATGCAGTTATTATTCTTCAAGTTGAGGCAAATCGGGTCGAGTGGGCACGGACGCCGATTTTTTATTTTAGGAAATCAAAATCAAAAATTCGATTTAAATCAGTATAGAGTTTAATAAAAATATAACTTCGCTAGAATCGTGAATATAAGTATAGCATAAGCGGTAGAGATTAAAAGAGTACCAGGAGGTCAGAATCTAAAATAATCAGCAGGCTTATTACGTATCTTTTGCAAGAGCAAAACGATAGCGATTTTTGCGCAATAATTGCTCTTCCATACATATATATGTTTTAGAATTGTGGCCGTTTTTTTTTTAAATATGTGCATTTGACAAACAGCGAGCGATTAGCAAACGATTGTGTAGGACCTACCATACTTACACTGCAGATAATTCTGACTTATATGACATAAAGCGTTTGATCGCTATCGTTTTGCTCTTGCAAAAGATACGTAAAAAACCTGTCGGTACTCTTTTTACATCTCCTGATTCCAGCCTCGGTAATACTGCTTCATGATAATAATTTCCTGGTACTTAAGAAAGTACCAGTAATGATTAAGGCTTCTTCATGATTCTGGCCTCCGGGTAGTTTGGGTATAATTGCTTATAATGTTCAACATCTAACTAAAAAAGCATAACAGGAAGTTATATTTTTAACATGTTATTAAACTCTCTACTGATTGTATGTTTTTGACGTTACTTTGCCTCTAAAACAGGATTCGTCCGAAACACCACTCAAAAATATTAATAATAATGCAATTCCTGTTTCGACTAGATCGGACGAAACTGGCGGCCGAAACGCCTAGTAAGCCATAATTTCAGGTGGACCAAAAATTACTTTAGTATGAAAACGGATGCTGCGTAAATTACGCGACACAACACAAAAATCTAATACAGCGTAAATTACGCGACACAAAACGTCACTCACAACTATGTTTCCCTGAGACAAACGGTCCAGTTCAGTAGTTCCAAATCGAGGAAGAGGTCCCCGTCTTAGTGCCATTTGATTCTTCAAAAAGCTTTGACACCCCTAAATCGTCTTCTAGGGGTTATTCCGAAAAATTAATGATGCAACCTTTATTATTTTGCCAAAGATTATTCATACTAATAAATGTCTTCCTTTTAGCCCCTTTAGAACGTTGAATTTCCAAAAATTCCTCCGTAATGCTCCTCTAAATCATAAAAAGAAGACTTGTACAGTAAAATTATTCAAAAAATGTAACACCCCCTAAATCGTATTTTAGGAGTAGTTTTGAAAAACTAATAATGATAATCTTTACTTTTTACTTAGGTTAGTATTTATAGCAAGTTTCAAATATATAACTCAACAAATTTCCACCTTCTCACCCCCTTAGGGATAGAATTTCCATAAACCAATAAATATATATTCATATTCTATATTAATTTTATCAACCAAGAGCGTAAATCTTTAATTTCACGTGTACCATTTAAAAGTGAAGAAATTTCACACAATCTTTTAATCCCCTTTTTACTTCCTTAGGGGTGGAACTTCCAAAAACCAATAAATAAATGAATTATTTTTATCAACCAAGAGTTTAACTCTAAAAGTTCAGATGTACAACTTACACTTAACTGTAGAAATTTCATACAAACTTTCAACCCCCTTTTTATCCCCTAAGGCAGGGATGGCGATCCTTTATTAGAAAACGTGCCATTTAAATATATTTTTTTTAATGTGACAATGAAGTGCCACCAAAAATTTTGACTTTGTCTTAATTGACAAAAAATTAAACTCTAAATGCTATAAATCAAGAAATTCTTTATTCGCACCCAGAAATTCTTACAGCAATCCTAATATGTATTTACAGTTTCATGTTGTATTTCAATAAAAGTAGGAGTTGGTTTAATTTCTGCTGTTGCAAATTACCTAGATTCTAAGTAACCTCATTTTAGAGTGCCCAAAATATTTTGTCGTGTGCCACCACAGGCACGCGTGCCATAGGTTCGTAATCCTTAGCCTAAGGGGAAGCATTAAAAAAAACAAGGTTTTATTATTAACTAAGAGCGTAAACCTACAATTCCAGATGTTTTACCTTCCAAACCGAAGACATTTCATATAAAGTTTCAACCCCTATTTTATCCCCTTAGGGGTAGAATGTCCAAAAAATTACAACAACCAAATAAATACATGCATTCTTTTGATTACCCAAGAGCGTAAATCTAAAATTGCATGTGTCCAAGAAATTCATACAAACCCCTTTCAAACCCCCTTTGAAACCCCCTTTCAAACCCCTTTTTACCCCCTTAGGGGTGGAATTTCCAAAAACCCTTTCTTAGGAACTTTCTTTCACTTGAGGAACCTCCCAGCCAAATTTTATCTTTATACGTCAACTGGTTTTTGATATTTCGTGATGAGTGAGTGAGTGACTTTCGCTTTTTAACTCGAAAGAGTAGGTGTGCTCCCAAATTGGTCCAATTTTAATTTGGTGAAGGTTTGGTGATTTTGGTGTTTTTTGAAGAACTTTGGAGATATACAATAGAACTCTTCAATAAATGCCGGCAGATCTCTCGGCATTGCTGCAATCGCATGTCTGTTTATTGTTTATACCATTTCATAACATAACATCACACCAGTACGCTCCAAAGAGGTACGCAGATGTGTACAGTTCACCTTGGTACACTCATTTCACCGATTATGTTCCAAGTTTTATGATATTCTTACTAAAGAACTTGCCTATTAGGTACAACTAAAACGTGAAAAAAAAAACTTTTTACCAAAAAAATTCTACTGACTTCCAAATAAAAACACTAACACAATGTGAAAACCATTTTTTTTTGGCAGTCCGAATCCATAACGAAAAAAATTGGTACCTAACAAAGAAACTGACTTCCAAAAAGAAAGTTATTTTTCACATTGTAGTGTTTTTATTTGGAAAACCGTAGTATTTTTTTGTATGAAGTTTTATATATTTAGTTTAGATACTCGTAGGTTTCTTACTTTCTTTCTTTCTTTCTTTAGTGACGTGCAAAGGAGGAAGTTCAGCATCGTCTGGATACGACAAATTATGTTATTAAATTACAAACATAGACTATATATCTCGGTCTGAGCAATATATAATAGGAAAATGAAAAATTAAAAAGAATTAAGACCCCCGACACGTTTTTATTTCATGCTACATAATTTATCTAGTACATAGTAGATACGCTTCGATCGGCAATCTATTGAACACGTAATTATGACACGATATCTTGCGAAAACTCTAATATTCAAACAGTAAAACGCCCATAACTTTTGAACGGCTGCACCGATTTTCATCAAACATAGCTAAGAAAAGTCTCGATAAAGACACCATCTAAAAAAAAAAACAAAATCGGTTCATCCGTTTAGGAGCTATGTTGCCACAGATAGATACAAAAATACCCACATCAAACTTATAACAACCCTCTCTTTCCGTCGGGGGTGAAAAATAAAAATGTTTGCGGGTTGAAAAAGAGACTGAGAGGGATTTCTTTCAACAGTTAAAGTTTAAGGACCAACTCACTGAATTAGGGATAACGCTTCGTATAATTTGATCAGCCAATTAACATCGTCAACGATTGGGGTCAATGACATTTTGACATTGTTCATGAAATAACACAAGCTTTCGTCTATAAGAGCGTTGTCATTTGAAATATTGACTTTGAATTGAATTGGCTGGGTAAATGAGATTAGTAGGATTTATAATTGGAAAATTATATTTAGCGCCATTGGTGAAAAAGCAATATAAAAGGTGTTATATTTTATAATATACATAACATCAGGAGAAGTATTTAGGCTGTGTAATATTATTACACTCCATAACTAATTGCACAGAAGAAATTCCAAATGGAAAACGGCCAAGAACAATTGTGCGGGATGGGAACGACGCTAGGATCTTTTGGTTTGCGGCCAACGAGGCAGTCGGTGGTACATGGGAACTTAAGTTATTTTGATTAATTTAGCCTCGATTGTTTAGGATTCATCACAGAACCATGGAATGACGCTTGAAGCTCAGTTGTATCAACAACCTCAATCGTTTTGTGGCCATTGACTCCAGTTAGTTAAGTAAGAGGCTTAGGATACTCCTTAATTTCAATGAATTTGTTTGATAATGCATAATTAATTCAAAAACAATGATGGCCCGAAATAGGAGCCGATCGTTCTGAAGTGCCTGGTTACCTAACGGTGGCTATGTCATTGTATGCAAAGTCACGGGCGTCAAGTGGGCGCTGGGTATCGGCCTGAAACTCTAATACTTTATTTATAGAACCAATATAACCATGATTGACTTTGCTCTATCTTTGTTTTCACCCACAAATATTTGGTCAAAATAAATCGTTGCTCCACTTCTGTAAATGACGTAAGAGCGAGCTTGGACCTAAACGTTTATATTGCTTGTTTTCTATTTTCAGGCTATTTGCTGTTTAAGTGTAGGCCTTTTAATAGTCTTGCCATTATTTTCACTACGTTTCGAGCCCAGATTAAGCATCATAATTTTAATCACACAGTTCAGCACATTAAACTTAATTTAATTATAATAAATTACACGCGACATCGTTAATCAAATAATAGAAATCAAATAAAAGAATAGAAGTCATGGAGTACAGTCAGAGAGGAAACGCAACTCTTCAAAGTGGTACCCTGAATCATTATTATTATCAAAATTAACAGTCCATTTTGTACATAATATCAATGCAAACATCGTCCATTAAGAGTACATACAATGTCTTTGTCCCACTTGCAGGATGAAGGAAGTTATTTTCATATTTCGCCCTTCGGTTCTCATCCTGGTTCCAATATTATTTATAGAACTTGATGAAAAATTCTGACAGTTCATTTTTGGCGTGTAATGACACATTTTCGTTTTACTAGGCGAGATTTCTTTTTACGTATCTTTAGGTAAGTTTCTTTTTGTGTGTTAATTTAATAAGTGTTGGTTTTCTCGATGTGTTCGTTAATGACTTCGTGTCAGTTGTCACTGTTGTCAGCGACTAAGATGGTGTCGAGTTCTAATGTAACATTATTTTAAATGTGGCTGCTCCGTTTTTGGAGCAAAGATTTCTGTTTGTTGTTGAGAATTGGCGCTTGGTTTTCAGTCTGCGTCTTTTGTCGATGAAATTATGACGTGAATACTTTTGCTGTTATAATGCTTTCTAAATGAATGGCGTTAATAATTGGAAATACTCCTTTTTTACAAAAAAATAATACATAAATCTTCGGCTGATCTAGTTCAGAAATAACTTAAGTAATTTTATTCAAAGACAAAGTAAAATATATTTATTCAACTAGGCCAATAAACGGCACTTTTGAACGACAATTAAATTAAAATTTAATAAAAATTGATTCTACCGTACATTCGGAAAGTAGCTTGTTCTGTAGAAGAACGCACAAGAAACTCCATAATTACTCTTTTAAAAAAATGTTTTTTTTTTTAATATTTACATAAGTACATAGACATACCTTAATAAGTAAGGACGATGCACCCAGAATAGCACTACACACTATACTACGTACAGATATAAAGTATTAAAATCATTAACAGGTAAATTAATTAATTTGATAAATAGGAACATGTTTCTCACAAATATTGCAAACATAGGTAAAATACCTTATTCAACAACAACGGAACAGTGTGTTAGGCAATTTATAAAAAAAAAGAATACAATAACTATGAATAGGAATATAAATTAACAAATTTGATTTTGTCTACACTAAAGATTGCCCTATGGAGCAAGACCAGCATGTTTCCAAGCATTTTTATCTTGAATATAATCATCTAATTTGTATTATGATATTAATTATCAACGCCTGTCTATTTCGAGAATATGGACATGATAGGAGACATTATATACCGTTATGCATATTCAGATGTGATAACCTAAATAAAGTCCAATTTATACGCCACAGGCTGTATTAAATCTACAGTAACTAAATCCCAAAGACAAACTAGTCCATGAAATGGATTATTGGGAAATTATGTCAGCTGCCCATCGGTTGGGTTACCAGCCGGTCAACGTTACTCTTTGGAAATAATATTATTCTCTAGTATCACTTATATCTGTAGTATTTTATATTGGTATTGTAAAAACTATCCGTCGATATTATGAACAATTCGTATCTTATCTCTGTTCGATATTCATAACAAAGTTGAGGAGCTTTTACATCAGTGATGGCGCTTAATTTAATATCAGCTTTTAAATGGATTTATTGTTAATCTATCAATCTGTCAACACCAACGTTAAAAGTTCGATCTGTCATTACTTAATTGATCTTTTGAGTGTTGAGTTTAAAGCTTTGAAATCATAGGGCACCTTGAAAATAAAACGTGTGTGGTCGGAGACCCCCATCAGGAACGAAAATTGAAATTTTCTTGAAAAAAAGAAATTCCTTCAAGTCACATTTTACAAGCTTTTATTTAAGTTGCAATGTATTAATTGTGTTCGGGTCAAATCTTGCAACTGAATTTTAAAGCTGTTATCTTTCTCCGATTAAGATGAAATTTTGCGTACACGTTTAGTTTGGATGACAATGCATGGTTAGTTAAATGACGTCATTCTAAATCCAAAATGGCGGATGGCCCAAGATGGCGGACTAGTATTTTTACGAAAAAAGCTTGTTATAAAAAAAGATTTTTTAATTAATAATTTTATTACTGACACTTGATGTAAGTAAACAAGATACTCCAAACAAATTAACAAAAAGTTCCATGCTCTCCGCCTGTACTTTTTTAGTTACTTGAAGATTTTTACCAGGCATCTCCTACTGCAAGCCGAGTTAAGGAACTTCGTTCCAGTGACTAAATTGGCTTACTTAATAGGAAACCGGGGCAGAGAGCGCCGACTGAATTTCCTAAGTAAAAAGTCATAATTTGAGGTTTAGCTCTCGTCTATTTTCTCCTCCAATATTTAACCAATTTAAAATATATTCCATAAACTGAAAATGAAAGATATATTCTATGTCCCTATGTTTTCTTTTTTGATGATACATTATCTTTAGAATAAGCCCTCAAAAAATGCTCAAAATTGCGCTGTCAACAGAGGCTTTGTGTTCAAATTTGAAAAATATGAATGAAACAAGTAAAATTTCAAAATTTCAAAACCCCAGACATAATTTTCTTGCGAAAACACCCCGATTCAAACAGTAAAACGCCCATAACTTTTGAACAGCTGAACAGATTTAATTCAAACATAGCTAAGAACACTCTCGACAAAATCCCCTTTCAAACAAAAAAAACTAAATCAACATCGGTTCATCCGTTTAGGCGCTATGATGCCACAGACAGACACACAGATACACAGACACACAGATACACAGATACACAGCAACACACGTGAAACTTATAATACCCCTCTTTTTCCGGCGGGGGTTAAAAAGGAAAACATAGGTACATAGTATATTTATCTTACTTTACCAGTTTATGGAATATCTTTTAAATTGGTCCAATATTGGAGATTATGGCTCAAATTATGACTTTTTACTTAGAAAATTCAGTCGGCGCTCTCTGGCCATATTTCCTCTAGATGGCACAAATAACATGGTAAGCTATTTTTGTTTCTAACAATGTTATTAGAAATATGTGGCATGCGTAGAACATAAATTATCTGATTAATGTATAGTCATTTGCAAGAATACATTTTACGATAGCCATTTATAATTATGACTTGTAGTGTGCCAAAAGTTTTTGTGTACAGATTATCGTCTTATTGTCGCTAAGTATTCGATGAAGTATTCATAATAATCATGTTGATGAAGAAGGTGTATTTATAAAAGATCAATGAGAGAGAAAAAGAAAGAAGAAGAAGAAGTCAAATTTGGCTTGAGACTGTGTCCAAAATAACCAGGATGTAAAAAAAATCTCTTTGTAAAAGTGTAGTGTAAAGTCACCTTTATAACACAATAATAACAAGCTTATTGGTATACTTACGCCTATTTTTAATATTCGCTGAGCCGTAGTAAATCATATATACTAGGCAAATTATTATAAAACCATCGCAGATAACTTTTCGAGAGATATAAAATAGTTTGAAAGTTGTTTTCTAGTTCAGATCTCGACTTTCGACAAAGTTGGTGACACGTGTAAGGATATGAAGGTATTCACTGATGTACTCAGAGAAGGTTCGCGAACGTGCTCTTTCGTGCGTAAGCAGCATTTTAGCTTCACTTAAAGTACAGTATGTAGGTCACAGCACTTTCGTCAAATGCTTTTTCTTCTACTTTTATTTGTCATCCGAATCTTCATTCTAAACATAAAATACTTACCTTACGAACGTGATGGATATCTTCATTCTTTATCTTGCAAATACGTCTTATCTATCTTATGCATCTAAATACCAGTATTTTATAGCCTATCTGATCTCCACAACTCAGTAAATAGGTAACGCAATAATTATTAGGTTTTAATGTACATAATATAGCTGGCTGCTAGAGCCTAGTCTATATTTAATTAAAATATGAAGATTCAACGTTCTGTTGTAGCTTGTCTTGTTGACAGAATATTTTTCGGTGTGTTTTATACGTGTTACTTTTTATAAGTACTCAGAATAAATCTAGTATGCTATTTTAATTATCTCTTGAGTTTCCTTGCACACATGCACTCTGCAGGGTAGTCCCCCACAGTGGTTATGGGCCCAGGAACGAGATATTAAAATTTCGTGCTTATTTATTGAATATCAGCAAATATTTAAGGTACGTTTGATTAAGTACGAACAGCTGATGAAATAAACAAGGTTGACGTAAAAGAGTCAACGATATGAGTACTGTTAAAATAGAACCACTTACTCAAGAAAATTACGAAACTTGGAGGATTCAGGCTGAAGCGGTTCTTATAAAGAACGACGCTTGGAGCTATGTAGACGGAAGCGTAAGCAAGCCTACAGAGCCGGAAGAAGCCAAGAAATGGGAAATCGGAGACGCAAAAGCTAAGTCTGATCTAATCCTAGCTATTAGTCCAAGTGAACTGAGACACATTCGCGGATGTAAAACGTCACGAAATGTTTGGCAAAAACTTGAGAGCATACACGCATCTAAGGGACCTGCCAAGAAGGCAACGCTGCTGAAGGAGTTGTTGCTACACAAGTTGGAGGAAGGTGGTGACGTTCGTGAACATGTCATGCATTTCTTCGAAGTAAAAAGTAAACTAGCTGATATGGATATTCAGATGCATGATGATTTAGTATCCATAATGCTTCTTTATAGCTTACCATCAAGCTTCGAGAATTTTCGATGCGCGATCGAATCCAGAGACACGTTACCAGACCCTGAGACTTTGAAGGTTAAAATAATCGAAGAGGTATGTTCGAGACGTCAGAAAGGAAGCGAAGAAAAAGCTCTCCTTGCAAAGTCCAAAATTAAGAAACCTTTCAAATCAAAGAGTGATACTAACAAGACGAATTTTAAATACAAGTGTTTTAAATGTCACAAACATGGCCACAAAGCTTCTGAATGTGATATGAAGAAAGACAAGGATCAGTGTCGTGATAGTGCAAAGTATGTTTTGGAATGTGATTTGCAAAAAGATAATTTCAGCCTTGTAACCTTTAATTGTATTGCAGGTGATAATGCTGCTTGCAACGGGAATGGAGGCTGGGTCATTGACAGCGGTTGTACATCACATTTATGCAACGATCCTAGTAAATTTGGCAATTCATTGATACCTTTGTCGGGTAAGCTAAATCTAGCGATAAACTCGAGCACAGATGTTAAAGGTAAGGGTACCGTTAGATTAATTACATGTAAAAATAATTCCAAAACAATCGTGGAGTTGCCAGATACCTTATTTGTTCCAAACTTGCGATGTAATCTGATTTCGGTCGCAAGAATTACGAATAAAGGGTATAGTGTTAAATTCGATAAGAATATAGCTTATGTTAGGGACAGCTATGGTAACACTATGCTTGTAGCAAATCGTAGGGGTAATCTATATTACGTTGAGGAACAAATGGGAACAGTTTCCATTATTTCAGAAGCAGTTGATAAGGTAAGACTGTGGCATGAACGATTGGGTCATCTGAATGGAAGAGATCTTGTCAAACTCTTGAACAAATCCGGAATGAATATAAAGATGACGGATGTGAGTACATTGTATAATTGTGGTATCTGTGCTAGTGGGAAAATGAATGCATCATCATTTTCGAGGACGGATGGGCCATGTGATGAAAAATTACGGATTATTTATTCCGATATCGTAGGCCCGATGCGGCATGAAGCCATAGGTGGAGCGAAGTACTTTATTACGTTTATAGATGACTCATCGAGGTGGTGTGAAGTATATCTGCTATCCAAGAAAAGTGAAGCCCTTAAATATTTCAAGATATACAAAAGTTATGTTGAAAATATGACTGGCAAACGAATAAAATATATGCAGACGGATAATGGAGGAGAATTTTGTAATAAAGATTTTGATGAATATTTACAGACTGAAGGAATAGGGAGAAGATTAACTATTCCTAACACTCCTCAACAGAACGGGGTCGCAGAAAGGATGAACAGAACTCTTGTAGAGATGGCAAGGTGTATGATAATTTCATCCAACCTTTCACCTGGTTTTTGGGGTGACGCCGTTATGACGGCATGTCACGTTCGAAATCGATGTCCAACAAGTAGTCTTGAAGGTGGAACGCCGTATGAAAAATGGTACGAGCGGCCTGTGAACATAAACTATATGCATGTTTTTGGAAACAAGATACATGTTTTGGATAAGGAGGAAGGAAAAGATAAATTTGCACCTCGCAGTAAAGAAGGAATCTTTGTAGGCTATCCAAGAGACCGAAAAGGCTACAAGATTTGGTTGCCACAAGAACGAAAGTATGTCGTATCGCGAGATGTAAAATTTCACATAAACGAGACTCGATGCGATGAGAATAATTCTTCTATAACTGATCCACTGGAATTTGGGAATGAAGAGCTACAAGCTGATATCTGCCAAAGACCAGAACCAAATTATGTAGAGATAGATTTCCATGCAGGAAGGGCAGTTGACAACACAAGAGAGGTAGTGACGAGTTCACGTAGATTTGTTCCTGAACCTGAGAGGAATGTACAAAATGTCCAGGATAATATGGAGTCAGAAGCTGGTTCACCTCGTCATGTTAGCTCAGATGAAGTCCAACAAAATAATGAAGAAAAGACCTTAAAACGAGCCCCAGGAAGACCACGACTAGACAGAGGACATGTGGGACGCCCAAAGAAAATTTATCGTATGGTTGAAGTGGAACCTGAACTACAAGAAGAGTTCTCAGATTGCCAAGACTTTGTGGGTAATGCAGAGGTATCATTGAGGCAAGCTTTATCTGGTTCAGAAAAAGATGAATGGGAGGCAGCCATTCTCTCGGAGATACGAAGCATGATTAAAAATGATACCTGGGATATAGCGAAGAGACCCATGGGACGCGCTGTCGTTGGTTGTCGTTACATCTTAACAACGAAGCTAAATGTTGATAAAACCGTAAAGAAAAAGGCTAGACTTGTTGCCAAAGGATATAGCCAACGGTACGGGATTGATTATCACCAGACATTCAGCCCTGTTGTCAGACTAGACACCATCAGATTGCTGACTGCACTTGCGGTTGAACTTGGTATGGAAATTCATCAGTTAGACATTAATACCGCTTATTTGAACGGTACATTAAATGAAGAAATTTACATGGAAATCCCCGACATATTAAGAGAATGTCTGCAGAAGCTACTTCAGGTGGAACAAAAAGGTTCTAATATATATGAACGAGCTAAGAAAATGCTAGCAGACATGCAGGCAGGTGGTGATGCATGTAGACTTAAGAGATCACTTTACGGCTTGAAGCAAGCTGGACGCCAGTGGAATGCAAGGCTCGATACACAACTGCAAAAAATGGGGATGCGATCATCATTAAATGAGCCATGTCTATACTTCCGAGACATAGGTGATGGTACAAAACTTTTTGTTGCAGTCTATGTCGACGATATTTTAGTGGCATCGCAGAAAAGAGTATGCATTGAAAATTTTAAAAAGGAACTGGCCAGTGAATTCGACCTTAAGGATTATGGCATCGCGAAATATATGTTAGGAATTGACATTGAGCGAGTTGACAGTGATAAAATCAAACTGTCACAACAAAAATACATTGAAGATTTATTATTTAAATATGGTCTGAATATGTGTAAAGAAACGGTTTCAACCCCAATGGAGGTAAATTTAAAGCTTAAATTACCTGAGCCCCATACAAAACTCGAAGAAGAGCGATACCCGTATCGCGAACTAATTGGGAGTTTGATGTATTTATCCGTGGGGACGAGACCAGATATCTCGAATAGTGTTTCGAAATTGGCGCAGGTAGTTAACTGTCCTAGCAAAGAGTCCTGGATCGCTGCGAAACGAATATTACGTTATCTGAAGCGAACAAAAGAGTACGGACTAGTGTTCAGTAAAACAGGTAAAGCAGTTCGAGGCTATTCTGATTCGGATTGGGGTGGTTGTTTGCTAGATAGGCGTTCATATTCGGGATATGCCTTTGTATTAGGTGGTGCATGTATGTCATGGAAGTCCCAGAAGCAGAAGTGTGTCAGTACCTCGACGTGTGAATCCGAGTACGTCAGTTTATCATCAGCGATGAAGGAAGCTTTATACCTGAACAGCTTGTTGACTGAAATCGGATTACGTAAGTTTGCATCAATTACCTTACATGTAGATAATACTGGGGCAATTAAATTAGCAAACGACTCGGTATTCCATTCCCGGAGCAAACACATAGATATAAGACACCATTTTATACGGAGTGTCTTGAAGGAGAACAATAACATTCAGTTGGTATACTTGTCGACCAACCTTATGTTAGCTGACGTATTAACCAAGGCCTTGCCGAAAGCCAAGCACTATATGTGCATGACTGGATTAGGTTTATGTTTATAGTTAGCGTATATTGTTTGTAAATACTTTGTTTTGCGTCTCTCTTGTAATACATATGCACATTAAGGGGGCGTATTAGGTTTTAATGTACATAATATAGCTGGCTGCTAGAGCCTAGTCTATATTTAATTAAAATATGAAGATTCAACGTTCTGTTGTAGCTTGTCTTGTTGACAGAATATTTTTCGGTGTGTTTTATACGTGTTACTTTTTATAAGTACTCAGAATAAATCTAGTATGCTATTTTAATTATCTCTTGAGTTTCCTTGCACACATGCACTCTGCAGGGTAGTCCCCCACAATAATACCCCTGGACAAGTCGAGCGACAGATTTTCTGGCTTTTGACTACAATTCTTCGTGATCATATCAGCTGAAAGACATCCACTGCTGGACAAAGGCCTTCCCCAAGCGTTGACCGGTCCGGGCGAACTCCCACCACTCTCACCAAGTCATCTGTCCACCTGATGGGAGGCCTTCCAACGCAGCGTCTTCCGTTTCGCGGTCGCCACTCCAGAACCGATCTGTTCTGCGAGCAATTTGCCCTGCTTGCTGCCACGTAAGTTTGGCAATTCTTCGGGCTATGTCGGTAATCCTGGTTCTCTTGCTAATCTTTACATTTATGATTAGATCACGCAAGGAAAGATGAGAAGTCTCCTCCCATAGCCTTCTCCATTGCCCTTTGGGTGACTGTAAGCTTTCTGATGAGGCCCATTGTGAGCGACGACGTCTCAGAGCCATAGGAGCTATTTATTTATTTATTTATTTATTTATTTATTTATTATTACAATTACTCTCTGCACTTACAGTGTTACCCAAAACGTACAGAGAGTCAATAATTACATTATTTAGACATCACATACACATAAAAATATTAAAATAATAACAAAATTAAAAAGCATAAATAATTAAAATAAATTCAATTTTAAATAGCTATTCAATCATCAAATACGAGTTATACCTAATAATAATTATAATAATACGTTATAATCATCGTTTATTCATTTAAAAATAATCATTTCAATAATATAATCAATTAAAATTATTATATAACTCTTTACGACTGTCAAATATCTACAAATGGCCGCCGGGAACAGTAGCTTATATTTTTTTTCAGAGGCACGGAGTATTCTCTGAACACGTCATAACGTACATAGTTAGAATATTTTGCCATTCCCTTTAAATCGCAGCACTTTGCTCAAGGGCGATCTATTTGTAGATATTGTGACTACAGTCACTTTGATGCCCATTAGTCGAGATATACTGCCGTAGTTATATGCCCGGTACATGTGTTAGTCGTCAGAGTTTGGAATAAACTGTTGCTGGGCTGGATGACTATGGATTTAAAATGCGAAAACTTTCCGCAGTTTTGAAAATTGATTTTAAAAATACCACACTGGAAAAAATAGCGGAAGAAGAAAAAAATATCGTTAATTTTTAGGGTTTCGTACCCAAAGAGCTGATGCTGAGATAGGAGCCTTTTTGGTCTCGCACAGGGTTTTTTATTTTATTATTGTTTAAGTGTGTGCTTATTTTCTTGTGTCTCCTGTGCGGGTCACAAATAAATATTTTTCTTTCTTTCTTTTCTTTCTTTCAAAGGGTAAAAACGGGATAGGGTCCCGTTTTTACCCTTTGAAAGAAAGAGACTCCGCGACTGCCGCACTGAGACTCCGCGGTCCGTCTGTCTGTCTGTCTGTCTGTCTGTCACCAGGCTGTATCTCATGAATCGTGATAGCTAGACAGTTGAAATTTTCACAGATGATGTATTTCTGTTTTTAGTATTTGTTGTTATAGCGATAACAACAAATACTAAAAACAGAATAAAATAAATATTTAGGTGGGGCTCCCTTAAAACAAACGTGATTTTTGAGCCGTTTTTTTACCTAAGCAGGCAGGTTTTTCTATTGTTTTATAATAAAACCAATTATGCCTTATAGATAAAACAGTCGAACATCAGCTTTCATGCTATTATTTTAACTTTATTCGAACTTACATCATTTTGTGAGAATTTCTCACCAAATGATGTAACCCACTTTGTGGATATGATTGTTTTTAAATTTCGAAAAAAGATCGTTAAAATACAAAATAATTATTTGTTTTATTTTTAACGTTTCGATCTTTTTCGAAGTTAAGGACGACATTGTGGCCAACTTAATTGAATCTGAGATGGCCAGAGCACTTGAGATGAGGAGAAATGATCAAACCTACAGATGATGTGAATATGTGTGAGTATGAATTATGCACTTGTAATAAATTTACAGATTTTGTGAGAAAATCAGGACAAGGCAGAAAAGCCGTACTTATAACAGGAATATTCGTTTCATTCAGCTTCGTGCTCACAAAAAACTGCGGTTAAAGGCCGTTCAAGCCAGCAAGTAAGCTTATGGTACGAAGGAGGTTGAAGAAAGCTGGTTTTGGTTCATTCCTGCCTGCCCCCTCCTTAGAAACAGTACGAGTTTCGTAAGAAAACATCGACTTTGGAAAACTTAATGGAGTAAAATATTGTTTAGTGATGAGTGTGGAAGTCATTTAAATGGAACTGACGGACTACATGTAATGTTTTATCATGAACAAGAACAACATAATCTGTATTTTTTTTTAACTGCTGTGGCATATGGTAAAGGAACAATATTGGAATCAGGTAGGATATGTTTTGGAGCTCGTATGGACTTGGTGGTAATCGATTAAGGAGATCTTATTGAAGAGCGCTGTAGAAGTATTATTTAAGAATAAAATGTGAAATCATTTGCCCTTTTATCAGGTGTAACTTCGTTTTGATCCAGGATATTGCTCGGCCACATACCACTTTTTCAAATTTGGCTTATTTTAAAAGAGTCAATATCTTAGTTTTTAAATAGATTCCGATAACACCAGTTATGCATCCTATAGAACACATTTGAGCCCTGATAAAACGAAGGGCATAATTCAAAATACCTGTCAATGTGGATGCACTGCGAAGTGCAGTTGTACATGAATGATTGAGACTACCACACGAGACAATGGATACCATTATCTCAATATCTCTAGGCCGGTGAAAACTTTATTAAAATAACGAGGAGTAAACACTCGACATGATGCGATATTAATTAACTTTTTTAAATTTGCTTAGTAACCTTAAGAAGTCAACAACGCGCAATTTTCACACAAAATGTATTAAATGCGATCTCATTTTTATTTCAAATCGTGCATTTTTAAGAAAGGAATCTTGTCATAATATAAGTTTAAAAAAAATAAAGGGATAAAAAAATAATCGTCGTTTTTATTTTGTTCCGCTAATTTTGCCGGTGTGTGTAGTCACTATTTTCCGAAAAGTTTAAGAAAGTCTTGAGCTCACTGTCAGACAACGCGCACAGCCTAAACCACTGGATCTAGAAGCGCGAAATTTCGCGAAAGTGTGCCTAATATGATTAAGATAAAATTTCTGAAAACAGAACTCCTAAAGGACATAAAACGGGATGAAAGTTTGTATGGAAGTTGGTAATATTTGCTGAGGGGAAATTTCTTCGATATTTCTAAACTTATGACGGACTTAGGAAATGCTAGTTGACTCATTACGCTCAATCAACATATTACCCAAGTGATGGAATGGAACGCTAAAGTTATTTGCGTAAATAAGCCCATATGAAATAGATCAATCTTTAGCTCAATGACGTATATTCTAAGCGTCTGCGACATGCTTGTGTACATCTACAAAATGTGTTTTATATGCAATTTGCACAATCCATATCACACTTTTGGGTTAATTCCAAACTTGACTGTTTCACTATTTCTTACGAAATAAATGTTCGCGTTTCTATTACGAGAAACTACAAGTATGTGCCATCAAGGAATGGCTGACTTCGGTGTGGAACACTGCAAATGGCATTTATTCCTCGTGCTCGTTAGAGGGCTAAAATTAAATCTATATAGTTTGACTAGGTGTTTGTTGTAACACGAAACAACAACTGATAACAACGTGAAAGGGTCTTATCCCTAAGCAGCATAATAATAATTTTGATATAGTGGCGACTGATAATGATCTTGTTTGCAACAATATTATTTAGGACGTTATTACTCGCCAAAAGCTCTTGTTTGTGATGATAAACCACAATTTATGTATCTACATACTTTTTCTTTCAGCTTCTCGATGTTGTTTCAGCGTGTAAAATGAGACTTGACGTGTGAATATGTTCCTACATTTGGCATCACATTGTCAAATAAGCATTAAAAATGTTGTATACGTCCGTAATTTAAGCAGTGTGCGGATATTTCTTGAACAAAAAGAGCTTAACATTTTTGAAAATATGTTTTAAAAGTGTACCTAACAAGAAGAAACATGTAAAGTAGCTAATATTAGCTGTTTTATTGAATCACAAGTCAAGTTGTAAAAATAAAACGGATTATTCGTCGCCCACGATTTTGGACTGAATGTCTGAATCACTCCGACATATGTGTCGTTGTGGAAGATTACTTTTCCAGGTAGCTGTATTTACATTTCAGTGACATTAACACTGCTTACAAATACCTACTTGTGAGAGTTTGTCATCTCGCTATTTTAATGAGATTAGCGTTCCCCTTGAATAATGCTTGAATCATTTGCTAGCGACACTCATTTGAAGATCTAAATACAAGGCTTTGTCAGAGATATTGTCATTTGTTTTCTCCACATCAGAATATAAAATTAGGTATAGTGGTTATGTAGGTCTGAAATTGATTAATGTTGCAATGTTTTATAATAGACCAAACTATTCGTCTCAAACTTAATCGAGTGGGTGTAAATTTAACTGATTCCAACGCAGATAAAGTAGATTGACACCATTGAAATCGTATACATTCTGAAAATATTTGCCTAAGAATGCAGCTTTTTTCGGTAATGCGTAATAGGAAACAATAATTCTTATTTTAGGTTTACGACTTGACAAATAATAGTTGTCAGTCACATTCTGTTTTAATTTATCTGCTCTCCATGAAAATAAAAAATTGTGCGCACTTAAAATCTATATGTTAGGAAAAGCACATTATGGACTAAAAATCGTCGCATTAATTAAAGTTTATAGCGAACAAATAAAGGAAATCGTTTATTTCAGCGAGGTATGCGTTGACATACGTTCAAGAGTCGAACGCGCGACAGGTGACGCCGCGCGGCGCCGCCTGGCGACCGCGGGTCGTTCCTCCGCTGTGTATCCGGATTTCTTTACGACACAGAATAAAAGAAAATGGAGTAATAATTGAGGATAGGGAAGTGATCTGGTTTAAACAGGATTTATGTTACCATGATAAAAATATATACAGTGTATTAAATAAATTGAATTGTGTATCTTAGTGAATTAACTAAAACTACAAACATACCTATACACCTTAATCAAAAACTACTAACTAACTAAGATTAACAATATAATATTCTATAATATAGAGTTATTCTACAATCTGAGGAGCTCGTGGCTAAATAATAACAGCCGCACGGAGCGATCTCCAAGGTTAAGCAGCGCTTGCGGAGGTCGGTCAGTGGATGGGTAACCATCTTTGCAAAGCGAGTTTCTGTCGTGCCTCGGCAAGCACCTTAAGCTGTTGATCCCGGCTGTGAAGTAAAAGATCTTTGACAGTCGTTATCAGAAGCCTTAATCTGAGACCAGTCTAGCCAGTCGTGTTACCCAGTTACTGGGTTGTGGAGGTCAGATAGGCAGTCGCTCCACGCAAAACACTGGTACTCAGCTGTATCCGGTTAGACTGGAAGCTGACACCAAAATTGTTGGGAAAAGGCGTGGCAGATTGATTTAGAGTCGAAAAAGTCCTCCACATCTTTGTCCACTGGTATTGTGCCCAAAATACTGCAGCATTGCCACGTTGTATGGCAATGTTTATCCTCTGATCAAAGAGGAAGAAGGAAGAAAAGCCAGCTCTTGGGTCACGCGAAGTGTCAATTAGGCGTTTAGACAGTTCTTTAAATAATGCGTGAGCACTCGGGCCCCACGGACCAAGAGTTTCAACCCCAAACGGCTCGAAAATATAATTGCCGATGAGGCGGTATTTTAAGCTACCATTTTGAAATATTATAAATGTGAAAGTTTGGATGGATTTTAATTTATGTGACGTTCAAAAGTGCCGTTTATTGGCCTAATTGAATAAATATATTTGACTTTGATGAAATTTGGCACAGAAATAGATTATAGTCTGGAATAGCACTCATGCTACTTTTCTCTCTATATATGTTCTCGGTATATGTTCCACTGGGATAAAAAGTTGATTGATAAAACGCTGAGTTATAATGACTAACGTAAGGCATAAAGTCCTGAAACAAGCATTATCTTCTCCAGTTTATCATGAAAGATTATTATTATTATCAATCATGTCAGATAAAAGACGGTCACTGATGAACTTAAGCTCTCAAAGTGTCATCACAGTGACCGGTCGTGTGCGTCTCGCATCCAGTGGATCCCGGTAACCTTAACCAGGGCATTGGTCCACTTAGTGGAAAGCTTTCCAAAGCACGATGAAAGATTCTATCAGAAACTTATCCATAAACACCAATGAATCTATAGTTGTTTCAGAATTTCGATAAAACCTTAAATTGAAATGTTCACTCTCTGCATCGTATCTAACCGTCAATATTAAGATTTTGTGTGTTGTGCTGTGTCTTTTGTGTGCACTAAATAAATGCTTTATGTATCTATCTATCTATCTTATATCCCACCCACACCCATCCCAATTCAGTAAATGATTCATCATCATCATCATCATTTCAGCCAAAAGACTGCCACCGCTGGACATAGGCCTTGCCCAGACGTCGCCCCCTTGACCGATCCCGAGCGTCAAATTTAATAGAAAATATTATAAGAATGCTTGGAAACATGCTGGTCCTGCTCCATGGGCAATCTTTAGTGTAGACAAAATCAAATTTGTTAATTTATATTCATAGTTATTGTATTCATTTGTTTGTTTTTTTTTAATTGACTCACACACTGTTCCGTTGTTGTTAAATGTATTTTACCTATGTTTGCGAGTAAGTATGTGAGAACCATGTTCCTATTTATCAAATTAATGAATTTACCTCTTAATGCTTTTTATACTTTATACCTATACGTAGTATAGTGTGTAGTGCTATTCTGGGTGCATGGTCCTAACATTTATGTTTTTATTAATGTATATACTTATGTAAATATTGTAAAACACCTTTGTTTTTTAAGTGTAAGTATGGAGTTTCTTGTGCATTCTTCTCCATAATAAGCTAGTTTTCCAAATGCACGGTAGAATCAACCTTTATTACTTGTAAACTTTAATTGTAGTTTTTGTTTGACGTTCAAAAGTGCCGCTTATTGGCCTAGTTGAATAAATATATTTGACTTTGACTTTGATTAATAAATAATAGATAAAACTATATTCCACCATTGGAAGAGAGTGGTGCCGGGAGGGGAATGTGAAAAAAAATATATCTGTGTTAAATTAGTACTCCATTTTCCTACTCCTCCGTGTCTCGACAACTTAATCTGTTCGTCTTAATTTGTTGGGCGCCACCCGGAATGCCGGACTCAACAAGTGCGAGCGTGCGGTCAAGCACCTCACCTGAAGAATGGCTACCGATGATTCTGCCCTAATTCCTTTGTATTCCTGCAGACGGATCCCGAAGCCGTCTCGTATGGTACATATTTACCGAAGGGTTGGTCAATAACCTTTTCTTCGGCACTGTTAATATGATAAGTGCAAAAAGATTTGGGTAAAGTAACTTAAGGCCGGATTCTGAATTGAGTATTTTGAATTCGGAACGTCTTATATACCACTTTAATGCCAAATTTTGACAGGTTTTCAAGCTAAATTAGTGTTTAAATAAAACCGGCCAAGTGCGAGTCGGAATCGCGCACGAAGGGTTCCGTACTTGGTGAATTGCGGTTTACGATTTATGACGTATTAAAAAAAACTACTTACTAGATCTCGTTCAAACCATTTTTCGGTGGAAGTTTACATGGTAATGTACATCATATATTTTTTTTAGTTTTATCATTCTCTTATTTTAGAAGTTACAGGGGGAGGGACACACATTTTACCACTTTGGAAGTGTCTCTCGCGCAAACTATTCAGTTTAGAAAAAAAAAAAAATAGAAACCTTAATATCATTTTATGTATGATTTTTAGACACGTACCTATGAGTTTGATGACAAAAAATATTTGAGTTTCAGATCTATGTGGGGAACCCCCAAAATTTTTTGTTTTTTTTTCTATTTTTGTGTGAAAATCTTAATGGGTTTCACAGAATACATCTACTTACCAAGTTTCAACAGCATAGTTTTTATAGTTTTGGAAAAAGTGGTTGCGATATACGGACGGACAGACAGACGTGACGAATCCATAAGGGTTCCGTTATTGGCCATTTGGCTACGGAACCCTAAAAATGCCTGATTTAGAAATCGGAATTTAGTAATTTTCATAGTTTGCACACGTCGTTCGTTCTATCGAGAATCTTCTTCAAATAAGTTTCATTGAAGTTACCTGTCTAGTATTTTAATCTAACTTTAATATACTTCTAAGCCTGATTGTTTTGCAACCTCTGTTTCAAAGGTTAGATAACACCTACGCAGTCTGTACTTCAATTTATATACAGTGCTATTTCTTTATCTTAGTGGCAACTAGTCTAATGTCGCACGAGCAAGCTAAATCTTTTGCATACTGAATTTCATGGTATTTTCCCACTCTTTGCCATTTAGATTGTTTATTGAGATTAAGTATAAGATAAACTTCCCAACTATAATTATGTGCAAACGGTGTGTAGGCTACTATTGCGTACTCTTTGGTTGAACTTTATGCACAAGTACAAAAGTGAATTTAATGCCTTAGGCTTAATCTGTTTATGACCATATTTTTTCGTAAACGATAGCTAAGTTGAAAGGCCATCATCTACAAGGTGGACTGAAAATGTGATGAGGGCCGCTGGAGTCCGTTGGATATGATGGCATTGGAAGTTTTTCAGCTGACTTCACAAATAACGATAAAAACCAAAGAACGACCTTTAAAAAGTTTCCTTTGTACTGCTAACCTGTGACACGTGTTCATGTCATTTACAGCAACGTAAAGCGAGCATACGAAAAAACTAAACTTAGTGGTGCTGGCGAATGGTTGGACCATTCTACTTTCAACAGTTTGAAAGTACTTTTTTTTTCTTCTCCCTTTGATTAAGAGAATTTCCTAAGTAAAAAGTACTGCTAGATATAAACTGTTCCCTTAAGTTTATCTTTTTAGGGTTCCGTACCTCGAAAGGAAAAAACGGAACCCTTATAGGATCACTTTGTTATCCGTACGTCTGTCTGTCAAGACCCTTTTTCTCAGGAACGCGTGGAGGCATCAAGCTAAAATTAAAAAAAAATATCAAATACTCAGGTCTACTGTCCCTTAAAGCTGTGAAAAAATCAAACTTCTAAGCCAACGCAGTCAAAAGATGTAGCCGTTTATGCCGCAAAATTCCGTGAATTTTCGACACTCGCAAGGGAATCAAAACCTACAGGGTACTTCCCGTGAACTCAGAATCTTGAAATTTGTTACGAAGACGACTCGCACTTGGCCGGTTTTTTTATTTATAGTTGTCAAATTTTTACACTAGGCCTCTGTTGACAGCGCAGTTTTGAGCATCTTTTGAGGGTTCTAGTGCTTCTAAAGATATCACCAAAAAGTAAAACATAGTTCTTTTTTAGTTTAAGGAACATCTCTTAATTTTTCCAATATTGGAGGAGGCAATAGGCGAGAACCAAACCTCGAATTATGACTTTTTACTTAGGAAATTCAGTCGGATGTCTGCGAGCGCATTTCCTCCTCGCACACTGTTCCGTTGTTGTTGAATTAGGTAATTTAGCTATGTTTGCAATATTTGTAAGTATGGGAGGACCATGTTCCTATTTTTCAAATTAATTAATTTCCCTGTTAGTGCCTGTAATACTTTACACCTATACGTAGTAATACGAGTAGTAGTGTTACTCTGGGTGCATCGGTCTCACGTATATGAATTAATGTATGTATGTAAATGTTGTAAAACACTATTTTGTTTAAATAGTAATGATGGAGTTTCTTCTCCTTTCTTCTCCATAACAAGCTACTTTGCCGAATGGACGGTAGAATCAATTATTATTACTATTAAAAAAAATTTGCTCAATACAATAATTTTGTTTATCAAATTAATTACTTCTGCTTCTTCTTGACGTGTCGCTTTGACGCTGGCTTCATTTAATTGTTGTGAAGGGGTTCCATACCCCATTCCGCCAGATTATTTCTGCCATAAACGATAAATGAATTAACGTATTATCCATGAAATATGTTAAATTTTTCATAAAATATATATATAAAGATTTGTATATTATTGTTATTTTTACGCAAGGGCTATTGATTTTTGTTCGTCGAAAAGTAGAATGACCCATTTACGCTAGCACAAACGTGTGGCGGAAAGTTTCATGCCCAATGGTCTTGGTCAATGTTCATTCACCTCTGTGAAAGACACAGTAATAAAGGCATTTGGTAAATAAGCTTTCCCTTTTGTCGTAAGCAAAAGCTGTGGGAAGGAAATGGCGTTTTAGACGTATTGTAGACAATGGATTTTATTCGGGGAGTTCTAATTAGGGACATGAAAGAACGCGGTGGCTAATATTAGATATGGTTACGAATTTTTACAACGACCACGTTAAAATTAATTACGCTAAGGATCAAGTTATAAAAATCATGAGATGAATAAAATGATGAAGTAGAACAAAAGGTTACCCTCTTCTTTATGCAGGATCCCTCCAGACAGATCCTAAATTAGTTTGTCGTAAAATTAGTCGCACTTTAAGAAAACCAAACTGTTCTATGTGCATATTCGCATTTTCAAACGAATTAATCAACGTCGGCTTTCAGGACCGCATTTATAACTCCGCACCTGGAATGTTGGGAATGCAGTGTGATTCCTTTAATTATTATTTAAATACCGGCTTATTTATTCTAAATGAATCGCGTGAATAAATTCGTCTGTACTACAAACACACATACTTACAGGCATATGAAGTACTGTGCTGTGATATAACCGTCTAATTGGCACGCACTCCTTGGTGACTATGTATTTTATTTAGTTAGTTATTCTTCGCGTATTTTTATCCCAAAGAACTCGGTAACTAGAGCTTATACTTTGTAAAGAGCAGGTAAAGTTTACCTAGAGCCAAAACTAAGGTCATTCAGGACGTGTTTTGTAGAACACACACGCGAAATATTTAATGAATGAAAGAGCTTTACACGCCTTCGTGTGGGACGGCATGAAATGATAATAAATATCATGTTATTTTCGCAGAATGAATGAAATACGAGTCGTATTATTAATCATCATACGACCATCAAATGTTGAGTTTGATAAGGCTGAAGAATTGTTACGAAAGGACTTGTAGGCGGTTTCTTAGCAACCGTTTTAGTAATAATAGTTCACCTATATATTAGAATATTCTCACTAATTCTATATATTGATTTTTATGTCTATGTTACAAACGTTGTGGTTTAAAAGAAGATGTAGTAACTAAAATTGAAAAGAGTATGTTAAGATGGTTTGGCCATGTTGAGAGGATGAATGAAAGGCGACTAACGAAAGGTATTTACAAGGCAGACGTGAATGGAAACGCCGGGAGGGGACGCCCTAGAAAGACATACATAGACCTTATAGGTGATGTTCTTCAGAAAGGCTAAGTGCGCAGTACCCATAACCGGCGTGTATGTATGACTAGATGTATGAATGTATGTGAAGCAAAATAAGTATGTAAGGATCGTAGCAGGTGGTGTTCTGTAGTTTCTGCCTACCCCCATGGGAAAATCACGAGTTTATGTATGTATGTATGTTACCAACTTAGGATACATACGATCCATGAGTCTGAAATAAATTTTGTCTATAACCAAACACTCGCTGTCGTCATCCCCATCAGCCAATACGTCATAACCTGCATTCGGAAGTAAAGAATGTTATATATTGGGGTATAAAGAAAGAATTTATGGTTTACCACGAGCCAAACAAACAAACTTTACGTCTATAATAAATGTATGCGATCATTATTTTACGAGTTGGATCATTGATAGTAGAGCATTGTTTTACGATGGTGTAACGGCCTGTCGTATCGTATCACGTGCGCTTGTTTCGAGAAAGCCAATCAACACGTTCCCATAGGTCATAAACTTCCCGGGAATAGTTCAACGAATGAGAAATGGTATGAATATTAGATGTTAAGAGGTCATTCTGAAACCACGTGCTGGTCGCGCCTCGTGATTATGATAGGATGATCATAAATTATTGTTAACTAGCTTTTGCCCGCGGCTTCGCACGCGTAGACTACATGCTTCTCCTTACCATATATTAACAGTATGTAGAGAAAAAGTAAAAAATAATTATGATTAAAATAATGTAATATGAAAGTTTTCTTAGGACAGACTTATATAAGTATAAGTCTGTCCTAAGTCCTACTTTAAAACAAAACGCTCTATCCTTATCCTGTCCCTATCCCTTCATTATTTCTGTGTTTATCCATGACTAATAATAAGTAATCATAAGTAAGTAATTAAATTATAGTATTTCCTTGTTAACAACATTTTTAACCATTTTGGATGTCGGCGCCAATATCACCAGACTATTTGATGAGCTAACACGTGAACACGCTACATAGAACTGTCCATGGGAAAAGCAATTCTCCCTCAAATCAACACCAGCATACTTCCAAACCCAAACAACAACAACGACACAACACAAACAAACAAACATCCAAACTTTCATCCCCTATTTCACTCCCTTAGGGGTGGAATTTCCAAATATCCTTTCTTAGTGCTCACCTACACTACCATAGGAACCTACATGCCAAGTTTCATGATTGAAGCTTCAGCCGTTTGGGCTGTGCGTTGATGGTCAGTGAGTGAGTCAGTCAGTCAGTCACTTTCTTCTTTTATATGTTTAGATAGATTTTCTTTTGTTGATGATAAATGATGTACATCGCGGTAATGAACTTCGCAACAATGGGGTACACCCGATATTTTTTTACCAAGTGTCGAAAGTCACTGTTACTTTTTGTGACGAGGTGATGTAAATATTTTTTACTCGTTCTGCACCCTTTTCACGGTTGAAGGATTTCTGCATGAACTCGTGATCATTTTTAATGAAAACGCTCCTTCGACGAATAAAGATATTTTGCAATATTTTCTAGGAATGAAGGTAGAATCTGCACGTGGAAATCGCGGCACGTGTAATAGTTATTACAAAATATTTTTCCGACCCGTATTAAATAACATTCCTTTGGTTTTATGTGACTAGTATAATATCTGATAAGCGGCATAAGCGAAAACATTCTCCGTGTCGCTGATATATTTTTATTACAATATGAAAGGTAAAGGAAGGGTTACTTTAAAGTAATAACCCTTAGTATATTTTCTTATTAGAAATAAGAAGCAATTTTGCCTTATTGTTCTTGTTTGAAGGGTTTCCGTGTCAGGCATAGGCACAGGAGGTACCTACTTATTTAGTTTTTCTCAGTCAGAGGTTAGTAGTTATGGTCACTGGTCATTTACAATGCGAAATCCGTTCTTGTTCTTCATATCGATGATTCTATTTACATATTTGATATTAGCTGACCCCCGCGGCTTCGCTCCCGTCAAAATTATAGCCTATGTTACTCGGGAATAATGTAGCTTTCCATAAGCGAAAGAATTTTTAAAATAGGTCCATTAGTTTCGGAGCCTATTCGGTACAAACAAACAAAAAAATCTTTCCTCTTTATAATATTGGTATAGATAGACTATATTTGACCAGAAGTGTTGCCATTGACCTCGCAAATTTCTTTCATGGTGCAGCTGTTATTATTGCACAAAGAGCTGGACTAGAGATGAGGCTTCGATTGTGGTGAGACTCCACAGTCGTGCAGGAAAATACTAGACCCACACCTACACACGCTAGAATATACCAGCAGGTAGGCCTACCTCTAGTGGAACACAACTGGGCTAAATGTACGAACACGGATTTTGATAGCGAACCACCGGAAGAACTTTGGAACAGAGCAAAGTCCCTTATAGAGCTAGCGGTCTCAGAATCTAAAGCACCAACTGTGACACACAAACAGCAACACTGGATGACGGATGGAACCTTTGCTCTTGTTGAGGAGCGTTGAAAAATGAAAGCAGCCGGTGCCGGCAAGTGTTCAAGCCTTTAATGAAAGGTCCTCCCGGATCACAACGCTTATCTGCGCCATATAAGTGAGGAAATGGAAGCTCATACAGATAGATACGAGAGTGTGATCCCGTCTAAAATTTGGGCAACTGTTCGTCAGGTTATTGAGAAGGCACGAGAATTCAACAAGCCGACCTACATATGCTTCGTTCATTTCTCAAAAGCGTTTGATTCCGTGAAATGGCCAACCTTGCGGAAGACGCTAACCTTCGCTACGCTGATAACACAACATTATTTGCGACTAGTGCTGACCAAATGGAGGAACTTCTCCTTAAGATGGAGACCGAAGTAAGACCAAAATAATGATTGTGGACCGTAGCAACAACAACACGTCGGCTGTGACACAGATTGCCAACTGTGACGTAGTTCTACATAATTATATCTTGGCGCTATGATTACAAGCAATGGCAGTTGCGTGGTTGATGTGAAACGGCGAAAGGTGACGACGACAGAGGCAATGGCGGAGTATAACGAAAGCCACTAAGATCATGCTCGTTCGTGCGCTTGTTTTCTCCATATTTCTGTACTCAGCTAAGACATGGACACTCCGAGAACTGGAAAGGAAAAAGATAGATGCTCTAGAAATGTGGTGTTGGAGAAGAATGCTTGGCATTTTATGGACAGAATGCCGCACTAACATCTCCATACTCCAAGAACTCGGCATCAAGCAGCGTCTATCAGAAATAATACAGTCTCGCATACTGAAATTCTTTGGCCATGTCACAAGGCGGAATAAAGAATCCACTGAGCGCCTGGTGGTGCAGGGCAGAGTGGACGGTACCAGGCCGCGCGGGCGATAACCGATGAAGTGGACAAACCAAATTAAATCTGCGATAAGAGGTCTAGTAAATAAATGCGCCAAACTTTCATATAACAGAGCCAAATGGAGAGAGATCGTGAGGCGAGTGACAAGAACACCAGCGATCGGACAAAGTTCATCGTGACCACGACCGCTCTGTAAAGAGCGAAACGAATAAGACGAAGAAGGCCTAACAGTCAGCCTGAAATGTTAAAATAACACACAAAATTTTTTTTTGGGGGTCCCATGATTGTGTGACTAATTATATTCTCGAACCCCGTTTCATTCCCCACAGATGGTAAATAAAGCTTATTTAATTACAACAACTCTTGTCATTGCTAGAGTGAAACAAGCCAATGTCATTTTCGCGTGGACAACCAGGGACAATTGTGTAGTTTCACATCTCATCTGTTCAAATTGCGGAATGATCGTAAAAATACTTTGGACGTAAACGTAAACGTGAATAGTTTTGTTACAATTACGTATCTTGTTTTATGTAGAGGCTATGACGTGTCGTCTGATGCATTGCTATGGTTTGGTCCATGAAGCTGTATTTGGTAATATAGAAGCAACATTGATGAATGCTGTAGACACAATTTCAATAAAATTATTATAAAGATAATAATCTGCTGTATGGAAGATGACTACAAGAATATTGTCACGAGTTAATTCCATTTTACTGTAGGTATGTAGTTAGACATGTTTATGATAGATTGGAGTTGATATCGAATCAAAGTGCTCAGTTATGGTAAAGCTTAGCGGAGAAAGCGGGCAAAAGTTCGTTGAATCGTTCGTTATTTTGTTATTTGCTATCAAAGTGATTGATAGATTAAGAGTACATACACATAAATAAACACAGTAAAACGGCGATTTTGTCGGTAAAATAATTCCTTCCAAACATGCAGGCTGAATCATCAGAATGCATTGTTGACTGTTGAAATGCATGACTGTGGCTCACTTCTTCTATAGTCTATACTTCTATACTTAATTATATTATATATTTATATTATATAATTATAAAGAGGAAAGATTTATATTTTTGTATGTAAAGAATATACTTAAAAAAATAATGGACCGATTCAAAAATTCCTTCACCGTTGGGAAGCTACACTAACCCCGGGTGACATAGGATACTTTTTATCCCCGTTTTCCCACGGGAACGGGCACTACGCGGATGAAACCGCGAGGCGTCCGCTAGTCTCAAATAAAGCATTAATTGCTCATTCCCGCTAGTTTTATTCCACAAATATAAAGCGTTTAACGCTTTTATTTCATCAAACAAATAAATGTATTTATTAGCTGGAAGAATTTCTTAATCTTTTAAGACATAAATCCCCGGTGATACAAATTGCTAACATTTGGCAAAACGTTGTTGGAAAATGCCTACCGTTATTAAAAGTCGGCGACACTTTTCTGGGTCAGAGTTTTCTCTTAAAAGAATTTTCGTCTTAATCTATTATTTGCGAAGCTTGTGAGAAACTTAAAGTGAGTTCATGATAACTTTGTTAAACTTTTTATACAGCGTTATCTTGTCATTTTAGTCGATGGTTTGTTATCTATGCCTAAGTTAGTGAATTACGCTGGGTAACGACCTGCCGATTGGAGTTGACGAACTCCTCACTAAGTAGTCTAACTTGTCAGCTAAACGTGAGTACGATCACAAAGTACGTAAGCGGCGGCGCGCCGCAGACAGAGGGGCCACTACGAACAAAGTGTCATTTTGCACACACACTTTGACATTGCAGTTTTACAGGGAATATTGGGTAATATTGGACCGAGCTCAGTCGCGGCTGTCATGAATGCTTTGTGCGGGCGTTTGTCACGTCATTCATACATTAAGTACTGTAACGAGGTTGGTTGCATTGAATGGGTTACCTTTATTATTTGTTACAGACCGAATTTACTTTTTTGTTTTTAATTATTTCTTTCAATAATTTTTAAGTTATAAAGGTCATTAAATATTTCAAGATGACAAATTGGAAATTCATTATCTAGTATTATAATAAATTATTTTAAGTCCATAGACGAAATTGGGAACTTGTCATAATAATAAGATTCAAGTCATACAGTTTACAAATATATATGTTTCCTCCGACTGCACAGCATAATTTTCTTCTTGTTTATGATCATCTTTGATTTTTTTATTTTATTAGGTACCTGTTTTTAGGGTTCCGTAGCCAAATGGCAAAAAACGGAACCCTTTACATTCGTCATGTCTGTCTGTCTGTCTGTCTGTCCGTCCGTATGTCACAGCCACTTTTTTCCGAAACTATAAGAACTATGCTGTTGAAACTTGGTAAATAGATGTATTCTGTGAACCGCATTAAGATTTTCACACAAAAATAAAAATAAAACAATACATTTTGGGGGTTCCCATACTTGAAACTAAAACTAAAAATATTTTTTTTCATCAAACCCATACGTGTGGGGTATCTATGGGTAGGTCTTCAAAAATGATATAGAGGTTTTTAATATAATTTTTTTCTAAACTGAATAGTTTGCACGAGAGACTCTTCCAAAGTGGTAAAATGTGTCACCCCCCCCCCTGTAACTTCTAAAACAAGAGAATGATAAAACTGAAAAAAATATATGATGTACATTACTATGTAAACTACCAGCGAAAATTGGTTTGAACGAGATCTAGTCAATAGTTTTTTTTTAATACGTCATAAATCGTAAACCGCAATTTACCAAGTACGGAACCCTTCGTGCGCGAGTCCGACTCGCACTTGGCCGGTTTTTTCACATTTATATTTTTCTCGAGCTTGGTGCTTTTCACAATTTAATGTTTTAAGTGGGTTCATTACTACCACCACTATTACTACGTCTTGTTACTCTCCAATCTTCGTCGTATGTGGCGTAATATTAAATGGATATTTGATGCCCTGTCTACCCTCTAAGGCACGTAAGCATGATATGATGTATGTTTAGACGAACCGATGTATTTATGTTTGTAACTTATACAACATACTCTTTTTTTAAATTCGGAATCAATGTAGCAAACCTAGTGAATCTGTCAAGTTTAGCTGTCAATTTTCTAAACGGCGATAGTGGCCCTTCTGTATACTCACTATTTTGTTTGTGGTACGATTTAGAATACGAGATTGTTCGAAACTTGAATGTTATGTCATTGTGTTACACGTGAGGTCGACACCCTCTGCTCCTCCGTGTGTCCTGATACTAACAATAAGGGCTTTGGTGAGTTCAGGGATATCTGATTCATCACTAAGTACTCACAGATCTGTGCAACAGATCCTATTAGGAATGCACAAGAAACCTGTGTTAAAGTATTATCATAAAGCTGAAACATTATTCAACCCAATCCATCAAACACGCTTCGCTAAAACCAGTAAAACTATTGAAGTATTAGCATAAGCCTGGCATTGGCTGGCATATTTTGTTAAAAGATATGGCCGCTATAATATGCGTGTTTAATTTCAAATAACAATGAATAACGAATGCGTGCGCTAACCTAGAAACTGGTAACAGAAATATATATAATAATATCTTCACGCAACAAAACAAAACCGCTCAATATACTCATTTATTTTATCGATCGCATAAAACAAAACTCCGTGCTCTATTTTTTTATGGCATAACCCTAAACTGAGACGTATAATAGTGAAGCGTAACACAATACGCGAGGTAGTGGCTGCGCAGGCGCACCAAAACAATGAGTCATGCGCGGGCGCCGCATGGCGAAATCCAGGTCAGGCGCGGCCTCGGGGAAGGCCGAGCGACTTGACACGAGCGTGATAACATGTACTACACACAGTACACACGTACTATTTGTAAACAATAAGGGATTTACACGTCAGAACTCGTGTATTTAAGGAATTTGGAGTCGGGAGAGGGATTCGTACACGGGTCGGAATGTCTGAGGCCAAGATTTGAGGCTGCATCGATCAGCTCGGATTTGATGTATTATTGTAATTTGTTGCATTCTAAGTGGAAAGTAGGAATTGTATCACACACTTTATGGCCCTGTATCTGCTTGGTTATGGTTTACCCAGGCTCAAGTGTGGAAAACTACGCTACGCGAAAAGCATGTGTCCGTTGTACCGGTTTTTTGGGTTCCGTAGCCAAATGGCAAAAAACGGAACCCTTATAGATTCGTCATGTCTGACTGTCTGTCTGTCCGTCCGTATGTCATAGCCACTTTTTTCCGAAACTATAAGAACTATGCTGTTGAAACTTGGTAAGTAGATGTATTCTGAGAACCGCATTAAGATTTTCACACAAAAATAGAAAAAAAGCAATAAATTTTGGGGGTTCCCATACTTGAAACTGAAACTAAAAAATATTTTTTTCATCATACCCATACGTGTGGGGTATCTATGGATAGGTCTTCAAAAATTATATTGATGTTTCTAATATCATTTTTTCTTTCTAAACTGAATAGTTTGCGCGAGACACACTTCCAAAGTGGTAAAATGTGTCCCCCCTCTCTCTCTGTAACTTCTAAAATAAGAGAATGATAAAACTAAAAAAAATATATGATGTACATTACCATGTAAACTACCACCGGAAATTGGGTTGAACGAGATCTAATAAGTAGTTTTTTTTTAATACGTCATAAATCGTAAACCGCAATTTACCAAGTGCGGAACCCTTCGTGCGCGAGTCCGACTCGCACTTGGCCGGTTTTTTTAAAAGAACGTAGTAATTGATGTAGTAACTAATGAGTCATTAAAATTTTTCCGCTGGATCCCGAACTGGACGGCATTGTCAAGTGGTCTTGAGTGGACGGTTACCGGCAGCTGTCGCTCTTCGCGCTAATTATCTGTAAGCCAACACCAACAGATGGGTTTCACCACTCCTCGACCTTTGCTTGCGAACAGCGTCAATTAAAAAGTTCCACAACATCTCGCAGTGTCATTGACATCTAAATTCTTCTCAATTTTTTATTGAAATGGCACATACAAATAAAACCAAGCTTATTTGCATCGGCTGTAAATGAATGCAACAACTAAGAACCTTGGTTACAGAACTGTTTAAAATTAGGTGTTTTCGAAAACTGATCCGCTGACTAACACTACAAAATATTTAAAGGAAATAAGACTAAGCTGAGGAGTAACAAAGTAGTGTATCCTGTACATTTCAGGGTTAGCCAATTCTTCTTATTAATAACTGTCATAAAGCGAGAAATGTAGCATTCTTCTGACTGTATAAATTTATTATTTCAGTTACTTTGACCTTATAAAGGTAGCAAACACTTATTTTTTTATAATATTTTTTTATTGTTATTGTACTATATAAAGCTGCTCATACTACTACTAATAATGACTGATGACTTTTATAAAATGTGAATAGATCAGACTTATCAAATAGTAATAAGAAAGTCTGGTATAGGTCACTCTGATATCTTTTTTATTTTATTTTTTTCAAAACAAAAGAAAACGTTACATGTTGAAGTTGTTTCTTCTTGTTTAACCTATTATGGAAGACGTTGGTGCCTGTGATACAATGATTTTTCATTAGTACAGGTACCAATGATTCTCTTTTTCTGTTTTACTGTTAAAAATGTATGTATTTATTTTTTGATCCTGTACATGTGTTTTTTCCTGAATAAACGATTTTATTATTATTATAAATCCATCAGTCAATAGTACTTTCAGTGGGAACAACCTCGTTCGTCCATCAGTGTAGTAAACCTTGGCCTGCAAGGTTCATATGCACATGACTGAATGATATATTGCAGTTATAATTCGGGCATGTTCCTCTTCATAATAAAGCATGCTGCAATGTCAGATGCGGCTGGCTGTCTGGCAGAGAGTAGTGGACATCCGTCCGCGAATGTCACCTTCTCACCGAACGGTAAATATGTTCTAGCCAATTTAAAATCTGCGCCGCGTTTTCTCAAAGTGCAGTTTAAATTGGCAATTAATCGATTCCGACACTATTTGTAATCATGTCATGTTCCATTATTACTGGACTTGTTTTCGCTTAATAGTTATTAAAAGAACGTTAGCAATCAGTTGAAATCATCCAAGAGTAATTTGAGTAATGACAATTCCTAGTAGGTGAAATTTTAAATATCTAAGTATAAAACGTATAACAGAGACAATTTGCATGCAAATGAGTCAATATATAAATCAAAATATTACAGTGACCTATGTAATAAAAGAGTCTGCATTTGACCTATTACTCCGTGGGCATCTTAACATTGTTAAAATATTAAAGCATTTTAGCGTAAAACTATAAAATCACAAAAGAATTTCAATGAAATTTCTTAGAAGCTAAGAATAATTGAAGCTTGTAACTTATGATAAAAGAACAAATGAAAACGAAAAAAAACCGGCCAAGTGCGAGTCGGACTCGCGCACGAAGGGTTCCTACTTGGTAAATTGCGGTTTACGATTTATGACGTATTAATAAAAAACTACTTACTAGATCTCGTTCAAACCAATTTTCGGTGGTAGTTTACATGGTAATGTACATCATATATTTTTTTTAGTTTTATCATTCTCTTATTTTAGAAGTTACAGGGGGGGGGGACACACATTTTACCACTTTGGAAGTGTCTCTCGCGCAAACTATTCAGTTTAGAAAAAAATTATATTAGAAACCTCAATATCATTTTTGAAGACCTATCCATAGATACCCCACACGTATGAGTTTGATGGAAAAAAAAAATTTTAGTTTCTGTTTCAAGTATGAGGACCCCCAAATTTTTTTTTTTTTTCCATTTTTGAGTGAAAATCTTAATGCGGTTCACAGAATACATCTACTCACCAAGTTTCAACAGCATAGTTCTTATAGTTTCGGAAAAAAGTGGCTGTGACATACGGACGGACAGACAGACATAACGAATCTATAAGGGTTCCGTTTTTTGCCATTTGGCTACGGAACCCTAAAAATGAAAATGTTAGTACTCAAAACATAAAAGCTTCTTTTTGTTATTATGTACTTTACGATGTATTTTGTTTGAACAAAATACTTGTTAACATATTTGACAAATGACTCGGCATCTAAAATGTTATAAATGTAACATAATAAAGTTTGTTTAGGCAATTAGCTTTTTAATATTTTTGATGAGATGTGTGATCTGTGTCTTGCGCATGAAGCAGCTGGAACGCGGCGGTAGCTCGTTGGGAGCGGTGCGCAGGCGACGCGCCGGTTTCGGAATCTTTAGGGCTACCGGCATCCGGCGTGAGTGCAGCTGGCCCGGCGCCAACTATGCGCGCAGAACATACGCAGCTAACATATTGTGGAATCATTATCATTTTACAACCTGTATCCTACACATGTCGTCGCCATTATTTCCCAGAAGTTATAATTATTCATTCGCCAATACCAAATTGTTTTCATTTTTCAACATTGACGTTCAAAGAAAAACTCTGACGGTCAAACCGGTAGTAATGTAGGTGTACATTACACATACAAGGGTACATCATACAGAAAACTTCCGTTTATTTGTTGGACGCACATACGAAAAAACAATAAAACGTCGATCTTGTTATTCTTTCCATGAAACGAAACGACGAAAACCCGCAAACATTTTCTTTTAGTACATCATCATATAATTATGACGAATATGAAAACGCCTTAAAATTAGCATGTGTCACTGCGAAAATAATAAAGAACTGTTTACTAGTAGCACATGAGTATGAAAATTACAAACATAATAAAGTTCGTTATAGATTTTATGAGTTGTGTCAATGATATTCTAGTAAACAGATATGTTATGAGCGCGCGCATTGTGAAGACTCGAATACGTCCTAATTGGGACGTATAGTATTTAGTCTATGTCACGCATGGCGAAGAGCGATACGCTTTGCTGAAACAAAACAAAATTTAAAAAATGCTATCGTGTGTATTTAGGAAGTGTACCAATTATGATACCAAAGTACATAAAACAAAAGGGATCTCATACCATATGTAAGTATGCAATACACCTCAATTTACTAATTACTTTATATTTTTTCCCTAATATTCTGATATTTGGAGGTTAGAAAAAGGAAAAACATTGGTGGCAGAGCATTGGCATGTTTGGTTTAATTCACACGCAAGTGACAAACACTAGCTGTCTCTTTTTTTCTTGTTGGTTTTATCAAGCCGTCCCTTTCGACTTGTAGTGAAATGTCAGATGAATGAAAAGTGTGTATCTGTGCTGCTGCTGCTGCTGCGCGGAACACTTTTTTCGGTTGTTTTGTGAGTGTATAACGCATCTCTTTAATGGAATATTATTGAGTTGTGTGATGAAAGCTGTCTCCATAGTCGGTAGCTTCACTATGAAGCAGAGGCGCGCGCGGCGGTGGATTTCGGCGGGCGGCGCGGCGTCGGCGCGTGCGATCGGCGCCGCGCTGAGATTTACAACACTTATCACTGCCCTCTTGATAGATATTCTTTAACACCATTAAAAGAAACATTCAGAACATCAAAATTCTTTCAAAAGCTTACACATATTTTTAGAACGCTATTTTTAAAATTAAACGCGAAATAAACTTTCTACAAATGATTCGCATGAAGTAAAACATTGTTATATATCAATCGTATTGTCTGAAGCATTTTTTTTATAACATTTTGTTATAAATAATAACGCATCATTGCCGTCAACAATTAATCTTGCTAATTTGAAAGTTATGAACAATATTTTGGCGCCATGACTGAAATATTGTTGTCTTGTTGAAGTTTTACAGCATTTTTATGACTTTCTTTTATATTCTTGTTTTATTGGTGGTGACTGATATAGGAGGTATAAAGGAAAGTGCAGAACGAAAATCCTTTGGATGTAGCTGCCGCCAGCGCCGTGCTTCATAATTATGTACACCTACACGTGTGTGTGCACCGTTTTTCTTTGTTGTCGTTGCATTGTTTTAGAAATTCAATGTTATCTATATCTATCTATACTAATATTATAAAGAGGAAAGATTTGTATTTTTGTATATAACGAATAAACTTAAAAACTACTGGACCGATTTCAAAAAATCTTTCACCGTTGGGAAGCTACACTATCTTTATGTGGCATATACTATTTTTATCCCGGTATTCCCACGGGAACAGGAACTACGCGGCGGGTGAAACCGCGAGGCGTCCTCTAGTATTATATAAAGTTCGAACAGTTAAATTAATGCTATAACTCTCGTTCATAAAAAAATAGGGCATTACAAGTATTTTTGACAGATTTAGACTACGATTTGTCTACGAACGTTCCTTAAAAATATATGAAATTTCCCTCCCGAGAAGTTTCAATATATTCATGTAGCCGGGTACCTTCAATAGCTATCCACATTTGTATTAATTTGAATCCGACAACTGATAACTCTATTAATAGCAAAGCGATTGGATTCGAACAGATCCATATCCTGTGCAATGGGAGAGCGTGCAGCGAACTCCATAATAAAATCAATCGTTCGCTATTTATGTTGCAGATAATTTTCCCTTCATTGCATAATCTGGTACGAGTGGATTGCTTTGTATTCCCTTGACAGCTTTCCAACAATAACTCTACAAATAACACTGAATATTTCGGGTCAATAATGTATTTGAAAAATAGATATCACATTTGCGCAGTCAAGTTACTGTTGAATATAGGCATTCTACCAGAGAGAACAGAGAGACAGGCAGAGTAACTTTTAAGTCAATATATCTGCAATATATCTGGGGTAACACACCCCCAGAAACATTCATGGGGCCTACTTGAATATAAACAACATTTACTATGGGACCTACTTGAATATAAACAACATTTACCATGGGACCTACTTGAATATAAACAACATTTACTATGGGACCTACTTGAATATAAACAACATTCACTATGGGACCTACTTGAATATAAACAACATTTACCATGAGACCTACTTGTATATAAACAACATTTACTATGTGACCTACTTGAATATAAACAACATTTACCATGGGACCTACTTGAATTTAAACAACATTTACTATGGGACCTACTATCAAATTAACTAAAAAGAAACAGCTGATCCTAACTTGTGGAGTCATGCCATACAAATGTACTGAATGGCTGACCTTATTTCAGTGTTGATCACAAAGTAAAATTTGTTAATATATTTATGAGTAGATGAGTACTTTCACCCCCTGAAATAATGCCAATGCATTTGAAGACAAACTGTATAGCTATTGAGCTAGTAAATCAGTGAGTCAGCACAGTTTTATAACGCAAAAAGCATGGTGTAGCGAACGATTCGAGAGCCCGTGCGACACCGCGTGGCGTTGTTTGGCAACTGGCGGCCACGTTGGGCGGCCACGCTGGGCGGGCAGCGTTCATTCAGAGCGGTGTCGAAACACAGCGTTGCGTAGCGTTGCACAACCAGACATGATGTTTCCTGGTCAATTTGGGTTATTGTTTTTCAACAAGATTCTCGTATTACAAAATGCATTACACAAGAAATCCTCATGGGAATAGTAAGAGAAACATAGCAAGTAATGTATGCTTTATGATTCCAGAGTCCAGCGTGATGGTAAACCAAAAACAAGATTTATGTTTTTGCGGAAGAATAGTTAGGAAAGGTATGTGTGTTAATGTTGTGTTGGATGAGGAAGTTTTCAAAAAAATGTTATAATGTTTGATGTCTACGATTTATGTGGTTGATGGATAAACTGAGTTTTGAGCATAACTATGTTTATCTGGACTTATGCAAACCGTAACACGGTAATACGATAAAAATGTAGATCTAGAAAAGTTAGATGTGTTTTACGTAAGTGTCTGGACTGGTGACCTTTAATGCGGTGTAACGAAGAACGAGGGCGTGTCGAGCTGTCCAGTATCGACGTCTATTTCTAGTCTCTTGTAAGCCCTTCGATCATCGTGAATACCACACGGAATTACTGTGGCTGGATAAATCTGTGATATATTTTAAGATTGGATTTTTAATCTATCTATATATATAAAAATCAATGCCACTTTTCGTTGTTATTTTATAACTCAAGAACGGGCTCACCTATCCAAACCAAATGTTTAAGCTTTGTTCGGACTATTAAGTAGATGGTTTAAGTGAAGGAAAAAAAAAATATGAGAAAAATTGAAACTTAGGGTAGGGTAGGGTAGGGTAGTGTAGGGTAGGGTAGTGTAGCGTAGGGTAGGGTAGGGTAGGGAAGGTAGTGTAGGGTAGGGTAGTGTAGGGTAGGGTAGGGTTAGTGTAAGGTAGGGTAGGTAGGGTAGATAAATGTTTGGTGTTTTTATGGCAAAACAAAGTTTGCCGGGTCAGCTGGTATTGATATATATATTTAAAAAAAAACAAACCCATATACAAATACAAAAGGGAGACGGATTAGAGCTCATTGTGTATCAAAAAAATTCGTACACATCGATGTCAACGGAAAACGTGCCCAGAACGCTGGCAGCATTGCCACGTTGGATGGCAATTTAACATTTTCTTTGTACAATAATTTTGATGGGTGCCTATAGCATTGCCACAAAAAAACCGAAAATTTATGGAAGCTCTTTTTTTGCTTCAGCTAACAAAGTCAACAGGAGTCCCTGTTGACGGAATTGAAGGCGTTTTTAACGTCAACCTTGAGGATGGCCGCACCCTGGCTGGAATTTAAGAAGGTAGAAAGGGCATGTACGGCTGCCTCACAGCCCCCTCTAGAGCCAAAGCCAAGCTGTAGGGGCTGGAATCTGTTTGTAAGCCATTGGAGACTGAAGTTACTTGCCATTTAATTAATGGTGCGCAAAATTATTCTGTTTTTTTATGTTTTTTTATAATAATATTTTTATATTTAGCACTTATGCATATAAGGAGTGTAATGTACTTAGCTTACTCTAATTTTAACTACCTAACGTACTCAGCATAAATTAAAAAAAACAGAGCTTCAAAACTAATTTTATACCTCAAATGTATATTTGTATGAAATATACATTGGTAGGTAAATTGTAATGACCTTTCTAAAACACGAACTTAAAATCAAAAAAAAAAAACACATAGGGCTACATGGGCACTTATAAAACGTCGACAAAAGTGCACGGTTCGGGTTGGTCGTTTCCTATGGAGAAGAACCAGTAAGAAACTCCATGGTTACTCTATTAAAAAATTGTTTGGTTTTACAATATTTCCATGTTACAGCAGTACTTAGATGGGAGACAACGCAGGCCCGACAATAAGTCGTAAGAAACAAAAAAAAACAGATTATATAATAAATAAACAAAAGAAAGAACTCTATCTGCGGGTTTTAAAATATTTTTTTATTTAAACTAAGGTAAACGAATATAGGGCTAACATTTTAAATGTGGATCAAAATTTTGTAGAATTTAATATACCTCTTACATTTATTAGCCATTTAATGTTATCCAATAAAAGGTTCGTGCTTATCGTATTAAATTCCTTTTTATTGCCACCCTTTCACCCTGTATCTTTATATTTTTACGTTTACGTTTTCTTTACGTTCATCGTTAATCCAAATAGATCTTTTACCACGAGAGGTACTTAGTTTTTTTCTGCACGTCAATATGATAAAAATATCAATGATAACAAAACTTTTCACCTTAGAAACTATTTTTTGAATGAGATGTTGATAAGTTTAATGTGTTTTTTTATTTAAATAGGATTCGGTAAATAATTAATCTTTATTAAGAAGTCGTCGTCCTAATCATTCTTTTCTTTTTTTTTTTTTTTTTTTTTTTGACATGTGACATCCACGAACCTGTACTGGGCCCGCGTGGGAAAGCCCCCATTCCCTCCCTCACAAAGGGTAGGCCAGAGCCCCAGCAAAAAAAATTAAAAAAAAATAAAAGAAAAAGAACTTAGCATACGTAAGTCTACTTTATGAACTACTGCAAATAGCCCCAAAAATGCTGTTTCGTTTGATCCACGATTTTTGGCTTTGTTTTTTTTGGAATGTTGTTATGAAAATAGCATAGAATGATTTTCTAATTAAAACCTAGTGAATCAGTTCTTTTACCAACACATGTATAACAACTATGTTGCAGACACATTATTAAGTCGAAAACGCTACTGTACTGACCTAGATGTCCTGCGTTCGATTCCCTAGTCGTGTAAAGTGTTATTATTATTATTATTCTTTATTGTACACTAGCTGACCCGGCAAACTTTGTTTTGCCATAAAAACACCAAACATTTATCTACCCTACCTACCGTACCTTACACTACCTGCACTACCCTACCCTACCCTACCCTACCCTACCCTACCCTACCCGACCCTACACTACCCTACACTACCCTACACTACCCTACCCTACACTACACTACCCTACCCTACCCGACCCTACACTACCCTACCCGACCCTACACTACCCTACCCTACCCTACCCTACACTACCCTACCCTACCCAACCCTACACTACCCTACACTACCCTACCCTACACTACCCTACCCTACACTACCCTACCCTACACTACCCTACCCTACCCTACACTACCCTACCCTACCTACCCTACCCTACCTACCCTACCCTATCTACCTACCAACTTGTTGAACTATTTATTTGAATAAGAAATAATATATATACTACTATACGAATGCAACCAACTTTTGTTTCTACCGGCAGCGTTGATCTAATTAAAATTTAGAACATAAAATTTGCTATTGTGAGTCCACCTTAAAAGATAGACATATGGTGTCACGGACTTTTTTTTAGAACTTTTAAAGAGAAACAATTCCATCATACATGATATTTGCGTAACTTAAACCATTTACGCAGCGCACGCAATGGAAGCTCTCAAAAAGGAATATTTTTTCCCGTTTTTGTAACATTTTTCATTTATGCTCCGCTCCTATTGGTCGTAGCGTGATGTTATATAGCCTATAACCTTCCTCGATAAATGGACTATCCAACAGTGAAAGAATTTTTCAAATCTGCCAAGTAGTTTCGGAGCCTATTCAATTCATACAAACAAACAAACAAACAAAAAATCAAACCTTTCCTCTTTATAATATTAGTATAGACAAAACACACTTATACAAATACAAAAGGACAGCTTATGTACAAAGGCGACCTTAACCCATAATTGGGTTCTCTTACAGCAAACCTCATTGTCATAGAGATTGTTATTGGGTTTTTCCATCTGGAATTTCTCAGTGGACCTGGCATCTGGAATTACGCCTGGTTGATGGCCATTGGCTCGTCTCCTATCACATGCAACTTTAACGTCTTGGTAATGTTTATAGCTACAGTTATGAGATGTCGGATACAATTTATGTTGGGACAGTTTCATGGGAAAACACGAACAGGGGAAAAACCTACACATGGATTAGTCTGCAATAAGTACCTATCTTTAGGTGTGTTTCATAGGGAGAGGCTTTCCTTCGTTGAAATATTGGTATGTTTACCAAAACTCCAAACAGGGAAATCACCCATGTTTATCTTGCTAATAATATAAAAGCGAAAGTTTGTATGTATGTTTTTACTCCATCAAGGACGGCTTAATAGATCTGAATAGCATAGGTTACTTTTTATCCCGGTCTAATCTTCCCTTGGGATGACAAAACACTTTTCACGCGGGAAAATCCGCTGGCAGAAACATTGAGGTAATAATGTACTACGCACGGCAGAAACAAGTTTTAAACAGACTTCCCAAAAATGATTCTCAATTCGGATGTTCCTATTTTCTTTTAAATAAAATTGCTGAGAATTTAGGTTACGGGAAAATAAAGACAGAAAATTGGAAAACAATTATTTACGCTGCTGTTACATGATTGTTGTACCGCTTCCAGCCGTAACAACACTTATATGCGACTGTTATGAGTGGACTGCAGTGTGGAAATAGCCCTGCTGACCCTTTTACTACACTTCCGCGTAGGGCGCGGCAGAAAACTGCACGTTATGAAAAACTAGCTTCTGCCAGCGGTTTCGTCCGCGTGAAAATTATCGCTAGGGAGTCTACCTCCGAGATAAAAAAATATTCTTTGTCCTGATCCAGGATATGGCCCGTGTACCAAGTTTCATACAATTCCGTTGAGACGTGAAAAGGTAGCGAATAGACAGTCAGACGGAGTTACTTTCGCATTTATAATGGAATAGAATAGAACTGAATTTATTTCCAACGTAAGAGTTACATTGTACACCACCACTTAAGGTTACACTAGTCGATCATTCTGCCATACAGACGTAGTCTGGCGATTACTCCACTGTTTGACGATGTATTTAAAAAAAAAAAAATTTAATCATCATTATCTAGCCCTGTATGGTAAACAAAAAAGTAAAAAAAATATATATTTGAAAGTTATGAGCGTCGAAAGTTTCATATTTCAACACTAATTTTAAAGCATGTTTGGGTGGAAATAAATACCATAAGAAGAAGGAAAATTGCAAAACGGGCTCCATACAGGGATAGCAATTTGCAATTCAACAATGCAAATAATTTTATTTTGAAAATATACATTTAGTCGTTTTTATGTTATCTAGACTCTCAAAGGTCTGTTTATAAAATTTCGAGCGCTCGTTTTCGTCCTAAATCATCATCCATTTCTATAAAAATTTGCAAAAGTGCTAATTCGTACGCGAACTAGCTTATCATTACTACTGCTCATCATAGCATCTATCTCTTTCGCACGTGTTGTCGGATGAGATAGCATAAATTTTAACCTAGCGCACAAAATAGTTCGTGCCGTCGACTAGGGGAACCTTAAGATTTTAAGATTAAGATTAGGTATTAATCAAAATAAGTACTGGTAATAAGTTTGCAAAACTGACATACATTCTTAAAAAAATACCGTCCAAGTGCGAGTCGGACTCGCGCACGAAGGGTTAGCCGTACCACTATCGCAAAAAAACGGCAAAAAAATCACGGTTGTTGCATGGGAGCCCCACTTAAATATTTATTTTATTCTGTTTTTATTATTTGTTGTTATAGCCGCACCGGAATACATCATCTGTGAAAATTTCAACTGCCTAGCTATCACGGTTCATGAGATAAGGAACCATGAACCCTAAAAAAAAATGTAAACATAATATTAAAACAAAGCAAGTCAGATTAAATGGCTGCCATTAATCCCAGTGTAGGAGGCTCGAATATAAAGCGTCCTTCTGAAAGAATCCATGGCGTTTATTGGTCTCACAAATATCCCCCATGGCCATTGTTGTTTTAAGAGAGCACTAAATCTCAATAGCCGTTGTTTAAAATAAACTTTTGAAATTTTTATGAACTTCCTAATGCCCGTTCTAAGGTCTCTGCATGAAGGTGTGAAGAATATGAGAGGAGAATTTTATTGATTTACGTTTAGTTATTTTTAATTTTTATTGTTTATGATTTTTAATTTGGTGGTGGAATGACCTAGACGCTTTTCTAGGACTGAGTCGTAATGAATTGACAAGTATGTGTTAGGGTGATAAGTATGTATGTATGTTGGTTCCTATATGGCGTTCTAGAGACCAAACGCGTTGGCCGATTTTGATGATTCTTACGGCAATCGATTTGTCTTAACCCTGCGAGTGTCACTGGCTATATTAAAATTGCAAAATAGAAAAATGGCGGATTTTGGGCCCCATATTGTGGGGGCCCCATTTTTTTTTCCGACCCCATCGTGTGGGGTATCAAAATGAAGGGTTTTAAGAGGTGATAAATAAAAATAATAACTAAAAAGTTGTAAATAAAAAAAAAATACTAAAAACCCGACTGCTTAAAAAGCGAACTAAAAAGACGTAATCAAGAAGAAAACCATGCTGTGCAGTCGGAGGATACATCTGGTTTTGGTCAGCCAGCTCGCGCATATGTATCTTCCGACTGCACAGCATGATTTTCTCCTTGTTTACTTCTTTTTAGTTTGCTTTTGAAGCAGTCGGGTTTTTTGTTATTTTTAAATATATTTTTTGACAGCAATAGAACAGCCGAAGTCAAGTTTTATTTATATGGTCAAAAGATATTTTTTTTTTATTTGAGATGGCGTTGCTCTTGACTCTAGTCTAGGTCAGAGGAGACACAGACAAAGTCGACGTTGGAGTGAGCTTACCCAGAAAGAGACTGTTTACTCTAACTTTGAAGAGATTCGGGTGATTCTCTAATAACTCTCCAATTTCATTCAAACATCAACTCAACTCAAATCAACTTTCTGATTTATCGTTGCAACATTTTAAATAATACACCTGCCATGTTGTCTCTTCACCACCCTTGGTTGACTGGTAGAGGATGCTGGCTAAGGCATTAAGTCCACCTTTGTACTTTTGTGCATGAAGTTTAAATAAATCATCATTATTTCAGCCGAAAGCTCGTGGCTAAATAATAACAGCCGCACTGGTCAATCATCAAGGTTAAGCAACGCTTGACGAGGTCCGGCCATAGATGGGTGACCATTTCAACATACCTAGTTTCTACCGTGCCTCGAAAAGCATGTTAAGCCGTTGGTCCCAGCTGTCATTTGAAGATCTTTGAAAGTCGTTACGGGTAGTCAGAAGCTTAAGATCTGACACAAGTCTTGCCAAGGGGTATCGTGTTACCCAGGGTGGAGGAGGTCAGATAGGAAGTCCTAAAAAAAAAAATTTTTCGTTTTAATCTTTTTTTTTTTTAAAGAGAAGAGAGAGAGAGAAGAGTCGCTCCATGTAAAACACTGGTGCTCAGCTGAATCCGTTTAGATTGGAAGCCGACCTCAATATAGTTGGGAAAAGGCTAGGCAGATTGATTGATTTCAGCCGAAAGATATCCCGCAGTGGACATCTTTCGGCTGTGGACATCTTTTGGCGGATTGATCCCTCAAGCATTGATCCATCAAACATTTATATTAAAAAAAAAGTATTGAAAAGTATTGTCATTATCACAAACAAGCATACAGCATATTTACCACGGACACTATTTTTATGCTGTTGTGATTTAGTGATGTACTGTAGTGGCACGTTGTGGTCCACGGGGAAAGCCCATTAAGTATTGAGTCACGAACTCAAATAAAATTTAAGGCTGGAACTTTATTTACTGAAGTTCGCGAATCAATACGAGTAAGTCTTTACAACTATTTTTAGATAAAGTTTAAATAAAAATGGTTTCCGTTTACATACGTCACGCGTCAAAGTCAAACTTTGCGGATTGCTGAGGATTGCCATAACCTATTATATGGTAAAAGCCGGATAGCTAATACTTTATTTGTGAAACTGACCGGTACTTTGGTTTTTAATCTACAAATTTATGAAAAGTACAAATACAAAAATACAAATACAAAATACAAAATCGTTTATTGTCACAATTAGCTTAATACATTAAGACGTGTTTGGAGCCTCCCTTTAAGCAAAAAATGCCTGTATTAGGAGACTCCGATCTTCCATAGCATTGCCGTGTTTACTTATACTAACTGTGAGTTACTATAAAATAATATACTGTGATGTGACATCTATGATTATTTAATTTAAATTTAGTTGTTCATGAATTGAGTATTAAAAAATTAATAATTTATTTCTTTAAACATTAAAAAGTAAAATAAGATTAAATTGATAAATGATTTTACCAACATTATATAACACAATTTCTTGTTTTTGTACGTGGAGTGTTATGTGTTATTTGGTGTGTGTGCTGAAGTATAGTGTGTTGTGTGTATTGTAGTGTGTTGTGTGTAGCGTAGTGTGTGTGGTGTATTGGATGTGGTGTATTAGATTTAGGTATATTATATGGGATGTGTTTCGACTACTCATCGTGTTCCAGAAGTGCCTCGGTTTCCTCGTAGGTAAGTGGTTTTATCCAGCTTATTATACTTTTTTTACAGTCGCGGTAATTTTTATCGTAAACATACACATGTTTATTAATTCTGTTGTATAGTTGTGCCGAACGTTTATTAAATTGCCTGCTTGCAAATCTAGTTTTAGTTTGAGGAATTTAGGAAACTAAATCTTTTCTCCTTTTTGATTTTTGGCTATTATTATACGGTGAAGCTTTATGTTTTTTAAGAGCGGTTTGGGTTATATACAGTTTTCTAACAAAGAGTAAATCACTTATTTGGTATAAGCTTTCAGTGGAGAATCTTTTATTTTTAAAATACATAATTTTATTAGTGAACGTTGTGTTCGTTCCACATTGATAAATCTTGTTTTAGCTGCACCACCCCAAATTGGGATGCATTATAGTAGCACAGACTGGGCCAGTGCTACATATATTTCATTGAGGAGATTTCTGAGACGGTTTTTAGTGCTCACCATTGAACATGGAACAATATGTCTGAGGGTTTTAAAGATCCAACTGAGTTTCCTTATTCTCGCAGAAGTTTGCTCAATATGAGGATACCAGGATAGTGCTTGATCTACCACAACTCCCAAATATTTAGTCTTAGTGACCTTCCCAATACATGGGCAGTTACAACTTGTACTTGTCAAGTCTCCACATGTGTGTATCCTCAAATGTAGGTCATCAATAGGCTGTGTTCTGATAGTGATACTGAAGCATATGTAATTAGTTTTATTAGCGTTAAGTGAAAGTAAGTTGGTATTTAGCCATTCAGCTACCCGAGCCATTCCCGCCTCTGCACTCAGTTTAACCTCGTGCCAGGAAGAACCCGCGAATACAATAGATGTATCACCAGCGTACGAAAATACTTTTGCATTTTTTATTTCCATATTGCAAAGATCGTTTATATATAGGAGAAAGAGGGTAGGCCCTAAGACACTACCCTATGGGACGCCGTATGATACATCCTCATCATCACTGGTATACTGTCCTATTTTTACTCTTTGCTTCCTGTTGGTAAGATAGTCTTTGAGTAAATTGAGCGCAGCATCTCTTATTCCGGCTTTTTCCAGCTTGGTCACAAGGATTGGGACAGAGACGGTGTCGAATGCTTTTTTGAGGTCTAAGAAAACAGATAGGCATTTGTTTCCCTTGTCCAGTTAGTTAGTGGAGCCGGGAATACGCCCTTTGAAAAGTAAAACATTATTTTTAATATTGCCAGAGTATTAGAGATTTTTGCGGACCTCTATATTTTGGGACATCTATCCCACATAGGGGATAGTTGCCTAATCCATGTAAATTACGTTTAGGATAGATTTCCCGCCGAGAAACAGGACATCTATCCCGCAAACACTTTGATCGCATTTTGCCTTCCCATGCAATCGCACCGAGACATGAGACACGGTCTACTTAGTGATAGTTGGAGAATTTTTCGATAGATTAATAAAATTGCATGAGAATCATCCGTGAAACTAGAGTAATTACAACAGGGGCAACTATAACCCTTTTTATTATATTTTTTTTGGGATCGGTAATCATCCAATGATTTCTCCCACTCTGGGTGAAGCGGGAGGGCGTGTCAGACCTTTACTGACTAAAACCCACCCGTGTTCCTTCAGTTGCTTGTGCCAGGGCCGCGATAACTTTCTTTCAAATTTATCCGCCACCCAGACCGGCATCGGCCCTAGCAGACCCCGTCAGTTTTTGCTGAAATCTCTTTGAGGCACGCGTGGAACACTACGCGCCGTCGACTCGGGCCTGGTCCTTATCGGACGTCAAGCTATCCATTACTCGCCGTCCACAAGCCCGGGGCAACTGTACTCCTTGGGCAACTATCCTGGTTTATTCCTGGTACCCTACCTTACAATATTGTAAGCACTATAAAATACGATACTGTCAATAAGTACTTCTACGATACTGGGATTTATGTTTAATTAAATCCGGGATTGTTGAGCTTTATCACAGTTACTAAAGTAATAATTGTTTACTATTAAAGTTTCAGTAGTCTGTTAACTCTTCAGTTCAACGACACCTGGATAACTAAACCTGCGCGATAATGTTACTCGAGAGCTCCGTACAACAACCTTACAGCTATCATTGTTACTATTATTTCCAGAGTACCTAGTTACTTCTAATAGTAACTATAATATTAGCTGCTATCTATCTCCAGGTCATTATTTTTACTAAGGGCAGCAGCTACACAGAAAAGAGCGTAATTTTCCTACAAATGTGAGTCATGTTAGAAAAGTCCAACATTAGTCGTGTAATGTAAACACTCGAACACACATAATGTCTGAAATTACATAATTTGTAAATAGGACACACTTTTAAAACACAGCCGACCTAATTCTTGTATTCGCAAGTTTGCAGTATTCTGAAAGACTTCAGTTGTTCCACATAACTGTTAACCGCAGCGTTAGAGAAAATAATCTCAACGAAATGTAGGTCTTTATATAATAAGAAAATAATTTAAATAAAACAAATGTTCCACCAGATTCCATTCATAAAATGTTCACTCCGCGGGTGTTATGTAATCAAATTAAACAAAATGAGGTTACAGACTGACATAATGAATAGTAGATTAGACATAAGCAGAATGAACCGAAATGTGTTTACTTTATCATGAGGGGTCCTGCAAAATGTTGAGGCGGCAGAGTCTTAACAAAAAGTGCTGCAGAGATTTTAAAATTGAATTGTGTTGATTTTGAACATACATGGAAAAATAGTTATTTGTTATACAAGAGTGCAAAGTTGCTTTTTAACCGCGTGTTCAATTTTGATGACCGAGCAAGCGAAGGATTCTAAAATTATAGATAATAATTAGAATCCTGAGCGTTAGAGAGGGAATCAAAAGAGCACGAGGTGAAAAATCTTTGCACTCGAGTGCAACACGTAACTTTTCATTCCACCTCAGCGAGGAAATGACTAAATGCAAAAAAAAAAAACGTTTACAATCACAAGATAGGTACACTTTTATTTCAGTTTAGGTATTAATTACTACATTATGACAGGTAAGTATTACAGAATAATCTTTAAATTATAACAAAATAATACTAAGGTATAATTAAGAAAATTTTAAAGTAACGTTGCTACAGTTATTGTTGAGGGAGAAAGCTCATTTGCGCATTATTAACAGTTTCAGTCAATTCTGTTGGCGCCAAACAAACTTCCTCGTCGCTAGAATCACTCATTTTAGTTTTTTCACTTGTTTTCAAGTTTCTTGTTTTTAATATAAGGTTTAACAATGACGTGAAAAATGCCGCGTAAAGAACCGCGTACAAAGCAAATTGAAAAAAGAACACCAAGAAGGTTCCGAGTCTGAGTTTTTAACAAATTAAAAAAAAGTTGTATGATATATTCGGCACCATAGAGGTAGCAGTAAATAGGTTTAATGTTTTTTTAATTCACAAATTTAGTGCACACGATGTTCTAAATTCAATTTACTTTATCCTCTAGTGAATAAAAACGGCTTTTCCACTCAGATATTGAAGATTAAAAATACTCTTTCCGAGATGGTGGGATGAAAATAATATTGTTTTGAACGCTCGCAACTTGATCATCATCTGCCTAGCCTTTTCCCAATTGTTGTTGGGGTCGGCTTCCAGTCTTACCGGATTCAGCTGAGTACCAGTGATTTACATGGAGCGACTGCCTATCTGACCTCCACAACCCAGTAACTGGGTAACACGATACCCCTTGGCAAGACTGGTGTCAGATCTTAAGCTTCTGACTACCCGTAACGACTGTCAAAGATCTTCAAATGGCAGCCGGGACCAACGGCTTAACGTGCTTTCCGAGGCACGGACGAAATTCGCTAAGTTGAAATGGTCACCCATCCACGGACCGACCTCGGCAAGCGTTGCTTAACCTTGGAGATCGACCCGTGCGGCTGTTATTATTTAGCCACGAGCTCTTCACGCTCGCAACTTGATACTGAAGATTAAACCTGAAGTCACCTTGATGGTTGATCTTCTTAATATTTACTATTTCGACTCTCTTTCGATGCTGGATGTACCAAACTGTCAGTCATGCAAATGAGAGTAAGAATAAACACCCTATTTTTAACTCCTATAAATAAATGTTTACTTTTGATTGGAAATAAACTGAACGAGATTACCATTTTGAAAAAATGGGAATCTATATACAGTCATTCTGCGAACGCTTTATATAAGTCATATCTCAGTAAACAAAAACATTTACAGGAAGCAAAATTATTTTATCGCGATGGCTCATTCGCTCAATCTTCGCATTTCTTCAAATAAATTATCATTATGGATCAGTAAACCATTTCATTAGTTAAACTTATAAATAGTTTTTAATGGGTAAGGCATGTTGATTGTCGGTACTGCGTTGCTTAGTCTTTGAGCTGTTCATTGGCTTCATTCAAGTATTGTGTTGCACTACTCCACGACATGGATGGTCAGACTACATGTTTATGATGCGATAAATTCACGTGCCGTGGTGGCACCCGGCCACGGAGTTACACAATTTTTAAACGAGCCGTTTATCAACGTTCCTGTTGGCCTAGCAACAGCGGTTTAATTGGAGTGCGGCTAAAAGAATGATCATCATAAATCACATTCATTATAACACCTTTTATGTGATTTATTTCAATCTATGTCCGAAATATGTCAACATCCGACACAATTCTGCCACATTATACGGTTTTTACAATACGGCAGTAGGAAAGCATATCTCACTCGGTTGACATGGAAAACGACTCGTCAAGGTGTTAGTCAAAACATAAGTGTAATCTGCCATTTGGCTAATAAAAAGTGAAAAGGTAAACGAACTAAATGTGGGTCAATGCGAGACTGTAGCGCTTCAAGGTGGATACTTACTCTCGTCAAACGCAATGACCAGGTTAATATTATAAGTATTTAGAATATGCATAAGTCACGCAGGTATAATTTAAGACGAAGGAGTCAACAACTGCGGGATTCGTCAAACAAAGGTAAATCATTAGTTGTTTTGCAACAGTATTTATGCTCGGTGCATTCGGATAACTTTAAGGCGCTATATACGCCCCAATGTTAACGCAGTACTGGCCGTGCGCCCGCTCGATGCTGAAATATCAATATTGAACCGCCTTTTGAACAGTTTTGTTTGAAAAATATTATTTGATTTACATGTGCTATGTTAGTTATGAAGAAATGCCAGCCATCAATTTTTCTGTGTAAAAATATTTTTAAACATCCCAGTCGTTTTGGTAGTGTTTCCAAAAGTTGCGAAAAAATATCGTGTTGTTAATTATTTTTTTAAAGCAAAACTATTAGTTACACGAAAAAACCTTGTGTTCAAAATTATGTACATGAATCAATAATGAATACATTTTTTTTTCAAACCTTTTAACATAGCCGTTACTAAGGAGTATACTTTAGAAAGTTACCCTTTTACGGCACTAAAAGGTATGTAGGCCCTTAAGCTCAGCAAAATCTTCCTTTTACGGCACTAAAAGGTATGTAGACCCTTAAGCTCAGCAAAATCTTCCTTTTACGGCACTAAAAGGTATGTAGGCCCTTAAGCTCAGCAAAATCTTCCTTTTACGGCACTAAAAGGTATGTAGACCCTTAAGCTCAGCAAAATCTTCCTTTTACGGCATACTTATAAGGTTTTAAAATCGATTTATGCACGACAAAGATCTATTCAAGTAGGGCATTGAATAGATCTTTGAATAGATTATTTCTTTTCGTTTATCCGCAACATTGAACATGTTAAAATGTAGGTTTATCCGATTAAGTATTTCGAATTTGTTATCAATATTAAACACTGTGAAAATAAACACCTGTAAATCACCACGATCAATTGAAATCAACTTCATGGCTAATAAACATGTTTTTAATATTTATAGGCCACTACTCATTGAACGAGGTTTCTGGAACAGTTATGGCTGCAAACGATGGAGATATGAAGGGCTGTTCTTGTTATAAGTCACATAAAAAATTGTTAAGGTTCAATGCTCAATTAGTCATTGGTGAGACAGCACAACGGGCCGTTTGATGTAGTGTTAACAAATTATTATGTCGCGTATAACGATGTTATATTTCTTATTTATAATCTTCATTTACCCCGGAGGACCGGCCTCGATCCATCACCAGGGACCTTGTCTGCAGCTCTAAGCTCATATTCATTCATAACTTCAGAAATTCTACCGTCTTTATTCTTACAATTGTTTTGATATATCAACTGAATCGAATTAAACAACATTGAAATTAGACACACGACATATCAGTTCTCAATGTTCTTCCTTTCGACAACAGAATGTGAAGATGTATTGCGAAATTGCGTAAATGTTATTTTTATCACGAGACTAGTTTTCACGAAGATGGACGCCTTGAAATTAAAACATAGCGTAAATTAATCCACGTCTTAGTATCGGATAAGTGAAGGATTTTAATCGTTTATAGTTTCACAGTACTTCCTGCTCTTGTCGGAAGTTTAGAAGAAACACTATCTATTAAGCTTTCTAACGCTTGTGATAAATGTTTGATTAGATATGGGAGGACAAGATGTAAATATTAATATTGCACTGTCATAACATAGGCTTACGCAATCAATCAATTTATTATGGAATGGGAAGTGATGAAATTGAGCAAATAAATTGATGATACAACAAAGAATACATAAAAAAATATAGGTACGCGAGCAGCAACCAATAAATTATTCAAACACGAAAAACAAAAGTTTTGCACTAATACCGGAATATATATTGAATCGTATATTTTTAACCCCCGACGGGAAAAGAGGGGTGTTATAAGTTTAACGTGTGTACATGTGTCTGTATCATCATAGTTCCTAAACGAATGAACCGATTTTTATTTGAAAGGTGGCTTTATCAAGCGTGTTCTTAGCTATGTTTGATGAAAATCGGTTCAGCTGTTCAAAAGTTATTGGCGTTTTACTGTTAGAATCGCCCGCAAAATATATTGTCATAATTACGTGTTCAATAGATTATCGACTGAAGCGTGACTATTACTAGTTAAATTATGTAACATGAAATAAAAATGTGTCAGGGGTTCTTTTTTTAGGGTTCCGTACCCAATTGGTAAAAACGGGACCCTATTACTAAGACTCCGCGGTCCGTCTGTCTGTCTGTTTCTCTGTCTGTCTGTCTGTCTGTCACGATGATGTATTTCTGCTGCGCTATAACAACAAATACTAAAAACAGAATAAAATAAATATTTAAGTGGGGCTCCCATACAACAAACGTGATTTTTTTGATACCGATAATGGTACGGAACCTTTCGTGCCCTAGTCCAACTCGCACTTGGCCGGTTTTTTAATTTTACTTTGTAAACCTTGATAGTGGTACTAGGCAAACATATCCGACAAAGAATAGGAATGTCTTTCGTCCTCACGTTGATTGCTTTTATGCGCCATTCTGTGACTCGTCACGTGGTATTTCTGCGGCACCAATTTAATTCAGCTTAGGCAATGTTTGGCTACACAATGCTGACCGAATGTCTATAAGCTAAGCACGTGACATCGGTTGCTATCCCGAAACAGAGGAAACGTGAGAGAAGATACTTAGTTATTAAGATACAACTGTTTAGTCGATTATATAAAACGCGTGAGCATTTAAAAGCTTTTGTTTGCGAAACGATTGTCGTCTGCTTGTCTGGCAATATGAAATGTGGAGTAAAGAGTTGTTTAGATTTGAGTATAGAGTTTTTAGAGCATACTACATGTGCCTATGTCTGTCTAATTTATATCTACTCTATCTGTATTAGCTCTAGTATCCTATGTGCTAATATAGGATACTTTTTATCCCGGAAATATGGTCCTTTGGGATAATTTTCTACATTCACGCGAGCGAAGCCGCTAGCAGAGGCTAGTGTGCCAAATTTCATGGAGATCCTTCTAGCCATTGCAGCGTGAAGAAGTAACAAACAGACAAACACACACACTCACAAACTTTCGCGTGTGAGTGTGATACTCTATGTAATGTATTTATTAAAACTTCATGCAACATAAAAGTACATAGGCGGACTTAATGCCTGAGGCATTCTCTACCAGTCAACCAAGGGCGGTGAAGAGATAGCATGGCAGGTGCATAAAAAAAATGAAATAAAAATATTATGAACGCAAATTTAGTACAAAAATATATAGTTGAAATAAACATACTTAAATATGTACTATAATAAATACTATATATAAAATAATATATATATACATAAATTAATTAATAATTTTTTAATAGAATTTTTTAATAGATTAATTAATTAATAGAAAGGCGCATATTGAGACGACTCTGCTATTCATTTAGAAAATAATGCCGCAACTTCCGCTTAAATGCATACTGACTGGTGGCCGTCCTGATATCGAGAGGAAGCGCATTCCAGAGAAGAATGGATTGAATATTAAAGGAAGAATTAACAAAATCAGAAGTATGAGAAGGACAGAGCAAGAGAAGATTGTTAGATGAACGCAGATTCCTAGCGTGTGAAGAACATAGGTATTGAAAGTGAGGTATGAGATAAGAAGGAGGTGTGGGAGAGTTGAGTAGAGAGAAAAGCGCAGTCAAGCCGCGCAAATTTCTTCGCTGCCGAATGGGCATCCATTTGAGTTCAGTTCTGCAGTTCGACACATGGTCATATTTCCGGAGGTTGAATATGAACCGGATGCAGTTGTTTAAGAGCCTATCCAGCTTATCCAGTAATACCGCGTTTAGGTCAAAGTAGCACACGTCACCATAGTCGATTAAAGGGAAAATTAAAGTCTGCACAAGCATTGTCTTCGTTTTTGCATGTTGTAAGTGTGTTCCCACCTTGAAACAAAATATTGATAAAGATAAGAGACAGTATTCTAGATCGACACGTAACTGTCACCCGGTGTTCGATGCGAACCTCTTTCCCTGTGTCAATTCGAATTCATGTAGAGCCAATAGAAGTAGGTACCTACTTAGTTACATTTCCCGAACGCAGTGTGGTTTTCAAAATACTTCTCGTAGTTTGATACCTAAGTATATGTATCTCATGTCTTGGTGCGCATATTACTAAGGCCACGATTAAATCCTTTTATATATCACAGTGAGTACAACAGAAGGTCAGAACAAAGTAATAAGTATATGGGCATATCGATAAATAAGCTCAGATCACCAATTAATCAGACCAAAGCTCTTTGTGAAGATAAAAACATGAATCTGAATCTGAGCGCTTGAAATTCATAGTCGAATTATAAATAATCTCAATTTCAAACAGTTAATGAGAACCATTACCAGAGCTTTATATTTAGCAATTTTCAGCAGCAAGAAAATGCTGATAGATGCCAAATATTTTAAGAGTTTCACTATCATCAAAAATCTCTTTAATTTACTCATTAATAGTCGTATATTACGCAAAATATTTATGTCCAGCAGTGGACGTCTTTCGGCTGAAATGATGATGATGATGCGGATATTTCAAACTGATTAAGAGGAAACGGGTGCAGAGAGCGCCGACTGAATTTCCTAAGTAAAAAGTCATAATTCGAGGTTTGGCTCTCGTCTATTTTCTCCTCCAATATTGAACCAATTTAAAAGATATTCCATAAACTGAAAACGAAAGATATATTCTATATCCCTATGTTTTCCTTTTTGATGATACATAAATTTGACAAATAAAAATGAAAAAAGGAAAACATAGGGACATAGTATATATCTTACTTTACCAGTTTGTGGAATATCTTTTAAGTTGGTCCAATATTGGAGGAGTGAGAGACAACACGAGAGCCAAACCTCGAATTATGACTTTTTACTTAGGAAATTCAGTCGGCGCTCTCTGCCCATATTTCCTCTTAATGAGGGTTTTCCAGTAGTAGTTACAGTAAGTTATGCATATATGCAACCTGTATTTAGTCGCCACTGGCCTTGTGGAACAACACGGCGCTCCTATTCAGCTGCCGGAACACATCAGCACCGGGAAAGTTATTGTTAGGCCGTCTCTTCACGGGCATGGAAACTTTTACAACCACTATCTGGCAGGCTACTTGATACTGCCAACAGGTGACAGCAGCATCCAGTTCACAAACAGCGAGCAGCAACTGTTTATTTCCAAGTTTAATGAAAACGTTAGCTGTTAGAGGACGTATCTTTATGCGACCGCTGAAAAAAAGTGCGCCCAAATTCTACTACGAAATTTTTGAGAATATACGGATGATTTTTACTCTTTCACGCAAAGACTGCTGAACGGATTTTGAGGAAACTTTACTGTAATATACCTTTTAGATCAGAAAAAAACATCCATAGTGTGATATTATAAATGCGAAAGTAACTCTGTTTGTCTGTCTGTCTGTTACCTTTTCACGTTTAAACCGCTGAACCGATTTAGATGAAATTTGGTATGGAGATAGTTTGACAGCCTGGGATATATATATATAGGATAGTTTTATCCCGAAAATCATCCTTAAGGGGCTGGAAATTTGCATGGTGGACTAATAATTTCTCAAGCATGGCAGCCCACACACCTACAATATTATTGCGCGATATAAAAAATAGCGTGGCATTCTGTAGTTTCTGCCTACCCCCATGGGAAAAAGGCGTGAGTTTATGTATGTATGTATGTATAAAAAATAGCCTATTTTTTCGAACTACCTATGCTACGCAGACGAAGTCACGGGCATCAGCAGTAGGCTATAATTTACAGAGTTATTGGGGAAAGTACTAACTCCACGCGGGCGTAGCCGGGGGCGGCAGCTAGTATTTGAATATTTGGAAGTTATAACTCCTCCACAACAAGCATTTCGTTTGAAAATTAATGTCTATTGTATATTTTCGGTACAAATTTTATGATTTTACTGAAACAAAGTACATACGCGAATACAGAACAATGCGGAACACGCATTATTTATTTGCAGAATTTCATGACTTCAAAGTTCGATTCTCGAATATCAGCTGTGTTATATAAACAAGATATTCTTATAAATCATTAACAATTTAAGAGAAAATGTTTTTTGTTTATTATAACTATAACCATCATGCTTTGTTAATAACGTCAACATCTACAAATTACAATGAATTAAAAAAATTGAGAACTGAATCGGATCCAGTTTGGTAGAACTGGCAGAGATTTTAGATGTTGCAGTTGTTAAGCGGCTTATCAGCCGAATTTTCCTTCAGCCACCACAATGTTGACACGTGATACATTACGAGTGTCTGCCATGTCTGGCATCCCTTTCAGTTCATTTGCAGGCTTTAGAAGAGAAGCCTTAAGGTTGCACTAGTCGACGGCACGAACTATTTTGCGTGCGGGGTTAAATGCATGCTATCTCATCCAACAACACTTGCGAAAGAGATAGATGCTGTGATGAGCAGTAAGAAGCTAGTTCGCGTACGAATACACACTTTTGCACGACATGGATGATGATTTAGGACGAAAACGAGCGCGCGAAATTTATAAACAGATTTTTGGGAGTATGGACTAAATGTATCTGTTCAAAATAAAATTATTTCCTTTGTTAAACTACCTCTACGCGCGAAATTTTATAAACGGACCTTTGGGAGTCTAGATATCATGAAAAAACTACTAAATGTATATTTATAAAATAACATTATTTGCATTGTTGAATTATTAATCTATCCCTGTATGGTGACTATTTTGCGATTTCCCTTCTTCTTATGGTATGTATTTGTGCCCAAATATGCGTTAAAATTTGTGTTGAAATATGGTACTTTCGACGCTCATAACTTTCAAATATTTATATTCTTTTTATTTTTTGTTTCCATACAGGGCTAGATAATAATGAGAGAATCGTTTTCAGTATCATTTTTATTTTGAACGTACACCGTCAAACAGTGAAGTAATCGCCAGACTACTTTTGTATGGAAGAATAATCGACTAGGGCAACTTTAAATGCTGTTTTCACGTGACTGGCAACACAGACAATTGTTTGGCTTACAGGTTCTTTCTTCGGCAGTACATATACTTCTTTGGCTTACAGTTTTTAGAATTAGGTATTTTACATATGTTTGTAATATTTGTAAGTATGTGAGAACCATGTTCCTACTTATCAAATTAATTAATTTTCCTGTTAATGCTTTTTAATACTTTATACCTGTGCGTAGTATAGTGTGTAGAGCTATTCTGGGTGCATCGTCCTCACATATATTAATGTATGTACGTATGTTAATATTGTAAAACACCTATTTTTTTTTAAAAAAGAGTAAGTATGGAGTTTCTTGTGCGTTCTTCTCCATAACAATCTACTTTCCTAATGCACGGTAGAATCATTTTTTTTTTTATTACTTGTAAATTTTAATTTTAATTTATGTGACGTTCAAAAGTGCCGTTTATTGGCCTAATTGAATAAATATTTGACTTTGACTTTGAGTTACTTTATCGTATCGTCGTTGGCTTATTGTGTTATAAACCCTTTTGAATATTTTCCCTCGTGGAACAGATTGTCTGCTCTATCAGGAATAAAATTATTCTCATTTGTTTTCATTAAGTTGAGTATTGTTTGTTTTCATACGAGCTGTTTACATCGACTCGCCGTTCAGGGATTCTTAATAACCTTTTTAAAAATCGATGAGGTTTTAGAGTTTGTTATTGTTTTGTTTAGTGCATTATATTGCAGATAGTTTGCGCAGTATATTTATTATGTGCAAAACAATGATGGATGAGTGTCGTGGCTAAATCCCGGCTTACACTAGAGCACTATCAGTGTTATCCTATGTCTGAGTGTCTCGCCCTTATCACAACTGTCCACGTGGAGTATTTTTAACAGCATTATCAGCTGATAAAATGTTTGCACTGGCACATGGAAGAATTAAGCTTGGATGAAAGTCCATGTTTCTAATCTATACTAATATTATAAAGCTAAAGTGTTTGTTTGTTTGATTAATTGTTTGTTTGTACGCGCTAATCTCAGAAACTAATCGATGGAATTGAAAAAATATCTTTGTGTTGGATAGTCCATTTATCGAGAAAGGTTATAGGCTATATAACATCGCGTTACAACTAATAGGAGCGGAGTATAAATGAAAAATGTTGAAAAAGCTAAGGAGTGGAATTCCCTTCCGGAGTCTTTGTTTCCTGATAGCTACAACCTTGGGGTCTTTAAGTCAAGAGTGAATAGGTTACTTCTAGGCAAGCGTGCTTCACCGTAGGCCACATCATCACTTACCATCAGGCGAGGTAGTGGTCAAACGCGAGCCTATCAATAAAAAAAAAAAAAAAAAAACGGTAAAAAAATCCTTTTTGAGAGCTTCCGTTGCGTGCGCTGCGTAAACGGTTTAAATTACGCAACAATCATGTTAGGGTAGGTAGGGTAGATGGGTAGCCAGTTGTCGGGAACTAAGCCGCGTGGGACAGCTAGTTTTGAAATAAAACTAAAAAGTGATAACGTCATTGCCACCTACAGACAAACAAACAAAAAAATTCGTAGCAGGTGAAACAACAAAGCTGGGGACAGATATGATTTTATTTATTAGTTTGATCTCAGATTCAATTATTTCATCACATCCGATGATCGTAATTATTTCATCTATAACATACTTGCGAGGTTCCGCGAAGATCCTGCTAATGAGGAAGCTCAGCTGACTACACAACAAGGGCATTTTTCTTTACCTAATGAAACAATGTAATCTGAAGCACATAATTGTATTTTACGCAGCCTTCTTTTCACCTACACATGCGAACTTTTCCCCATTCTTAATTTCCGCTCTGTTTAACTTTTCCGCTGCCTCAATCTGGTCTATTTCTCCTACATTTGTATCTCGAGTTTTGATTACATTTCCATATGACAATGGAAACACATTTTTGTAATACATACCCACCGTTTGACCTGAAAATGAACGTTCAGTTTTTGGCTACTCGATACGCCTTCAAAAGCATTTGTTAAAAGAATATTTGGACAAAAAACATGTTTTGTTTACCGTCTCGATGTTAATGACTTGTATTGAAGGGGATTTGCAAATCAAACTGTGGCGATCACTACATGTTTTTAAACAGAAATATTGCAGTAAAGGCAGTGGCGTAGTGTGCCTTGGCGGGGCCCCGTATAAAATTTGTTTGGGGGCCCTTATGAAGGATCAGATCAAATAAAAAGTCAAGATGGAACTTTGCAAACAACAAAGTGAAGCCGGTTCAAACTATGCCTTGCCGTATAAATACACAATTACACGCGCACACGTACAACGAAACTACCCCTTAGCTTGTCAGTTGAGCTTTATTATTTGATCTGTGAGCTCGAATGACAACCTAAGGCGTATTTTCGTTGTACGTTAGTGCGTGTAATTGTGTATTTGTATGGCAAGGCATAGTTTGAATCGGCGTCACTTTGTTGTTTGCAACGTTCCATCTGTGAAGGGTAAAGATTTCTCAAAAAAGAAAAAAAAATGTTTGCATAAAATTTAAAGAAATATTTATTTATCATAATTATCTATCTGTCACTTTTTCCAAAATTGTTCTAACAATTAAAATTAAATATACAATCTCCTTGCCATTTTTTCTGCAAAACTAATTTAATTTAATCATTTATAGCTGATGATGACTTTAGTTTTTCTAAAGTTTCTGCCTCTATGGACTGGTCTGACAGGCGACAAAAAATTTGGGTAAGTTCTTATTAATTTTTGTTCGTATAAATGATACGGCAGATACGGCGGTAGCTACGCCCCTGAGTAAACGTTAACCTATCTACAAGTTCCACCGACAACATTTTTCCGGCAGGCGGAACTCGGAAGAATCTTAGAATAAACAGAATTGCCCTTGTGTAACTGCAAAATTGATTATGTTACGCGAAAATCGACCTTGGCCCGAGTATTTAGTAATGTTAGAATGTCGCCATTAAAACTGGCGGAAAGCAGGTTGAAGTAGATATCACCTTGTCTATGAAAATAGCGTAGACGTAGCATTGACAACACGAAGATTAATGTTTAGAGACTCTCAAACATAGACGCCTAGGCGACTAGTCTACGTATGTAGAGTAAGATACAACCACAGATATAAATCTAACTAGATGACGCGATTGTATTTATGTACTCCGCGTGCCAGAAAACGGAGTAAAGTTACGATCAATGATGGTAATCTGTGCTTTTCATTTAGCATTATCGGCACCTGAAAGCCCCCGAAGTCTAGAAAAATGCTTTTTTTATGAATAAAGGCACGGCTTTTTCTTCGTTCGAAATTACTATAGAACAAAAACAGGAATCCATCTTCCTAGACGCAAAGTTCTGGCCTCGTGGTGTGCTGTACAGAAGGTATAATAAAAGACGCGTTAGTATCGATCAAAATAAGCGGCCGGCAGGCTTATTACGTATATTTTGCAAGAGAAAAACGTAAGCCATTTTTGAGCAATAATTAGTAGTAGGGATTCGCCGTTTCTAGATCAAGGAAAATCCTCGGAAAATCCTGTGGTTGTGGACCGGCTCGGCTACTAGTCCCACATGCCGCGAATAAAGTTTATTACACACGTCGCGGTTAATTAATTTAATTACACACGCGAATTACATTTATAGCGCGCGAATCGACTTTATCGCGGACTACTCGCGGTTCAAATATTTTAAGGTAGTAGTAGGGATTCGCCGTTTCTAGATCAAGGAAAATCCTCGGAAAATCCTGTGGTTGTGGACCGGCTCGGCTACTAGTCCCACATGCCGCGAATAAAGTTTATTACACACGTCGCGGTTAATTAATTTAATTACACACGCGAATTACATTTATAGCGCGCGAATCGACTTCATCGCGGACTACTCGCGGTTCAAATATTTTAAGGTAGTAGTAGGGATTCGCCGTTTCTAGATCAAGGAAAATCCTCGGCAAATCCTGTGGTTGTGGACCGACTCGGCTACTAGTCCCACATGCCGCGAATAAAGTTTATTACACACGTCGCGGTTAATTAATTTAATTACACACGCGAATTACATTTATAGCGCGCGAACATCGCGGACTACTCGCGGTTCAAATATTTTAAGGTAGTAGTAGGGATTCGCCGTTTCTAGATCAAGGAAAATCCTCGGCAAATCCTGTGGTTGTGGACCGACTCGGCTACTAGTCCCACATGCCGCGAATAAAGTTTATTACACACGTCGCGGTTAATTAATTTAATTACACACGCGAATTACATTTATAGCGCGCGAACATCGCGGACTACTCGCGGTTCAAATATTTTAAGGTAGTAGTAGGGATTCGCCGTTTCTAGATCAAGGAAAATCCTCGGCAAATCCTGTGGTTGTGGACCGGCTCGGCTACTAGTCCCACATGCCGCGAATAAAGTTTATTACACACGTCTTGCGTGCCTTACACCTCTGCTAATTCAAAGGTGGTGTACTTATACCTTGTGTGGACGACATACTTTATACACCGCGAATTAACTTTATTGCATGCTCATCAAACCTCTAATTATTTTATCGACTTGCGGAGGATCACATCTACTTACTACCTGGCCCGTCTCATTGTTGCATCCTGTGGAGTAATTATAGCGATAAAAAACTAAAAAAAAAAATTCCTTCAGACATATTGTTCTTACACATGTATTTGTTATTCACGTCGATTCCTGTCTGGCCCGTACCTCAGACCTTTGCTTAGGACAATGGAATTCTACGGCCATTATGTTTTCACCGTTTCAAGGTATCATAAAAAAAGGTTTATTGCTCTCCAATGTATTGTTAGGCTTACTCATTGTTGCATCCTGTGGAGTAATTATAGCGATAAAAAAACTAAAAAAAACATTCCTTCAGACATATTGTTCTTACACATGTATTTGTTATTCACGTCGATTCCTGTCTGGAGTGAGGTCTTTTTTAAGAACATTGTAAATTGTTTTATATTTGTGCTATTGTAATTTGAATTTCACTAGAGTTAAGTCATACTATCTATTCAGGTACGAGACTTGTTTCGAAGAACTTTGTATTAACAATACGTTGTTAAATGAGTTGGGTGTGGGTAAATACTATATAAAGCTAAAAAAGTAACTTGTAGTTCATCATTTCTTATTCATCCAATACCATGGATAGACTAAGCTGTGACCTGTACAACTCAGAGCTCATCTTGATTGTTGAAGACATCGAATCATTGGAACTGATGTCTTCAAGCTTCGATCAAGAATTATACGAGCTCTGTGAGGAAGCAGAAAAGGACCATTTTGAAACGTGAGTAGTCTTTTGTGTTATAAATTAACTTGTTGCTACATGTTTTGGTAATCGATGAGGAGGGGATGGAATTTTGAGTACTTAAAGTTGTAGTAGCGTGTTTTGAAATCATTCGTTTCTTTGGACCGTGTTTTGGTTACTACAACGATAGAAAATGTATCGCAGCTTTGAATTTGATATTTTATCTCAGAGTGACATTATAAGTATGGGAAAAAGTCTCATTTTAAAAAAAATTCATCGTTTAATACGGTATTGGTTCATACAAAATGTGTTACCGGAATCAATGTTGCGAGATCCAGATATAACTCCATATTATACCCCATGTGAAGGACATACAATCATTGACCACAGTGTTCAATCCGATCAAGATGATTTCGATGGCGTTTTACCAATGCAAGCGTATTGTTTACGGTGTCAATAATCATGTTAGTACTTTATGTGTAATCGGTGAATACTATACTTGGTGTAATTGTTGATAAATTTTGCTAATGTTATTTTGGTTTCTTTTTAAACAGATCTATTCAAATTGGTGGAGGAAGAAAGAAAAGACCGGCGACAACGGACCTGATAGAAGAGGAACGGGCAAAGAAGAGGACGAAAAAACATGATGAAAGTCCTTCAACATCAACATCGTCGGTGTCAATAAATCAAAATGTGAGTACAGAAAATAATGATAAAATTGAATGTTCTGTATGTCACGTATTTGTATCAAGGAAATATTTAACCAACCATTTCAAGAGTAATACCCATAAAATCAATGTTTTAAGATCTGATGAAGAATTAACAAACGTACAAATAATAGAAAGTGCGTTCGGGAATAGAATTCTTACTTACAGAATAAAATCGAATATAAATTCAGACCAACCATTTCAAACACCGGAATTATTTTTAGAAAATATTAAAGATTTAATATATAAATTACTAGAACGATGTATTATAGAACACTTTGCTGTGAAAGTAAATTTTATTCTTAATGCCAACTTTACCCAAGAAACCAAAAATCTTTTTAATACTTTTGACTTTCAAATGTCTAATTATGTTATTTGTCGTGGGGATGATACGGGAATAATTTTTTCATCTATTGTTACTGAAATAACAAATAAAATTTCAAATTTTGAGAAAAAGGATAGTGGATGGAGTTTAGTTAAAATAAAACACTTAGACATGAATGTTAACAAGTTTAACCCATTACATGGATCGTCGTACATAGATTTACTATTAGATATAAAATATAAGAAAGCTGTTATCAACGTTCAAAATAATGATAACGAATGCTTTCGTTGGGCCGTATTGTCAGGATTGTACCCAGTTAAAAATAACTGTAATAGAGTAACAGCTTACATTCAACATAAAAATAAATTAAAATTTGATCAACTATGCTTTCCTTTAAAAATTAATGACATTCATAAATTTGAAAAACTCAATAATATAAGTATTAATGTTTTTGGTCTAGAATACGATTTAACAAGTAAGGCGAATAAAGTTGTAGGACCATTACATTTAACAAAACAAAGGAACTCTACTCATTTAAACTTATTGTACTTATCTCAAGGTAGTAACGGTCATTATTGTTATATTAAAAACCTTTCAAGATTAGTTTCTAAACAATTATCAGCATCAGAGCATGCAGTTCATATTTGTGATGGTTGTTTATTACATTTTACATCACGCGATAATTTACAGCGACATCAAGAAAATGATTGTTTCAACGTATGCACAGAATTACCATCTAACTGTGACAGTAAGAGAAATTGGTTCAATGAAATAACTCCATCTAACCAAATCTCATTTAATAATTATGAACGTAAGTTAAGAGTTCCTTTTGTTGTATATGCTGACTTTGAAGCATTTTTAAATCCAATCGACAGTTGTTCTAACGATCCGAGTATATCATCAACTTCTAATATTCAAAAACATGAAATGTATAGTTTTGGGTACTATCTTAAATGTTCTTATAATGATAGCTTTTCAATATATAGAACATATACTGGTAAAGATTGTGCACTCACATTTATGCAATTCATTAAAAAAGATTTAGAAAGTATCTGTAAAAAGAATAGTTGTGTTAAAAGCCCATTACCGTTAACGAGTCAAAATATTACAGATATTAGCCAAAGCAACACGTGTTATATTTGTAATAATAATATAAATGGTCATTCCACAATTTCATATAATTGGCATACTGGCGAGTATGAAGGAGTCGCCCATCCTTTTTGTTCTGAGAAATACCGAACACCAAACTTTTTACCTGTATTTTTTCACAACTTAAGTAATTATGATGCTCATTTTATAGTTCATGGTCTCAATTTTGAAGAGGGTAATATAGAACTCATTCCTGAGAATAAAGAGAAATATATTTCTTTTTCCAAGGTTTTACGTATTAATAACCGTGTTATGAAATTAAGATTTCTTGATTCACTTAAATTTATGTCCAGTAGTCTTGACAAATTAGCTAAAAATTTACTACCCCAACAATTTAACGAGCTCAAATTAAATTTTCCACGTGAAGAAGACTTCAAAAGATTAATACGAAAGGGTGTTTATCCATACGAATACATGACTTCATTTGATTCTTTAAAAATAACTTCTCTTCCTACTCGCGATAAATTTTATAGTTCTTTGAATGATAGCCACATCTCCGAAAATGATTACCATCACGCTCATGATGTATGGAAACACTTCAATTGTCAAAACATGGGTGACTATTCAAATCTTTATTTAAAAACGGATGTTTTGTTATTAGCAGATATATTTGAAAATTTTAGAAACGTTTGTCTTAACACATATAGTCTGGACCCAGCTCATTATTATACAGCACCTGGATTAAGTTGGGATGCAATGTTAATTTTTACTAAAATAAATTTAGAACTTCTTACAGATATCGATAAAATTGCTTTCATTGCGAACAATATCAGGGGTGGTATATCTCAATGCAGTAATAGACACGCAAAAGCAAATAACTTATTTATGACAGAATATGATCCCAGTACACCATCTTCCTTTCTGATGTACCTAGATGCAAATAACCTTTACGGTTGGGCTATGTCCCAGTGCCTCCCAACCGGCAAATTTGAATGGGTAGATGTAAACACTGATTTTAACATCCCCGACGATGCCGAGCACGGTTTTATTTTAGAAGTAGATTTAGAATATCCAAACAATTTACATGATTTTCATTCAGATTTACCCTTTTGTCCTCAAAACATATGTTTAGGTGATAGCAAAGATCGAAAATTGATTCCAAATTTAAATAATAAAAAGAACTATGTTATTCATTATAGAAATCTTAAACAATGTTTAGAAAAAGGTTTGCGATTACTTAAAGTTCATAGAATCCTTAAATTTGAACAATCCGCATGGTTAAAAAGTTACATAGATTTAAACACACACATGCGTTCTTTGGCAACTTCAGATTTCGAAAAAGACTTTTTTAAACTTATGAACAACTCTGTTTTTGGTAAAACAATGGAAAACGTACAAAAAAGAGTGAATGTTAAATTAGTCAACCACTGGTTGAATCGTGGGAAAACTCAAGGAGCTCAAGCTTTGATAGCAAGACCTGAATTTCACAGTGTTTCAATATTCTCCGAAGATTTAGTCGCAGTACAATTAAAGAAAACTAAAGTTTTATATAACAAACCAATTTACCTCGGGTTTTGTATATTAGATCTATCAAAAACCTTAATGTATCAATTTCATTATGATTTTATGAAATCAAAGTATCAAGATAATCTCAAACTACTTTACACGGATACTGACAGTTTGATTTATCAAATATTTACATACAATTTTTATGATGATATCAAAGACAACTTAGAATATTATTTTGATACGTCTGACTATCCACCTAATAATGAATATGGTTTACCATTAATAAATAAAAAACGGTTAGGCTTTTTTAAAGATGAAAATAATGGTAAAATTCTCAAAGAATTTGTAGGACTTCGTGCAAAAATGTATGCAATGGATGTGCAGAATAAACTTGTAGCTAAAGCAAAAGGTATAAATAAATGTATCACAAATAAATTTGAACTTAATGATTATAAAACATGTTTGTTCGAAAAGAAAATTCGTTATAGTGAAATGTTAAGATTTAAATCAATAAAACACGCGATTTATACTCAAAAAATAAACAAAATATCACTATCGCACAGTGACACAAAACGATATTTATTAAGAAATTCTACTGACACTCTCGCTTGGGGTCATTATAGAATAAAGAACATTTAATATTATTATTTTCTGTATATTAAAAGATGTACCTCTCAATTATATGTGCATGAAAATATGTGTATGTAAATATGTATTCTTGCTTTTTTATTAGTTGTAGATTTATTTTAACATTTTTGACCAAATATAATAGCTTTAATTTTAATGATATGTTTTATTCATTCCGATACACCTGTAGAGTTCACACGTTCATTTAGAATGATCCATTTTTCCCACCCCTTTACTGCCATAGTCGCAGGTCCGAGTGCTTGTGGGAAATCGAAGTTTGTGACGGATTTTATAAAATCTATAAAAGAAATATGTAATTGTGATTTTAATCAAATTACATGGTGCTTTGACGAAATGCAACCTTTGTATAATTTACAAAATGTCAACTATCATCAAGGTATTCCCGACCTTAACATGTTTGATGGGGAGAAACCACATCTCGTTATAATAGATGATCTAATGAGAGAATCAGATGGTAGAATTGTTGACATATTTACCAAGGGTAGTCACCACAGAAATTTAAGCGTGTTTTATATATCACAAAACTTATTTCATCAGGGTAAAGGGCAAAGGGACATTTCCTTGAATTCAAGTTACATAATTTATTTTAAAAATCCTCGTGATAAAACTCAAATACGATATTTAGCAAGACAGGTATCCCCAGATGATGCAAAATTTATTGAAGATGCTTACAAGGATGCTACATCAGAAGCCCATGGATATTTATTAATTGATTTAAAGCAGAATACTAATGACTTGTGCCGTATCAAAACAAAAATATTCCCATTTAATGGGTATTGCACAGTATACGTACCTACAAAAAGGTTTAAATACTTCAAGAATCAAACAGTTCCTATCATTTGTTAACAATGCATCGTAGACTTACAACGTATAGAAATTTATTAAACGCATTGTATACACTTAAACCGAAGTATCAAAAAGCAATTATCAAATCTTGTGATGACAAAGAAATAAATTTTCTATGTGAATGCATTCATAACGTTCTACAAGGGAAGGTACCTCTCAAAGATCAAGAAAAGAAGAAATTAAATAAATATAAAAATATTCTCCGGAAATTGGTGCGAAAGTGTAAAACTAAACTAAGAAAAAATATAATCATTCAAAAAGGAGGAGCTTTCTTACCTATAATATTAGGATCAATTTTGAGTGCTTTCGTAAGTTGTTTTACTTCACAAAATTAACATGGAAAATGCAAAAAAGATGCTACTTATAGAACCTGGATTAATTGAAAAACTAAAACATGAAACCATGGGTAACAATAATTTATCTCGATTAGACACTGAAATGCAAAATATTATGAAAAGTAATACTGAAGATCGAAAGAAGTGGATGTTATATTTACAAACTCTACAAAGATATCTCCACTTTGCTGAAGAAGACCGTCAACCTTATAAACTACCAATTTATAATGATATCTCTAACGATGGTATAAATGAATCTAAGAATAGTTATAAAAATAAAGAAATGGATGATAAACATATAGTTACTAACGAAGCTTCGTTGCGAGACATTGAACCTATTAAGAAAGAAGATAATTTTACAACAAAACCGGTCTACTCAACCTCCCAAATACTTAGTTTGATACCAAAAACTTACAATAAAAAAGGTGAGTTACTATTAAATTTAGTGGAATCAAGTAAAAGTAAAATACATTGGGACAACGAAGGTACAGTTATAATTGACAATGAAAAAATTCCTGGAAGTAATATTGTTGATTTAGTAAATGATTCACTAAGACCATTGAAAAGAAGTGACCCAATAGGGTGGGACAAATTTGCTAAAGCATTAAAAGATATTAAAGTACCACTGACTTACATTGGTAATCCAAAGAGATATGAATTCATCAATAAACTTCAAACAAAAGATCTAGGCGAACCATCAGAAGTTGAAGAATTCACTACACCAAGTAGTGGGGATAAGAAGCTCATAAAAAAAATAAGAAAAAAGATTGATTGGGAAAAATGGACTCCGTACTAGAAGAAATTAATAGAATTTATTATGACCCATCAAATCCTGCTGGCTATAGTAGTATTGATAAACTAACAACAGCTATGAATGGTAAAATGGACAAAAAACGTGTAAAAAATTGGTTACAATCACAAGAAACGTACACACTTCACAAACCGGTTCGGAAGAAGTTTTCGCGAAATAAATATATTTTATCAAATATTAATGAACTATGGCAAGCAGATTTGAGTGACATGCGATCTTACTCTCAATATAATGATGGTTTTAACTATATACTTTGTGTTATTGATGTCTTTAGTAAATATGCTTTTGCTAGACCTATGAAAAAGAAAAATTCAGATACTACCAAAGAATGTTTTGAAAGTATATTTACTGAAGCTAATACAACTCCTACACACATACAATCTGATAAAGGTACTGAATTTGTTTCAAAAGATGTACAACGATACTTCAAATCTAAGCAGATTAACTACTATACGACTAACAATCCTGATATTAAGGCCAGCATTGTCGAACGATTTCAAAGAACATTGAAAATGAAAATGTGGCGTTATTTCACTCATAAAAATACATATAAGTACGTAGACGTTTTACAAGATTTAATATATTCTTATAACCATAGCATTCACTCCAGTATTAAGATGTGTCCTTGTGATGTAAATTCTAACAATATTATGACAGTCTGGACTAATCTCTATGACAGAGGACCAAACAAAATCTCTTTAAATGGTCCAAAACCAAAATTAAATGTTGGTGATTACGTTCGAATAACAAAATATAAGCATGTATTCCAAAAAGGTTATGAATCGAACTGGAGTGATGAAGTATTTATTATATCCTCAATAATTGATAGGTCTCCATGGATTGTTTATACAATAACAGATTTAGAAAATGAACCAATCGTTGGCACTTTTTATGAAAAAGAATTACAAAAGGTGTCTTATAACCCCACCTTAAACTATAAAATAGATAAAATAATTCGTTCTAGATATTCAGGTATCAGAAAAGAAGTGTTAGTGAAGTGGAAAGGTTATCCAAATAAATTTAACAGTTGGATTTTAGCTACTGATTTAAAAGAAATATGAATAAAGAAAGTTTTTATTTAACTTTGCTCAGCAATAGTTCAATGGATTACTTTCCTGATAACAAGACCACAAATTTTTCAACAAAATTACCAAAAGCTATTAAATTAGAAGGTGAATGGTTGGTTGGGGTTGTTGAGTTTCAATATCCATGTACCATGTTTACTGTTCAAGATCATGAAAATGTTATATATATTACAAAAACCATGTTAATGCCTAATGAAGATAAATCCTCAACAGTGTACTACAAAAAACATATTCCAGCTACCAACTATGATAACGTGGAACATATTTTGAAAGCGTTAAATGGTATCAAAGAGAACTTAAGATTTCGTTATGATGAAATAACTAAATTTGTGCATGTTGCTGTTTTGGATAAAAAAATATCATCCGTAACATTATCACCAAAATTAAGTTTACAACTAGGTTATGAGCCAAATACAAATCTCTTAGAGAGAAATTTTGGAAAGTGTCCTGCTAATTTACACTTAGGGTTACCATCTCAACTATTTGTATATTGTGATATAATCGATCCTCAGATTGTAGGTGATGTTATGACTCCTTTATTAAGAATAATTTCATTAGATCCATCAAAATACATTTATGGTGCAAATAAAATGCACGTTTTCTCCCCACCTCATTACTTACCTGTTATGCGAAGAGAGTTTGATACACTGGAAATAGATATAAGATCGAGCACAGGACAAAAAATACCATTCCAGTTTGGAACCGTGTGTATTAAACTGCATTTCCGAAAATTATTGTAATGTATTCTCTTCGTGATCATACTAAATGCCCTTACGAAAATTATTATACACATCAAGCTGGGTCCGGTATTGGAGTAATTTATAAGGGATCATCATACCAGCGTGGTCACGGTATCGGGAGTTTCTTAGGTGGATTATTTAGATCAGTTTTACCTTTACTTTCGAGTGGTGCTAGAGTTATTGGTAAAGAAGCACTAAATGCAGGAATAGGACTCTTGACTGATATAGCTCAAGCACGTCCCATGGAAGATTCGATTAAAGCTCGCCTCAAGCAAGTTGGTTCAAACTTAAAAAGAAAAGCCGATGACAAAATTGATAGAATCAACATGTCTGGCTCTGGGTATATAACCAAAAGAAAACGATTGTCTTCATTCATTCCACCATTAACTGCTAGAGTGAAAGCTGTGAAAAAACCAGGTCTAAAACCAAATAATATCAAAGATATATTTTCTAATTAATTATGTCTTTTCTTCATAATCATTCTTGTGAGTGTGTTAAGTCAGAATTGGATTTGTTTGCTTTACCGTCTACACAAACGAGCATTGAAAATGGATTGTGGATTCATTATAAACCAATTTCATCTCTTGCTGATGATGGGCCTATAGAGTTTCAAATTCCGGGTACAGGTGATGACTACATAGATTTGTCACACACATTACTCCATATAAAGGCAAAGATACTAAATCAGGATTCATCAAACCTGTTATCATCTACGGTGGTTGCCCCAGTAAACAATTGGTTGCATTCACTCTTCAGTCAGCTTGATGTTTATTTGAATCAAAAACTAGTATCACCACCCAATAATACATATGCCTATCGAGCCTACATGGAAACGCTTTTAAACTATGCTCCTGCAGCTAAACAATCTCATCTCACTTGTGGTCTTTGGTATGAGGATACTGCAGGCAAAATGAATTCTACAGATGAAAAAAACAAAGGATTTGTTAAAAGACAAGAACTTACTACTGAAAGTAAAGAAATTGAAATGATTGGACATCTTCATGGTGATATATTTAATCAAGAAAAATTTATGATTAATGGTGTTGAAATGTGTGTAAAATTGGTTCGTTCAAGAGAAAGCTTTAATTTGATAGCTTCTTCGAGCGATACAAAATTTAAAGTGTGCATTACAGATGCAACTCTCATTGTTCGAAGGGCAAGAATTAATCCAACTGTATTACTTGCACATCAGAAAGTTTTAGCTTCTACCACAGCTAAATACCCCATCACTCGAGCTGAAGTTAAAGTCTTAACAATTCCATCTGGTGTTCAGGGAAAAACTCTTGATAATATTTTTCTAGGACAGGTACCCAAAAGATGCATAGTTGGGTTCGTAAGCAATGCTGCTTTTAATGGTACTCTTATGTCTGTATTAAACAATTATGTAAAAACTATTTCCATTTTTATTTACCCCCTAAATATATAATTGAAAACTTTAGTTCTCAAATTATATTATACATAATTAGATAATCAAGTTAAAATGAAACATTTACACATTACCCACAGCATAGATTAGTACTGTCATAGCTCTCACCGTTTGTTTTATAAGTATGGATACAGTAGACATACAGAAACACTTAAAAAAAATTCATCCAGGTCTAGCAAAAAATGTGTATGCTGCAAACAGGTTACCAGTTTATACCCAGCTACCAACATATATAATAGGTAACCTGGACGCTGATGATAAACCAGGCTCTCACTGGGTAGCTATAAATATTGATTTGAATGGTGTTGGTCAATATTTTGATTCCTATGGACGGGCACCAACCGGATATTATCTACAATTTTAAGAAGGAATTGCAAAAGATGGGACTGGAATATAAGTAGGATTCAGAATGATTTTACTTTAGTTTGTGGGGAGTACTGTTTAATGTATTTGTTACATAAATTTCACGGATGTACGATGCTGAATTTTACTAAATTATTTACCAGTAATACATTGTTCAATGATATATTAGTTGACAAAATGTTCCGTTCATATTTTAAAAGTAAAACCCACAAGACCAGATCTGCCTAATGCAGAGTTGTTAGATAACCTTTTCTGTAATGTTGCTACTTTGCTGAAGTCAAGAAATGAATTAAAGACGAAATTTAAATAAATATGCAGTTTTATTATCTTTACAATTCTTCATCAATACAACAAAATACACTTATACATGTTCAATACACAAAGTTCTTCGAAACAAGTCTCGTACCTGAATACATAATATGACTTAACTCTAGCGAATTTCTAATAACAATAGCACTGATAAAATACACTTTACAACGTTCTTAAAAATAAGTACCTGAATAGATAGTATGACTTAACTCTAGTGAAATTCAAATTACAATAGCACAAATATAAAACAATTTACAATGTTCTTAAAAAAGACTTAAATTCTAAGCACCAACACACACACATTCTCTTATTCACTTATCAGTCTCTATAAAATATTTTACACAATCGTCTTTTGTTGCCAACTCTTTGGTAATATCAAATATGACATCTCTCACACTTAACATGTGTTTGTCTTCCTCGACTTCTGCATAGTATTTAACACGGACGTCTGCATGTTTCCAGTGGTCCGTCGGTGCGACATTCTTGATCCTGTTGAGATCATATATCTCTATTTTGATAAGGTGGGATGCCTTCTCACCGTCCTCTTTATTTGAGGTGATGTATTGAACACCTCCGTTCGACGATGAGCGACGACCAACACTCGACGACTTTTTAATAAGCTTCTTCTTCTTCTTCGGTTTTTCAAAAAAGTCATCGATGCTATTGGACCTTTTGGATATTGCCTGTTTCACTTTGTAGGCAAGTGTACCTTCCTCGTCACTGGGTTCGTCGTGCAGCTCTGGATAGTAGTAACTCTTAAACGTATTTTCAGAGAACTGAAACAATAAAAAATTGGTTAAGGAATGAGCGTAACAACATGGTAAACACACAATAATAAATAAATCGACAGTAAATGAGACATAAACGAACATATTTTAAACAAAGATGAGATACTTACAGTCATTATTCAGCAGCTTCACCACTTCACTATATAAAAAACAGGAGACCGTGTTTGGTGTAGAGCACAGAAGATAATACGATTCTGTATGCTTTCGGTCGTCTGTTTTATAGGGACATAACGGGTTTCTCACTCCAGACAGGAATCGACGTGAATAACAAATACATGTGTAAGAACAATATGTCTGAAGGAATGTTTTTTTTAGTTTTTTTATCGCTATAATTACTCCACAGGATGCAACAATGAGTAAGCCTAACAATACATTGGAGAGCAATAAACCTTTTTTTATGATACCTTGAAACGGTGAAAACATAATGGCCGTAGAATTCCATTGTCCTAAGCAAAGGTCTGAGGTACGGGCCAGACAGGAATCGACGTGAATAACAAATACATGTGTAAGAACAATATGTCTGAAGGAATTTTTTTTTTTAGTTTTTTATCGCTATAATTACTCCACAGGATGCAACAATGAGACGGGCCAGGTAGTAAGTAGATGTGATCCTCCGCAAGTCGATAAAATAATTAGAGGTTTGATGAGCATGCAATAAAGTTAATTCGCGGTGTATAAAGTATGTCGTCCACACAAGGTATAAGTACACCACCTTTGAATTAGCAGAGGTGTAAGGCACGCAAGACGTGTGTAATCAGTGGTTCGGGGGTAGATGGCGCTGCCATGACGTATACATTAGCTCCGTGTTTGAATATTTTTTAAAAATATAACGAGGACTTTATTTAACTAGTGAGTTGTAATAATCTAATCTGTTTGGGACAATAGACGAGTGATAGTGTTATAAGGAGAGAAATCTAGAAGATAACATAATTCTAAACATTTGTTCATGTGTTACGGAAAAGTGCTGAATTTAACATTAATAACTATAAATCCAAGTGTAAACATAGTGGACAGTGCATTTCTCAGACTATATAAGATATCTAACTGTAAGACTTATTTAGAAAAACAAGTTTTAACTGAAGAAAACTAGAAACGATATGTCAAAATTCCGTTTTTTATTCAAATATTACTCAGCTACAATGTTGTGACATCTAACGCCATCTAATTTTACCAATAACAATTAAAGAGTCGGTCAAACAGTTACTGCTAAATAAGGATCCTAATATTCACACTGATACTTAATTGTCAAGTTGGCGTGGTAAAATAACGGCCTACATTGGTGGCGTTCAGTTGACGTCGTGAGTTCGAGACCGGGTAAAGGAAATACTTTTTGAATGTTTATAAAAACTGTTTCTGATATATCAACATATAATTAAAGTATGGATGACATGCAATATGTTAACACACAGAGTAGATATCGTCGGCGAAGTTTGGATTTGCATAATAGTGAGTATGAAATAGACATTTCTCATCAAAGTTTGCCAAACAACATTAATAATAATCGGGAAGAAGTGACAGCAGAATTCAAAGATAAACTCGAAAAATTAAATTTAGAACTACAAATCGCAAACACTGAGATAGAAACTTTAAATATTGAGAATAGCGCCTTGAAAAATGAGTTGTCAGTAGCACAACATAAAATTGATATGTTCAAATCGGTAGGCGCGTCAGAACTAATTATGAAAAATAAAAGTCTGGCTTCGCCACTTAAGTTTTATTCTCCACAGTACCGAAAACGATATAGGTCGTATGGCTTAATTAAAGGCTTAACTAGAACATCCTCTAAAGAAATAGATTTGGACGCTGTGGGTCAAAAACGTAATAATAGCAACAATTTAAGCTACTTTTTTGAGCAACCCCTAACACCAGAACGTGATTTACAAAACACTGTAATAAACCACGAGCCATCATATCGGCATATAGTAGAGAGGATTAACATTGAAATGGGGACAATCGTCGACACAGAAACAGTTGGAACTCTGACTATAAATATATCGGAACATATGAGGAAACCGTCATATTCATACGATAATATAAAAATCAATACAGGAAAAAGTAAATCAACGGTAAGAAAACATCAGGTGAAAATTTTTGCGGACCAATCAGGACTTAACTTGCGGAGTATGCTACAGGAGCTTCTAGGAAATTCTTTTCAAGTTACATCCATAGTGAAACCAGGAGCCCCCATGGCTGAAGTAATAAGTTCTTGTGTGGAATCATGTAGGGATTTCACCTGCTCAGACTTTATATTAATTTTAGGGGGATCTAATGATTCAAATCCTTTGTGTTTTCAGTCTATCTTGTATTACACTTTGGACCTAGTGAAAAATACGAACATCTTAGTGGGTAAATTGTATAACAATAAATATCTGAATGTCAACATGTTAAATAATACACTGAAATTGATATGTAATAATTTAAATAATGTAACATTTTTACCCCTTGATTGCAATCACACAGATACTAAACTGACTTCAAAATATGCTTATAAGATACAAGCAGGTAGACTTATTCATAGGGAAATACTTCATTTAAAGTACAAGATTGACTATTCAAATTATATTAGAGTTAAATCTTTTGAACAAAAGTCTTTTAAAAACGCATATTCGCAGACACAGAATGAGACTCCATCAGAGCATTTCAAACCAGTTACAGTTAGCATTGGAACACAGACAAATAGTGATGATGAAAAAAACATGCTTTTTCGTTCCTAATTCATCAAATTCGTGTGACCCGACGGATGTACCTGATCATGGTGAATGTGTCTCTCTTCATATTTATCAGCAAAACTTGTGTGGTGTGATGAATAAGAGAAATGAACTAGAAGTTTACGTGGAAGATAAAAATCTAGACTACATTTGTATAACTGAGCATTTTTTGAATGAAAATTCTGCTAAAGTATTTAATCTAAATGGCTATAAACTTGTGTCTTACAATACTAGACAGAAGAAATTAAGAGGTGGAAGTTTAATTTTAGGACATGTAGATAGACAGATGGAAATTTGTGAGCCTGTAAATAAATTGTATAAAATGGAATGTTTTGAAATATGTGGTGCTAAAGATATAAATACTGGTCTATATATATGTTGTTGCTATCGAAATCCTGTTGATAAGAATTTTGAACAGTTCCTGGAAAGATTGGAAAAATTGTTGGATTACTTATTCAATAGGAAATGCATAATTTGCGGTGATTTTAATATTAATCTGCTTGTTGACAGTAAACAACAAAGGGAATTTCTTAGTTTGCTAAAGTGTTACAATTTCAGGCATCTAATCTCTTCCGCTACTTTCATCCGTAATAATAGTAAGTCTTGTATCGACAATATCTTAACTAATCTGCCTGATTCATATGTTGTAGGATGTGAGATAGATCATAATGGTTTGGCGGACGGGCATGCTGGTATTTTTGCTGACCTTCTGTTAAAAAGTCGAGTCACCTCAAATAATAATCCCTTTATTGTCATAAATAGAAGAGTTTTTAACAGCAAAAGTGCCCAAACATTCGCTCAGGGTATTTCAAATGAAGCTTGGACTAGTATGGGAATAAATTCTTTTCTCAAAAATATCAATAAAGTGTTTCGTAATAGCTATAAGAAGAGAGAGTGCAAAATTAATATAACAAATAAATCCCAATTAAAGTGGATCACTAAAGGAATACGTACATCTAGCAAAATGAAACGTTTTTTATGTGCACGTAATGGTAATGACCTTGAGCCCAGTGTTCTAAAATATAAAAAGATGTATATAAGGCTATACAGAAAAATTGTTTCCAAAGCTAAAAAGCAAGCTATAATGACACAAATAAATGGTTCTAAAAACATAAGTAAGGAAATTTGGAAAGTGGTGAATAAATGCACTAATAGGGACAAAATCTTTCAACCGGAACTAAAACTCAAAGTCAATGAAAGAATTATAGTGGATCCCGAGGAGATATGTGACATATTAGTTCAACAATTTGATCATAAAAGTATTTCTACGGTTAAGGATGGAGACCTTGCTGTGGGTTTTCTTAACCAGTATACTGAAGAGGTAAGTAGTACAATGTGCATTTCTCCTACCACTCCAAATGAGGTATTTAATCTTGTTAAGAGCATGGAAAGCAAACAGTCTTGTGGAAATGACGAAATTCCTATTTGTCTGATCAAGGACCATATTTCAATACTGGCTGAACCGCTATCCGATTTCTTTAATAAATGTATAGACGAAGCTATTTTCCCGGAACAATTAAAAATTGCAAAAGTAATACCAATCTATAAGAAGGGCAGTAGGATCGATCCTAAAAATTATAGACCTATCTCTCTATTACCAGTGCTGTCTAAAATATTTGAAAATATCCTTAAAAAACGACTCCTAGTTCACTTGCGAATAAATAATGTATTAAATAAGAGACAGTTTGGGTATCAAAAGGGTGTTGGCACTTCTGACGCCATATATACTTTACTGGATGACGTAATAACTAAGATTAACAAAAAAATTAGAGTTGCAGGGATTTTCCTAGACTTGAGCTCAGCTTTTGACACCATTGACCATGAGTTACTTCTTACTAAAATGAGTCATTACGGAGTAAGAGGTAAAAGTCTCCAGCTTTTTTCGTCATATTTAAAAAACAGGAAGATGTTTGTTGAGATGGGCAAGACACAGAAAACTTACAAAAAAATCTTTAAATCTAAAATTGTTAGCATATCTACGGGCGTTCCACAGGGATCTATTTTGGGACCTATTTTATTTTTATTATTCATTAATGACTTAATCAATTATTTAAATTTTATTTTACCGGACATTGGAATTGTAATTTTCGCGGATGACACAAATGCTATAGTAGCTGCTAATGACATGGTTGAATTAACTAAAATAGTAAATGCTGCATTACAAGCTTTTCATACGTGGTTCACAGCAAATAAATTATTAATAAATAGTAAAAAAACTCAAGTAATGCTATTTAAGACAACATCACGGAACAATGATGTTTTGAATGTATGCTTGAATGAGGACAAAATTGAAGTCGCTAGCGAGGTTAAATTTTTAGGTATTCTTATAGACCAACTCTTAAATTGGAAACCAGAGCTAAAGGCAATTGATGCATCGATATCTTCTGCGTGTTACGCCCTGAGAGCGCTGAGGAATGAAATTAGTTTAGAACAGCTGAAAATGGTATATTTTGCATTAGTGGAGTCCAGAATTAGATATAGCATACTTCTTTGGGGTAACAGCTACGATTATAATTGCAAAAGGGCTTTCATACTACAAAAACGCGCAATTCGTACTATGATCCGCATTTCTCAAAGAGAAAGTTGCCGTCCACATTTTGTAAACTTGGGCATACTTACAGTACCAGGTATATATGTTCATGTACTTCTAAGTAATATGGCCAAAAACATGCATGAATATGAAACAGGGGAGGAGCGGTTGATAAGGGAAGCCACCCGTAGACTGGATTTAAAAAATAACATGACCAATCATAACCTCAGAATTGTGAAGCATAGTCCACGTTACCAATCTGTAAAATTATTCAACAAGTTGCCTTTAGACATAAAAAGTTTAGTTTATAATAGCTCTTTTAAAATAAAATTAAAGAATTTCCTATTGAGTAAGTGTCTATATGCTGTAGAAGAATTATAATATTGACATGTCTTATTATTTGTCTAAATGTATTTTTGTTTTAGATGTATTGTATTGTTTCTTATTTTTATTTATTTTTTTTTGACATGCTAATTCTATTTAATTGTAATTGTAAATTTTGTTTATTGGGTTTAAAAGACATTTTGTTTATTATTTAAAATTGGATTATTATTATTATTTTTTATTTTTTTATTCGATGACATGTAATTTTTTATATTTTTATTAAGTAATTTTTTATTTCTTGACATCTTAAATGTAATTTTATTTATTGAAATTTGTGTTTGTTTTTAAATATGTTTTGTTGTTTTTGTTTTTAAGATATTTTCAGTCTCAGTTTTCTGAATGATTGAATCATTTATTTATCTCGTTTAACGTTTTCTTTTTTTTGTGTTCTATATTTTTTATTATTAATATTATTTTGAAATGTGTAAATTCAGATACAAATGATTGTTCATGAATAAATGACTATGACTATGACTATGACTATGACTATGACTATGACTATGACTAATAAACTTTATTCGCGGCATGTGGGACTAGTAGCCGAGCCGGTCCACAACCACAGGATTTGCCGAGGATTTTCCTTGATCTAGAAACGGCGAATCCCTACTACTACCTTAAAATATTTGAACCGCGAGTAGTCCGCGATGTTCGCGCGCTATAAATGTAATTCGCGTGTGTAATTAAATTAATTAACCGCGACGTGTGTAATAAACTTTATTCGCGGCATGTGGGACTAGTAGCCGAGTCGGTCCACAACCACAGGATTTGCCGAGGATTTTCCTTGATCTAGAAACGGCGAATCCCTACTACTACCTTAAAATATTTGAACCGCGAGTAGTCCGCGATGAAGTCGATTCGCGCGCTATAAATGTAATTCGCGTGTGTAATTAAATTAATTAACCGCGACGTGTGTAATAAACTTTATTCGCGGCATGTGGGACTAGTAGCCGAGCCGGTCCACAACCACAGGATTTTCCGAGGATTTTCCTTGATCTAGAAACGGCGAATCCCTACTACTACCTTAAAATATTTGAACCGCGAGTAGTCCGCGATAAAGTCGATTCGCGCGCTATAAATGTAATTCGCGTGTGTAATTAAATTAATTAACCGCGACGTGTGTAATAAACTTTATTCGCGGCATGTGGGACTAGTAGCCGAGCCGGTCCACAACCACAGGATTTTCCGAGGATTTTCCTTGATCTAGAAACGGCGAATCCCTACTACTACCTTAAAATATTTGAACCGCGAGTAGTCCGCGATGAAGTCGATTCGCGCGCTATAAATGTAATTCGCGTGTGTAATTAAATTAATTAACCGCGACGTGTGTAATAAACTTTATTCGCGGCATGTGGGACTAGTAGCCGAGCCGGTCCACAACCACAGGATTTTCCGAGGATTTTCCTTGATCTAGAAACGGCGAATCCCTACTACTACCTTAAAATATTTGAACCGCGAGTAGTCCGCGATAAAGTCGATTCGCGCGCTATAAATGTAATTCGCGTGTGTAATTAAATTAATTAACCGCGACGTGTGTAATAAACTTTATTCGCGGCATGTGGGACTAGTAGCCGAGCCGGTCCACAACCACAGGATTTGCCGAGGATTTTCCTTGATCTAGAAACGGCGAATCCCTACTACTACCTTAAAATATTTGAACCGCGAGTAGTCCGCGATGTTCGCGCGCTATAAATGTAATTCGCGTGTGTAATTAAATTAATTAACCGCGACGTGTGTAATAAACTTTATTCGCGGCATGTGGGACTAGTAGCCGAGTCGGTCCACAACCACAGGATTTGCCGAGGATTTTCCTTGATCTAGAAACGGCGAATCCCTACTACTATAATTGCTCTTCCATACAGAAGTTTTAGAGTAGAGTTGTTGGCGGTTTTTTTTAATAAGTGCATTTGACAAACAGCGAGCGATTAGCAAACGATTGTGTAGTAGAACCCACAATTCCTATACTACAAGTAATGCCGACTTTTATGACATAAAGCGTTTGATCGCTGTCGTTTTGCTCTTGCAAAAGATACGTTATAAGCCTGCCGTACTTTAAAGTATTGAAAATTAACATAGTCTCTTTGAACTGCCGGTATATAAAACGACCATGTAACCATGTCACATTATCTGATTAAAATTTGATTATTTTAATTATGTTATTTGTTTGATTATTTTAGAATTTTAATAATTTTATGATTATTTTTAATGTGTGTTTGATTATTTTAAAATGATATTGTTTATGTATACCAAAATTGGATAATTTTTATTTTATGATTATTTTTAAAGGTATAATTGATTATTTTAAAATTTGATTGTTTATTTATAAATTAGATTATTTATATTTTATAATGATTTTTGATAATTTATGTTTATTTTATATTGATTGTAAAAATCTTGTCTCATTTTAAGATTTTAGTAATTTTGTAGTTGTAAATTTATGGGGAAAATAAACTTTTATTTTATTTTTTATTTATATGTTTTTATTTTTTATTTATGCCATATTGAGCTGTAAAGAATGTATAGCAAAAGTTGACCGAGGCATTGGAAATGTTGTCTTTCATTGGTAAGTAAATTTGTTTTTTAATTGTTTGTGAAAAATGGCACACTTGGTTTTCATAAGTACAGATGGAGGGACGTGCGTTATCTAGTTAGATGTATGTCTGTGCATTAGACTAATTACTAGAGGATGTGCGTATTTAAATGTGTTTTATATTAGCAACAAATTACTACAGAGTGAAATGAGAATATATTTTTCTGCTTCACTAATGGCCGGTTTCTGATTTAAGTAAAGCAGCAATAATCAGTTGAGTATTGTCAAATAATTTAGGAAGCGTTTGAGTATTTTACGTTTCTCAATTGAGAATCTACCTAGCTCAGTTAAGTAACTACTTAAGTATGGACCCGTCAAAGTTAGAGATGTGCAACTCGAGTTGCGGCTAACTCGAGTTGACTTGAGTGGTATTCTTCCGAACTCGAGTTGCTATTACCAAAATCTAAAATAAAATATAATAAAGATCAACCAAATACACACATGTCAAACATTTAAACCATTATTTCTTAAATGTGTTCGTACAACAATATCAATATTATTAAAGTTTGAATAAAAAAAAGGTAGAAGCAAAACCAATAACCAACATTAAAAAGCATCACGATAGCCAGGAGTTTGGAACTATTATGATAATAAATTAAAGAATGCTACAAAACTAACCATTTTGCGATCAAGGTTGTATTTTTTAAATTAGTCGGATTATAACCGTTTGACGTGAAAAAAAGTTGTCCCCAACGAATAGGGTATAAGTTTAAAATGTTTTTTTTTTTGGCCATTGGTGTCCCACTTCTGGGCTAAGGCTTCCCCCATTCCTTCCATTTCCCTCGGTGTTGTGCCTCATCTCGTACATTCTCGAGGAAGTTATGCAATTTGTCTGTCAAATATGTAAAAAAGTGGTTTTTAACAAATAAATGAAATAAATAATTAATTCTAACTAACGAAGATACGTTGCGCTAACTCAAGTTGCGCAACTCGAGCTATGTGCATTTCACCTCGGGTTAACTCGAGTCGTGTTTATCCCGAGTTGGCACATCACTAGTCAAAGTTCCATTCGCTTTTTCTTTCACTCTTACGTTCCATTTTACAAAAGGATTCCGAGATATCACAAGATTGCATAAAATTTACTATTATAAATTTTATACAGCTATAAAAAGTACGTTCTTATTATATTATCTACTTCATTCAAGATTAAAAAAATCTATTTATTAAAGACGTTATAATCTTTAATAACTTGATTTTTCATATTTAAGCAATTTAATAGATACCTATTTGAAATGTATACAACCTTATTATAAAACTATGAAATGGATCGTAGGCACTAGTCAATTACTTCAAGATTGTCATGGCAACCGTTTTTATTTTGTCAATGATGTCTTATCGAAAGAAAATAATATCTAATATAATTTGTTATTGCTAAAATCAAGAATTGAAGCTTATAATTACTAGAAGTGAATGTGTTCAGGCGAGCAGTTGCTAGTTCTTGTGATACCTCATAGAACTACAGAATATTTTACTCAGAACTTCACAAGATCTCTCAAGGTGGAACAGAACCAGAACAGAACCGACACACACAGAAATCGTGCATATGCATCGGAATCTGATTGCAATTGTGATTTACCAACAGATGTGGACTGTTGTGATAAAAAATTTAATGAGTGACCTGGGTTTTCATGACCAAAGACTTTGCTAGCCATCGAAGAGCCTTCGAAGATAAACAATATTAGCCAGGGTCGGTGCCATTCGATATGTGTTGCTATTATGAAGGAGGACTGTGTTCTACCTACTAATTTTGTAAAATAATAAATAAATGAGACTTGTCATGTTGTTTTTATCAACTTTTATTGTTCTGATACCAAAATCGTAGAATACTAAAGCCAAATTCTGTACACATTTTCATCGTTGTAACCTCTCTTGTATTGTGGATCCTAATAATAATCCCTATTCTTTAATATAGGTATGAAAGTCTGTATGTTTGGATATTTGTTAATCACACCTCAATGGTTGAAATCACACACAATGACCAGAATTAGAACCTAGGATATAATAACAAAAAACAAATACATTAAATAATAGATATAAAAATAAATAAACGGAAAAACAAAGCCTTTTATTCTGAAATCAGAGAAATAAAACTGAAGTCTATACAATACTATACGTAGTTTATAAAATGTCCCTAATCTCAGTGTGCTTGGCATAGGCCTCCACTAACAGTTTCCACTGGCGTCTGTCCTGAGCTACTCGCCAACACCACAGAGCACCATCGCTTACACTTTTTGCCTACATCTTGGACCAGCGGTCTTTCCCATATCCCATTTCCATCTATGACACTGTCTTCAACGGCATCTTTGCCCATCTCTTGTGTACCAATTTGTCAATTTTCTCCATGTCACTTTTCTCCATGTCCCTTGGTTATCGCGCATCATATAACCGGTCCATCTCCACTTTACATATAATTCCTGTTGGATAACTGTCGGTTTTCGCGCAGGAAAAGCTACTGTCGACTACAAACACTGGCACATTTTGAATATTTTCTTAAAGATCTCACTCAACATAGTCATCATTTCTGCCGAAAGACTGCTGGATACAGGACTGCCCTAGCGTCACCACATCAACCAGTCCTGTGCGTCTTTCATACATCGGAATTCCTTGACCTTAACCAGGTCATCGGTTTACAGAGGTAGGCCTTAAAGCGCTGCGTATTCCGCCACGCGGTCGCAACTCCAGAACTTAACAGCCCCATTGACCATCCGTTCTTCGAGCATCTGAAGATCTATCAGGCGTGAAATATTTGCATCCGATCTAATGTTTTCGATAATTCAGGGCGAACAGTCTTCTTCAACGCATCGGTCTTCGTCGAGGCATCTCCAAGGAAGACAAGGTCTTCTTCGTCACTCGTTTTATAAGTTTATATATTCTTTTGTATTTATTTCGCTTGATCACCGTTTAAGCACAGACTTGTCAACTATCAACTGCCAAATGTAACCAGTGTAGCCAGATTCGACGAGCCCTAAGTCGCCGAAAAATTAGTTTTTCCATTTATAAAAAACTCAAGACGACCATTATTCACTAATACCACGAAACATTCTTCGAAACTTAAATGCATTAGCCACTATAATCATTATTGGTTCCACATAAAACATTTTTCTGCATTTGTTTATTTCCCTGTGTTGTTGCAACTGAAGTATAATGAAAAATAGTGACAAAAGCATTTTATTTTCCAGTTATTTACATCATTCCTCAGATAATGTTGTATTAGATAGTCTCATTCCGAAATCGCCTAAAATCGCCTTATTTTTTTTGGAGGTAACCTAATTGGCGCCGCTCGTAAAAATTGGTCGCCCCGGCACCCTTCCAAGTAGCCTAAATGGCAAAAAGGCGCCCAATCTGGCTACACTGACGATGTAACGTTGACAACGGTTTGAGAATTCGAGAATGATCAAATGTGTTTTTCTCAGTTGTGAAACCCAATTGATCGTCAATGAAGGTTTTTTGTATGACATAAGGTATACTTTGGCATGACTTGACTACGTATACTCAAACCTTGCTCAGCATCGCAGAAAACTTAAAGTGGCAGATGATCAAGGGTGACAGATGCTTAAATCGAGATCAGCACGTACTTAGCGTCGAATACTTAATTCAGAAATCGGCCATAAGTCTGCAATCGTATGCGTTTGTGTTAATGAATGAGAGTGTGATGAAAATAAATAGGTATATTTACGTATTATACATTCGTTACGAAAACACGTGTACCCAAATTAGAGCTAGCAAGCAACACAAAATATTATTGAAACTTACACGAGTTTCATAACAATTTATTGATATCTACACGAGCTTCACAACATTCTCAATGAATGTTTTCTAAAAAAGTACCGCTACGGTAACTAGGTAATTTTTGTTATTATCCTCAATTTCTATGGTGGCCTAATTTCTTTTATTCATGAAAGGTAAATAAATTGCTATAATTCTACCTCGTGTTTGCGTTATTTTAAATTTATTATGCTAGTATATCAATATAGTACACTAATTTTGAAGTTACACACGCTACGACTATTTATTTGGTCCAAATTCGTTGAATGTAAAAAATGTAATAACTAGAAAAATCGGGTCAATTACTATTAAATATTAGTGTTATAACTTTTATCGTTTGTTTTTGAATACATTGTATGTAATTGAATATCGAATACCTACACAATACACAGTTCAATGTATCCCTATTGTTCTGGAGCTTTCAAAGCTTATTGGGTGACGGTAAGTCGTTGAACTTTGTAAACCACAAAAATCTGTCAATTATCTGAACTAGAGAACTATGCTAAGTTTAAATATTTCAACTAGGAGGTGTTACCAAATTACGTTTTGAATAATACATTGGACCATAAACGCTGGACCATTTTCACTCAATTTAAATAGACTTAGGACGAATTATATAAACAAAGTCTACCAGTAAAAGTGAAGCCCATTATTAAGAAACATTTTTGCTATTTTACGAAACCGTAAATGATTACAGATCAGTTTTTAACCCAAAAAATATGATGCAATAGAAATTATTATATTATTTCATAAAAACAAACTTGTGTGGCTTCTCTCAAAGTAACTAAAAGTTACGTTGTGCAATAAAATGTAAATATTTCGAAGTTTGCTCTGCAATCAAGAACTGTCTAATAGCAGGGGTTATCGTTTATCGAAATCAACCGCCCGGCCCGGCCCGGTCAATTACTTCGCAGAACTGAGAAATTAAACGGGCTATTTGAGCGCACAATGCAGTTCAAGAAGTTAGGTTATTGCAAGTCTAATTTTATTATAAACTTTAATTTAATTTGTAGAGGAATCTATTAATTATGAATTCGATAAGAACGGCGATCTAGATGGCTATAATTAATGTAACTTTACGTGTTAAAAATGTCCAAGAAGATTTTATTTTTAAATAGAGTATTATTTAATTATTAGCTTTTTGATTGCCTTGCATTGCATTACCAACTACTTTTATGTCATGGAACTTCTTAGGAAAAGCTTAGACGATGTGTAGTTATAAAATCAGCAGAACGTAGTTGCAGTTACCGATAACTGAAACAATGTAAGACCTTGGAGAATGTCCGGACCATTTCCAATGTCTGACATTGTTTCATATTTCCTTGACAGTCAAGGCAGACTTAGCGAGTTGTTTACCAAGCCACGATTGAATCTCGTTGTCAATAATCAACATTGCAATCTTCAAGATCGATCTGCACTCTAGCTTTTCACCACGCTACCATTAGAACATAATGGCAGCGTGGTGAAAATTATTATTTAAAAGAAAGAAAGAAAAATATTTATTTGTGACCCGCACAGGAGACACGAGAAAATAAGCATACACTTAAACAATAATAAAATAAAAACCCTGTGCGAGACCAAAAAGGCTCCTATCTCAGCATGTGCAGCGATATCCAAAAAAGGTAATAACGCTGCGCTGATATTCTGATAGGGCCTACTGTTGATGCCACGGACACACTAACGGAAACAGGACTTATATAATAAACTAAAAAAGAAGAATATATAAATAACAAACAAAATAGAATGAAACACTGAATGTGGGTCAAAGTATGTGTAAGTATAATACATATATATAAACGCGATGCTCAAAGATCATTAGTTGAAACCGTAGACAAACGACAGAGCGCGTGGACCAAAGAGTGGTTTATTAAAAATACGGAAGAAAATAGAAATCTACGTAATTTACGTCTAATCTTATTACCCTCCAGTGGATCAAATGGTATAGTGGATCCTTAGGCAATGATGCCGTAAAAGAACTTGGCAAAAAATATGATAGTGCTAGCCTGCCCGTACCTTCTTCTTCCCCTGCCTTTCTTACAAATTCGTGCATGGATTCGCCAAAGGTCGACTGAACTTCATAACAACAGATGGCCATGGGCAACAGACTTTATGGCTATATTGAATGTATACCTACGATTAACCAAATAAATTCTCAGCCTGTGTAGAAATAACCTAAGAATAATCATAGGAAAAATTAAGGGCCGTAGCCTCCTTAACAAACGTCTTTTTAATATAGGCGCCACAGACAGACCGCTTTGCAGACTGCCCACGTCCATGCACTACGAACCGAATGAGAGTCTTAAGTGCGGAAAAGGGAATTCCCATCACCATACATACATACATAAACTCACGCCTTTTTCCCATGGGGGTAGGTAGAAACTACAGAACGCCACCTGCTACGATCCTTACATACTTCTTTTGCTTCCCATCATCATCATTAGCACATATTATATCCTATAGTTACATAAGTTCTTTTTACGGTTCTGTACCCAAAGGGTAAAAACGGGACCCTATTACTAAGACTCCGCGGTCCGTCTGTCTGTCTGTCTGTCAACAGGCTGTATCTAATGAACCATGATAGCTAGACAGTTGAAATTTTCACAGATGCTGTACTTCTGTTGCCGTTATGACAACAAATACTAAAAACAGAATAAAATAAATATTTAAGTAGGGTTCTATACACCAAACGTGATATTTTTGCCATTTTTTGCGATAATGGTACGGAAACCTTCGTGCGCGAGTCCAACTCGCACTTGGCCGGTTTTTTATTTTAAACTTCTTCTCTGTAAAGTTAAGATGTTATGCGAATGGATACAATAACAAATTACTACTTATGTATGAGAACGTCTGAAAGTGGCACTGAAGACCACTGACACACTCTGCACTTGCAGACATTGGGTTGTATGGAAATCTGCTGTCTTGGTATAAGCATATGATGCGCAGGAATGAAGAACATGTTGTGAGGGAAATTTTGGGCCTGAATGTGGATGGTTACAAGGGACCAAAGAAAGGATGAACGGATTTTTTGAAAAAAGTTATACCTTGGGTAACTATTTAGATGACAGCAAATATAGATAGATCCCAAACACATTCCAGATAAGGGTACGAAGATGACAACAATCAACAACAACCAACCAACCAACCATCAACCTTTTGAGACATAATCTCTCAAAAGGTAAAATTTTTGGTTTATTGTACCTTTTTTTTGCCTGGAGAAATTCTCAGCAGTTATGTGCGACTCCAACCCACTAAAACTTCACGGTGTCCTCCTGTGCCGTATATCTCATCACACTGAAAAAAATAAATAACAAAACCTATTTTGACTATTTTAGGAATAAACGAAATTTGTTTAATCAAAAATAAAATTAATTTAAAATGATAAAACTGGTTTATTTAACAGGTCCTAAACTGGTTTTGTTATTTTCTGTTTGGTGAGATGTTATCAATATTTTTGTTGTTATATGCCGAACTTCTCTAGATAAACTGATTCGTTACCCTGTAACCAATCCTTTGAACGCAATATAACACAACTGTTTGACAATAATAAGTCTAATAACATGGACTGTATGTTGCAATAGCATTCTAATTATAATGTTGTCTATATATTGCCTAAAAAATTTAGCTATTTTAACTTAAAGCTCTGTAATAAATACACCACAAATTGTAGACAAAACACGCACGATCAATGTGCTGCTTTGCAAAACTTTGGCTATGAATATATTGAGTAAACAACTGTTTGTTACAATTATATTGTAGCGTGTCTGCTACAATATAACGAACGCTTTGGTTGAAGCCACCAACAATCTGTTTAGATAAACTGTGGCATTATGATCAAACCAATAGGACTCGAGTGTGTGTGGAACTCTGTCTAAGTCGTTCTTAAGTTCTTATAAGTATAATTTCGCCTCGCTTGCAATGACGTACCTGCGGCTGCACGGCCATTTCAAAGTTTGCACTTTCGCGCGTCATCTTTGTGACTGTAAATCTACCTATATTGCGGGTGCTGGGTTTCATGTTCGGGAAATTACTGAATGACCTTCGAAGACCTTAGACCAGTGATGGACGAAGACTATCTTGATCGGCCTGTGGATGACTATCTACGGCAGTGGGGCCTTGAAATGTACATAGACAAGTTCCAGGGTAAGTACTTTACTGACTCTTGTAATTAACAGGTATAACTGTAGAAATTACATTACTACTTAGCTAGGTACTTATACCAACCTACATAGCTATACGTAGTAGTAGGTTTCTACTAGGTGGTCTAGGTAGGTACTTACCTCTTCTCGATTCTCGCGATGTAGCAGTGGTTTGCTTGCTCGCACCACCAAATACCTACCATATCTTTCGCTCTTCCAAATAGATAGGTACTTACCTACCTCTTTCCGAATGATTGTATTGACATAGGTCTATGCTATTAAAATGCTTTTACTTGCATATTTGCTGAACACGCCATAAATTTTGTGTCCACTTGCCTGTAGCTAGTAGCTATAGTATAAATGTATGCCAATGTCTATTTGTTTATAGAATCTGTAGATGTATGTAATGTTTACCAGCCTCTCTTTTTGGAAGATGATTAGTCTCAATATAATTTATTGTACTCGTATATATTGCAGATTTCTAAGGACCAGCAACCGGTCCTTACGGATAGTGTGCTCAATTTCATTTTTGAACCGAACACTCTTGATTCCTCTGCAATAACTTTGGATGATTCAGAACCCATAGCGCTGAAAGTGGATACTACTGAAGGCACAAGTCCAAATACATCCTGTGTAAGTAACCCATTCCACATTTAAATATTTTATGATCTTATTACAATATTGTACTAGTGGTAGTATAGTACACCACAAAAGGAATCATCATCATGATTATTCATACTCACATATTCCACTGCTGGTTTAGGCTGTGCATTGATTGTCAGTCACTACTCAGTCAATCAGTCACAGAACTTTATATACCGATCTATTTAGATTATTAAGAACTTTCGTATTCTATATATAATTTTTTAGATTATTTATTTTTATACTTATTAACACACTTACACACACACATTTCGTATTTTTTATATATAATAATATTATAAATGTAAAAGTTTGTATGTTTGCGTGTTTCTTACTCAATCACGAAAAAACGGCTGAACAGATTTGGATGAAATTTGGCACACAGATAGTCTATAAACCTTAACACATAGGATACTTTTTATCTCGGTAGTACGTTCCCGTGGAATAAAATCCGGCCTCCACACGGGCGAAGCCACGGGTGATATAGGTCTACCAGAATCTCATGGCAAAAAGGGAAATAAAAATTTGTTGTATGCAATACTGGGGCAATTGGATCAAACGATCTTGATACTGTTTAATTTTTATTTATGTCTTTAGTATTAATGAACATGAGGTACCTATATTATAGTAGTCACAACGGATCTTTGTGTCTTTGAACTTGGTCCTGCCAACCATTGCGTAAGAAACAGTTTGTCATCGAGTATACTGCATAGAGTAAGCGAGATAGGACGATGACAAAAAAGACAAAAGATATTTATTTCAACTGGGCCACCAAGCGGCACTTTTGAATGTCACAATTTAAATTTACATGGAATAAAAGTTGATTCTACCGTGCATTCGGAAAGTAGCTTGTTATGGAGAAGAATGCACAAGAAACTCCGTAAGCTTATGTGACATACATATGCGAGTGAAAGAGACAGTTATACAATGCTATCTTTACCTTCAACATTGACACAAAAATAGCTACTGCGCGGGGTCTTGCAACCAATTCAGAGACACAAAGATCCACTGTGAGTATTATAGGTATGTGTATGAATAATGTTGTTATACATCGTGTTCTTAACATAGGAAAAATAAATCAATTGAATATTAATTTATGTACTAATTTATTATTTAGCATTTAAATCATACTAATAACTTAAAACCTCATTCAGAACTAGAAAACTAGAATACGATTCCATGACCTCCACTGGCATTTCAAAAACTTGTATCTTTGTAGTTTTATGTCATCTCTCTCCATCAAAATGGTTCTTTTTCATTGGCATTTAACATATTCAAAGCCAATCTCTTTATGTATAAAGTCTGTAAAACAATAATAAAATGTATCATGTTATTTAAAGTCATTCATCATCATCAGTCTATATATTTTTTTTTATGTAAGTTTTATGGCCTGGTTGCTAGGACCTTTTAGCCACGTCTTTGGAAAGAGTTTTGGATCTTATATTTATTCTTTACTATGCATTAGAATGCGGATGTAACAGATTCTAATGTTTTTTGGAGTATTTGGCAGCAAAATGTATCGAGTCAGTCTTCCCAGTAAGCTTTGCAGAGGCAGTCAATACTACAATAAAATACACCGCTCCACTATCCCGAGATCGCTTTTGTCAATGATTTTACAAATTGTCCAGTTGCGGAGACAGTTGAGATACAAAACTACACCAATAATATATCACAATATCCACTAGGAATCAATTTGCAAATAATATTAACAGCCACTGAACTTCACTCGACAAAATCCTGCCAAAACCTCCCGTCTATATACACGTCCCACTGCAGGGCGCAGATTATTACTTAATATTTTTCTTACGTCAAAGATTCTCAATCTCCGTTAAAATCAATATCTTGTCGAAGAATTAGTAACAGTTACATTACTGTTGCCATTTCCTTCCGGCCATCATTCGATGTGCCCTGACCTACGATTTACCATATAATAGTAATGGAAAGAAATAAAAATTAAGTAAGAAAAATATAAATTAAACTAAAAGTATCAAAACAAGTCAGTCCAACTTACCGGTCCACTCTACGACGCACTTTAAAATCAAAGATTGAGTTTGATTTACGCCTTCTTCTTCCCTTATTTTATGATACACATTGAAAACAATATGTCTCGCATGAGATCGAAGTGGGTTTTTCGACATTTTCACAAAAATAACAAACTTTAAAGATAATATCAAAAAATTTCAGCAGCGGTTGGCACATCAAGTACTTTGATTCGACAGGTGACAATTGACATTGCCATATGAAAATCGCAATTTAAAAAAAATAAAAAATGCCATGAGATTCTGGTACACCTATAGCTAGTATTTTGTAAAAATCATTACAAAAAAACATTCAATCATTATAGAAAAAGAAGTAGATAGTAATTCATAGTTGGGTAATGGCAAGGCAGATGATAACTACTACTACCTACTCGTGTCACTAATTCTTTCAAACCAGTGTTATTTATTATAGTTAAAGTAAAATATTTTTTTGATCTATCTTATTTCAGGAATTATACAATATTTTAAGTGCATGTAATGAGGGAAAATCACTGCTGTTGAGATTTCAAGAAAATGGACTGCTCAATAATACCTCAAGATGAAAATTATGCAATATTGTTATTGATAACGAGTTGAAAATAACCCTGACAGAAAAATTAAGTGCAGTAGGCTATACCAATTAGCATATGACGTACCAAGAGTAGTTAATTTTGTTTGTTATAAATTTTAATGTTGTTTGTTAAACACGATAAGTTTTGATGATCACTTACATAGTTTTGAAATAGAAAAAGCTGATAATGATAGTACTGTAAGTATATACTTTTCAGAATGCTTTGATATTTTTTATTCCAGAGTGGAAAAAGTTATTTAACGCAAAGAATTGTGTTTTAGTACTAAGTTATAATAATAAGAATGTAATAGAGATAGTGCCATCCACGAAGATGCGAAACGCGATTACTGTACTTTAAGCGATTAGGATGAAGAGAGAGGGGGTGCGTCTCCGTGGATGGTACTATCTGTACTAATAATTATGATTAATCTTCCTTTTCGTCTTTTTCGTGTGGTTATTGACTAACCTGGTGATAGTTTTTATTATTATGAATAAAAGTTGTATAATCAATAAATATGTGTATTTTTAATAGATATGTCGGAAACACGAGGGCTTCCTTCCATATACCCTCGTACTTGTGGGCTTATCGTGGGTTATGCATGCACGAGGCAGGTAACTTATGCCGCTTTAGAGATATTCCATTGTCCAATTCTAGTAGCAAGTTGACGCGCCAGTTTGTAATCACTTTTCACTAGCCAGTAGCCTGATACTTTTAGACGCAACTCCACCGGCACCAATCATGCCACTCATCACACTTGATCGCGGTACCGTCTCCAGTTCTCTCTACCCAAGTCAACCCCGCGCTGCCGCGCGCCTTCGCGTTTCCCTCTAAATTGTCTGTCACTGTCACGTGTCACTTTGCTCTAGGATTCAAATCCTTCACTAGCATTGGACATTGGAGAAAACTCAGTGTTGCCAATCGAATAAAATCTAATTGAAATTTGAATCAGAAGCTAAATGTTGACAATGAAACAAAACTGAATTAATAAGTTTACAAGCGATATTTCTTCGTTCCCAACTATTAATCATTTACCTTCCTCCGATACGGCCATCTTGACATTCAAACGGTCCCACGTTTGATGTAGAGCGATGAACAACATCGTTACTCAATTGTGATAAAAAACAAAAAACAAGAACCAAGAGAACAAAATTTTTTTATTAAGTACCTAATAGGTTAAGTTCGGCCGCCACTGACCAAATAAAAAAAAAATTACGTGGTCGTGACATCTTTCACGTAAAACCTTCAATCAACACCTTATATTACCAGCCGACAACTAAAATCAAGAACTTCTTTACTCATGAAATCATAATTCTCAAACTCAACTCTCATGAAAACTTTCACACTGTTCATTTGTTTTCTCCATGTAAATCTAGGTCTCCACACCGTACACAAACATCGTCGTACTCTCGAAACATGTTCATTTGTTTTCTCCATGTAAATCTAGGTCTCCACACCGTACACAACCATCGTCGTACTCTCGAAACAGACACCTCACCGTTTAGACAACCATATTAACACTAATACATTCTAAACGGTTACCGAAGCACCAGAGGTACCAGGTTCCCAACAGACGTCAAATCGGTCTCGAAGCACTTAGTGTGCCAGAAACCACCCAAACGCCCAACACAACATACCATGCCACATACACCAAACAACGGGTCACCGAGGCCCCAGAGGGACCAGGCTCCCCCAGACACACAACAGGTTACCAAAGCCCCAGAGAGACTAGGCTCCCCCCAGACAACAGGTCACCAAAGCCCCAGAGGGACCAGGCTCCCCCAGACAACCGGTCCTCTCGAAGCAACAAGACTGCCAGATACCCATGCTACATACATTAAACAACAGGTCACCGAAGCCCCAGAGGGACTAGGCTCCCCCCCATACATATCCAGCAATGTTTCTTGGTCCCACAGCAATTGCTGTGCCTCCTGATGGTCAAACCTGTGACCATCCTGCAACCATAGTCATCCTGACCAGGCCTCGTAACCCATCTCGGTTACAGCAGTCATCTTTTGACCACTCACCAGCCCACTTTAGGCTACAGCAGTCATCTCTGACCACTCACCAGCCTATCTTAGGCTACAGCAGTCATCTCTCACCACTCACCAGCCCATCTTAGGCTACAGCAGTCATCTCTGACCACTCACCAGCCCATCTTAGGCTACAGCAGTCATCTCTGACCACTCACCAGCCTATCAAAGGCTACAGCAGTCACCGCAGTGACTACTCTTCACCGCACAGTCAGTCCTTTGACCATGCACACGACCTCACCATTGCTAGATTGATTTGAATCAGTCTTCACCATAGTAAATTCAGTTACGTCAATGGGTACTTGATCTTTCAGATTTTCTCGAACTCATCATGAACCAAACAAAGCCTTTAATTCAACACATAATTGCCACCATTCAGAATTCCAATTCACTTCCAAACAGCACCTTTAAACCAAAATGAAATTTGTTATTTCAATCTTTACTCTCAGTATCAATCTTTATTCTAAATACAACGGCAACTTCACATTCAGGATTTCATACACAGCCAAAAGCATACTCAAGAACTCTATTCTATGTTCATGATTTCATACCCAACTCTCAGTACGATAGGTATAATAACTACAAACACCAAACATTACCAAATTTTTACAAACTAAAAATTAAATCATGCACCGCACATCACCGACTTTACATCTGTGTTAACATTATCTTATCCAACTTGAATGAAATAACACAAAATAACGTTAGGTATGTTCACAATGACCAGCACAGACTATTCAACTATTCAACAAGTTAGCACAGCCATTACTGACAGTATACTTTAAATTCCAAACTTATTATTCAAGTTAGGTAGGTACTAGACTTCCTACATGACACCACACAATTCACAAATACCTTTATTTTAAAGAGATGTTACAATTATTAAAATTTTTGAACAATGTTCAAGATTACCGAGGCCAAGCATCGTTGAACAACACAGAACAAGGAAACCATTCTTAGTTTCCTCCAAAAAAACAAAAACCCATGTACCAAGTATATCAAATAGAACCCAAGTATCTCATCCGTGGTCTACAATTCACAATAACTTAGCAAATACATTTGCTACACAGAATGCACAACTTAAACGCCGAATAAACTCTTGATTATACTCTTTATTTACTTATATGGTGTACATAATAAAGAGTATTCTATTCTATTCTATTCTATTCTATTGATTCCGTCATCTCTCTCAGCCACGAAACTGAGAAACCGTTCTATGTGAATTAAAATGTTGCCAATTGAACATCTATCTCATCCTCAGCCACGACTTGGAACAGTTATTGGCTCTCGAGCATCTCATAATACCTGAACACGTCTTCTCGACACCATCTAAATGTCTAGTTGCACTTGTCATTCACCATAGTCAATTTAAATCATTTTTATTTGTAGGTATCATTAGAATGACATGTTATCAGTTGGTTAGTTCTCTACAATGCGATATATAACAACTACATACATTAACTTTACCTGAATTCAACCATTGGTAGCAACAAAACTAAACGCCAACTGTCTAGGCTATAGTAACGTTAATCCTCGTGATGTTTGCAGGTTGTATGATTGCATATCGAGTCGAACAACAAACTATTTCACTAAACTTTAACACCGGTTTGAAAATAATCTTGATTACATAGCTCTTAACTGAAAGTTATTGCATGTCTTTGCAACAATGCGAAAGTTAAAAGTCTAATCCTCACAGTGACTCACACTTTGTAACGATTTATTAATAATCTAGTCTTTATCTAGTAACTTTTAAGTTAAAAATCATATCAAAGTTATTTGTTTTGTATCATCAAACTTTTTCGAATGTTGACACTAACTTGTCACTGTCTTTATGTCTTAAAGAGATGAGCAAGGGATGACGTTCTGTTATCGATTAATCGACGAATCGATTTAAGGACAAAAAATTATAAATAAACGTTTTTTTTCAATCGATATCAAGTACTGAATCGATCCAGCGAATCAATATTTCACCCTAGAAAATCGTGATAAGATTTTTCTGTTTTGATATGAATCAAAATATCATTTAAAAATAATTGAATGTATATCACAAACAAGTGAATTCAACGTAAACAAAATAAATATTGTTCCCTTATACCTGATACTTTAATTTAGTTGTAAAAACAACCCCAATCGGTCAAAGATGCTAAAGATCGATTATTATTACGATTTTTCTTTTTGCGTTCCGTAACTGGATTCAAACTTGTATTGAAAATACCAACGCGAACAGTTAGAAAGTATGTTGTTTCCAAGGAATAGCATATTCACAAATTCCCTTGGAGATCAAATCAACAACAAACTCAGTGGTAGTAATATTTACGGGAAATCTGAAGTGACACCTATTAATAAAAAATGCATGGCTAAAATTCCTAGTGTTCAAACATATAAAAAAAACGGATTGCTAATATCTTTACTTCTCGATTGTCAGTAAACTAACAACCTATTTATTATCTGTGTTTATGCTTGTGACAGCACTAGTGGTCACAAAACCGTGTATTATTGTTCTAACAACATAATAATGTAATGAAATCTCATTTTTTTTTTGCGTTTCATCCCCACGTTCCAATGCTCCGAGTACATTAGAAACATAAAATTGCGAAAATCGTTTTGTTGCTTAATAAAAAAGATTAAATACTTGATGAAACAAAATATTTCAAAGCTCGAACAAAGCAAGGATATCAATAGATGGTGTGACATGGACTGACTTCTTATTCTGTCCATGTAAAAATGAATTGTTCATTTTTTAATTGATCATAAAAAAAATTATGCACCTATTCAATAAGTTATTTCAAGCAGCATAGTACGGCTAATGGGGTCCCGAATCTAATTTCGATGATTATTGAAAGAAACATACAGTATCAACACCATAAAATAGCGCTGTTTGAATTTTTTTTTTACTCTTTTTATGTAACTTACATGACACATTTCCATGAAACAAAATAATGCAATAGTTATAAATTGCAATGAATGCAAGAATTAATTGTAAAACTTAGGTAAATCCAAACCTAATACATACTTCGGCTGCCACAAAAATGCACAGCTGCACAGATTGTTGAATGCAGATCAATCAAAGTAGCATACCTTAAGCCTGTACTCCCGGATGGGTCAGGCAGCAGTGCCGACCATGCTCACATGCACAAGTCCAGACTCCTAGATGCTACCAGAAAATAATAAATGGATTGATCACCGCAGTGGCATGTATAACACCACTAAATTTCCTCTTTCATAGCGCTGTAGGCTGCGGGTTGTGTTGCCTTTTGAAATGGAACCTGAGCTCCGCACTTGTATCACCACACACAGCTGGTCACAAAAGGCCTTGTGGTATCCACAGCAGCCATGTTGAAGGGCTCAGACGTCCATGCTATTTGTTGCATATTGTACGAATGCCTGAAAAATTCATGTCTATGAGCAAGTTTTCACACAAGCGTAATGTTTTGTTGAATCAAGTTGTGGCTTAAGGATGTTTGCTCTCTTGCACTGTATTTACACAAGTCGTCTTATTCTCATGCGAGTTCCACTGACAGTATGAAACTGGCTAAGTTTCTTTTAGCATCATAACGAAAATAGACATTTATTTTAAATTTTAGCCACTTTATACCAAGAAAAACAATAGGTATTGTGGCTAAACTTCACAAGGCATTAGATAGGTACTAATTATTGTCAGAATACTCAAGTTTATACTTCCCTGCACATCTGTACACCACAGTTGCGTTTGCCCAGTAGGTATCTAGTCAGGATTGGGCATCCATGTCATCATTAACATTATCTGCAACCCGACTTCGCATGTTGTCTAGGATAGGCCACACTATTCGGTTGAATTCGGGCAACATGATATTCCTGTCTCTAGTAGCCGGCGAGTTGCAAAACGTCTCCATTAGGTAGGTACTTCCATGCCATTTTGTTGCGCACCAAAGTGCGCGACAGCCATTACTCGTCTCATTTGGTCCATCATCGCCTTGTGCGTGCATTGGTTCATACTTCTGATGTCGGAAACACGAGGGCTTCCTTCCATATACCCTCGTACTTGTGGGCTTATCGTGGGTTATGCATGCACGAGGCAGGTAACTTATGCCGCTTTAGAGATATTCCATTGTCCAATTCTAGTAGCAAGTTGACGCGCCAGTTTGTAATCACTTTTCACTAGCCAGTAGCCTGATACTTTTAGACGCAACTCCACCGGCACCAATCATGCCACTCATCACACTTGATCGCGGTACCGTCTCCAGTTCTCTCTACCCAAGTCAACCCCGCGCTGCCGCGCGCCTTCGCGTTTCCCTCCAAATTGTCTGTCACTGTCACGTGTCACTTTGCTCTAGGATTCAAATCCTTCACTAGCATTGGACATTGGAGAAAACTCAGTGTTGCCAATCGAATAAAATCTAATTGAAATTTGAATCAGAAGCTAAATGTTGACAATGAAACAAAACTGAATTAATAAGATTACAAGCGATATTTCTTCGTTCCCAACTATTAATCATTTACCTTCCTCCGATAGATATATATATATATGAGATAATATTATGAATTACATTTCACAATTTTTGTTTGGACCACGGGACCCCCACAATTCAAAATTTACTCACGTTTTTTGCAATTTGCAGGTCATTGTCAGGTAGTATCTTGGTCAAAATATGATTATTTTGATCAAAATACAACCTGACACTGACCTATATACCTATTCACCTGATAAATATTCATTCATATATAACAAAACAGTTTACTCAATATAGCATAACTATTCATTCATATATAACAAAACAGTTTTCTCAATATAGCATAACTATTCATTCATATATAACAAAACAGTTTTCTCAATATAGCATAACTATTCATTCATATATAACAAAACCATTAGGGTCTATATTAGCAAACTACTAAGTTGAAAATAACAAATTAATTTAGTTAATATCAGTCGAAATTATTTGGAAAGGCAGCAAAACAAATAAGCTAAACTTACTGGGAAGATTGACTGGACACTGCAAAAATGTTTGATACGACAATGTCAAAGTTACGTTGCGTTAATAATGATATTTAGTAATAATTTACAAAACCTGTCAAGTAATATAACCACATATAGAATTATAAATTGACAAACAGATAGCTTACTGAAACATAAATGAGGTGCTACATTGACCGAAAAGTTTTGCAAATGTTAACATATAATGAGTTAAGCCGTAACAAACGGTTTGGGAACACTAAGCAAAAACAAAATAGCAACATAAAACTAAAATAGATTATTTAAACGCTACATTAATCCAGTAACTCAACTGGCTTTTGTTATGTGTTACACTGGTTCGGCTGTCACTAATTTTATGTAACTGGTAGACAAAATTTTGGTTACGTAGAACGAAACTTTTTTTTCAGTGCACTCATCCGTGAACCCGGCGCGACTGTCTGTCTCCGGACCCTTCTCTGTAAGGCGCAGGTCACATAGAAATGGCGTCGGGTGCGGATATGGCACGGGCGGCTTCCTATTCCATTCTAATTTCAAACCAAATGCAAGGAAATAAAGCACAATTTGATCACGCGCGGGCGCCGAAATGTCGCGTCATAACCACGTCCTAGCAACGACATATCGTGTGTCCTAAATTGCACTTTATTTCCATGCATTTTGTTTGAAATTAGAATGGAATAGGAAGCCACCCGTTTCATGTCCGCGCCCGACGCCATTTCTGTGTGGCCTGCGCCTAACCCCCATCACCGGCGCACCAGAACAAATTGCACGCCGTGACCAAAACAGGGAGGTTCATTGTACCTGGACACTGCAGATATAACTGCAAAGCATATTCGGTGCATCCCTTTGTCTAAGTTATTTTCGGTTATGAATGACCGGAGCACCAACTGAATGCTTTGCCAGAATGATGAATGATCACTTAAAAGTGCACTTCGAGGAAATTCGGTCAACATTCCGCATTGTTTACTTATGTCTACTAACAGTACTAACATCCGCTCAAATCTTACGACCATTTATTTTCAAAATATTTGGCATAGGCATGTAGTGTTTGGGTTTGCATTTGGAATCCTTGTTTATTTAAACTCTGAGAAATATATAGGATTGCTCATAGCATGCAGATTATTCAGGGCTATGGTTGCATTCTGAATATATGTATTAAATCATAATTTCGTCAAAATATAAAAAAAAGATTTTCTGAGAGATACCTAGGTACCTATTACTGTCCAAGTGGAGTTTTCCTTCTATCAGTCATCCATCATCAACAACTTTAAACCTACTGCTAGTAATTCGGAATTATCATTTAGAAATCCATACACTAGGAAATACATAGATAAAAAACAGGAGGAAATTTTATTACATGATGCGTAGGTACTACCCGATGGGAAATTCCAACGGTAAAAGTGATTTGAGGGTAGAATAAATTGAGGGTGTTGGATATTGATAAATCCTTCCTTAGAGTTCACATTCGTTAGGTAAAAAAGGTTTTTTAGGCATTCGTTAACCCCCCCCCGGTGGGTCCCGCATTGTCGAAGCTCAGTAGCCATGGCTTGGTCACCCACGGTGAAGCGAAGAGAAACCCGAGGAAGGGACCGCTCGTCATTGCTTTTGCCGATTAATAAAACAATAAAATTGTCAGGCATCAAGGCCCATAGAGTATTAGTATTACATCTTACTTAAAAACTATATTAGTAACATGCAGACACACTCAAAAATAATTAAGAAAACCACTATCACAGAAAGGTTTTACAGGCTCTGTTGCCAACATGTAACCAGATAAACCTCCCCATCGTAGGCCCATCTAGCCTCTCTGCAAACACCTTCAGAATGCTGTTAATCCGACGACGTAGCGGCCAACAGGTAGGTCGTGGTGCCGCTTGGTAACAGAGGTGACAGCGCATCTGAGGCGGGCCGCGATGTCGTATGGAGAGTCTCCAGGTCCCATACGATATCGCGGCTGAGGGTTGGAGGCCGCGGCGGGAGAGAATTGCCGGTATTGCGGTGCGCTGCTCTCTCTATCTTCCGCGGCCTGGAGGGGGTCGCCACCGTGTGATGGTGGACGCGGTGGGGCCGCAGGGGAGATCCCTATCCCCTGCGGCCGAAAAGTGGTAGGTGGCGGGGCCACTGACCTGACCCGTCACAGGGGGACCAAGGGTGCCATGCACGGGGTCGTCTGGCACCCATGTGCTGGTTTGGTCACTATGGTGGTCACGGCGTGCAATGTGTTCTGATGCGCCGGTGATGGGGGGGTACACCCCGCAGGAGGATCCGGTGACGGACGGCCACAGCGAGTTCGCGGTGAGTGCTAACGCGTGCCTGTGTTCCTGCCATAAGCGGCACAGGAGGACACCGTGGAGTTTTAGTGGGTTGGAGTCCCACATAACTGCGCTATCTCCCTATATTAAACATTTTTGTTATGATGAAGATGTCTAACAGTCTAAAATTACTTTGAAGACCAGTAGTTAAGTAACAGTGGCTTCTTGTGTAATTTTTCAAACAGAGCAATCATATAATGTTACTGTTTCTCGCTTCTATTATTACGTGTAAATGAAATCATGTGACTTCGTCGAGATTTCATTAGGAAAGCGACGGACTACCGAGAAGGCTCCGTTCCGTTGGGAAACAGGGCAATAACGGATGATTGCATAACTGGTTGCCGACGAGAATTCTGCTAACTCCGAGCAGTTTTTGCAGAGTATTAGATGTTATTTTTATCATAACTTGAAACATGTCATAATAGCAATTAGAAAATATTTTTGTATTTAGCAGACCATGCAGTTTTATCAGATATGGTTGGTTATTCGTAAATTAATACAATACGTGTGCAAGCCTTGCTTGAGTTGCGCTAAAGAGGCACACCAAACAATTGCAGTAACTGCACGCGTGCAGTGCTCGAGCAGCTCCCGAACAGGTCGCTAGCGGTGCATTCGCCAGATGTGAACAGGGGCTTAAGACGACGACTAACGCCAACGACCTTGAGGGAACAAAACGCGCACTCGTTTCACACCCGCGCGACCCAAAATTTAGTAGTTTTTTGTACTTTCCTTATTATTCTATGACTTTAAAAAAAAAAGCTTCAGATCAAAATGTAGATAATTAAATTGTCTTTGATATGGTGTCGATTTCATTAAAATACGCCCAGCGGTTTTGTTGTGATTGTCGTGTTTTTGTCCGTTTTAGACATAACTTTACAAATTAATTACATTATGTTATTCGAATAAAACTCGAAATTTGCTCAGATGAAATTATTAAGAAAATGGTCTAATATAACATATATTTTTTCCAATAAATTACGACTAGCCGTTTAGACGTGATTCTCATTTTAAAATCAGCTACTCAAGGGAATCGGCGCCTTAAGACGACGACTAACGCCAACGACCTTGAGGGAACAAAACGCGCTCTCGTTTCTCACCCGCGCGACCCGAAATTTAGTAGCTTTTTGTACTTTTCTTATTATTCTATGGCTTTAAAAAAAAAACTTCAGATCAAAATGTAGATAATTAAATTGTCTTTGATATGGTGTCGATTTCATTAAAATACGCCCAGCGGTTTTGTTGTGATTGTCGTGTTTTTGTCCGTTTTAGACATAACTTTACAAATTAATTACATTATGTTATTCGAATAAAACTCGAAATTTGCTCAGATGAAATTATTAAGAAAATGGTCTAATATAACATATATTTTTTCCAATAAATTATGACTAGCTGTTTAGACGTGATTCTCATTTTAAAATCAGCTTCTCAAGGGAATCGGCGCCTTAAGTAAGGTGAACCATTTAACACATGTTGCAATCAGTTACAGGCTCTGGTAGTGGCCTTTGGGGAATCAACTTGGTGAGAAGATTGGCCAGCTTAACTCTGCGTTACCGAGAGAGTTCTGGTCGAAGCACAACATATAAATTAAAAACTGTAAATGGAATGATCGAAACGATGAAAAACAAGAAGAACGGCTGCAGTTGCAAGCATTTTGAGTAACACTTTACGTAAACAACAGACTTTTTAAATAAAATACTATATTTTTTACAAAAAATAAAATGCTTGAGCGCAAATCCGCAATTTTCCAGTCAGGCTCAGTGTCAGATGCAGACCATTTGCAAGCACTTCAGCAAGGTTAGGATCGGTCCCTTTGTATAGCAGAGTATTTTACTTGTTTTATTATGATTGCAACAGACTCGGCCAGAAAAGGTTAATTCATGTAAAATAAAGGGCCTTTTTTCTACCGCCCTTTATTTTCCACGCGCACGTATCTCGACACGAGGCCACGTTGTTGTTATATGTTTTTGTCAGGTTCGTAATTGTCTTGTTATAAGGGTGTCCCTATAATGTCTATATCTGAATGTATAATATTACCATTATAACACTCGCATTGGCCTGGAATATTACCGTAACCAATTTGCTAACGAGATAGAATATTAACAGCCTAATATGTATAGGTCAAACTATAAAAAAAACTTTTTTGCAAAAAAATACTACCGACTTCCAAATAAAAAACTACAAAGTGAAAAATTACTTAATTTATGGAAGTCGGTGTCCATATCGCAAAAAAATGGGAGAAAAGAAAGACACCGACTTCCAAAAATAAAGTTATTTTTCATTTTGTAGTTTTTTATTTGGAAGTCGGTAGTATTTTTTGGCAATTTTTTTTTTTATTTTTCCCTCTTTAGTTGTACTTTCCTAAAATAGGCAAGTTGTTTAGTAAGGTATCTACCTATAACGCCAGAATAGATTACCCGAATAACATGAAACTTGAACATCACCGGTGAAATGAGAGATCTGCGTACCTCTTTATAGTGTACTGGCATGATGTTATCTTATGCAATGGTATAAACAATAAACAGACATGCGATTGCAGCAATCCCGAATGATTTGCCGTTATTTATTGAAGAGTTCTGTTGTATATCTCCGAAGTTCTTCATCAACTCTTCACAAAATCAAATGGAACCAATTTCAAAACATACTCCATCAAACAAAAAAATAATTTTCATAATCGGTCCATAATTGACTGAGATATCGGTGAACATACATAAAAAAAAAAACATACAAGAAGTCGAACATAGAACCTCCTCCTTTTTGGTAAGTCGGTTAAAAATAGCCATTAAAACATCGTCGCTCAACTATTTATCGTAAATAAAACGAGTAATGTATCATTGACCTCATCATGGGCACTACTCGAGTCATCATTCCGATCATGAGCCAGGGTCGGCGCCAGGAAGTGTTTATCATTTCCATTTTAAGGCCATACGATCTGGTTACCTCTTTAGATAATCTCTAATGCGTATTGTATCAGTTTCAAACTAATCACACACACTTTGACATCTCTAGGTCAGCACACGGCTGGAAGCAAACACTTACCTTGATTATTTTAAACTTTTATTTCAGTCAAGCAGATGATAAAAAGTGCATTTATATGTAAAGTAAATACGATAAATTTTATATTGCCTTTGAAATCTTGAGACGAAACTCGCTTCGTAAACACACAAGGCTAGGAAAAATACGTCGTGGCAGTTTGTGGAGACGAAAAATCAAAGGTGAAGACAATTTGTATTAATTGCTTTTCTGCGCACGTTTTTCTGTGATTTTTTGTAGGCCGATGTCCTGGGGAGACCGATTGATCGCTAATCTGAAAGCCGTGGGTCCCGCAAAAAGCCTCTTGACCGTCCACCGACTCTACAGTCGGCACACAGAGTTAAGAAAGCCCTCCGTCGTCTTCAGTTCAAGATTTACAAACGAAAAGTTCGTAGGGTCAACGTTCTCGTGTGATCTGTGTATCTCACTGACACTGATTGAATTTTAATTAGTATCATTAGTTTATAGTCGCGTTCTCGAATAATGTGATTGATTAAGTTGAATTTGATAAGCGCTGTAGACGGGTAATTTTATACCCGAAGAGGGAACGGAATAACAATAAGTACTTGTAGGGATGCTCGAAATGTATTTTCATACTACTAGAAATTATTTTGGTGAGATTGGAGTGTATTTTCACAGGCTCAGGTAACAATGACAAATTAATTGTTCAAAGTCAGATTATCTCAATGATACACAAAAGAGATGTAAGCTTTTTAAAATGACTATAGTGTTGAGAGGTCATATTTAAGTTCATTCAAAAGTTTGTCTTTCATAATAGGTAGTTAAAAGGTAAGATTTCTTAGAAAATTTTCATTCAAACATAAGCCATTGAAAGTTAAAACTTCAATATTATATAGTAATACAATAAAACCTTTTATATATGTAATAATAGCTACATAATGGTCGGTATTATGTGCCTTTATTATTGAATAATTGTTTGTAGTCACCCTTTTGTGGTGGTTATAATTCGATAGGTCTCTTGAAACTACGATAAGGGTCAAGCTAAAGGTCAAAGCATTAAAATAGGTAACTTTGGCATAGGGTTGGTTAAAAAAGTTTATTTGAAAGTCAAAAACCCGACTGCTTAAAAAACTGTAAACAAGAAAAAACATGCTGAGCAGTCGGAGGATACATAATCGTAAACTGGCTGACCCTTGATCCTCCGACTGCACAGCATGTCTTTTTCTTGTTACAGCTTTTTAGTTCGCTTCTTAAGCAGTCAGATTTTTGATTTTTAAATAAACTTTTTTATTTTATTTACAACTTTTTAGTTATCATTATTTTTTCGAATTACTGTTAAACATATAAGTGATATTGAAACCCCACTCGATAGGTTTGGAAGAAAAAATAAATTGGGATTCGCACAATATGGCGCCTAAAATCCGCCATGTTTTTTTTTTTAACTTCACCTTTCTAAGAACACTTGGGCGGTCAAGACGTAACTAACGATGTCTTAATTATGTAAATCCGTCAATTGGTTTGCGAGATATGAGGTAATAAAGAATATTACATACATACATACAAGATACGCGCGAAAAACATAACCTTTTCCTTGCAGTCGGGTAAAAAACCCATCCATTTGTTTACCAGAGTTTATTTGCTTTACACATTATATTTACCGTTTTAAGACTGCAACAATAATAACATTTTCCTGTTATAATCATCGTTGATTTTGTTGATAAAGACTCTTTGATCGTTTGTTGAAAACTTGTTTTGGCTACACATTTAAAAAACGTCTTTAATTCTGAGTCTGGTTCGTCTTATGATCTAAGGTATCGATTGAGGAGAAATCATAACACATACTCTGGTTTATAATAAAATCAAATATGATAACGGAGATGTTGTATTTTATTTGGATCTTTTTAATGCAGTTGAAAGCCGAGGTGTTGAAGTACTCGTATAACCGGACGTGGTCCGTCTGAGGAGTGTCAGCCACTTGCTGATCATGAACACGTCAAATGATAAATCTGGCGCCACCTAAGCAGTTTACGATGTCTTATAACTCTCAGCTAATAATATTTTTCAGCAATTACTCCCGCAAAGTTTATTTTTCTCTACATCAATGATAATAATTATATTTGATTACCAGAATTAATTGCCTAGGGCGAGCTAAAATAAATAATCAAAGTAATATCAAATGCAAATATTATTTCGCGGCAGTTTCCGAAGATCAATGCCAAATACTTTTACGCAATCTAGTTATTTTAGGGTTAGTCTGAATTTTGATATGGAGCTGCAGTGTCTGCCAGGAGTGGCCATGCAACAGTTGAGTAATTGAGCATGACTGAGTATGGACTTCGGTCACGAGTTATCGACACGCTCAACATCAATTGGATATATATCTGCCTAGCCTTTTTCCAACTATATTGGGGTCGGCTTCCAGTCTAACCGGAATCAGCTGAGTACCAGTGTTTTACATGGAGCGACTGCCTATCTGAGCTCCACAACCCAGTAACTGGGTAACACGATACCCCTTGACTAGACTGGTGTCAGATCTCAAGCTTCTGATTCCTTGTAACGACTGTCAAAGATCTTCAAATGACAGCCGGGACCAACGGCTTGACGTGCTTTCCGAGGCACGGAGGAAACTCGGTATGTTGAAAATGGTCACCCATCCACGGACCGACCTCGTCAAGCGTTGCTTAACCTTGAAAATCGACCCGTGCGGCTGTTATTATTTAGACACGAGCTCCTTGTGCTCCACGAGCAAGTTAAATAAAATAATCAATAAAATTATTTTTGCGTTGAATGAACCACCTTACAACCAAAACATAGAAAATATATGCCTACAATTACCTTTACAGTAAAAACAATAAACAGTGAAACGTAAATACATAACAAAACAATCACGTAAAACAATGGTAAAACAAGAGAACAACGCTTTGTATTCATCCTTTGATTGGACTTAAAATAATTATTACAATATACACATTATTACAGATGCTGGTCAAAGCCCGCGTCAAAGACTTTCAACAGACGGATAATAAGACTTGTTTATTATATTGCGACACTATTAAATTTCAAGGAACTGATAATATTCTGACGAGACCATGACGCGGTGCGGACACTAACGTTGGAAAATTTTAAGAACAAACAAACACCCGCTAGGAAAAGTTCTGGTTCAGTTATTATTAGCCCGATACGAATATAATTAAAGCTTTCTAATTATACTACCGCGAAGTTTTCCTTCATTAGTTACGGCACATCTGCTGCAAACTTCACGCTGATATCATCCGACTTTGCTCGCGAATCTTAGTCATCATCATCTGCCTAGCGTTTTCCCAATTGTTGTTGGGGTCGGCTTCCAGTCTTACTGGGTTCAGCTGAGTACCAGTGTTTTATATGGAGTGACTGCCTATCTGACCTCCACAACCCTTTGGCAAGACTGGTGTCAGATCTCAAGCTTCTGACTACCCGTAACGACTGTCAAAGATCTTCAAATGACAGCCGGGACAAACGGCTTAACGTGCTTTCCGAGGCATGGAGGAAACTCGATATGTTGAAATGGTCACCCATCCACGGACCGCTCGGCAAGCGTTGCTTAACCTTGAAGATCGACCCGTGCGGCTGTTATTATTGAGCCACGAGCTCCTGCTGGCGAATCTTACTATATCTTACTTAATAGAATAAATGCGAAAGTTTAGATGAATGAATTATGTTTATAACTCAATCACGCCAGAACGGCTGAACGGATCTCGATAAAATTTGGCACAAAGATAGATTATAGTCTGGAATGGCACATAGGCTACATTTTATCAAGGCTTAATGTTTCCTTGGGTTGAGAAAACACTATTCACGCGGGCGAAGACGCTGGCAAAAGCTAGTATTAAATAATTTCTCTGTCTTTTTAGGGTTCCGTATCACAAAAGGTAAAAAAGGAACCCTTATAAGATCACTCTCTTGTCCGTCTGTCCGTGTGTAATTAACAATTTTCTCAGGAACGGGTGAACCTAGTAAGTTGAAATTTATAACAGATACTGAGGTCTATCTTAGTCTTTCTTAGTCCCTATTTGGTATAAATAAAGGAAATATTCCAAAATATATAAAAGTTTAAAATGAAAGTAAATTTTGGTACTTATAAGTTTTCTTCTTCATCTTTTAAACTTAGCCACCAATAAAAATGATACCAATTTAATTATGGCGGTATAAGGGGTAGGTACTTACGGAACCTTCGGCGCACGAGTTCGACTCCCACTTGACCGGTTTTTTTGTGATGTGTTTACTAAAAGTTTGGGATTTGCCCAATGTGACAATTTTGGGTTAGCAGCTGATTAATTCTGTCATCCTGTTTTTGTTTGCCTTTTTATTAGCAGAATTCTTAGTCATCATAACACTTAAATAAAACTGAATAAATAAATTGCAAAGAGTTAAAAAATCTCAACACGTGCAACCATTTATCTAATAACAGCCGTACACAGAAATGAAAAACTTGTAATTCTGAATTATTGCAAGTTGAAAGTATATCCTATGAACATCATTCATTATAAAATTGTTACAAAACATCACGTAATAATATATCAATGGAAGCTGTTTTACATAATAAGATAAAATCGACAAACTTAATACGAATTTTCCAGTATTTCCTAGTTCAACTGAGGTCGAGTTGGATGTAATATGCGACGGTACTAACATACCACTTGTAAACAAAGTGGCAACAGATCATAACACCGACCCTCTGGAGAACGCGTCTGATTAGTACCTAGGTGTTATTGACTCCTAAAGACAATTTCCATTAAAGATCTTGTTAGTAATGAGAATATTGAGAATCGTATTTTCCATTTAGAAGCTATAGCTTGAGATAAGTTTTTTCTCCAATTCAGATGCCATTAACCCCTAGTATCGAAAAATCTGATCAAGTTTAGAGAATTGAATAAAAAAGGTATTGTTAAATCAAATAACAGCATTTCTTAAATATTCTCTTTAGTTAAATAAAAAATCGAAGAGATGTGATGTATACCAACCTACCACAACCTACAATATTCGATCGACACTGTGCGTGACCAGAGGGCTGGCTCGTTCTTTGCGCAAAGAATCAGCATTGCCATTCAATGTGGCAATGCTGCCAGTCTTCTGCCAGTTCCCGGATGACAGCGATGTGGAGGAGTACTTCGACGCCTAAGTGTACCTGTCTTTTGAATATAGTGTAACTAGTTAGGTTTAGTACAAGTTTGTATAGTTAACTTTTGTTTAGTGTTTAAGTATGTACAAATTTTACACCTTTGTTTTACGAAAAAAAAAACGAAAAAAACAATATTCATTAATATAAAATAACGGTGATATCTAACAAAAGCTTATTCAGGTTATGAGTATTTGAGCGTTTATTCAGGTTATACGAGAACCATGCAATTTTTCGACATAAAGTGGCAGTGGAATAATTTCCTTAATCTTCTCGTCTAATCTAATCTTTTCGTGTTGATGTGGCTACCTCTGGTGTATGAGTTAGTTAAGCCATCTCTGGGAGCACCACAGGCCTCTGACTTAGCTATTTCAGACTTACATTAACTATATAAGACCAGGTTTCCTCACCGTTTCCTGTGATGTCGAAGATAAACATAGAAAGTACATATGAATTTGAAAAAGTCACATTGGTACTTGCCCGGATTTGAACCCACGACATCAAGCACGAGAGGCGAGGTCTTAGCCACTGGGTATTTTCGTAATTGGTCGGTACCATAGATAAACTTTTATTAAAATTCATACAAATAATTTTAGGTACCTCTTTATAGTTAATCTCTTTAGTTAATCCCTTTCTGTGTCTCTGAATATTGTCATTCTATATCAGGTCAACGACTTCGTCCAACATTCCATTACGTGTATATTTGTGTAGTGATAAAACTTGGTGTTTGCTCATTTTTGTTATCGAACTGTTGATTAGCTCGCTCGTGAGGGAACTCCACTAGATACTACTTATGTAATTATTAAGATATATGGAACTGTCAATGATAGAACTCCATGGAGGAAGCGCGTGGTCGTTTACCTTTCGATTAATAGATAATATTTATATCTGGTAATTACACGATACATGTTTGTTTCAAAGTCCGTAAAGTTGTTGCATTTTCTACCACAATCCGGCTCCCGACCCCTCTGACAAGTAGAATTCGTTTAAAACTAAAACACGAAATTAATTAAGTTCTATATAATTTCTATATTATTATTTTCTCAATGTGATTACTTACGCTGTTTTGAAACCCAGTGACCTTTACCTAAGATAACATTATTTTTGTCAGCTACCTTATCATAAACATAGACTAAGGTACCTGCCGAAAATAGGCCCCTTAAAAGTAGTACCTAAGCCTTTCAATGTCACTTGACCCATTAAGACGAGTGCTACGATGCTACGGCGTAGCGGGCAGCCATCTTAGAGAAATGTCATTGTAGCGCGTAGGTGAATCATTGTCGTAGCTGCGTAGCAAATAAATATGGGTTGGGTAAACAACCCTGTGCGTACACGCGTGAAAAATGATCGGGTCATTTTCCCCTTCTAATGTGTTTGTATTTGCTTACAGTATTTTCACCTCAAACCAAAACACCTCGTCCCAAATTGTTTTTTAGATAAGTCGTGCTGATACAGGGCCAACAAGATTTTATGGATAAAACTATAACAATGTACTCGTGCGAGCTTGTTCTGGCTCAACAATATTATTCAGGATCGAGGAGTTAACATTTAAAGAACATAAATTTTAATAGGTGTTCTTACTCTAATTCTCCTTGATTTATGAGTTTATTGACTTGTGTTACTCACAATAATAAGTATATAATAATAATAATAATATATACTAAGTAGATAATTAACTGAACATAGCACCATAGCAATGAAACTTGAAATCGTCTAATCTAATAGGTACTTTAAAAGTTCAAAGTCGGTGAAAGCATCTAATATTTTTACCTGACTGCCGATGGAGGGTAAGGTGTTCATCAGTCTATGTATGAATGTTTGTTTCCTACATGGCGTTCTAGAGACCAAACGCTTTGGCCGATTTTGATGATTCTTACGTCAATCGATTCGTCTTAACCCTGCAAGTGTCACTGGTTACATTAAAATTGCAAAATCGAAAAATGGCGGATTTTGGGCGCCTTATTGTGGGGGCCCAAATCTTTTTTTCTTCCAAGCTTATCGTGTTGGGTATCAAAATGAAGGGTTTTAAGACGTGATTACAAAAATATACAATACTTATATGTTTAAATGTACGCAATTCTAAAAAAAAAACAGTCGGGTTTTTTGTTATTTTTAAATATTTCGTTACTACTGGCTCGGTCAATACCATTGACTTCAAAATACGATTTGAGTTGTATTTGAATAGGTACGAGTATTTCATGCTCAAATATTTCTCAATGAAAAACTTGATAACATCGATAAGTGCCTTTTTTCTGAGAAATGTATGGTATCTCAATGAAAGAGCCTTTCTCTTTGAAATATGTGCCGTTGAATTTATTCACAGCAACCGTTTCTTTCATACGAAGTTCATCGTACATTAACCCGGAAGGATGGAAAAAAAGACATTTCTGTGAAAATGCCTTCCACCTTTGAATTCTTTACTTTGAGGATGACATTATTTTCATATATCAATCTCAATAAATTTATAAATGTTATCACTGTAATCACATCATTCAATTGATATACGTTTCAATTTACGTTAAGGTATTTCCTTTATGAATTGATTTCTACCTACACGCAGATTTTCTTTTGCACACAGAAAGGTTATGAACCGTTACAAATATGAAAGGGAAACAATGCTCATAATAAAAAATACAACATGGGTTTGACATTTCAATAATGGTTTATTTGCTAAGGTATTGAACCTTAGGCCATCTCATTTACCGCCGCGAAAATTCCACGTATCATTGTAAGAGGCTGAAAATCTCGAGAAGGGAAAGTTAATTTTCCACAAGAGAGCGTCAGTTCTCGTACAAAAACAAACAGGATGCAGGCTCCCGGGTCAAAGTTCGCGCCGCGGGCCGACGAACTCACCGCTGGATGAAGAGCCTTTTTTCTTTCATTACTTCTGACACCTCCGGATAATTTACCCTCAACTTTTCGAACATTATCATAATGTTCTTATTTATTACATTACTTTAATGCCATTACGCAAAATTTATGAGACATTATAATGGTAGGTATGCACTTAGTGTCGATGGTGCATCGACCTTAGCTACACGTGTTCATCTTCATTCTATGCAGTTTCATACGTATCAACACATTGTGTATAGTATGCCATATTGAAAGAAAGAAAGAAAAGAAAGAAAAGACAGAAAAGAAGGATAAGAAGCAAAAGAAAGAAAATAAAGAAAGTAAAGAAAGAAAAGAAGGATAAGAAGCAAAAGAAAGAAAATAAAGAAAGTAAAGAAAAGAAAGAAAAGAAAGAAAGGAAAGAAAAGAAAGAAAAGAAGGAAAAGAAAGAAAAAAAGAAAGGAAAGAAAAGAAAGAAAAGAAAGAAAAGAAAGAAAAGAAAGAAAAGAAAGAAAAGAAAGAAAAGAAAGAAAATGAAGAAAAGAAAGAAAAGAAAGAAAAGAAAGAAAAGAAAGAAAAGAAAGAAAAGAAAGAAAAGAAAGAAAAGAAAGAAAAGAAAGAAAAGAAAGAAAAGAAAGAAAAGAAAGAAAAGAAAGAAAAGAAAGAAAAGAAAGAAAAGAAAGAAAAGAAAGAAAAGAAAGAAAAGAAAGAAAAGAAAGAAAAGAAAGAAAAGATAGAAAAGAAAGAAAAAAAGAACAGAAAGAAAAGAAAGAAAAGAAAGAAAAGAAAGAAAAGAAAGAAAAGAAAGAAAAGAAAGAAAAGAAAGAAAAGAAAGAAAAGAAAGAAAAGAAAGAAAAGAAAGAAAAGAAAGAAAAGAAAGAAAAGAAAGAAAAGTAGGAAAATAATGAAAGGAAAGAAAATAAAGAATAGAATTTTTTTTTATTTGCGCCAGGCACGACGCATACCAAAAGAACAAAAAATCACAGATTTTTTTTCAGAATTTATCTATGGTTATCCCTAATTAGATACATATTATATGCTGTATTTTAACTGTGGTTGTTTGGAACTGCAGTAATTTTAGTTTTGCTTATTATGAGAGTTTATTGTGTTTGAGCCATCTATAATTATACTTAGTATCTCGTTGTATCGATCCAATTTTCTAACAGGAAATAACCTTTTGTAATCAACTGCACATATGTGGTCGCACTTCAATCTCGTGACGAAGGTTCGATACCCTGGACACAAAGCGAATATTACCCACTGTCATAACACAAAGAGTATGGTAAACCCAACAATGTGAGAATTCAATGATGTATTTTGATGCGATCCAGTACTGACAGCCATTGTCGGCGGCGTCAGTCCACACTGTCAGATTTACCGCCACATAAATAAACGGGCATTAACCGCCTAACTTCATTCACATAATTAAAGGATGTGAATAAAAATGTTATAAAACCGGGTACATTACACCTGTAATAAATGAATAAAAAAATCCTTAAAAGGTTAATGACACGAAGTTGTTCAAAAGATTTCAGTGAGTTGCTGTAATCCTCCAAAGATAAAAGAAAGATACCTGCTCGCTCTCGATTCTGTAAGTTCTACCTAGATTTTGGGTCTACCTGAGTTTGGGTCTAAAATAACTCATAACTTACCTAAATGTTGATCAAAGAGGTTTATGACTGAAAAGTAGGTATATCAGGGTACAGTAACATCAATATAAATCATCTTCGTTCCTAATGTAGCACCTCCATTTGAACTTTCAGGAATTCATAATTTATGTTCCACAGCCTCGCTAGTCGCTATCTCTTGAACCTGTAGGTAATTAACTTTGTCTAGAACGAAGTGCTTAAAATAAATGCCGGGTTTAACTGCTGGGTTTGTAATGATCAAATCGCTTAGGAGTCAACGCCCTAATTCTCCTCTTGACACAGTTCCCGAAGCCGTAGGGCATTGTATCTTCTAATACAGCTTAACGTAGAATTACTGCCTTCATGTGTGGAATTCAAGATGGGCCTGAATTTTCATTATTGTCCTAATATCGTTGTTTACGTATGCTTTAAGTATAATTGGGTTGTGTTAACTTTTGGCTTAGAGATAATAGGGTTAAACAAACAATCTGATATGACGATGGGATAAATATTTCCTTTGAATAATTAGCTGCCATGCAACCTACATGGCTTGGGTTTGCCTTGACTCTCTTGGACATTGAACTGCAGCTGATGACTAAAAGACCTTTATAAATAATTAAAATAAATAAAATTGAAAAACAAGCTCATAGGCAATAATTAACTTAATATTAATAAAAGGCGTAAAGGGAATGCTAGGGCGTTCTATCGTTTGAGGAAGATGCATTTTTTGCGTAAGTATACAATGTAGTTGATTTATTTCAGCATGGCAATAGCGGTATTACCCTTCTCCTAATATCTTTTCATTACTAAATACTCGTATATCTTACGCCACTCACCGAAATCGGCATACATTGCTACAATGAGAGGGTTGACCGCTGCGGTCACTACACATTCATTCCTTCGAAAATATATTAGATAAAATGTAGATACACATAGATACTGCCTCGTTCTTCATTCAAATATTTACTAAATACCTAATAAACTAAAAATAGAGAATATGGATTGGATAAATAATAATCAAAGACATATTGTCTGTATATTTATTTATTTTTTTCCTTCGTTGTAGTATATTTATTTACAAACACCAAATAATCATACAGTTCAAATAGGCATATGTAAGCAATCTATATATTAAATTCTAATACGGGACATAATCAGACAACTGTGTGCAACTAAGTGCTGTGCGTACAGCTAAGGAGTGGAATTCCCTGCCGGAGTCTGTATTTCCTGATAGCTACAACCTGGGAGTCTTTAAGTCAAGAGGGAATAGGTTGCATCTAGGCAAGCGTGCCCCATCGTCGACCACATCATCGCATACCATCAGGTGAGATAGTGGTCAAACGCAAGCCTATCAATAACAAAAAAATAAAAAAAACTCTTCTATAAATTACCTGCAAACGGATCTCTTGCGTCACAAAGAAAGGCCACGAGTTGTCATAAATTTACTGTGTGACCTTATACTCGTATCTGGTGAAATAGTCGTAGTTCAAATTACCGGTGATCTAAAAAAGGATCGGTGGGATCATTTTGTAACTATATATTATCAAAGTGTGACGTAGGTGACCAGCTTACGCCCGATTCTGTGGTGATCAATCAGTACTCAGTTTCAGTTCACGAATATTCATCATATATTATAAAGGTAACTTTGCCTGAACCAATGTCGTATTTCGAACATGTTCCATAACCATAATTTCTGACTTTAATGGGTTTGAAACCGCTGGCAGAAGCTTGTATTGTATAAGATCTGGTAAGATCAAAAACATTTATTCAGATATTAAAATTTCTTAATAGAATAGAATAATCAATATGTCCATAGAGTGTTAGTAACATAGAAAAACTTATTACTTAGTGTTAGTAACAATCAACCTATGCACAAACTGCTGCACAATCGGAAAGCCGAAGCTCTCAGCTACAGTTTTCAGGATGCCGTTTTGACTGCCCCTCACTCTCCTCAGTAGCGACGCTGTTTTTTTTACGTATAACAGCGTAGAAACCGTCTGTATGGGCTTGCGCAAACATCTCCGAGGCGCTACAGTAACGGGGCAGTCTCATCAACATCCTGAAAGCATTGTTATATAATGGTCTTCAGTATTAAACTCTTGCTTCAAACTAACCAGGGTAACATATCAAGATACAAGAACATTGATCTTTTAAATTTAGAACCACCTGTAGAACCAGTAATCGGACAATCGCTGGCACTAAAGCATATTAATTGTGCGCTCGTGTTTTTCAATAAATTCAAACAGATTTGATTCGAATAATAAACCTCGTGAATCGTTTGACTAATACATTTCGTAAATCTTGCCTCGAAGCGTTTATTCAACGTGAATTTTCATTTGAAATCAATGGGGCAATGGCCGCTCGGAAAGTTCACACTCAAGAAAATATTATAAGGCTTATTTTTTTCTTTTAATATAGTAATTGAAATTCTCGTGAATTTATTTTAAGCCAAATTGATTTAACTATTTGGAATGCCATTTACTTAAAAATAGTGAGCACCCTTAATCAATACAATTAATAAATCTGTAGAAAAGCCGTTTTTGTACATCGAAAAAAAATCCAAATAGAATTGCCAGGGTGTTAAAGGATAACCAACAGAACCTATTTCCAGCAATTTTGGAAGTTTTGTCTGTTTGTCTGTTACATTGTGCATGCTTCACATAAAATGTACGAAACCAAATGCATACAAATTGTGCTTAACTTGAAATATTACGTAGTTTTTGTTTCATCGCAATCGGTTCACTCTATCAATGTTAGATGAATTTAAAGTATTCAAGAAGTAAAATATCAAAACACACGCAATTCAGATCAGACAGTTAAACTCCATATTCGTAGATGGCGTTGTGCATTTGGCGTCATTTTCAGAATGGCGATGTTAAAATTCGAATTCGAATAGTTAGAGCACTGATAACAATATTTGTGCCACATGTTAGATTTAGTCTTTTTTTATTTCACTTTTGTATAGATTCCTTTACCGATTGTTTTGTAAATGTGTGAACATTGTAGGCCTTCTAGATGCTTGTTAACATTTGTTAACTTTTTTGCTCGTTTATTTTCTTTTGTTTAAATAATATGTAATCTTTTTTTTTGTTTTTGTTACGACTTATTGTCGGGCCTACGTTTTCCCCACATATCTAAGTACTAATGCTGTAACAAGGAAATATTGTAAAACCAAACCATTTTTTTTAAAGAGTAACCATGGAGTTTCTTGCCGGTTCTTCTCCATAGGAAACGACCAACCCGAACCTTGCACCTTTTGTCGACGTTTTATAAGTGCCCATGTAGACCTATATGAAATAAAAAAAATGATTTTGATTTTGAATCTCCGCGGAAGAATGAGATTAGAAAAAAATGGAAGGTAGGTAGGGTAGGTAGTAAGGCAAGTAAGTTAGGTAAGTAGTGTAGGGTAGGCAGTTGACGGAGAGAGCGAAGCCGCGGACACCGCTAGTTGAAACACAAAGGTTTAATTAGTTCTCTCCTGAAGCGATTTAGCGGCTTAAAGAGTACCAATGAAAGCGTTTATTTAAATCCGGGAAAATTCCAAGTTCATTACCGTAGTTTAGCGACTAAGTAAATTTATTGCCATCGCTTCGGGACTATTCCATTGTGTAGATAGCCAGAACAGCCAGTTATTTTCAAAAACTAGGGTCACCGTACTGTGAGTACTGAAAGTAAATGAACACATCCACTAAATAACTCGTCTGATTGTTTATCTCTAAACGATCATTTATCATTTCTTTGTAAAGTTTATTTGAAGCATTTTTGAGATGACAGAATTATTAAATTTACTAAAAAGTGTGGTGATAAAATGTAAGTGATATTTTGATCGATGAACCAATATTTTAGAAGAAAATCAAATAAAAGCCTTGAAAATTGTTTGAGTTCAGTGTACGGTTGTTCAACTGTTGGGGCAAATTTAATCAGCTGCAATCAAATGAGGCCTATTCAAACAAAAAAAACAAGCAAAATATATTTAACTGTATAAATGTTACTGTAAAAGCCCGAACTACGGTCAAACCTAGGATTTGCCGGTAAAACCTAAGATTTACCAAGTCTTACTGATAAAAATCGGTAAAAATCTAAGATACCGTTAATTTTGAGCCAATTCACTAAAAGAGTGTTGGAAAATGAGACAGAAGGAAATTAATCCACTAAAAGAGTGGTGGAAATTGAGACAGAAGAAATGGTTTTTTTTTTCGTACCGATATTTTGGTGTATTTAAATCTTTACTCATATGGTCCAGCTTTGTTATCTACCGGAGCCCTAAGTCACGAGCTGTTCACGCGTCGAGGTTGCAAACATAGAGATATAAAAACGGTTTTTTTTCTGAGATGAAAAAAAACTAAAAAAAACATGAAAAAAAAAACAGTTTTTTTTCGGAGTAGGTTTTTTTTCAAGAGTACGAAAATAGAAATATGGTAAAGTGGTTATCGCATATGAGTTGATATTTTTTTTTATCTAATAAGAAGATGATACCATTTGGTTTTTGTTAAATAATACATAAATGTCTTAAAATAATTGGCAATACCCACTGAAGTTTACCATTTATCTACGTACGGGGATTTCCTAATTACAAAGAAAAGATGATTCTGATTGTAACAAATTAAGTATTTTCCAAGTTCATGATAATAGGTACCTATAGATTTAAACATAATTTGACTTTAATTAAAACAAAACAACCAAATTTAGTTTCACTTTTTCTGAAAAAAAACCAAGTGTAGAAAAAAAACGACGGTGCTAAGTTTTTTTTCATGATTGTGAAAAAAAACATTTGGTTTTTTTTCCATCTCTACTCGTATGCAAACATAATTATGTACTATAAGGAGGCAGATATATTCTCAGTTAATATTTTTTAATATGGATTGCAGGCACTAAAGTTGTTCTAAGTATCATCAGAACTGAAATATTATACCACCAAATGCTTTAAAGCGGTAACATTTCTTATCATTAAAGGATCTGACAAATTAACGGCAAAAGCCCACCCTCTTACTTGGAACTTACACCATAAATGGCGGAATGTGGATGTATTACATACGCTTAATAACGGTAGGCCACTTCTGGGAATACCAGCGTGATATGATGTTACAGTATGACCTTTAATTTAGTCTAGACTGAAATAGAAATGTGTTTACGATAATGTTCATTATGTATACAGTCGTAAGTGTCGTAATCCTATGTCCGTCTGACGGCGTATTAATACGAAGTTTATTCAACGTACAGTTATTTAAGGCTGAATGGCTGAATGTTTGAATTTGCAAGGTTAAGGTTATTGCAATCGATGCTGTAAGATCAAAGAGATGTTTGTGTTAAAATCAGGAAACCGGTAGCTTTGCGTTTAGAAACAGGAACTGATTTATTCTCTCCGTTTGGAACTTGTAACTTCTTCAATCTAATAAAAATACTTGCGTTTTCGGTTCCGGTTCCCTGTCAATAAAAAAATATCGGAATCTTGGTAATGATACATGATTTTATTTCTGTAAGTTGGTTTGTACAAACACTTTTACATGTCGATCATATTTTTTTATTTTTTAAACTAGATGATATCGGCGTTTCCTATCTGACTACTCTGAGAAGAAAGGCCGAAACAAACTCAGAGGTCACAGTCTCTTTTAAAGTCCTGACAAAATCTTGGTTAGATCATGTGAAGACCATGTCTGAAATGCTCTTTTGAGGAAAGAACCAGCCAGATTGAGTGGACCTGTCCAGTCAGTGCACGCATTTGTCAATAAATAACCGAGCAGCTCAACTCAGAATTTAAGGAGCTCAACGATTCGACGAACAATACCAAAGAAAGGACATTCGGGTAGGCCGCATAAACTACTCAAACTGATTAACCATGATTAAAAACTAAGATAAATTAAACACAAAAACCGGCCAAGTGCGAGTCGGACTCGCGCACAAAGGGTTCTGTACCATTATCGCAAAAACGGCATAAAAATCACGTTTTTTGTATGCGAGCCCCCTTAAATATTAATTTTATTCTGTTTTTAGTATTTGTTGTTATAGCGGCAACAGAAATACATCATCTGTGAAAATTTCAACCGTCTGGCTATCACGGTTCATGAGATACAGCTTGGTGACAGACAGACAGACAGACGGACCGCGGAGTCTTAGTAATAGGGTCCCGTTTTTACCTTTTGGGTACGGAACCCTAAAAAACAGTGTGTGTGCCAATTAAAGACTAAATTATTGATTTTTATTTAAATAAATACATAATTATTCATAATAATTATTTATTAATTAATAATCGTTGCTCTATTTTATAAAAAGTTAATATTTTTGTTTTCATATTAAAAACAAAACTTATAATAAAAGAGCCTAGATAGTTTTCAGTATTGGCAACCCGTGCGCGCTCGTGCAGCTATCGCCATTTTGTTTATCGTGTCATTCGGCTTCATTCTCCCAGTCTGACTGCACGAATATCTTATTTCATTGCGAATCGATATTTTGTTATTTTGTTGGGTTTTTGTTAAAGTGTTGTTACGTTGTGTTACGAGTCTTTTAATAAGTACGCTGTAGACGAAATGGCAGCACAACATGGGATCACGGTTTTAAGACTGCCCCCTTACCATTGCGAGCTAAACCCTATTGAATTGATATGTGCGCAGGTAAAGGGGCATGTAGCTCAAAATAATAAAACCTTCAAATTGACAGACGTGAGAAATTTATTTCAGGAAGGCATTCAAAAAATTACGGCTACCGAATGGTCTAAATGCGTATCCCATGTTGTCAAAGAAGAGGAAAAAATGAGTAGGCTAGATATGTTAATTGACAATATCACAGACACATTTATAATAAATGTTACAGAAAGTGGCAGCGATAGCGATAGCGATGACGGCGACAATATATAAAATAAATTATTACCATAATACATCTATCTGTTTTATTTGTCATGTTCCTTCATGATCACATTTTTTTATTTATTTCACACAAAATTATAAAAGAAAAGTCTCAGTTCGTTAATTAATCGTCAAAACTAAATTATCGGTTCAGAAATATTTAATTTCCTGATATACTTAGTTTACGAGAGTAAAATTATAAACGAGAAGAATCGATCCAGAAATATTCCATTTCCATATCGAATAATTTCGCAACGTCACTATTTAGTACTTGTCATAACGTTGCAACACTGAAATTGACAAATCTGGAATCGAATTAAAATTCGAGTATAAACCTAAATTTTAAAATAAACCTCCTTGAAAATTTCAAATCATTTTTATAAAATTCAACGGCCAGTTTTTCGGTGACAGTGACAGCCCGTCAGTTCAGTACACCAAATAAGGAAATTAACATTGTTTTGTATTCATAATTAAAATAAGCTATTAATATTGTCATAGTATCCACCAATGAATCGATAAAAATGTATCCAACCGAAAAACTGACAATTTACACTGACAAGGGATGCAACGGCGAAGCTCTTTAACATCCAGGCCTCCGGAAAGTGCGACTTCGGACCCTCTCGATGTGGCACTCTCCAAGCCCGATGACGAACAGCTGTTCTACACGGCGAGCGTACACTTCCTCCGAAAACGTCTGGAGGAGAAGAGCAACCAACCGTCGAAGCCGCAAGGCGCCTCGCAGAGTTGCTGCAACCTGACTAGACCAGTCCCCCATCGTGATACTTATGTGCATAAGATTTCAAAACTAGAATTAGATAACTGTCCTCCACGAGGAAAAATACCGTCATTATCAATGAGTCAAGTTCTACCGTTTCCGAAATCCAATAAAGACGGTTTCTTTGCACGACTGAGAAACACTTTCCGAAAAACCAGACGCCCTGCCGACGTTACTGTACAGAATATAGAGGAGTCTGAAACTAAAAACATATCAAACTTTAAATTTCCCAGATGTTCACGTCTACGGCACCCTCACTCTTCATGTTTACTGAAGATATCAGAGGAAAACATAAGATCACCTACTGTAAGACGTTCGAGAACTAGTAAAGGTGATCTGTTAGATGAAAAGAAATGTGTGACTCACTCTAGGAGGTAGTTTGGTTTGTGTTGTCTTCTATGTTATTATATACCGTATTTTTTTTGGATTTATATTGGACTTTTACTTTATTTGCATATTCATACTTTGGATCCTTTTGATTTGCCTGCAATTATTCAGTGGTTATTAACATTCATCAGAATTTTAGTTTCATGGAAGTGAGCTCTCAACTATTTTTATTTTAGTTTGAGCCAATGCTACCTCAATTTTATCTTATACAGGTAATATCTGAGGCCGAACCTGAAGTAGATCAAAAATATCATACATCTATACTCTAATTTTTAACCGAGTTTCCAAAAAGGAGGAGGTTCTATGTTCGACTTCGTTTTTTTGTGTATTTTCACCGATATCTCCAACTGTGGACCGATTTTGAAAATTATTTTTTTGTTTGAAAGAGTATGTGCCGAAATTGGTTCCATTTTAATTTAGTGAAGATCTGATGAAGAACTTTGAAGATATACAACAGAACTCTTCAACGGCAAATCTCTCGGGATTGCTGCAATCGCATGTCTGTTAATGCGTGTGTGATGTTATGTTATGAAATGGCATAAACACCATTTCATAACATAAAATCACGCCAGTACGCTCTTAAGGCGTACGCAGATCTCTCATTTCACCGGTTATGTTCAAGTTTCAAGATATTATGATATTCGGGATATATATTCTGGCGTTATAGGTAACTTACTAAACAACTTGCCTATTAGGTAGGTACAACTAAAAAAGGAAAAATTAAAAAAAACCTTTTACAAAAAAAAAACTACCGACTTCCAAATAAAACTACAAAGTGAAAAATAATTTTATTTTTGGCAGTCGGTGTCCATAACGCAATAAATTGGTACCTACGAAAAACACTGACTTCTAAAAATAAAGTTATTTTTCACTTTGTAGTTTTATCTGGAAGGCGGTAGTATTTTTTTGTAAAAAGTTTTATTTTTATTTCGTAGACTAAAAAAAAATGTCAGCAGTTGGGGGGGTGGGCACTTTATCGTTAGATAAAAATAGCGTCGTATCCTGACTATACTAAGTGATCGAAAGTTGATCGAAAATCGAAGTAGATCGAAAATTTAATTATTTTACGACAAAAAATGCATTTGTTATGAAACTGGCGGACTTTATTTAGTTTCTACTCATTTATGTCAGACTCCATTTTATCGATCGCATTTATTTTATTGTTGATTTCATAATTTAACACAATAAAAGTTTATGTACTGTGTGTATGAAAACTGTTATATTTAAATATATTACGTTTATATTCATATAAGATTTAGAAATAATAAATTGAGGAGTCATGTCACACCGATTCGATGAATCACTTATGATTGAGCCTTACCTACAACACTATGCTCTGCGCTTACAAAAATAAAAAAAAACCCGACTGCTTAAGAACTAAAAAGACGTAAACAAGAAGAAAATCATGCTGTGCAGTCGGAGGAAACATATTTGCGAGCTGGCTGAAAAAACCAGATGTATCCTCCGACTGCACAGCATGGTTTTCTTCTGGTTTATCCGTCTTTATAGTTCGCTTCTTAACAGTCGGGTTTTTGATTTTTTGAATTAACTTTTTTATTTATAACTTATTAGTTATTTTTTTTTTTTCGAATTAGGCACATGTAAACATAAAAGTGTTTTATATTTTTGAAATTACCTTTAAAAACCTGGTTGGTACCCCACACAAAGAGGTTTAGAAAAAAAATAGGCTCTCACAATAAGGTGCTCATAAACCGCTATATTTCTATTTTCCAATTTTAATGTGACACTCGCAAGGTTAAGACGAATCGATTGATGTAAGAATCATCCAAATCGGCCAACGCGTTTGGTCTCTAGAACGCTACTTAGGAACAAACAAACATACATACATAGACTGGATAAACACATTACCCTTCATCGGCAATCGGGTAAAAGTAAGGTCATTGGCAGCTGTCAGTTTGCTACGAAATTAAAAATCACAGTATATATGTATTTCTTAGAACAATTTATAAAGTTCAAACAAATATGATACGATCTTTCTATGAAATCAAAGGCTCCAGACACACGCACGGACTAAGTTCAATAAGACAAAGTTTAATTGGTTTGTAACCTCGAAGGGTGACTAAACAATGATGCGTGTGGCATCATGCGGTGACAGCTACAGATGTGGGCAGCTTCTCGAATGTTCTCGTGTGGCCGACATTCAGTACAAATGTAAGGAAACCATACAATATGCCCTTCATCAGTTCCCACTAGAGATGGGCTGACTATGGACTTGATAACACTACTAGTCGGAGGATATAAATGTTGCCCGATAATCCGCTTTCCAACTAGTCAGTGACTTATCGGTCTATCTCTATTATAGTTTTTAGTTTTAAAACGTTTGAGTTTAAAAAAAAAAAACTAATTAATTCAAAAAACCAAAAGTCGGGTTTTTTGAATTAATTTGTTTTATTTAACACTTTTTAGTCATTTTTTTTTTTGAATTAGGTACATTTAAACATAAGTGTTGCATACTTTTGAAATTGCCTCTCAAAACCCTTTATTTTGATACCGCACACGATGGGATTGGAAGATTAAAAAATTGGGCCCCCACAATATGGCACCCAAAAGCCACCATTTTTCTATTATTAAATTTTAATGTAGTTAGTGACACTCGCAGGGTTAAGACGAATCGATTGACGTACGAATCATCAACATCGGCCAACGCGTTTGGTCTCTGGAACGCCACATAGGAACAAACATACATACATAGACTGATAAACACATTACCCTCCTTCGGCAGTCGGGTAAGAAGTTATATCTTGATAGATCGCGCTGTTCTCGTTTGACTGATTTCTTAGATAATAATATGTATGAAACGTAAAGTAAGCGGCATTTTTACCGACTGCCGAAGGAGGGTAATGTGTTTATCAGTATATGTTCTAGAGACCAAACGCGTTGGCCGATTTAGATGATTCTGGTTTTGGTCAGCCAGCTCGCGCATATGTATCATCCGACTGCACAGCATGATTTTCTTCTTGTTTACGTCTTTTTAGTTGGCTTTTTAAGCAGGCGGGTTTTTTGTTATTTTTATATATATTTTTTTCCGAGTAATCGCCGAAGCTTTGCCAACTAGTCATCAATCATTTGGTTCATCTCTAGTTCTCACTTCTCACACGACACCACTGGGGGCGCGTCTTGTGACATCACAGGGTACTCGGTCAATGACCCTGATCCCCATACAGGCTAGACAGTGAACATGATTGATAGCAATACAACTACATTCATAAAAATGTTTCAATCTTAGTAATTTGGAATGTGATCATAAATTCATACAATACATCAGGCCTGAATAACAGGGAGGTACTTTTGTTAATGGGTTTTCCCAACAAATATCCGCTCCGTTGTTTTGTTAAGTTAAAACAATGTGAAAACCCTTTAAGGAAAAAAGACTTGCTCCAGTTTTAATTACACTTAGTTAAGGCTCCGTTTAACATCACTTCTAAAAGGTTTTGTTCTGAAAACTTGCATTTTTATTATTTCATTATTTTTTAGTAGAAACAGAGGTACACTATCTGGTAATCACATCATTAGCCTGTTAATGTTCCCACTGCTGGGACACAGGCCTCCTCTCTGTGAGAGGGAATGGGTCGTAATCCACCACGCGGGCCCAGTGCGGGTTTTTGGATGTCACATATCTTCAAATTGTTGGTTCTAGACATGCCGGTTTCCTCACGATGTTTTCCTTCGCCGTTTTGAGAGCAGTGGTGAAGAAATAATTAATACAAAGTAAAGCGCCTGCTTGGGCTCGAACCCACGACCTACAACTTGTAAGTCGCGGCCGATCGCGCTCCATCTATCTATTATATATATATATCTCTGTATCTGTTAATACTGTCGGTTAAAAAACAAGTCACAATACTTTTAGACCAGTTAAAAGCCGAAACCTGAAAAATGTCTGAAATATTCGTGGTTTAACAAGCACGACGCAGCTAGCACAGATGTTTCGAAGTTGCAAACTTGGTTTTTGACCTACATCATCTCAAAAAATCAATAAGTACAGTGGATTTTTTGTGACCTAATGCGTTTAATCTGTCTACGGTAACTGAACTTTTTATATTTGCTTTCATCTGTGTAGGTAGGTACTTTACGCCTCCTCTAAAAACTAAATTAAACAGATTCATAGACTTTTTCATTTTCTAGAAAATTTATTATGAGGCGTTAAAGCGTAGGATTCCAAAGGTCTTGAAGTTTTCAATGGGATACAAACACTTATATAGTTCAAGTTCTCTATGCGAGACACGTACCGTATTACACAAATAAACTTTTATGTATAAGGTTCTAAATTCAGTGGCAGTGACTGAGCCTTAAATTGTACCAGGCGATGCCAAGGACCTTATCTATTATGTGAAACTGCATGGACTTTAAATAAATCATCATCATCAGCCTTTTTAATGTTCCCACTGCTGGGACTCAGGCCTCCTCTCTGTGAGAGGGAATGGACCGTAATCCACCACGCGGGCCCAATGCGGGTTGGTGGATGTCACATGTCTTCGACTTATATTAAATAAATAGGTGTAAATAATAATCGTACGGGTCGCTCCGTGAGGTTAAGCAACGCCGGTCCGTGGATGGGTGACCATTCTTTACATGCAGAGACTCATCTGTGCTTTGGAAAGCACGTCTCGAATGTTATTTGAAGATTTTTGACAGTCGTTACGGGTAGTCAGAAACCTGTAATCTGATATCGTGTCACCCAGTTACTGGGCTGTGGAGGCCAGATAGGCAGTCGCTTCATGTCATCATCATCATCATTTCGGCCGAAAGACGTCCACTGCTGGACATAGGCCTCCCCCAAGCGTCGCCACACTGATCGGTCCTGTGCGTTTCGCATCCACCGGACTCCCGCAGCCTTGACCAGCAGCCTAATTGTGTAAGTATTAAACGACTTTTCGCGATACGAAAACTTTTCGTATCGCGAAAAGTCGTTTTTGGGAAAGAAACAGATTGTTTTCTTTGCCGAATTCACTTACACAATTAGGCTGCAGGTCGTCGCTCCACATAGATGGAGGCCTACCAACGCTGCGTCTTCCAGTACGCGGTCGCCAACCTAGAACTTCCATCTAGGCCATCCGTTCTACGAGCAATGTGCCCTGCCCACTGTCACTTAAGTGAAGAAGTGTGTTAAATTTGGCAATTCTTTGGGCTATTTCGGTAACCATGGTTCTCTTGCGGATGTCTTTATTTCTGACTAGATCACGCAAGGAAACCCTGAGCATAGTCCTCTCCATTTCTCTCTATTGTCGTTTCATGTAAAATACGGTTATCCATGTGTATCCGGTTAGATTGATAGCAGATCTCTATAGACATAGTTGGAAAACGCTAAGCCGATTGAGGTGTAACGCTAAGGACACGGCTGGAAAACATTCTTGTTTTAAAAAACTAGCGGACGCCTCGCGGTTTCACCCGCGTAGTTCCCGTTCCCGTGGGAATACAGGAATAAAAAGTAGCCTATGTCACCCGGGGATAGTGTAGCTTCCCAACGGTGAAAGATTTTTTGAAATCGGTCCAGTAGTTTTTAAGTTTATTCGTTACATACAAAACAACAACAAATCTTTCCTCTTTATAATATTAGTTTATAGAACACATACGGTGTTGCTTATATAAGAATTAAATATTTGTGTATCCGGCGTCATTGAGTTTCTCAACATATAATTTAAACGATCGCGTATATTGGTTTAACTGTGTCTATTTAGTTTCCGGGTATTTTTCATACGCAAGAACACTGACTAATACAAAATACGTACATTTTTACGTGTAAAGAAAGATAAGGTCAACCATTCGTGTGCCAATATTGTTTTGTATTAATTTACCTTGAATTTGGAGTTTTTTATATTGTTTGTATGTTGTCGCGATTCATATGTGTTTTAGAATTGCCCATGCTATATTGTTACCATTACTATTCTTTGACAATCTCGAGACCCTGGGATCCTGGTCCTTTGAAAGGCGTGCGAGGGGCCAAAGCCATCTCGTAGAGGCCCCGTTAGGCATGTATCAGGAAATGTGACACCAACCAACGATTATCCCTGTATGCACTACGCTACTGCGGCCAAGGACAATGCCCGGTTGGTGCAGGACTATTGCAAAATATGGAGAAAAAATGTATTGGGCTATGGGTTTGATAGGTTTAGTGGATCGAGTGCCTAAAACTATAGGAGGACCACTGGCCCCATCCTGACCGCTGTTGATCTTCACGGCTATAAAATGGAAGGGGGTGACTTGCATACTCAATTAATTTGCTCCCATAAAGGGTCACTAAAACATATAAGGGTGACATATCCGGAGGTGCTTGAGGAGTGGTAAGGCACGGCTATCAGGACAATGCCAGAAGTACGGTCAAGATCCCTACCAGCATCTTACTGGGATAACTTCCTTTCTCCGAACACGTTTGCTCTTGCGAATCTCCACTCAAGCCAGCCATTTAATGCAAGAGAGAGGTGGGAGGTCTGGTCCCCGTCAGTTTTCACTCCGAATAAAGGCAAGCCAGAGACGAGGAACAGTACTTCTCCGTGGTGAGCAGATCCGTGGGTTCGCCACTGCCCACCATTACTATTACTGTTAATAAGGTTGTAATCAATCTGCCTAGCCTTGGCCCAACTATGTTGGGTTCGGCTTCCAGTCTAACCAGATTCAGCTGAATACAAGTGTTTGACATGGAGCGACTGCCTTTCTGACCTCTACAACCCAGTAACTGGGGACACGAATAGACAGCCGGGACCAACGGCTTAACGTGCTTTCCGAGGCATGGAGAAAACCCGGTATGTTGAAATGGTCACCCATCCACGGACCGACCTCGTCAAGCGTTGCTTAACCGTGATGATCGACCCGTGCGGCTGTTATTATTTAGCCACGAGCTCCTCTAAATAAGGTTGTAATATACACGTAATATAAATAACACGCGGACTGTACTAGATAACTGTTTGAAACTGAACTACTTAACTGAACTTGTAACTGAAAGTAATATTTTCAATCAATCCATTTAATTTTAAGTGAACTAGAAGTAAATAATAACTCCAATTGTTTTAAAACTTGTGTATTATTAAACATTGGATCCCAGAAGGCAGTAAAATAAAATAGTACAAAATAAAGTCTAAACTTATAACTATGGTGCTTTTATATTCTTAATTTGTTCTATCACAGGTTTTTTGACGAATTCTGTCGATATGCCTAAAGTTAGCTGTCTTAATTAAATCTTAGATTAATTGTTAAAATACAATACAAATACCATACTTCTACATAACTGTTTAGAATTGGATTCATACAAAGAAAAGCTTTAGCAAGCTGTAATAAAGTACAAAATCTTTTAAAACATTAGCCTCCTTCTGGGGCAATCCGGTAAGAACAAGTGATGTTCTAGTAGTGGTTCTTAACATTAGCAAGCAAAGCTCATTGCTTAAATTTAATAAATCGTATAAAAGTGAAGTCATAAGCAGTGCGTAAAACATTTTTGGCGGTTTGGAAAAACAACTAAGTAATAATCTGCTTCGTTTCAACCAACCAAGCACAGAGTTAGCCAATACTTTTTCCGAAAATAGATTTTCGGAAAAAGTACTTTATAAAAAAGTAAGTAAAAGTACTTACTTTATAGACGAACTATTAAAACTTCACTGACGAAATGTTGTTTCCCATTAACCTATTCTGAATCAACAATGACACTAAACCTATAATAAATGATTACAAAATCTCAAAGCTTTGACTACAAGCCAGACTATCCTAATTCTAAATAATACATAACAAATATTTTCTAACTTAGGTATGGAAGAAGAAAATCTGAACTGCTTAGAAAAGACATACTAGCTAAACATAACAGTGACCAAAAGGTACGTATACAATTCCATACGTGGTAATAGGATTTTTTTAAGCAATCAAATCCGGTTCTACAATTTGTTTACAAGCAACTTCATTAAGAAACTCAATACTGATCTAGAAAAATATACCTACGTATAATCTTTTAACTTCAAGCAACGCTTAAATTAGGTTATACTTGTTCTATATGCTATTTTCAAATGGAGTCGCAGTATCAACGCAATCTGTTGTCGTTCTAGGCAAGATGTGTCATATTGTTCGTAGTGATGACCTGAATCTCAGATCCTCGACTGCGATTTTTTTATTACTACTATCTTAAAAGCACTGCCAGAAAAATGTTAAAGACTTGTAGGGTACAGTCCCATTGAGAACATCGAGAGCTTGTATTTTTTAGTTCAAGTAAAACTACACGGCAATAAGATCTATAAAGTTAGAAATGGAAATATAATAGTTTACTAGTGTGGAAGTAGAGTAAACTAGGTAATAACTCTCGATGGAATAGTGTTAAGGTGTTTCTTTTAAAGAGAGATTTGTTGTTTTTCAATACAACTTCAGACCGTTTTCCCTCAACTGCCTCGCGACTTCTGGGTCCAATTCTGACTCTCGGAAATTATACCCATAGCCGATGACTTCTTTCGCCACTTCATAGTTCTTCTTCAAAGAGTTAAGCCAGATGGTGTAGGAGTAGTCTGGCCATGTTCCCCCGTAGCGTTCTGGCAAGTGGTTGGGTGATATGTGCTTGTGCAGGGAGGCGTGGTCGTGGCCATGGAAGTAGATCCTGGACCGCATGTTGGAGTTCAGCAGAGGTTTGAAGATGTTGTAAATCTTGTCGAATAGCCACGAGTGGTTGATGATGTGTATGGCGTAGGTCGTCACCGGGAAACATGACTGGAATAGGTAAAAATGGGATTTAATTTTTTTATTTTAATACAAATAGTTATTGCTTTCTCACTGGCGTACACGCACGGGCTACATTTGTAACCCATCTTAACTAGGCGGGCGACAACCTACAGCGTACAAATTTTCGAGAAGAAGGCGGAGACAAGATGTGGAGGGGCACTGGTATAAAAAGAGATTCAGCATTGAGAAGAGTGTACTTTATCCTTCTCAGTCAGAGTACTTTTATCTAAGAATACTGCTACACCATATCCGCCGTCCAACTTCATTCCAGAATATGAAAACTGTGAATGGAGTTGTAAAAGAAACTTACCAAGCCGCCTGTTGAGACCGCAGTTTGTTGGCAAATGGTGAGGAATGGAAAATCAATAGAAGCATCAATTTCACAATGTCTGTTGAAACTGAGAGAGTTATTTGTAGTGTTTGTTCTATAATAAGTTGATTATCTGTGGGTTTGATTATCTATGCTATTGCTGCTACAGTGTCTAGAAGTATGTCCTGTAAGAATGTTAATAAAGTGTATGTATCTGACTAAGAGTATTTAATCTTTAATTATAAAACATGGCGCAGTAGTAAAAACGAATCACTAATATTACTATTCTTGCTAATCACAAAAGTTATTATTATGGAGAATTGTGTGAAAGTTTTGCCAAATTTTGATATGCGGTCGAGTAATGCCGGCGATGAGTGGCCATTGTGGAAACAATGTTTTCAAGATTATTTAGTTGGTATTGGTAAAGATGAAGCCGCAGACCACGTTAAAGTTGCTCTGATGAGGAACATGATGGGGATGGAGTCCGCCAGAATTATTGCAACTCTTCCGGTCTCAAGTGAAAAGACTGTGAAGTATGAAAAACTGTTAGATGCGATTGATAAATATGTTCGACCTAGAGTGAACGAAGTTTTTGAACGTTTTAAATTTAATGAGAGGACGCTTCATGGAAATGTTGCTTCGCTACACCATTTGGAGTGTATAGATATTTAGTTCTTCCCTATGGTGTAACCAATGCACCTGAAGTTTTCCAAGATCAAATGGAATTTTACTTTGGCTCTATACCTAATGTTTTGTGCTGGTTTGATGACATTGTAGTTATGGGGAAAAACGAATTTGAACATGATAAATCTGTTGCTAAATTGTTGGAAAGAGCAAAAGAGATAGGAGCAGTTTTTAACAAAGATAAATTACAATACAAGCAAAGAGAAGTTAAGTATATTGGTCAAATATTCAGCAAGGAAGGTATGAGAGTTGATGGTGATAGAGTGGAGTCTCTATTACAGTTAAAGTCACCTAGTTCTAAGGAAGAATTACAAAGATTGATTGGTTCTTTTAATTATGTAAGAAGATATGTTCCTGAGATGGCAGAATTAATGTCACCATTATGTAAACTTTTGAAAAAAGATGTAGAGTTTCAGTGGTTACCACATCATGAGAAAATGTTGGGTAACTTGAAGTGTAAGATTTCTCAGGCACCAGCTTTGAGCCCATTTTGTACTGATAAAGAGATAATTTTGCAATGTGATGCTTCTAAAAATGGTATTGGGTGCTGTATGTTTCAAAAAGATAATAAAAATATTTTAAGATTAGTTGCCTGTGTTTCTAGAACTATGAATAGTGCTGAAATTAATTATAGTCAAACTGAGAAAGAGCTATTAGCCATTTATTATGGTACACAAAAATTCCATAAGTATGTTTATGGCTGTAATTCTGTTAGAGAGAGAATCTACCCTACGCTTACCGAGTAAACATTGGCTCCGCGAAATATTTTAGTTTAAAATTAGTAAAATGGTTAAAGCGTTAGCATAATACTATTATCAGTTAGATTACCACAAGCAAAATAGGTACAAGTGTTATCTTACGTTGAAAAGGTGAAGTGACTGAGTAAAAACATAGTCAGTGAAAATATTAAACTGTGACCATAACTGGAACAATTGCAGCCTAAAAGTGCCAGTGAAATCGATTTTCATCACCATTTGGCAGTGAATGTAATTTGTGATTTGGACATTTCGGATCTTATGAGTGATTCAATAAAGCAAGACAATATCTAAAAATAAATAAGATAATATTGGTTCAATATATGTGGCGAAGGTAGTTGGAAACAACTTCATCTGGCTGACCGTTGATCTTTGTCGTTGACGTACGGACATAGCCGCTTATTTCGTGAAGCTCTTATAGTACCAACCAGCGCGTTGGGTTCGTCTACGACTGGCGTGCACAGTGGTCCGAGTTCGAACCTCACAAATTGGTATTCTTTTTGTGAGTTTCTTAAAATTGTTCAAGATGATTAACACACAACTTGCGTCGCCTCAAGTGAGCAGGTCGAGTGACTTGGACTTAAAATCCAACGTAAAAACGCGTCACAATAAACGTCCAAGAAAAAATAGTAAAAACAGCTCTACTGAACTATCGCCCGAGAAGTCCGGCGACAAATCTGCTAACCAGGCAATTACGCCAGATTTAATTCGAGAAATCATACGCACCGAACTACATACCCTTCTAGCTAGCGATATTCGAAAAATTGTGCAGGAGAGCGTGAGAGCTGAACTAAAGGATATCCGTGCAGAACTATACACGGTAAAGGATTCCCTGGAATTTACAAGTAAGCAGTACGATGATATGCAGGCCATTTTGGAGGAAAAATCAAAGCAGATAGATCAGTTACAGAAAGAAAACAACAGCATGATACCAGTAATGAAGGATCTGACTACAAGAATAACTCAGATGGAACAGCACGCGCGATCTTGTAACATTGAAGTCCTATCTGTGCCTGAGTTTAAGTCTGAAAACCTGAATGTAACAATGATGCAATTATGCAAGGTCGTGTCATATCCCCTCAAAGAAAATAACATCGTTATGTCGACTAGGATTGCCAAACAAAGCTCGGAGAACTCGCGTCCAAGATCAATAATCGTCAAACTTTCTTCTCCGGCGGTGCGTGACGAAATTCTGGCTGCGGTGATTAAGTTTAACAAAGCTAATCAGATGGATAAGCTTAACACTGCCCACCTGGGGATGGGAGGAGATAAAAAACCGGTATATGTAGCTGAACACTTGTCCCCACATAATAGATCTTTACACCATGCTACTAGGATGGCGGCCAAGGAGAAGAACTACAAGTTTGTATGGGTGCGTAATGGTCGCATATTTGTTAAGAAAAACGAAAACTCCGAGCGTCTTCATATGAGGGACATGGAATCTCTTAATAAGTTAGTTTGAGTTTGATTTTGTTTTCTTTAGCTTCTTTGAATGCTTAATGTACAAATACTGTAAAATTCTCAGAATTTCATATTTATTACCAAAACACCAGAGGATTAAAGACAAAAACGCATGATTTTTATCAGAACACTTTGATGAATGATTATGATGTTATTATTCTTACTGAAACTTGGCTTAGTGATGATGTCTCTAGTTCAGAATTGTTTGATGACCGTTACAATGTTTATAGAAGAGATCGTGTACTTAATGAGCTTTGTAGGAAAAAGACTGGTGGCGGGGTACTGATTGCTGTTTTAAAAAAGCATAATTCTGTAGAATTGGCCTTTCACAACAGTTTGTGTGAAGATCTATGGGTAAAAGTTCACATTAAAACCATCAAAAGTGTAGTCAGTCTATGTTTTTGTGCGGTTTATATTCCGTCACCGGTTAAAACTGAAGTTTTGGAGCATTATTTTGAGAATGCGGGCAGAGTCATTGGTACGGAGGGGAATATTTTTATTGCGGGCGACTTTAACCTAACTAACATAAATTGGCTCAACAGCGATAACAGTAGTTTTGTGGTCCCCGAGATCACTAATTGTTCCAGTAACCACCTGTTTACGGAGTTCATTGCGCTTAACGGCTTGGAGCAGTTTAATTGTGTCAGGAATGATAAATCAAATGTTCTTGACCTAATTTTAGCAAATATTACGAATGTAAGAGTGAGCAGTTGCAACGACCCTATTTCCAAGGTAGACACACACCACCCTCCTCTGCAGATTTTGTTAAACATACTGCCGGAAAGAACACTCAACTGCAATGTTTTGCCTACCCGTAACTACCACAAGGCCGATTTTGAGGCCATCGCACAAGATCTTGACTCTATCGACTGGACTACAACATTTGAAACCTGTGTAACCATGGACGAAATGGTTGAAATATTTTACGAAAGGGTTACGAGAGCTATAAGCAATCACGTTCCTTTGTCGTATAAGGTAAAATACAACAAACAACCACCATGGTTTACAAAAGAACTTACTAAATTATTAAAGCAAACATACAACCTTAGAATTAGAGTGAAAAAATATAATAACGCCATGGACAAAATTGATTTATCCTTGCTGAAGGAGAGATGCCGGTTATTAAACAAATCATCCTACACTGCCTATATTGAGACAATAGAGGCTAGAATAAAGAAAAATTCCAAATACTTTTGGACTTATATTAAACATAAGCGTAAAAATAAAAGCACAATTCCGGAACTTATGAGCTTAAATGATGAAGTAGCTGACAACAATACTGATATCTGTCAATTATACGCAAAAAGCTTTTCGTCTGTGGATAATCAACAGAACCCTTCCACGCCCCCTACATTACTAACCAATAATTTGAACAGCTCATTGAGTTCTGAAGGTTTAAATGTTTTGGGTTGTATATCGCTTACCGAGGATTTGGTTGCTAGCAAATTAAAATGCCTGGACGTACGCAAAGGACCGGGTCCTGACGAGCTTCCCCCAATTCTACTTGCTAAGTGTTCTAAGTCCTTCTCAAGGCCATTAACCATTATATTTAACCGCTCTCTTGAATCAGGTCACTTCCCATCCGCCTGGAAGAAATCTAAGATAGTCCCAATTTTTAAAAATGGTAGTAAGAAGGACATAAAAAACTATAGGCCTATTTCGATCATATCAATTATCCCTAAAGTATTCGAATTGTTAGTATATCCTTATCTGTATAGCCACTTGCAAAACCACATAGTAGGTAATCAACACGGTTTCATGAGGGGCAGATCGACACACTCCAATTTGGTAGCATTTTCGGAGAATGTCATCGAGTTGGTGGACCAACGGATTCAGGTTGATGCAGTGTACACAGATTTCAGTAAAGCGTTCGACAAAGTGGACCACCAGATTTTGTTAGGGAAACTTGAGAAGTATGGCATCTATGGTCCACTATTGCAATGGTTTCAGTCATACCTTAGTGATCGTGTATCGTTCGTCGTTTTGAACGGGACCAGATCTGAAGACTTCAGTGTGACTTCTGGGGTACCACAGGGCTCCCACTTAGGGCCTTTGTTATTCAACATTTTCATTAACAGCATTATAGATTGTTTTCATCACGCACAATCTTTTTTATTTGCTGATGATCTCAAATTAACCTTGCCTATAAGATCCACGGAAGACGCGTATTCGCTACAGGCTGACTTGAATAGATTGGTTAAGTGGTGTAATGATAATAGGATGAGCCTAAATTTAGATAAATGTTTACACATAAAATTTTGTCGCAACAAAAAAACTCACAACACAAAATACACTATTTCAGGCAAAACACTCAAGGAAGTGTATAGTATTCGGGATCTGGGTGTCTTGATGGACAGTAAATTGAGCTACAATGACCATATAGACAAAATAATTGCAAATGCGAACAAAATGCTAGGCTTTGTATTAAGGTCATCCAAGCCATTTAACAACCCAAAGACGAAAATTATTCTTTATGAGACGTTGGTCCGTAGCAATTTAGAGTACTGCTCTCAGGTATGGTCACCACATTACAACGTTCATAAGCTAAGAATTGAGAGAGTACAAAAAAGGTTTTTACAATGCATGTCCTCGAAAAGAACGGTTTTCCAAGCAGCCAAACAGTGCGGAAAGTGTCACTTTTTTTCACTAGTGCTTTTTACTTTCCTGTATTTTTTTAATTTTAACTCCACCGTCAGCCCGACGCATAGAGTTTTTATTATTTGAGAAAAGTTTAACAAATCAGTTATGTACAGATTATCATTCATATAAAAGGTAAAATAAAACGAATACTTCATTTTAGGCGTTTTTAATTACTCTAGATTTAGATTTTGATCAATAAATTAATTTTAAATATTCATTAAATATGTTTGGCAGAACGTATATTTTGCTCGTGCCTTATTGCGTTACGATGTGACAGATATTTGCACATGCGCAGTAGATATGCCCGAGGAATTATTAGTTAATCTGTGGTAATGCTGAACGCGCTTGAATCAGCCCGCCATATTATTAATTTCATTTTATTAATTTATGTATTTCCTCGCACAATGCATAGTAAAATGTTGTATGATACACGTACGTAAGATGATTTCCGACTCGTGTCGATTTATCCACTCACTCGCTTCGCTCGCTCGTGAATAAAAATGCCACTCATCGGAAATCACCTACCTTCCGCACTTGTAGCATAAATAACTATTATACCATTTATCCTTTGCAAATAAAACCGCGAATCAATTAGGATCTTACAAAGACCGAATTCGGCACTATAAATTTCAAAGACTAGCGAATCGTAGAAAAGTACTGGATCTGTGTTTTCTTCATAAGGTGGTGACATCCAAACTAAATACTGACCTTCTGTCGAGAATATCCATTAATGTCCCTAGTAGATTACCACGGTCCCATACCTACAAATTGTTCGGACAATCTTCGCGCAAAACGAACCTTGGCGACAACTCTCCTCTTGCAAGGGCTACCAAATTGTACAACGCTATATGCCGTAAAGCTGACATCGATATAAATCACGACACTCTTAGCTCCTTTAAAAGGAAATTGTATAAGTACTTTCAGGCGGAGGACTTTTGATTTATCACTCCAATAATAATTGATTAATTTTTGAATGTCATGACTGATATATCACAAAAAATATTTTACTATACTTTATTATAATTTAATGTTGATTTTATTTTGATTATTCTAGGACATTTTATGTATGATCTCTGTTTTTTTTTTATTATTTTATTTTATTTCAATTCCAGTATAATTTTAGTTTTAAATATTGACATTTATTTTATCTTTTTTTTTTACTAATTTTGATTTTAATTTTAATTACTGATATTATTATTTGACATTCAGGTAATACCAAGTTTTATTGTTTCGTCTCTTTGTTGTTGTGAGGGTTATTTTATAACTTATATTATAAATCACAAAATTAATTTAATGTTCATTTTAGTTTATTTTATCTACGACATTTTATGTATAATCTCAGTTTATTTATTCCAATATTATTTGAATTTTATTATAATTTTATGTAAATGTTGACATGTTTGATTGAAACTGATTTTAATTATTGACATTACTGTTATTTTCTTTATTGTTTGATATTCAGGTATTACTAAATTTTACTGTTTTTATTTCATAAGTATCTCGTATTCGTATCGCATGTCAATTAATTTTATTAATTTTTATTAAATACTTTTCATATTATTATCAATTATATTAAGCTGTGTATGCTCGGCTATGTAAAAGATGTGGTTACCTATAATTGAGTGTGCATTACAGGATAACGATGATGTGTACCAATTTTTGTATTTTGTGTAAGTTTTATGGTTTTGTAACACTCGTTGGTGATCCTTAATTAAATAAATAAATAAATAAATAAATAAATAGAGTCCAAACTGATCATAAGCCTTTGTTACCAATTATGTCAAAACAGATCAGTAAGATTGGTTCACCTAGATTAAGACGTTTAAGGTTAAAATTATTAAAGTACAGTTTGAATCTTGTTTATGTTCCTGGGAAATTTATACATTTTGCTGATATGCTTTCAAGGAATAGTAGGAAATTAATAGAAAAAGATGTTGAGATGATGGAAATGGTACATTCAGTTTCAGTACATTTACCTATGAGTTCAGAAAGGAAAATTCAATTTCGATTAGCTACTAGTAAAGACAGAATTTTGACAGAGATTACTAATTATTATTTTAGTGGATGGCCTGATGAATCTAGGGTTTCTTCGGAATGTAAACCATATTATAAATTTAAGGATGATATTTATGTTGAGGCAGGATTAGTATTTGTTGGTTCTAAAATAATTGTACCAGAATCTTTGAGATCTTATGTGCTAAATTTAGTTCACCAAGGACACCCAGGGGTTAATAAAAGTATTAATAGAGCTAGACAGCTATTCTATTGGACTGGTATGTCTGAGAATATTAAAAAAAATATTGTTAAATGTATAACATGTGAAAAATTTAGACCTAAGAATTATTATGAGCCTATGTTGTGCCATAAGATACCTAAGCAAAGATTTAGTAAAGTAGGGACAGATATATTGGAGTTAGCTGGTAAATCATATTTAGTGATAGTTGATTACCTGTCACATTGGCTTGAAATAATTCCTTTGTTAAACAAGAATTCTGAATCCGTAATTAATGCAATGCAAGAAGTATTTACTAGATTTGGTTACCCAGAGACTGTTGTTGCTGATAATAATCCATTTTTGTCACATGAGTGTAAACAGTATTATAGGTCTAAAGATATACAAATTGTAACTTGTAGTCCACATTACCATAGGAGTAATGGGTTAGCAGAGAAGTCTGTACATATTGCTAAGACTTTGTTAAGGAAATCTAATGACGAAAACAGGGATTACAGAGATTCCATTTTACACTATAATAATACACCTTTAGCTGGCTTACAAATTTCACCATCACAAATTTTACATAGTAGACGCCTAAGAACTAACTTACCTACTAGCAGTATAGCTCTAGAACCAAAGATAGAGAAAAATGTCGATATTTTGTTGAATATGAGAAAGTCTGTAACTAAAAAATTTCATGATAGGAAAGCTAGAAGGAAGGAACAAAGTTTTGAGATAGGGGAACAAATAGTATATAAAACAGATAAGGAAAAAATTTGGAAAAAGGGAATAGTATTAAATAAAGCTGATGAACCTAGATCTTATATAGTAAGCGGTGATTGTAAACCAGTAAGAAGAAATACTTATCACATGAGAAAGTCTCAAACTAATGTAAGTTATGGTCCTAGAGACATGTTCATAGATGTAAGCGATAATAATTGTCAGTTGAGTTTACCTAGCTGTTCACAAAGTGTGCCTGATACGACAAATGGTAATAGTTCTAGCAATGTTGAGAATAATAGATCAAGCTTGCATCAGACTAGATCTGGCAGAATTATAAAGCCCAGACAGATTTTGGATTTGTAAAATGACCCATGTTGATTAGAAGTTAAGTTGGTTTAATGCTGACGAGTATAAATTAAGCATAGGGGGAGGTGTTCTATAATAAGTTGATTATCTGTGGGTTTGATTATCTATGCTATTGCTGCTACAGTGTCTAGAAGTATGTCCTGTAAGAATGTTAATAAAGTGTATGTATCTGACTAAGAGTATTTAATCTTTAATTATAAAACAGTGTTATTATTAGTTTTGTTTTCTCTCAGAACCTCTCAAGTTATGGGCAATTTTCAAAGACAATTTATGCTAAGATAATATATGGAGCTCAACAGCGAAAAGAAGACTGTGATGCATATAATGAAGGTTTGATTAAAATAGAGAACAAACTTTTAAACGATAAATACCTAAAAGACTTTGGTTTACCTTCTCCCAATCGCTAACAAATACTGTAGGTACTATACAATTACAATCACATGATGTTAACGAGTTATCTGAATTTGTCAATTCAAATATATGAAAATTGGTAGCGGACCAAAAAATTGCTTCATCATCATCATTTCAGCCGAAAGACGGCCACTGCTGGACATAGGCCTAAAAATTAAAAAAAAAAGTTGCTTATGATGCACTTATTAACAGCGTAGAAAATAATAGTGGAATAATATAAGGAATTGTTTTTTTTTGGACTCTCCTTTTGGTACAGGTAAAACTTGCCTTGCTAATATGATATTAGCTAAATTATGGCAATCTGAGAAAAACAGCATTAACAGTTGCTTCTTCCGGAATTGCCGCAGTTATTTAACGTACCGTAATTGCCCACTCGACATTCAAATTGCCGTTGACAGTGTCTTTAGAGCAATAGTCAGTATGCTCAATTCGAAAAAATGGTCTTTTGGGAATCCTATTACAAAATACGTCCCTCATAATACGGTACGAATGAACCAAGAGCCATAGGGCTCTTGTTGAAGCAGTGGACCGGACATTAAAAGACCTTCGTAACTCTAGTGCTGTGATGGGAGGAGTGACTTTTGTATTTGCTGGAGATTTTAGGCAAACACTTCGTCGAGATCGAGACATTCTATGGGCAGTTGTACACATCAATCAGCAAACCCGTTGCGAGTCTAGCAAATTACCCAAGAGCTAGATTGACCCGACACTATACCGAAGATAGCCCGGACGTCAGCCTGTACGAGATTAGAACCAACAAGGTGCCGGGTGATGACGGAATCACGGCCCAATGCCTGAAGGCGGGTGGGAAACCGGTACTTAAGAACCTTCAGAAGCTGTTTGATGCCGTCATACTCAAGGGCAAAACGCCACAGGCATGGTGCAGGGGTGTGGCGGTAATCTTCTTCAAGAAGGGGGACAATGCCCGGCTGAATAACTATAGGCCCATCTCACTTCTTAGCCATGTCTACAAATTGTTTTCAAGAGTCATCACGAATCGTCTCGCGCGCAGATTTGACGATTTTCAGCCTCCTGAACAAGACGGATTCCGAAAAGGCTTTAGCACCGTTGACCACATTTATATACGCTGCGGCAGAAGACCGAAGAATATAACCTGCCTCTTTGTTTAGCGTTTGTGGACTACGAGAAAGCCTTGGATTCGATCGAAACTTGGGCTGTACTGCAGTCTCTCCAACGGTGCCAGATCGACTACCGGTGCATTGAGGTGTTGAAGTGTTTGTACAAAACGCCACCATGTCAGTCCGTCTTCAGGATCAGACCCCGAAACCAATCCTTCTGCATCGTGGCGTGAGACAGCGAGACGTTATTTATCCGAAACTGTTCACTGCTACGCTGGAGGATGTCTTTAAGGTTCTGGACTGAAGGGGGTTCGGCATCAACGTTAATGGCGAGTACATTACTCTCCTTCGGTTTGCCGACGACGAAACCAATCCTTCTCCATCGTGGCGTGAGACAGCGAGACGTTATTTATCCGAAACTGTTCACTGCTACGCTGGAGGATGTCTTTAAGGTTCTGGACTGAAGGGGGTTCGGCATCAACGTTAATGGCGAGTACATCACTCTCCTTCGGTTTGCCGACGACATAGTGATCATGGCTGAGACCATGGAGAGCCTCAGTATAATGCTATATGACCTCAGTAGAACTTCCGAAAGAGTGGGTCTTAAAATGAACATGGATAAAACCAAGGTCATGGTGAATGCCCATGTAACACCCACTTATATCAAGGTCGGAGACTATTCACTCGAAGTTGTAGACGATAAGGTCTACCTGGGACAAACGGTCCAGTTGGATAGGTCTAACTTGGAGAAAGATGTCAACCGTCGAATCCGACTCGGCTGGGCGGCGTTCGGGAAGTTGCGTGGTATCTTCGCCTCCAATTTACTGCAGTATCTCAGGGCAAAAGTCTATGACCAGTGTGACCAGTGAACACCTATGGGACCGAGACGTGGTCGCTCACAATGGGCCTTATCAGAATGCTTAAAGTCACTCAAAGGGCAATGGAGAGGGCTATGCTATGCAGAAGTGAGGATATCCGCAGGGAACCAAAGTTACCGTCATAGCCCAAAGAATTGCCAAACTTAAGTGGCAGTGGACAGGGCACATTCTTCGCAGAACGGATGACCGATGGGGCCGAAAATGCGAGACGCACGGGATCAGTCAATGTGGCGACGCCTGGGGTAGGCCCATTTTCACCAGTGGACGTCTTTTGGCTGAAATAATGATGATAATGATGATCAATTTAAGCACCAATATGAGAGCATGTCTAACGAACAATTATGACAGTCATTTCCCAGAAAAGTTGCTTAAACTTTGAGAAGGAAAATTTCCTTCTACAAATGTAAAATGCTACCAAGTAGTATTAGATAATAGTTAAGGTCAAATTGTTCACAGCTTAGAACATCTTATTAATACTGTTTATGGAATCGATAATCTACCTACAAGGAACTACAATTGGCTTTGTTCCAGAGCAACAGCGCAACAGTGTCACCACGAAATGTCGGTGTTCTTTTTGTAATAGGGATCGCGACCGCAGCACGCGCAAACTATGCAGCAAATATATGAGGCGCATTTGTAGCGAACATCAGGCAGTCGTGTGTTCTGAATGTATACCAAAAGACTGATTTGTTCCTAATTTTTATGATAACTGGTTTAATTATCCAAATGAAAATAAGACTAAGAGATCTCAAATCTTCCAAATGTTGTTGATTTTTAAGACGTTTATTTTCTAAGTTTTTAATTATAATTAAGAAGTCATTTGATGATTTTGTTGATTGTATATAAGCCATTATGATAAAAATTAATGTGTTTCTTAGTTAGTATGCTGTGTTTTATTCATTTATTGTCTTATTTAGAGAATTAATTGAACCTTAAGTGGTCTACGCCTGTAGCCCGCGCGTGCGCTCAAGGCGCAGGCCACAAAATACATGGATATAGCTCAATTTGATCAGGCGCGGGCGCTGAAATGGCGCGTCATAACCACGTCCGAGCAACGACATACCGTGTGCCCTAAATTGGGCTTTATTTCCATGCATTTTGTATGAAATTTGAATGGAATAGGAAGCCGCCCGTGCCATTTCCGCGCCCGATGCTATTTCTATGTGGCCTGCGCCCAAGGAGTATTTACGGATGCGTCTACTCTAGTTTTAGAAAGAATGGATAACCTATGTATATAATTTGTCTCCTGGTAACTGGATTCACGTTAGGAGTTGCTATGATATTGGAGACCCACAGTATTTGCAACTTACCCATTCATGAAAATAAAACATTGGGTTAAAGTTCAAGGTATATTAACTCAGGCTTTTATCTGTAATGCTGCTGACCTTTAAGCCGTTGTTTTTGAAGGTTAGTTCATCAAGGGTATTGACATAAGTAGAGTATAGAAATAGTTATCAAGTAAATAATATTCTTACCACCATAAGTTTGACAATTTTGGACGCAACGGAGGGTGTGATCTGCCACGCGTGCTGGGTGCCAATGTTTTCCAGATCGAACACTGCTACACCTCCCAGTATTTGTGATCTCTGCTCTAGAAGGCCAAGCTCTAGAGCCATAATGGTTCCTTTGAATAGGTCTTCTACTGGTATTGTTTTTGGGTTCCAACAACCTGTAAATGTCATCAAATTTATGAGTAAAAGTTTTTGGTAGGTGTTGAATAGAAAAAATAATCATTATCCAAATGGGCAAAAAACCAAACATTTTTTTTTTTTTAAACTTTGCCCCACACTAGGAATTTCTTCCTGTATCGTGGGTGCGTTTACAAACATATAAACTCACATACACAACACCCAGAGCCGGAACAACTATCTGTAGGTCATACAAATATTTGTTCCGTGCGGGAATCGAACCCGCGACACGAAGCGCAGCAGTCAATCGCTCAACCACTGCGCCAACCATGCGCCTAAAATCGGTCCACGTGATATTATTCTTACACGTGGAATGTATATTTTAAAACATGCAAATATTTTTTGTTCATAGCAAAAAAAACAATGGTTGATGATGCTTTTTGCAATTTTTCTCATTGGTTTTGCCCATCAGTTAATGAAATATAATTAGAAAACCTACCCACGGTAAGCTATATACTTAATAACCTAACAAAAAAAAATTGCTATGTTCTTTTCTGAAGAATATCTATTAATTTTTTTATAAGTTTAGGTTAATGACACGATAATTCGACAGGGTCTGGCATGAGAGCCTTATTGGTAAGCTTCCTTCCTTCGGTCTGCCTAGTGGTCTGTGTGATTGGATTGCTGACTTCCTGAGGGATCGGTCAATTCGAGTGGTTATCGATGGCTGCTCGTCCGGTCAGTTAGGTATTAACGCCGGAGTCCCTCAGGGGTCGGTGCTCTCGGCAACACTGTTTTTGCTGCACATAAATGACCTGCTAAAACCCGGAACCTTTGGGTACGCAGACGACAGCACGGTTGCTGAGAGATACGTGTCCGGTACACGGGCTACTGGGCCTGAGATCCGGTCTCTCCGGGAGGCCATGGTTGGGCGCTTGAACCTGTCTTTGGAGGCTGTCTCCGAATGGGGCGATGCCAATCTAGTCAGTTTCAATGCTGCTAAGACCCAGGCGTGTCTTTTTCCGCAAAAAAGAGCTTATTCCACCCGGCTCCATCTTTCCGTGGTGTAACCGTGCCGATAACGGACCATCTCGACCTTCTTGGTGTTACGTTAACATCAACCCTCAATTTTGGTCCTTTCATTGAGGCAAAGGCTCAGTTGGCTGCAAAAAAGTTGGGGATCCTTGCAAAGGTGAGACGGTACTTCACGCCTGAACAGCTGCTCAAATTGTATAAAGCGCAAGTTCGGTCATGCATGGAGTACTGCTCTCACCTCTGGGACGGATCTGCCAAATATCAGCTTGATGCACTTGAGTCGATTGACAAACGGGCCAAGAGGCTTATCGGTAACGATGCACTGGTCGCCTCAAAGCTCCAGAGCCTTGAACATCGACGCCGGGTGGCCAGTCTGTCGGTTTTTTATCGGTTACATTTCGGGGAGTGTGCGATGGAACTGCACAATTTGATTCCACCTAGCCCTTTCCATCACCGGACAACAAGACGTACGGCAATGCGCCACCGGTACATGGTGGACATCCCACCCATACGTACAAAGCGTTTTGCGAATACTTTCATTGTACGCACAGCTAAGGAGTGGAATTCCCTGCCGGAGTCTTTGTTTCCTGATAGCTACAACCTTGGGGTCTTTAAGTCAAGAGTGAATAGGTTACTTCTAGGCAAGCGTGCTTCACCGTCGACCACATCATCACTTACCATCAGGCGAGATAGTGGTCAAACGCGAGCCTTTAGATAAATAAAAAAAAAAAAAAAAAACGCCTGTGAAATATCCGTTAACGATTTTGTTTTACCACAGATTGCTAAGCAAAAAACACGATTACACAAAAAAGGAAATCTTGCACGTTTACGAATCCAATCTAACGTTCCTTGAGCAGATAGCATAGCAGTTTAGATAGCTTCGCATACTATTTAAATTTCGTACTACGCTAGGTCACCTCAAGGTCATAATGTCACCTCTGTCTTGTGGGCTACTGTACTTTATCAAGAAAGGCCTACGTCCGAAAAATGGCAATCCTACCACTACACTTTCAAAGATAAATATGCTTATTGTTCTCCAATTTTCTGATAGGTACAGCTGAACAGCGTTCCAGATATATTTGCTCAATTTTAGGGTACGGTCAAAACTCAAATCGTGAATTATTACTAACTAGCTGCGCCCGCGACTTCGCCCCCGTTAAATGACTGCCTACCCTACTTACCCACCCACCAATTTTTTTCTTGGGTCATCATTTTTTCACGGAGAATCCATTCAAAAAATGACTTCAAATGCACAACGCCATCTATCGAATATCGAGTTCAACTGTCCGAGTATCTGAATTGCATGTGTTGTGATAATTTTACTTCTTGAACACTTTAAATATGCTTTAAATTCATCTAACTTTTGATAGAGTGAACCGATTGCGATGAAACAAAAACTAAGTACAAAAAACAAAAAACCCGACTGCTTAAAAAGCTTACTAAAAAGACGTAAACAAGAAGAAAATCATGTTGTGCAGTCGGAGGATACATCAGGTTTAGGCCAGCCAGCTCGAGCATATGTTGTTTCTTGTTTACGTCTTTTTAGATCGCTTTTTTTGCCGTTTATCTCATCTTGAACTAGAAAACTACGAGTCAGTAGCTCTCAATCGGACCGCGCCATTAGAACTAAAATTATCACTAATCACATAGGTACTGCTTTTGAAAATTCGAATAAGTGCATTCGGTCTTACCTATTCTATAAAAAAGAAGTCTGCGGCCATCTTGGTCTCTGTATGGTGGTACCGCTATCACGCTGGCATCTCCGATTGGTCTCAAGTCCAGCGGAAAAACATTCTCGAACAGTTCTGGATTATCTTCTTTGAATTGGTAGTAGTTTACAATCTGGAATAAAAAGAGACCTTATATAAGTTGAGTAATGTTGACGAGACTATGTTTTTTATTATGTTTTGTTATAAATAGTTATATTTTAGGATTTGCACGTAATTTTTTCTTTCAATAACAGTATTCTGGAAACCGAATGAAGCATCTATCTAATTATAGTTTCATAATTATATCAGAATCATCGTCATCAACCTTTTTAATGTTTCCACTGCTGGGACACAGGCCCTTTTTGTGAGAGGAAATGGGCCGTAATCCACCACGCGATCCAAATGCGGGTTGGTGGATGTCACATGTATTCGAATAATCATTATTAAATATATCATTAGCCTTGATATATCCATCCTTGATAGATCCAGTCCTAAAATTAGATTTAATATCGATAGTCCTTTTTTTAAATATATATATACTATAGGCTCGCGCTTGACCACTATCTCCCCTGATGGTAAGCGATGATGTGGTCGACGGAGAAACACGCTTGCCTAGAAATAACCTATTCACTCTTGACTTAAAGACCCCCAGATTGTAGCTGTCGGGAAACACAGACTCCGGCAGAGAATTCCACTCCTTAGCTGTACGCATAATAAAAGTGTTCCCAGAACGTTTTGTGCGTATGGGTGGGATGTCCACCATGTATCGTACGACAAGATTGCGCAGCACCCTACGGACGTCCTTTTGATGGATGCGAATGCCCGACATACTCGTCTCGCATTCATCAGGAGAAGGAGGGGGCAGCGCGTCACCAGAATCCTGGCGTGAGGATTCCGCAAAAAGAGAGGCAAACAAGTTTGCTTTCTACGTCTTTATATGCTAATTTAATAATAACTAGAAGCAGACTAAAAATAATCATACCTACATTGTTGCAAACGTGGCAAAAATTATCTTAAAATATCGACACTAGCGTCATATTGTTGACGTAAGCAGGAATGATGGACTGATATGAGAACTTTGGACGTGTATATACGTCAAATTATTTTATAAGATCGATATTTTTAATCGCTTCAATGACAGAATGAATATTTCTGCAAATCCTACACAAACATGTTTATTTCAAATTAAATATAATTATGGTCTTAGATGAGCTATGGATAATATTCTAGTTTGCGACGGATTTTATTTCGTTCGCACAAATCACCATGTATTATTAATCAAGGTCTAATTCCTAAAACATACTTATAATGGACAGTGTCGTCAATTTAATCTTGAAACTAAATTTAAATTTAAAAAGCAAAAAAACTCGTCTGGCATCGTAATAAAATATAAATCAATTAATACCTGTATTTTACCTTTATAGTGCCACTTAATTGTTTCAATCAAACAATAATGAATTCATTGTCTTTCTCACGAAATCGAATCATCAAAAAAACTTCAAGATCCATACCACATTTTATGTTTCGATGTACAATTTGTGTTTTTTGTTTTATTTGTGTTTTTACATTTCAGTTACGTATCCTAGCCATTAAATTTTTCAGAAGCCGTTTTGTTATTTTTTTTTATTCAAAGCGGCAGTTCCATAATATTTTAGTAGGTCCTAAAAATAATAACCTGCAGCATGTCTGTATTTGTCGATAAGGTAATTTTGCAGATTATTTATACCAAATGGCTTTATGTTACACCAATTAATAACACGTTGCTGAATAACACGTTTTCAATTTCAACTTTGCACAAGCCGAATTGAAAACAAATACCTAGTCTTTTTCTGTACTTTTCTTCATAAAATCCTTGCCTTAAATACCTCAGATATACTTTCATTCACAATATATAAGTAACAACCATCTTAACATTCAAAGCTAGATAGCAAGCTGTAACGTCATATTATTAATATAACGTACAATATTATATTGATTAAAAACAAAACATGAATAATTTTACTTGCTTATTTAATAAGTAAGGGAAAGTGAAATGTTAGATGTAATGCAAGCTTTGCAAAGATGAGGTAAGAGATTGACCTCAGGAACCTCACATAAATCAGATTTGTAATGGAAAGTTTCAACTGCCAACGGCAAACATTGTAAACTTGTTGCCATATATATTATATGGAAATAATTAGCTATGCAAATGATATAAAAAAATAGCTAAAATAGCGTTTTCCGGGGCTTCCCACTCAGAGCCGAGTCCACACGGAAAATTGCGTCGTCGCAGCTTCGTTTTACATATTTCGGGTTTACTCAATAGTGCGGAGGTCAAAACAAATCACAAGTACGCCACCTGGCGGCAAATCAAGAATAACTACGCATTGGCGCGATTTTTCTAACTACTTGCGTGGTGGGGACAGCAGAATATGGCAGTTGAGTACCGCCTTAAAGCTATGACGTCATATAATCAGTGTCGATCCGTAATATTATTAAGCAAGATTGTAACTGTGAATTGTGACCTTTTGAATAAACCCAGTGTATCGAATAATGTGTGTGATTTCATTTTCACGATTGTACCCAACTACCTGCCCACACACGATATATTAACCAAAGGACATCCTGACTTCCCGATGGTTTGCATCTATCGGCAGCCTTGATGCGACACATATATAAAACGACGCAGCAAAAGCGCTACGTCAACGCAACGCGCCGTGTGGACCGGCTTTTAGAGATTGTAGCTTTCTTTCAGTGGAGAATGTTCCTTATCAGATCTTACTTTAAGAGATTATCTCCGACTAACAAATATTTTAATTATAATTAGACCTCTTTAGTTTAACAGTAATTTACAAAGAGTGTAACGGAAAGGTGCTATCATAATTTAAAAACTACTTCTGCCCGTGTATAAGAACAATTTTCTTCAAGAAAGTTATTACTTGCTATGCTAAAAAAAAATTTTTTTCTTACAAATTTGTCGTCACGTAACAGAAAATTTGTATGGGAGATACAATTTTTTTTGAGGATTCACTATGACTATAAAATTAATATTTGGATTATCTTACCAATCTATGGGCCCGCTTAGGAATAAATTTGCGTGCACGCAGGAATTTGATCAAGAATTCGTCATCCATTCGATGGGGTGTGCATTCGCCACGTTCTGAAACATAGGTAAACAAAAAGGTAAGAAAAATCAAGTAGAATCATGTCCCTATATCTGTAAGGTACAGTTACTTAGTGTATTAAAAGTTTAACAAAACATATTCCTGACGTTATTGAGACGACGAATTGAGAGAGAAATAGGTTGTTTCGCTGCTTTAAAAAAATAAACTTCGCAAATGGTTTTCCGTGGGTTCTCAACGGGCAAATATAATGACAGTTTTGACCAACCCAAGTTTTCCCAGCCGCAGACCACTTAGCTGATGCAACCTGTTATCACTATCGTACCTTGAATTACCCTATCGAAGTCCATGACGTAAATATGTAGAAACTTACATATAATAAATGTCAGCCGTTTACTGCAGGGTTTTTAACCTGCCTCATCTCATACAGAGAACAACATAGTTAGGGATGCTGAATAAACTTTGATTGAGACCATAACTTAATTTTAGGATAATTTCCGACAGTCGAGCGGGCGAAACCACCTGGCAGAAGCTATTTTTACCGACTTAAAAAAAAGGAGGTTGTCAATTCGATACGTATGTATGTAATATTGATGGAATTGCACACAATATTCACCTATGTGGGCTTCTAAACATGTGTGCTAAATTTTAGAAGTGTATGTGTTTTTTTTTGTATGTTTGATGTATGAAACTAGTAATCGGATCGTGATCATAATTTTTTTAGTTGTTGGATTAAGCCTTCTCTTCTCTCATCAAAATCGGTTCAGTAGTTTTCAACATATGGAGCATAGAATCGAACGCCTTAGCGACAAACAGCACGAATGTGTAAATTGAGTTATTATCTGTTATTGAGTGTCAGTTGTTCTTCTTACTAATAACTTGCTCACTTTTCAGTGATGGTGTACCAAAACGATAAAAACAAGAGGTACCAAAGGCACCGACTTCCGAAACCAAAGTTATATAGCAATTTTTATTACCCGGCTGCAAGGAAAGGGTTATGTTTTTTGCGCGTATCTTGTATGTTTGTATGTTATATATACATTTTCATAATTAAGACATGGTTAGATAGGTCTTGGCCGCCCAAGTGTTCTTAGATAAGTGCCGTTACAAAAAAAGGAACATGGCGGATTATGGGCGCCATATTGTAGGGGTTTCAATTTTTTTCTTCTAACCCCATCGAATGGGATATCAAAATGAAGGGTTTTTAGAGGCGATTACAAAAATATAAACCACTTATATGTTTAAAAGTCATAACTAAAAAGTTGTAAATAAAAAAGTTAATAAAATCAAAAAACCCGGCTGCAAAGATGTAAACAAGAAGAAAATCATGCTGTGCAGTCAGAGGATATTTATTGTTTTGCTCAGCCAGCTCGCGAATATCAAATCCAGTATAAATAATAAATGTTATTCTCGTGTTGTCACATTTTATTATGGTGTTACCAGAATAAAATGAATACCAAGAATTCTCTGATTTTGCTGTATACAAGACTGTGAATTGAATTTTTCCCTGTTTATTAAATTTATTGGGAGTCATGTATATGGAATTCTATCACGATGTTACGTTAAGTTATTTAGGTACTGAATGATCGAAAATATTGTCGCCATGTAGTATTTTCGCTATGTCAATAAGGATTAAATAGGCATCGTTGATATAGTATAAGATCCCGTTATAAAACGACCTTCACCGAGATGCTTATTTAATGAAACGTATTTTATATTTAATTTAATATGTCAATAAATATAATCCATATGGGTTGCCTAGCAAATTTCAGTCCAGAGTATGTTTAATTAATAATTAAAAGAAAATATTTTTTAAACATTTCACCGGTATGATTATTAGATAAATTCTATACCAATCGAAAGTATGAAGCCCATAGAATATGCAAACGTTAGGTTGCCTATTCTTTTCCGGTCACAACTATCGGGTTGCCAAGTATAAACAGGTAAATCTGTACTAGCATTTTGCAACGGTCTGTTTATTGAATGAAATTTAAATTAAATTAAAGATTATTTTATTCTGAACACGGTGGTATAGGGTTGCCTGCGAAAAATCAGTCCAGAATTGCGGTTGTCGAATTTTAAAAAGTAAAATATTGCTCCGAGTGAATGTGTGCGACTGAGAGGTTCCAACCGACCATCCCATGCGATAGAAGAGGACACAGCATAGCAGCTGTTTAAAGTCCGCCCATTTAAAGAAAGAGAGTGCGCATGCTATTTGGGCTTGGAAAATAAAAGGATAGCGATATACTCGTATATACGTGGGACACTCAGAAAGTTTTGCGAAACTAAAAAAAATTGTTCTATACGTACATATATTTTTATTAAATCTTTTCAAAGTACTTTCCACCAGCCTCTATACAAAGATTCATGCGCCTAAACCAGTTTTCAAAACACTTTTTCCAGTCCGCCGCAGACACCTCGTTTACAGCCTGCTCGAACGCAGCCAGCGCATCTTCCGGCGACGAAAATTGTATCCCTTTGAGCTGATTTTTTATTTTTGGGAATAAAAAGAAGTCACACGGTGCTAGATCAGGGCTGTAAGGAGGGTGACCCAGGAGTTTGACTGGCGTGCTGTCCAGGAAGTCCCTCGTTTTGAGTGCGGTGTGCGCAGGTGCATTGTCGTGGTGGAGCAGTAGCCCGCGGAGCCCTGTGTTTGGTCGCTTGTTGCTTATAACAGAGAAAACTTCTGGCAAACATTTGGTAGTATACCATTCGGCATTAATGCTTCTTTGATCCCGTAAGGGAATTGATACCAAGTGGCCAGTCAAATTAAAAAAGCTAGCGATCAAAATCTTACCCCCGCTTCTAGATCGCTTCACTTTGGTAGGCGTTGGCTCATTTTGAAACACCCAAACAGTCGACTGGCGCTTGGTTTCTGGGTCGTATTGATAAATCCAGGACTCATCACCTGTAACGATGTCGTAAACACGCCGAGACGAGCCTGCTTCAAATTTGTTAAGCATATCACGGCACCATTCCACCCGGGCCTGCTTCTGAGCATCGGTGAGGTTGTGCGGCACCCAGCGTGATACTATCCTCCTCACGCGAAGATGGCTGTGTAGAATCTCGTGAACGCTTCCCGATCCAATCTTCAATATGTGTTGAATCTCCTGATATGTAATTCGCCTATTGTCTTGGATTAAATTTTTCACTGCTAGCACGTTTTCTTCGGTAACAGCCGTCAAAGGGCGACCGCTTCTTTCGTCATCCCCCAAAGTTGGTCGACCGCGCTTGAATTCGTTATACCAACGATACACGGTTGCCTTGGAAGGGCCTTCATCCATGAATGCCATTTGAAGTCTATCGTACGATTCATCCGGTTTCAGGCGACACTTGAAATCGTATAAAATCATAGCTCTAAAATGTTCCCGGCGCAGATCCATATTTCAGTGAGACACAATACTTTGAATTAACTCGCAAAAAATGTGGAGGGAAATTTTGAAATTGGAACTTACTTATTTTTACTTATAAATAATCATATTTTCGAAAAACATTATAACTGGCCAGTCTCCCATATATAAAAACTTTTTTTCGCAATACTTTCTGAGGGGCCTGGTACTATGCATCATTTTGGAGTAGTGTCGCTATAAATACAATTGAAAAAACGTGCTACTATTTATTGTTGGAAAAAATGGCAAAAAAGTGTTTTTTGTGTGGATCGGTTGATGAAATAATTGATTTTAATGATGAAACTTTTAAAAACTGTGTATTAAAGTTAGCTTTTCGTTAAAAAAAACACTTTAAATACAATTTTGTTGAGCTACCCAGTGCGTCTCTTCAATTTGTAGGTTATCATACCACGTGCTAAAAAAAAGTGACCGTTTTGAATAAAAAATATAACGAAGAATTTCTTAATTTTAGTGCTGAATATACAGTAAGTACATAATAATTGAATCTTTAAAATTATCTTAGCTAATAATACATCTTCTATATTTTTTTCATGTTTAAATAATTGTTAGTAAAATTCACCTATGGTTTTGTTAATTTTCGACACACATATTTTTTTTGTAATTTACTTAAAAACGGTAATTTATAAATTAAACAAGAAAATGATCTGATTTCCTTTTTTTTTGTAACAATTAATGAGGATGTTTTCAATCAACTATTCTTATCAAGAGGCTTCGACTCCAAACTCCATACCACCATGCAGGATATCATTAACTCGGAAAATTTTACGAACTATTTTCGTAAATTCCATGTGGCTTAATGCAACGGATCCAATATGCGTGAAACTTGAGCCTGAGAACTGCGGATGGTTCTTAGATGAATATTTAAAACCAGTAGGATTCATTGGGGATCATACACCTTTAAAGATAGAAGACATGATGACATGATAGATGAAAAAAGTGAAACAGAGAGTGATGACGAAGAAGATTCAGAAGTTGAAGATCGTAGTTTTATGTCCGATGACTCGGATTCTGTTTATTTATTTTTTTGTATTTTTAATTTTTTACAATAAATAGAAGTAATTTTTAATTGTTGTTTTTTTATTTTGTCTTCTTACAATAAAAATAAAATTTGCAAGACTACCCTGATTAAAAAAATTCACTTTTATGGGTTTTGAATTTTTTTCCAATAGTTTCAATTGATTTCAATTTCTCTGTTTACATTTATAGATTTATATTTATTTATTTTCATAAAAATAAAAAAAAACTATTTCTCTATTTAAATAATAAACTACTCCAAAATGATGCATAGTATATACGAGTCTATCGCTATCCTTTTCTTTTCCAAGCCCAAAAAGCATGCGCACTCTCTTTCTTTAAGTGGGCGGACTTTAAACAGCTGCTATCCTGTGTCCTCTTCGTCGTCGTAGTCGCACACATTCACTCGGAGCAATATTTTACTTTTTTAAATTCGACAACCGCAATTCTGGACTGATTTTTCGCAAGCAACCCTATACCACCGTGTTCAGAATAAAATAATCTTTAATTTAATTTAAATTTCATTCAATAAACAGACCGTTGCAAAATGCTAGTACAGATTTACCTGTTTATACCTGGCAACCCGATAGTTGTGACCGGAAAAGAATAGGCAACCTAACGTTTGCATATTCTATGGGCTTCATACTTTCGATTGGTATAGAATTTATCTAATAATCATACCGGTGAAAGGTTAAAAAAAATATTTTCTTTTAATTATTAATTAAACATATTCTGGACTGAAATTTGCTAGGCAACCCATATGGATTATATTTATTGACATATTAAATTAAATATAAAATACGTTTCATTAAATAAGCATCTCGGTGAAGGTCGTTTTATAAGGGGATCTTAGACTAATAGGCATTAAGTATTACGAAACCTGAATAGAAATAGATTTTTTTATCGCCTCGCACTTGTCTGTGGTAGCCTTTAATAGAGGTATTTTGGTAATTCTATATAGGGGGCCTTATACAAAAAGGCACTTTGAGGTATTTCGAATATTTCAATAAAATCTTGATTAAAAATCTGATTAAATAATAATTTGTAAATTTCAGTAGAAATTGTTATAAGTGTAGTCTCTGCAGAACAATTTCTTTAAATGAAACGTTTTTACAAAAAAAATACAAACGAATTCTAATCCTGTTTTCGTTTCTTCGTTTTTTGACACCGACTTCCGAAATTGAAGTTATTTTTCGCTTTGTAGTGTTTTTGGAAGCCAGTTGTATTTTTTCGGCAAAAAGATTTTATATTTCTCTTTTTAGTTGTGGTAAATACCTAATTGGAAAGTTCTATAGTAAAGTCCTATAACGCCCCAAGTGATGCCAGAATAGATTAACCAAATAACATGAAACTTGAACATAACCGGTGGAATGAGAGTATACCAGGGTGAAATGTCCACATCTGCGTACCCCTTTAGAGCGTACTAACGTGGTGTTCTGTTATGAAATGGTGTAAACAATAAACAGACATGTGACTGCAGCAATCCCGAAAGATTTGCCGTCATTTATTGACTTCTGTTGTATGAAGAAACAGAAGAAAGAAGTTCAGAAGTTCTTCATCAGATCTTTACTAAATTTAAATGGGACCAATTCGGGAACCGATTCTATCAAATAAAGATGACCACATTTTTTTTAAAATGGTCCACAATTGACGGGAAAATCGGCAAACATCCAGCCGAACATCCTTCTTTTTGGAAAGTCGGTTAATAATGGGCGCATTGCCACGTCACGCGCGCCTGCCTGCGAGAGCATTTAAGCCTTACTTTATCTAGACTGAGTAGTCTGTCTACGTATTGCCTACAACTATATCATAGTTCAACGACCTGCCCGCTGTAACTATGCGCATGTATCTAAATTTGTCTTTATCATTTTAGTCGCGGCCTCGTACTTACAAGCCTTGCCTTTTTGTCCACATTTCCACATACTACGTTTATCCTTTGAATAATTTAGCAAAACAACCGCAAACCAGAAGGGGTAGGGTGTAGTTATTTTGGCTCTGAGGAACGGAACAAATAATGCCACTGTGTTCAAGCTAGTTTTTGTTTTAGCAGCTGTGGGAAATAGTTAATATTGTTAGTATCTCACGATGGATCCCTTTACAGGATCATACCTATACATAGGTACCAAAATTGTTGGGCCTAAGCTTAAGAACTACATAAAATTACCTAATGTGTCTTATGAACTCAATTTACATAATGTCTGAGCATGAATGAATTTCAGTAATCAATCTGCCTAGCCTTTACCCAACTATATTGTGGTCGGCTGCCAGTTTTACCGGCTTCAGCTGAGTACCAGTGTTTTATATGGAGTGACTGCCTATCTGACCTCCACAACCCAGTAACTGGGTAACACGGTACCCCTTGGCAAGACTGGAGTCAGATCTCAAGCTTCTGACTACCCGTAACGACTGTCAAAGATCTTCAAATGACATGCTTTCCGAGGCATGGAGGAAACTCGGTATGTTGAAAATGTCACCCATCCACGGATCGACCTCGTCAAGCGTTGCTTAATCTTGAAAACCGACCCGTGCGGCTGTTATTATTTAGCCAAGAGCCGAATGAATTTGTGCACAATAAATTTCAGTTAGAACACTTATAATTGTTGTTATTTGTGTGTTTTCAGCGCATCTCTAGAAGGACTGCGCTTTGATCTCATTTCTCATTCAGTGTACGTGTAGCGGGGTCCTGGTTCAGTGCTTTTGAACGTCGTGTTAATTATGTACCCCGGATTATACAAGTAGAGCTATTAGGACGACTCCTTTCATAGACAATAATATACATAGATTGTCTGCATGCGATATGCATAATTCCAAGCTACATACAAAGCTCATTGGTCCTCTAATTCATGTCAGGGTCGAACAGATCTCGCCTACGTCCTATTGTTTAGATATCCAAGTCGTTGTGCAATATTAAAACATATAATAACTAATTTGCTGCAAGTCACTGTCTCACCAATAAAAAGCTGACTGTGGCTTATCTTAATGGAAATGGAATGCGATTTTATAGATCATTGTGCCTTTATGACCTACTATAATATTATTATGAATAAAATTGACTGATACTGAATTCTCAGATGAATACTACTAAGAATAGTTTCACCTGATGAATAATTTTGCATAAACATATTAGAATATCTAGCTCTAGGTATAAATTAACGTCATTTAAATTATTTAGACTTCACATATATTCCATTAGCTGTCTAATAAATATGTTAGTATATTTCAGATTGGTTGCATTTTTTTTCAATCTGCTGGTGTTAAGTTACTGACTCCCCAGAGGATCTATATTTTTTTTTATTGTTTTTAACTTGACTTTAATTTTACTATAGATTTTATTTAACATGTAACTTATTCTTTTAATGGGGCATCCTTCAAGAAATTATAATATTAAAAACCGGCCAAGTGCGAGTAGGACTCGCGCACGAAGGGTTCCGTACCATTTTCGTAAAAAACGGCAAAAAAATTACGTTTGTTGTATGGAAGCCCCCCTTAAATATTTATTTTATTTTAATTTTAGTATTTGTTGTTGTAGCGGCAACAGATATACATCACCTGTGAAAATTCCAACTGTCTAGCTATCACGGTTTATGAGATACAGCCTGGTGACAGACAGACAGACAGACAGACAGACGGACCGCGTAATCTCAGTAATAGGGTCCCGTTTTTACCCTTTGGGTACGGAACCCTAAAAAACTACCAGTTATGTTATGGACCAAGTGATTAATACGGCATTATTCATAATGACCGGGCAATTTGACAAATGCCCGATATGAGTAAGCAATATGATAAAAACTATTGAAATAATTACATTGACCAGGCTTTCCGAACAATGCCCATCACTTATTGGGCCGGGTAATAAAAAGATGTGTTTTTTTTATTATTTTAGTGTCGACATTGGTTTTATTATAGAATAGGTAAGTACGATTACTATTTAAGCAACAAAATCGACAGAGATGGGGCTCCTATTTCTGTATTCAGAGTCTAAAGTAACCTAACAATGACATGAAGGAGATGACCTATCCGTATCGGGGTGCCCTAAGCTCCCGAGCTCGCTTCACTTGCTCTTGGACTAATTCAACAAAAAAAAAAATATCGAATAGGTCAACCGTTATGTAGCAATGTTCATAATGACCGGACAATTTGATAAATATAGAAGTTTAAATCAGTATTCATGAAATTGCGCGATCTGACTTGAATAGATTCATAATGCCCGGGCATTATACATAGTGCCCTGATAAATCAATTGGTCCATGACATATAGGTATAATTGTTGCTTGGCCAGTATGATAAAAAAAGTGACGGTCTATCATATTATAGTTTTTGCAAAACGTTAGTGTACAGCACGCGTGTGCTCCGTGGTGTACGGACATACGTTATAATACTCACAACGGATCTTTGTGTCTCTGAATTGGCTGCAAGACGCTGCGCAGTAGCTATTTTTGTGTCAATATTGAAAGTGAAAATAGCATTGTATAATTGTCTCTTTTACTCGCATACGTTTGTCGCATCATCCTATCTCGCTTACTTTATGCAGTTAATCTGTTTCGTGCGCAATAGTTGACAGAGCCAACTTCAGAGACACAAAGATGCGTTGTGAGTATTACACTAAAATATCAATTCGAAACGTTTTGAACCTCTGACAACGCCGCGTACCTTACGTACCGCCTCCACTAGGCTATTTTAAGACGGTACCCTGACCAAAAAATCGGCATGAGATATGAGCGTTCCTATTGGTCTAGCGGCACTGGTGGCGCATGAATTACAGTAGTGAATACGCCCAGATTTTAGAATAAAATCTTTATAAAATCGAATTTTGGTCTTTTGAAAAAAATAATTCTACAAAAATGTTCGTTATTAAATTGTCTATCCATTAGTGTTAGTACAAAAAATAATCAATGAAAACTTTACGAGGAGATGCATAATATCAATAATTATTTCTCATTTTTATGTTTTTTTGAAAGTAGATTAGTGAAATATATACAACATTAAAAAAAAAACTAAATCTACCATTTTAGAATCAATATTATGTAGAAATTTAAAGTATTTTTATTAATTGATATTTCTTTTTAAATAACGAGTAGATAGCTCCTAAAAACAGCACAAAAAACGGCTTGCGCGGCGTTTTGCTCGGGGTACCGCCTTAAGGCACACAATTTCCGTACTGTAATTCAATACTGTTCGTATCACAACAGTGCAACAACCCACCGTCCTTGCACGTGCGTGAAGCTTATTCACCCACAGACCGCAACAAAGGACTCCGACATACATGGGCGGTTACATCGCGTTTGATAGCGCAACATGTGTACCTATGTTAGGTTTGTAGGTACGTGGTTTATCAGGAATTCCACAAATAGACGTTGTGCTTTATATGTTTTTTTTCGTATGTTTTATTAACCGACTTTCCAAAAAGGAGAAGGTTCTATGTTCGACTTCATTTACGTTTTTTTTGTGTATGTTCACCGATAACTCCAACAATTATGAACCGATTTTGAAAAAACCAAAAAATACTACCGAAAGAAAACATTTTTGCAAAATAATACTAGCGACTTCCAAATAAAAACACTACAAAGCGAAAAATAACTTTCTTTTTAGAAGTCAGTGTCAATGTCAGTCAACGAAAAAACATAGTACCTACCAAAGACACCGACTTCAAAAAAGAAAGTTATTTTTCACTTTGTAGTGTTTTTATTTGGAAGTCGGTAGTATTATTTTGTAAAAAGGTTTTATTTAAAAAAATATAAACTACAAAAACCCTGTTTTCGGAAGGAGGGCAGGTACCTTTACCCTACATTACAGATACGGAGATTTGATCCCTTGATTCATAAAAATAATAAAGCTACTTAGCATCTCAAATTGTTTTAAAATGGTAATTCCAAGTTTACTTAAGTAATAAACTAATAGTAGAGTTAGGTTTGATTTTTTAAATCAACCGAAGATGTTTAGGGGCTTTATATATAATTTTTATGTACCAAGTCTCTCGTAGAACCAAGTCATCCCAGTCTCCCATATTTAAATGGAAATACGTATATAATCAAAGGTTCGGAAATAATATTGAGTAGTCGATGTGCTTTATATTTTTGTTGTAGCTTGTTTTATGGAAATGGAAAATATCGAAAGTAGATTAAGACACGAAAATTAAATCGTTCTCACCGCGTTGCAGCGCTCCTGCTTCCAGCTACTGGATTACCGGTTCATTATTGAATTTTCGTGTCAGAAACTAGTATTAGGTAGTGAAGAGAACATCGCTTCACGGATCGCTAAAGCACTAGCTACCTTCTTGCAGCTGAGACTTGTTTGGCATTCGCGTCAACTGACCCGAAGGATTAAACTCAAAAACTTCGGGCCAAATGTCAAATCCGTGCATTTTACGGGTGCGAAACGTGGAAGGTCACAAAAGACATCACACACCAGATCCAAGTCGTCAACCGCTGTCTTCGTCACATACTCGGCATCTACTGGCCCGAGACCATCACCAGCTGTTGGAGAAATGCCACGAGAGCACGATCAACCATCAGATCAAGCGTTGCAAGTGGAGTTGGATTGGTCACAGGCTGCGAAGGGTTTATGATCATATACCCAAGCAAGCGCTGGATTGGAATCCCCGGAAAATAAAGCCGTCCCCGTCAAACCTGGCGTCGCACCATGTTGGCAGAAGCGACTAGCATCGGTATGACGTGGAGCGAGGTGAAGCGTGAAGCTCAAGAGCGATCGCGATGGAGGTCTGCTGTGGACGCCCTCTGCCCCATCCAGGGACATAGGAAATTAAGTCGAGTACTCGATGTGTATGGAAATGGAAAATATCAAGACACGAAAATTAAATCGATCTAGCCGCGTTGCAGAGCTCCGCTTCCAGCTAGTGGATTACCGGTTCATTATTGGAAAATATTTTGCAGGGTCCCTGTGAATATAGCTTGTCATGTTTGGTCTTTAGATAGTATTTCTTTGTAATTCATTCAGGAAGCATTCCAGTCATGTAACAGTCCGTTTCAAAAGATTCTCATGTCCTTACAGATACTATTAATGCCCTGGTGCCTAACGAAAGTAGGTCGACGCAGATGTAACTCAGCTGCGTGATGCGTCATAACGATGTATTTTACATGAGCCGGCTGCCTGTTTGACCTCCAAAACCCAGTAACTGGGTAACACTATACCCATTGGCAAGACGCATGACTAAGGTCCGATTTCTATGGTTTCTGCCAACTTAAAGTAGGTAATATCTTCAAATTATAGCCAGCACTGCGTGCTTTACAAGGTCAGGCGGAGTCTGGGTAAGTAATTAATGGTTATTCATCCACGCACCGTCCTCAGCAAGTTTTGCTTAACCTTGAAGATTGCTCAGTGTGGCGATTTATCACACCAGCCGAAAGACGTCCACTGCTGGACATAGGCCTCCCCCAAACGTCGCCACATTGACCGGTCCCGTGCGTCTCGCAACCAGCGGATCCCCGCAACCTTAACCAGGTCATCGGTCTACCTGATGGGAGGCCTTCCAACGCAACGTCTTCCGGTTCGCGGTCGCCACTCCAGAACCTTTCTGCCCCATCGGCCATCCGTTCTGCGAGTAATGTGCCCTGCCCACTGCCACTTAAGTTTGGCAATTCAAAGTGTGGCGATTACCTACTACTTAAATAATAGGTAAGTAGTATTTATAAATAATAAGAGAAGCTTGTGGCTAACCACGAGCTCCTCTTTAAAAAATAAATATCGAAGGTAGGTACAAAAACGAAAATTAGATTAAACGAACCGCGTTGCAACGTTCCGCGCCCTATAAATGAATTACCGGTTCAATTATTGGGAAAATATTGTACAGGATCCTGCCCTGAATTACGGCTTAACATGTTCGACCTTTGGAGATCAATTCTTTGGAGAAAAGATCGTCGTATCCTAAGTAGTATTACCTAATGTTCAGATGCCAAGTAAAGGAAACCTAATACGTCTTATTTATTCCCAGGAAAAAATGAATAAAAGACAACTATTTCCATACGGGACAAGGTCTCAACAATCTTCAGCATAAGCCGTCCACACACATGACATAGGCCTCCCCGAGTGTCACCACATACACACAGTTGATGTCCGCAGCCTTAAAACCGGTCATTGGTCCACCTAATGGGAGGTACTCACCATAAATCATTTCCCTGAGCTCATAGATGGCCTGGAGGCGGGTGTTGGGGTCTTCTCCAAGGTGCTGGTGAGCGTACTCGATCAGCTCTGGTGGAGGCTCACCCAAGTCCAAGTCCACGCTGTAGTCTGGAGTCGGCATCTCGGCCTAGAAAAATAAAAATAGTCAGTTTAGTTTTGTGGACTTTGCTTGTCCCTATTACTGTTATTATTGTTTGATTGTCCTATTATTTGTTTTTGACTATTTGTTTTTTGCTGTTGTGTTTGCACTAGCGTAAGAAAATGTTTCATTTTTTAAAGATTAGCAAGATGGTAAGGGTAGCTGACTTATGCAGAGTGACCGATTGACTCTCGTGGAATTGATGATTGCACCCTCTTAATATTTGGCATTGAAGTAGGTTTTGGTCACTCAATTCAGAAACCCGCCCGTTTCTGAATTGAGTGCTTTAATGTCAAATGACAGGTTGTCAGGCAAAGTAAAGTTTACCCGATACTCAACTAAAAATAAAATAAATTAATTTATTCCGTATGGATGTATATGCATTTCATTTCGTTAAAGTAATCACTTGTAGACTAGGTAAAATAACAAATAATAATAAAATCAATCTTGATGTGCCTTGATTGCAATTGATTAGTTATTATTAAATAATTTAAACATGATGAAATCAAGAAATATTGCATCAAAGTTGAAAAATAATCTAGAAGTATCAAATCAAAATTGATCACTATATCCTGAATCATAAGATTAAATTGATCATTTAAATACAATTGATGTACCTATATATTAGAATTGATTATTAGATTCGATTTTGAAGTCAACATATTATGATTGGATATAAATTGGATATTAAAAATTATTGAATTAAAAGACATGTTTAAGTTTCATGCATGGCCATACCCCTCTCGGGTAAAAGCCTCCTCCAAAGAGTGCCAAATGTCCTTGTCTTTCGCTTTCTCAAAACAGTTTCTGCCCGCAATTGATAGGGTATTTGTGAATGATTTTCATTTTTATTTATGATTTTCTTTTCTTTTTCGCTGCAACCCACACACACACACATTGTAGTTCACTATACACTTATTCTACTATTATTTCATTGTACATTATTTATTTACACTTTATACACATCCTATTGTATCACTTATGTCAAATATGTATAGATTATATTTTATTTTGTTACCCACGTCCAGCGCTGGATGTCTGACGTCCAGCTAATGCTGAGTTGGTAACCCTTTCGGTATGGGCACGTTCAGCGCAATTTGTCTTTGCATTTCTTTTTTGTCTTTTACTCCATGTTTGTTGCTGTTGTGTTGTGCCTGTGTCGAATAAATATATTTATATTCTATTCTATTCTATTCTTGCCACCTGGAGCCTGGTCTACCTGGAGCCTGGTTATCGTTATTGTCCATCTATCGTCAGTGTACCTAGCTACATGGCCAGCCCATTTCCATTTTTGTCTCAGGGCGAAAATTAAAGCGTCAGTTATCTTAGTCCTGCTACGTATATCAGTAGCTTTGACTCTGTCTCTCAAGGTGATTCCAAGACAACTTCTCTCCATTGCTCTCTGTGTGGTTTAAATTTTAAACTTTACTTTTGTTGCAAATGTCCATGTTTGGGAGCCGTAGGTTAGACATGGTAGTATCGCTGAGTACATAAGAGTCTTCTTCGGTTCCGTTGGGAGCTGAGATTTTAATATCTCTTTGTCGGGGCCCAAAACTTCTTCCACGTTAAGGCTATTCGTCTGTCGATTTTTTTTTTCTTTTTTTTTGTATGTGGATTCGGGTGTTAGCTTTTTTAATCAGTTTAGTGTCTAATTTTGATACCAAAACTAATATGTACTCAATTATAATATTTGTACGTGTAATCCGACCCATTCACAGTATTTGTTACAAAATAGAATTAGCATATACGTGTCAAGTCATTTATCAATTGACAGATAAGCCTCTAAGATAGTAGAGACCGACCTTGAGAACTCATTGAAATGATAATTTAATTTTTTGACTGTCATTAAATCATCATTAATTTATTTCCGTATTATTATTATTTTATTTTTGAATTAAAATTATAGTTAATGTAGTTTGATTATTTGTTTTGATTTATTCTTCGTTCGGCCCGAAGTTTTGTCCCACATTCCAATTATTGATTACTAGCTGACCCAGCAAACTTTGTTTTGTCATAAAAAGACCAAACATTTTTCTACCCTACCTAAACTGCCTTACACTTCCTACCCTACCCTACCCTACACTACACTACCCTACACTACACTACACTACACTACACTACCCTTCCCTACCCTACCCTACCCTACCCTACCCTACGCTACACTACCCTACCCTACCCTACCGTACAATACAAAAAAACAAATAAACGTTAAAACCATCTTTGAACTTCAACGAACATTTAAAAAAACAATTGGTCCAGGCGTTGTTGAGTTATGCGCTTACCAACACATTTTGCGATTCATTTTTATATTATAGCTTATGATGTTATTGTTTTATTATTTGTTGTTTTTGTTGAATATTATGTTGTTACTGTTTTATTACTCTAATTGATCTTATAATCATATTATTATGTAATGGTGAAATTGTTGACTTTCTGCACGTGTTGGGTCAAACTGTAAGTGCAGAGAGTAATTGTGATGATAAATAAATAAAATTATATTAATAGTCATTATTTACTTTGGTAAATGTGTTTTAGAGATTATTTTCGTATTATTTGCGTTCGAGACCATTGTAATATTTTTTGCTGTTTTATTTTGAACTAGCTTCGCCCGCGTGATAGTCGAAAATTATAACGAGGGAACATATTCCCGGGATAAAAAGTCCAATGTGCTAATTCTGTCTATAATCTATATCTGTGCCAAATTTCATCCAGATCCGTCCAGCCGTTTGAGCGTAAAGAAGTAACAAACACACAAACACACTCACAAAGTTTCGCCTTTATAATATTAGTGTGATATTTTTCAATAATAATGATTATTATTGATTTTGCCTATTTGACCTTTTAATAAAGTGTATGTAACGACATTTAACTACGTAATCAAATATGTAAGTGCTGTCTGTGCACACCTTTACGAAAATACTTCACTGTAGGAAGTATAAAAAAATGTGATTAATTTTATCAATGTTTTTATAACCCCCGACGGAAAAAGAGAGGTGTTTAAGTTTGACGTATGTTGCTGTGTATCTGTGTTTCTGTCTTTTGCATCATACCTCCTAAACGGATAGACCTATTTAAATTTAGTTTTTTTTTTTTGAAACGTGACTTTATCGAGAGTGGTCTTAGTTATGTTTGATGAGAATCGGTTCTTCTTGTTTACATTTTTGCAGTCGGGTTTTTTGATTTTTATTGACTTTTTTTATTTACAACTATAAGTTATATATATTTTTGTAATCAACTCTAAAAACCCTTCATTTTGATACCCCACTCGATGGGTTCCGAATAAAAAAAAAATCGCAACTCCTACAATATGGCGCCCAAAATCCGCCATGTTCTTTTTTTTTAACGGCACACTTGGGCGGCCAAGACCTATCTAATAATGTCTTAATTATAAAAATCCGTCAAGTGGTTTGAAAGATACGAGGTAATAAAGAATATTACATACATACAAACATACATACATACAAGATACGCGTGAAAAACATAACCCTTTCCTTGCAGGCGGGTAAAAATGAACTTAAATATTAGCAGTCAGTTTCCACTTATGGGGAAAACATTGTAGGTAGTTGAGTAAGTACCTAAATTTATGTTAGATTGATTTTCACCTAAAGTTCGATTTCCAAGAATGAGTCAAAGGTGGGCAGTTCACAAAGTTCATATACATATGAAAACATATTTAAGAACAGCCAACACTCGCGTCACATCAAAGAAATCTGCTAAACATTATACTCATTCTTTGAAATCACATTACTAGGTAATTTATACAATTAAACAACAATTATTAAGTACATCTTCACTGTAGGATATCTTAATTAGTTTTAGCTTTATCAATATGAGCCATAAAAACAATTTATAAGCTAAAATAAGACAAACAAAACATATTGAAGCTAAAGGTTAAGCTTAAGTTTCTATAAAATAAAACAAATGATTTATTTGTAATTTGTAAGATATTAATATTTCTGAGAAATAAACCTGATTTATCAACTTCGCTATTTCTATACAAAAGGTGATTTCAAAATTAGTTTTCTCTTAGAATCGTAAATGATAAAATTAAATAAATATTAACATCACGATTGTTGGAACTGCTTACAATGACGAATTAATTCGCTATCATTTGAAAGGAAATTGCTAAGAAAAAGTAGCGAGAGACGCAATAGTCGACTATTACGAAATATTAAGGAATCACAAAGATTTACTTAGGCGTTGCGACAAATAATGCAGTCGCCTTCCTCTTACCTAAGATACTATTTACTTAGCTATGCAGATGCACTATTATTTGTTCATCAGAATAAATAACACTGAGAAGAAAAGAAAGCAAACCCTACAATCCTAGCTTCTGGTACAACATCAAATATTGAAATACATCATCTGCCTAGCCTTTTCCCAATTGTTGTTGGGGTCGGCTTCCAGTCTTACCGGATTCAGCTGAGTACCAGTGTTTTACATCGAGCGACTGTCTATCTGACCGACCTCCACAACCCAGTAACTGGGTAACACCATACCCCTTGGCAAGACTGGTGTCAGATCTCAAGCTTCTGACTACTCGTAACGACTGTCAAAGATCTTCAAATGACAGCCGGGACCAACGGCTTAATAATGTTTTAAGATATATATTAAGATAGATATACAAATATTGTTTTAAGATATGAATTGTTATAAGTAATTACACAATACTTAACAAGTATAGTAAGAGTAATTATTTAAGTGGTGTACAATAAAGTATATGAAAAATAAATTAATTCCCTTAAGTAACTTTCTATTTCAGAGATAAATAAAGATTTCACGGATATACATGAAAGCAACGTAACGATAATGCACTTTACTGTACATATAGCTTCCTGATCGCGATAACAATTGTTTATATATTAAATAAACCAGCGAAAGGATTACTTACACAGATTAAATTTACGACCGACGTAAACCCTCCAATGATTGAGCGGTAGTTTTATAAGAGAGTTGTTAATAACAAAAATGGAGACCACGAATTCACGACGACGGCGCTATCGGTACACTTAATCGGTTTAGGGTACACGAGGGTAGCATTTACAGAGAAAGTTTAGAGAAAAGTACCTTCATTGGTCGAGTATAGCTGCACTAGCTTGCAAGGAACAGGCTCCAGTAGACAAACTGGTCACGATACACCTGTTTCTAAGCGGGAATTACTTTCATATGTCCGATAATAGCCACTTGCTTCTCCGCCGCTGAGCAAAATTGCAGCACAATTGTTTTACATAAAATATTAAAGAACACGTTTTCCGATGCAACAAATGTTTTACAAAGTGTTTCTGTATGTAACGTCAATCAATACGGAAACATAACTATTCATATTTAAATTTGTAAAACAATACAGTGATTAAAATTTTGTATTCATATTCGATATATTGTATGTGCAATGTGAGTATCTCAATATTTATTTGAATAATAGAATTCGATAGTATTGTAATTTGAATCGTATCGGATATTAATGGTATTGTTTTTAATAATGATTTGATTTGACTAATTTAATATGAATGAATAATATTGTTTTTTACTTAATTTCTATTAATTATTTAGGGTAAGTAATAGTTCAATTTTAATTTCATCAAAATTTATTTCATTTTTTTATTTTATATTGTTTTATTATGATTTTAATTGATATTTTGTAAATGATGTGCATGCCTGTAAGTGACTTACTTACACGGGATCTTTTCTAAATGTTTAATTGTAATATTAATGTGTAAAAAGTCGTTGGTGTGCCTTATTAATAAATAAATAAATAAATATTCATATTCACAGTACGGTAAATAGTATTACATAACGTGCTTTTTATGTTGCATTCAATGACTTGCTGTTCAAATTTATTTAATTGAGAAACAAATTCAGATTAACAGAATACAATTTGGTTAATCTGATTTCTGTTCTTTTGTTTTTTAGGTAACTGTTACATTACATCATTACAAAGAGCGTGTACTTAACATTTATCATTTTGCAGACAACAATACAAGCCACATGTACAATTTAGTTAATTAATTGTAAGAACAGAAATGGTGCATTACTCAGATGTAACATTTTTTACTGACCATTTTTGTTATAAATTGCAAAACTACAACAATTTACCGACACTCACAACTCCACTCAAATGCACTTATACAACGAAGGGCACATCGCAGACGTATGGTAAAACTTTATAAAGAACACGCACTACTTTTATGCAACATCTGGGTCATCGATTTCTGCCCTTCATTGAATTTATTATTGTTTCATATATTCACGTGGTCTGTTACCATATTTATACATTAAACTTTACGTAATAAGATAACACAGAAACAGCTGTGTGCTGTTTACATTTTAAAAACTTGTTCTTTAGTTCAATCTACTTTACTTTTGGTTTTCGTTTCCAAACCATTTTGCAAAAATATTTTGAAACCAGCACTTTTTGCGCCACAGCTTATTAAGTTAACAAATTGTAGTAAGTATGGTGGCCAGTGTAGAAATAAAATAATTTCTGTGATCATAAATAATACGTCTACCTAGATATACTGTTCAAGATTTGCGTAAGTCCTAAGTACGTGGTGAACAAACTTTTTGAATAGTAAGCAAATAATATTCAGACTAAAATTCGAATGCATTTTGTTACTTGTTCTTATTTTACTAAGATTATCTGGGTCAATGTTTTGTACCACATTTGGTAGGTAGGTATTATATTTTGAGATATGCACGAGATTATAATACAACAGAGGGACCGCTGAGACAAACACAATGAATCATCAATATGAAGTAAAGACAAGTGCACTCCCTCAATAATAGGAGGCCACAGCATTCCTATTAGAGTATCGACTAAATGAAAACTAAAAAAAAACTCTTATTACAAGGTAATAGTAATAAATATTAACATATAAAAGAGAAAAACAAATCATAGATAAGGTAACATAACGTAAACAGCTGGTTCAAATTCGATATGCCAATGCATTGGATCAAGTATTTTGTCTAATATGACTCTAGTGGTAAAGGGTGTTCCACAAGGATCTAAATATATATTGGGTCCTCTTTTGTTTATTTTGTATAGTGCAGATAATATTAATGTTCTGAAAAAAAAAACATATTTATGCTGATGATATTCAATTATACATTTGTTTTAAACCGGAAGACTACGTGACCTTGAACATCGTCGCCGAGTTGCCAGCTTGTCGGTTTTTTATCGGTTGCATTTCGGGGAGTGTGCGATGGAATTGCATGATCTAATTCCGCCTAGCCCGTTTCATCATCGGACTACAAGACGTACGGTAATGCGCCATCGGTACATGGTGGACATCCCACCCATACGCACTAAACGAATACATACATATAATACGCCGGTATGCCACATTGTAATTTGAATAATTTTTCTATTTTTCTTCTCTCTCCGACCGACATAAAGTTTAAATGTTACACTTTAGGGATATTTTGAGACAATTTTATTGGCATATTGTGTCACTTTATACAATTTATATTATAATTTTATATTGTCCATTTTACGTATTTTTCAATTCACAAGTTTAAGCATCTACATATTTATATAATAACATTATACTAATTATCTATTTTATTTACTCACGTCCGTGTGTCATTAGCGGGGTGCCAATTGAAAATCAGCGCTGAATGTCTGACGCCCAGCAAACGCTGAGTTGGTAACTCTTTCGGTATGGCCACGCCCGACGCAATTCTTGAAACATGTTTTTACTTTTTTACGATTCTTCTGTTACTTTGTAATTGTTGCTTTTGTGTTGTGTCTGTGTCGAAAAAATGTTTTGTATTCTTGCATACTTATACAAAAAAACTCCCCTTATATATAATTTAGCCTCAGGGTTTACCAACATTATCGCAAACTAGACGAATTAGTAAGATAGTCGAAATGATGACATCCGCAGGAGAACCAAAGTTATCGACATAGCCCGAAGAATTGCCAAACTTAAGTGGCATTGCTCGCAGAACGGATGGCTGATGGGGCCGAAAAGTTCTGGAATGGCGACCGCGAACCGGAAGACGATACGTTGGAAGGCCTCCCACTAGGTGGATCGATGACCTGGTTAAGGTTGCGGGAAGGCGCTGGATGCCAGACGCACGGCATCGGTCAATGTGGTGACGCTTGGGGGAGGCCTATGTCCAGCAGTGGACGTCTTTCGGCTGAAATGATGATGATGATCATGAGACGAATTAGACTTTTATTAATCAGCATTATTTTTAAACGAATATGGCCTAGCCATAGACAAAGATAACAAGGACATGGACATAATTATACTAACTCATAGCTATCGTAAAGCAACGAAGGTTAATGTGGTTACGATTATGTTCTACGACAAGGGCAACCTTATTAATTCCTCAGCTCTATGCAGTAAATTCATTATCCGTATGTTTGACAAAAATATGCTTCTTTTGCTAAAACTCGATATTTTTTGTTAACGTCAAAATGCATACATAAACTCACGCCTTTTTCCCATGGGGGTAGACAGAAACTACAGAACGAAAGGAAGAAGTATGTGAGGATCGTAGCAGGTGGTGCTACGATCCTTACATACTTCTTTTGCTTCACACACATTCATATATCTAGTCATACACACACGCTGGTTATGGGTACTGCGCACTTGGCCTTTCTGAAGAACATCACTTATAAGGTCTATGTATGTCTTTCTAGGGCGTCTCCTCCCGGCGTTTCTACTCACGTCTGCCTTGTAAATATCTTTCGTTAGTCGCCTTTCATTCATCATCTCAAAATGGCCAAACCATCTTAACATACTCTTGTCAAAATGCAATGTTCAATTTATTATCTCAAAATTCAGTTGAGTATTTGGATTCCATAATAAATTATATTTTATAGCTTTAATATATTAAACCACGAGAGTAAAACAAACGTATGAATTTAATAATATTATAAAAAGCGTGAGCATGTGGAGGAGCTTGTGGCTAAATAATAACAGCCGCACGGGTCGATCATCAAGGTTAAGCAACGCTTGACGAGGTCGGTCCGTGGATGGGTGACCATTTTCAACATACCGAGTTTCCTCCGTGCCTCGGCAAGCACGTTAAGCTGTTGGTCCCGGCTGTCATTTGAAGATACGAGTAGTCAGAAGCTTCAGATCTGACACCAGTCAAGCCAAGCGGTACCGTGTTACCCAGTTACTGGGTTGTGGAGTTCAGATAGGCAGTCGCTCCATGTAAAACACTGGTGCTCAGCTGAATTTGGTTACACTGCAAGCCGACCCCAACATAGTTGGGAAAAGGCCAGGCAGATTGATTTTTTATCAAAACCGTGAGTTCGTTCAGTTTATCAAAGCTACTACCTAACAAGCAAATATTATGTATCTTACCAAAAGTAAAAAGGGGAGCACCCAAAACATAAATTAAAAATCGCTCTTTCAATAACATGATATGACTGCAGATAGCTGTTTATTATATTAGCGTAATAGCATTATATTTAGTTCAAGACCAAATCTCGTGAAACAAGAATACTTTAAAAAAAAAACACACGTGCTATAGTGCGGGACACGTAAGTTCAACCAAAATGTATTATCGTTCTCTTGAAATTAGACGATTTAAACCGAAATGAATCCTTTCTATGTGACCTAACAGTTGGCAATTTGTATATTGTAAACGATTAGGTCTTAGAAAAGGGATTTATTTCAGTTTAAATTGTTTAATTTCAAGAGAACGATAATACATTTTGGTTCAACTTACGTGTCCCGCACTATACTAGGAACGTGTTTGTGAAGGCTATTCACACATAATTGTTACGCAAAGATATAGGTAGGTACCACGCTAAATAATATGGTCATGCGTTGCTTGTACCTATAGGTAGATATGTACCTACACAAACCGGTGATAACAAATTCAAGGTTATGTTTAGGCCTACGAGTTTTGTGTTATCGAAAATATACTTGTATATGTTACAGTAAAAGCCCGAACTACGGTAAAATCTAGGGTTTACCAAGGCTTACTGGTAAAAGTCCAAAATTATCTATGATTAGCGGACGCCTCACGGTTTCAGCCTCGTATTTCCCGTTCCCGTGGGAATACAGAGATAAAAAGTAGCCTATGTCACTCGGGGATAGTGTTGCTTCCCAACAGTGAAAGATTTTTTTAAATCGGTTCAGTAGTTTTTAAGTTTATTCGTTACATACAAAAATACAAATTTTTTCCTCTTTATAATATTAGTATAGAGTGTAGAAGTATAGATGATCGCTAAATTCGGAGTTTTACCAGCAATCACACGGTAAATCTTAGGATTTACCTCGAATGTTCAAATTTGCCGTGTCGATCACAACTTTGATACGACATGATGAGAAAAATTAAGTACTACTTTTTTATTATTGGATCTTATTTTGTAATTCGGTTTTTTTTAAATATCACATATTATTGTTTTGCTAACAGTTAAATACTTACATGCTTTTAAAACATTCTCGAATGCAATGCAAACAGAAAATGTTTTAAAAACATGTAGGTATTTTTTTTAAATCACATAACCAATTTAATACCTACTTTGGTAAAGCTAATCAATCAGTCCTTAATAAAATTGTTCTCATCATTACGTACCATAGTGTGTCATAAGCATTACAATTTGTCTAGTCTTTGAGGTAAATACTAAGATTTACCGTGTGATTGCTGGTAAAAACCCAAAATAAGAGATTGTTAAAGATCATCAGACTTTTACCAGTAAGACTAGGTAAATCTTAGGTTTTAGCGGTAAATTCTAGGTTGTTCCGTAGTCCGGGCTTGTACAGTGACATATACATAAATTAACATACAAATCTGAATAATTATAATGAATGAATTTGACTATTTTGGCATTTTTGAGATGTGTGTGTTGTGATGTCCTGTAGCAGCAGTAACATATAATATGAGTAGGCGTTGTCACAATTGTTAGGTCGCGTCGCCGTCGCTCCTGTCTGTTGGAACTATCCGACGGGCTACCTGTAGGTCCATATTTTCTTCTGTAGGTATGCTATAATATAATATAGTTGAACCTCAAATAAAAAAACGTTTTACAAAAAATACAACCGACTTCCAAATAAAAACAAAGAGAAAAATAACTTCAATTTCAGAAGTTCGATGTTACTGTTCTCGTTTCTTTGTATTTTGACGATTTATTTACGCTTTTTAGTTGTGGTACATAATGGCGAACATCATCAATGTAGTCGAAGTCTATTCACACACACATCATATCATCAGCCTATTATCTAATGTTCCCACTGCTGGGACACAGGCCTCCTCTCTGTGAGAGGGAAAATACGCAAGGATAACTCAAAAACTACTCGTCAAATCTTCATCAAACTTAAATGCAACCACATGAGAAGCCCTACTTTTCAAATAAAAACAATTATTAAAATCGATTCATCTAGTAAAATAACATAAAAACTCCTCCTTTATGACGTCGGTAAAACAAAAACTATTCACGTTTCGCTATACTTCACAACAACACAAAGCATATTTTTTTCTCAAAGCAAGTTCCAAACTGGATCTCCTGCGCATTCTGAATCACAAAAACTAACCTTGAAACGATATTTTTTTTTTTATCTGACCGGCACAAGCCACGTGTAAGTATTGCTGTAATTTGCGAATTGATTATTTTTTATTTTTTTGTATGTAAGCAACATATCTATTGCTGTCTAATTGCTCGTTCACACAGAGGTCCGTTTTACAGGTCCGGTTTATCGTATACGTTTTTATTCGGCTACGGCGTAGGTAGTTATGTGAGCGAGTTCACACACACAACAGTGTTATAATAATGATATTGATCCGTTTTGTTTGACAGTTGGTGATACACTGACTAAATGTGGTGTGAACATTACCTCTAATAGCGACTGATCCGTAAAAAACAATCCTGTAAATACGGATGTTCTTTGTGAACGCACCCTTATGATTTATTTGTAAATTCAATGCTTTATAAGGGTAGGCAAATGACGAACAATTTTTTTTTAATCACACTATTTTATATTATCACACTTAGGTTTGCCATTGCCATCACACTATTTTATATTATCACACTATCACATAACACACTAATATTATAAAAGCGAAAGATTGTGTGTGTGTGTTCGTCTGTTTGTTACTCTTTCACGCAAAAACTACTGAACGTATCTGGATGAAATTTTGCAAAGAGATAGGTTACAGTCTGGAATAGCACATAGGATACTTTTTATCGCAGTTATAAGTTCTTTTGGGATAATTTTCGACATTCACGCAGGCGAAGTCGCTGGTAGTAGCTAGTAAATTAATAAGTTTGTCAGGTATCAATTAATTAACAAGATCGGGTTCCAGTCTAACCAGCAACTGAATCATCACCACCACCACTGACCAGTCTTTTATATGAAGCTAGTCCCTATCTGACGTCCAGAATCCAGAAACGGATATCCCTTGTTAAGGTTCCCCTAGTCGACGGCACGAACCATTTTGTGCGCGAGGTTAAAATGCATGCTGTCTCATCCGACAACACGTGCGAAAGAGATTGATGCTGTGATGAGCAGTAAGAAGCTAGTTCTCGTACGAATTAGCACTTTTGCAAATTTGTAGCGAAATGGATGATGATTTAGGACGAAAACGAGCGCGCGACATTTTATAAACAGACCTTTGGGGGTCTAGATATCATGAAAAACTACTAAATGTATATTTTCAAAATAAAATTATTTGCTTTCTTGAATTACTAATCTCCATCCCTCTAAGGAGGCTTTTTTGCAATTTTCCTTCTTCTTATGGTATTTATTTCCGCCCAAAAATGCGTTAAAATTAGTGTTGAAATATGGAACTTTTGACGCTCATAAGCTTCAAATACTTTATTGTTATACTTTTCTGTTTAGTCCTGTGTGGACTAGATAATGATGAGATAAATTGAAATCTTTTTTTATTTTGAACGTACAGCGTCAAACAGTGGAGCAACCGCCAGACAACGTTTGTATGGTAGATTTTTCGACTAGTTAAACCTTAAGATGAGCTTCTGACTTCTGACCTGGGGACTATCAAAGGTCTACGAATGACAACGCACACCTGACTGTTCCTAAATTACCCTAAGTTGAAAATAATAAACAAAATCCTTAAATGTAAAATACATTTAGGCATTTGTCACTCTGGATGCGTTCTGCGTCCTGCGGTCTGGTCACTTGAACATTTGGTGTGGGTAATGTTCGAGTGACAGGATGCGACTTAGTTACATTTAAGATTCAAAATCAAAATCAATAATTTTTATTTCACATAGGCCTACATGGGCACTTATAAAACGTCGACAAAATGTGCACGGTTCAGGTTGGTCGATTCCTATGGAGAAGAACCGGCAAGAAACTCCATGGTTACTCTTTTAAAAAATTGTTTGGTTTTACAACATTTCCATGTTACAGCAGTACTTAGAATGGGGGACAACGCAGGCCCGATAATAAGTCGTAAGAAACTAAAACAAAAAATGATTATATAAAAATAAACAAAAGATTTAAAAAAAGTAAAACGAGATAAAATGTTAACAATCTAGAAATCTAGAAGGCCTACAATGTTCACACATTTACAAAACAATCGGTCAAATAATCTATACAAAGTATAACAAGACTAAATTTAACATGTGGCACAAATGTTGTTATCAGTGCTGTAACTATTCTTAGCAAAGGGCTATGAAGATGATTGAAAACCTTTGTAAAAAGTCTTATTAAATGAAGAAAAAATGAGATTGATAATAGTTAGAGACATCCACATATTTGTGCCGTGTATGAGTTACCAGGGAAGCTGCATGTGCAGAAGGAGCTAAAACCAAATATTTTTATTTGGTTTTAGCTCCTTCTGGTTTTAGATTGTTAATAAGTTATTTTTAGGTGACTCAGTTTTCCATTTCTTATAGCTTTCGCCATGTGCATGTTCCTTTCTCTATATATAAAAACACCATATGGGTTGCCACATGTTCTCAACCTGCCATGTGTTCAAAATTCATTTAACAATATTTACGAGTGAAAGATAATTATTGCTCCTACCTTTAATATGCCTATCTATTAATATGCATAATTATTAATAAACGCTGGATATAATAACAGTAGGTAGGAAAAGTGTACTTTCCCTTTCTGCTTCATAAAATAATATGATAGATCGTTAAGTTTCAGATTTCAATCTATGCAATATAATATTCTATTTGCTTCCATCAAATGTGTATGGTAATAAATAAGAAAATCCTACTAATAAGTTAGTTAATCATGTGCTTGATCTGAGTCTTGAGTCTGAACGGCTGAACGGGGTCATGGTCCGTATTAAACATTACAAACAAATGGATTCTTTAAATTCAGGTACTCGTGAGATATAGATTATCACACGAGTGAAGATGGCGCATGAGGCGCCCGAACTTTAGGAATAATCCCGGGAAGTGTGGGATTTCCACCAGCTCATGGATGGCAAGAAGCATGTACTTATCTATTATATAATTATATATTAATTACATAGTAGTGACTAAAATTGAAAAGAGTATGTAAAGATAGTTTGGCCATGTTGAGAGGATGAATGAAAGGCGACTAACGAAAGGTATTTACAAGGCAGACGTGAATGTACATATATATTTTCCGTCGTGTCTAATAGACCTCTTCTTTTCAATGTCTACGATTAAGGTTACTTGCGAAATAACAAACACTCGTCCGGACATGTAATTGATCTTTTGATATTAAAGTATACAAAATATATCGTGATCCAACTGGGTACAGCTAAAAACAAATTAATGTAGGCAGAATAATACGCTTTTGACGTTATTAAAGTTGTTTTTTATATCCTGCTTATGGAAATCAGATGATTTAATATTAAATAATTCACATTTAGATATAAATTGGCGTTTTATGTTAAATTATATATATTTGTAGGCATTGACTTCGTTATCTTAAACCATGATCCTCCTCCTCCTTGCATCGTATGCCTCAGTATTGAGGGTCGTGATCTCCCTTCTGCATCACTTTCTCTATAACAATCTTTCTCCATCTGTTTCTGTCTCTGGCGGTGTGGAGGGCGTTGTAAACTGTAGAGTCAACAGCAGTGCGGATCTGGTCAGACCAACGTGTAAACCATCATCAACCAGACCAAAAATAAATTACTCCCTTATATTAACTTTGAATCATGATCTGGACTATAACGTCAAGGTTGCCGATTCTCTACCATTTATATTGATAAAAGATTACTGTAGTTAACAATGTACCATGGTATACAATAAATATATACTAGTAATAGGTACTACTGTACGTGTGACATGTAATGATTAATTTATACCATCAATCAATCTGCCTAGCCTTTTCCCAACTATGTTGGGGTCGGCTTCCAGTCTAACCGGATTCAGCTGAGTAACAGTGTTTTACATGGAGCGACTGCCTATCTGACCTCCACAACCCAGTAACTGGGTAACACGGAACCCCTTGGCTAGACTGGTCTCAGATCTCAAGCTTCTGACTACTCGTAACGACTGTCAAAGATCTTCAAATAACAGCTGGGACCAACGGCTTAACGTGCTTTCCGAGGCACGGAGAAAACTCGGTATGTTGAAAATGGTCACCCATCCCCGGAACGACCTCGTCAAGCATTGCTTAACCTTGATGATCGACCCGTGCGGCTGTTATTATTAAGCCACTACCATAATTTTCAATATTTAATACCACCATTGTCTGTGTACTCATTATAATAGAAAAATAGCAAATATGCAGCTGAACTGAAGTGATCTCTGCGCTACCACCAACGATGCTGTGAAGTAGAGAAGTTTCGAGGCTAAAATTCTAATTAGCTTTAAAATTAGATGCAGATTTTTAACAATAATAAAATACTCCTGAATAAAGTTTATTTTAAAAAAAAACCGTCTACAGTATCTATTAATTAAAACCCAGACATACCCCACACTTAAAAATACATCTAGCCTACCGACATCATTTAAATTTTAAATTAAAATGAAGTATATTTTCCTGCTGATATGATCAGTTTTACATGTTTATTTTTGCCTTTTTATTTTTCTTTATGAACCTTCGCTTAGTGCTAATACGGCTCAAATTAGATAACTAGATAATTAATAGCTAACTTTAATCTCGTTTTTGTTCACGTGACTTAAATTACGTGGTTAATATTTTCAGTAGTATTTTATAGATATTAATTACGAGTGACAACTGGTTTATTATCAAGTATTGGGTACTTGATAATAAACCAGTTGTCACTCGTAATTAATATCTATTAAAATTATAAAGTATATAATTATTAAAATTATATAGTTTCCGAATGGAAACGCCCTGAGGGGACGCCCCAGAAAGACATAGACCTTATAGGTGATGTTCTTCAGAAAGGCCAAGTGCGCAGTAACCATGACCGGCGTGTTTGTATGACTAGATATATGAATGTGTGTGAAGCAATGATATTCAAATAAACAGATACGTTATACACTCATAAAACAATTGAAAAAAGTGTTCCGCGCAGCAGCGGCAGCACACATACACACTTTTCATTCATCTGACATTTCACTACAATGTCGAAAGGGATGGCTTGATAAAACAAACAAGAAAAAAAGAGACAGCTAGTGTTTGTCACTTGCGTGTGAATGTAAACAAACATTATTCTGACAACCAATGTTTTTTCTTTTTGTAACCTCCAAATATCAGAAAATTAGGAAAAAAAATTGAAATAAATTAGTAAATTGAGGTGTATTGCGTATTTACATATGGTATGAGATCCCTTCTGTTTTATGTAATTTGGTATTATAATTGGTACACTTTCTAAATACACACGATGGCATTTTTTTAATTTTGTTTTTTTTTCAACAAAGCGTATCGCTCTTCGCCATGCGTGACATAAACTAAAGACTAAATCATACAATTGTCTACTATTCGAGTCTTCACAATGCGCGCGCTTATAACATATCTGTTTATTTGAATATCATTGGTGTGAAGCAAAAGAAGTATGTTAATTAATGTTTAATTATGTAATGTTTAATTATTTTATAGATATTAATTACGAGTGACAACTGGTTTATTTTCAAGTACCCACATCAAAGTATAATGTATATACCCATCGCCTCTACCTTTAAAACATTAGATACAATGGGTACCTACATTCAACTTATTGGTACAGTTAGTCGTGTCTGTTAGTACATATGTAACGTAAAAGAAAATAAAGTGCTTCGGCTTGAGATAAAGACAAACACAAAATAATGGTCCAATAACTAATAACAGTATTGTGATCATTGAATATACATACATCAATAAACTCTTCATGTGCTATCGATAATGACACAATAATTTATTTTTATTGTAAACAGTCTCAGTACTTCAGTAGTTTACCTATTTAAAAGAGTAACCATGGAGTTTCTTGACGGTTCTTCTCCATAGGAAACGACCAACCCGAACCGTGCACCTTTTGTCGACGTTTTATAAGTGCCCATGGCCAAGGCCTATATGAAAAAAAAAAAAAATATACTTCATAAAATATAGCTTGATCTCTACGACATAATGTCAAACTGACGTATACGTTACTGTTAGCCTGTCAAGCGCTATTTTTACTGTATTGATACTGACAGCTGTCGCTGAGACACTATTAATTATTCTGTGGCTGAGATCAAGCTTTCTTGTATGAAGTATAGTGGTTCTTAACAGCTAAACAAAAAAAAAAACGCAATAAAACACAAAGTAAAGTTTCTTTATGCCCAAAACAAAATGATTCCTTTCATTTTAATTCTATCTTATACAATAAAATACTATTCTTAAATGATACATACATACGTAAACTCACGCCTTTTTCCCTTGGGGGTAGGCAGAAACTACAGAACGCCACCTGCTACGATCCTTACATACTTCTTTTGCTTCACACACATTCATACATCTAGTCATACACACACGCCGGTTATGGGTACTGCGCACTTGGCCTTTCTGAAGAACATCACCTATAAGGTCTAAATATGTCTTTCTAGGGCGTCCCCTCCCGGCGTTTCCTTTCACGTCTGCCTTGTAAATACCTTTCGTTAATCGCCTTTCATTCATCCCCTCAACATGGCCAAACCATCTTAGCATACTCTTTTCAATTTTAGTCACTACACTTTTAAACCACAACGTTGTCTTATTACCTCATTCCTCAATCTATCATTTAAAGTTACACCACACATACTCCGCAAGGAGCGCATTTCTACTGCATTAATCCTACTTTCATGTCTTTTTAGCCATACCCAACCTTCACTTCCATACATAAGTGTAGGCACCAGCAAGCTGTTGTGAACAGTCGAGCTTCCGGAGACATCGACTTGCTGGTCACAACTGCATGTATAGCACCATTCACTTTATTCCCTGCATTCACTCTCCTTTCCACATCCTCTTAAATGATACCATGAATTAATATTAGTACAGTATAAAAAATTATGTAACAATCACTTAGCGTATTTGCCTTGGAATAAACATTGATGAAACTGCAGACCATTGATTAAAAAACACAAATTATTGACTTTACCCTCTTTATATATTTTTGAAGTTGCATCGTTTGTAAAGGCAAACCCCCAACACTTTCCACGACTATCTGACACTTTGTATGGCCCCGAAAATTTATAACAAAATGCCACAGCCATATATACGTAAAGCTATGACAACAAATCTATTTAAAAATAAGATTCGAAATTTACTAACAGACAAGTGTTATTATAATATAAATGACTTTTTGACGGACTCCTTTTGGATGTTTATGGTATTGTTATTCTTATTAAATTTTATTCTGACATTCTGGAATGAGTATTTTGTTTTGACATATTGTTTTAATATCTTGTTTTTTATTATTTTATTATATTCTGACTATTAACTCCAACGTCAGCCCGACGCATAGTTTTTATTATTTGAGAAAATTAAAAAAAAATATGTATATGTACAGATTATCATTCATATAAAAGGTAGAATAAAACTACTTATTCATTTTAGGCGTTTTTAATTACTCTAGATTTAGATTTTGATCAATAAATTAATTTTAAATATTCATTAAATATGTTTGGCAGAACGTATATTTTGCTCGTGCCTTATTGCGTTACGATGTGACAGCTATTTGCACATGCGCAGTAGATATGCCCGAGGAACTATTAGTTAATCTATGGATATGCTGAACGCGATTGAATAAGCCCGCCGTTTTATTAATTTCATTTTATTAATTTACTAGCTGACCCGGCAAACTTTGTTTTGCCATACAAACACCAAACATTTATCTACCCTAAACTACCCTATCTTACACTACCTACCCTACCCTACACTAACTTATCCTACACTACCCTACCCTACACTACCCTACCCTACGCTACACTACCCTACGCTACACTACCCTACCCTACCCTACGCTACACTACCCTACCCTACACTACCTTCCCTACCCTACGCTTCACTACCCTACCCTACACTACGCTACACTACCCTACACTACACTACACTACCCTACCCTACACTACACTTCCCTACCCTACGCTACACTACCCTACCCTACGCTACACTACCCTACCCTACACTATACTACCCTACCCTACGCTACACTACCCTACGCTACACTACCCTACCCTACCCTACACTACCCTAACCTACACTACGCTACACTACCCTACACTACACTACACTACCCTACCCTACACTACACTTCCCTACCCTACGCTACACTACCCTACCCTACGCTACACTACCCTACCCTACACCACCCTATCCTACCCTACACTACCCTACCCTACACTACCCTTCCTTACACTACCTTCCCTACCCTACGCCACACTACCCTACACTACACTACACTACCCTACCCTACGCTACACTACCCTACGCTATACTACCCTACCCTACCCTACGCTACAATACCCTACCCTACCCTACACTACCCTACCCTACACTACGCTACACTACCCTACACTACACTACACTACCCTACCCTACACTACACTTCCCTACCCTACGCTACACTACCCTACCCTACGCTACACTACCCTACCCTACACCACCCTACCCTACCCTACACTACCCTACCCTACACTACCTTCCCTACCCTACGCTACACTACCCTACACTACACTACACTACACTACCCTACCCTACACTACACTACCCTACCCTACGCTACACTACCCTACCCTACACTACCCTACCCTACACTACCTTCCCTACCCTACGCTACACTACCCAACACTACACTACCCTACCCTACGCTACACTACCCTACTCTACCCTACCCTACACCGCCCTACCCTACCCTACCCTACACTACCTTCCCTACCCTACGCTACACTACCCTACCCTACCCTACACTACCCTATTCTACCCTACACTACCCTACACTACCCTACACTACCCTACACTACCCTACCCTACACTACCCTTCCTTACACTACCTTCCCTACCCTACGCTACACTACCCTACACTACACTACACTACCCTACCCTACGCTACACTACCCTACGCTATACTACCCTACCCTACCCTACGCTACAATACCCTACCCTACCCTACACTACCCTACCCTACACTACGCTACACTACCCTACACTACACTACACTACCCTACCCTACACTACCCTACCCTACACTACCTTCCCTACCCTACGCTACACTACCCTACCCTACGCTACACTACCCTACCCTACACCACCCTACCCTACCCTACACTACCCTACCCTACACTACCTTCCCTACCCTACGCTACACTACCCTACACTACACTACACTACACTACCCTACACTACACTACCCTACCTTACGCTACACTACCCTACCCTACACTACCCTACCCTACACTACCTTCCCTACCCTACGCTACACTACCCAACACTACACTACCCTACCCTACGCTACACTACCCTACTCTACCCTACCCTACACCACCCTACCCTACCCTACACTACCTTCCCTACCCTACGCTACACTACCCTACCCTACCTTACACTACCCTATTCTACCCTACACTACCCTACACTACCCTACACTACCCTACACTACCCTACACTACCCTACACTACCCTACACTACCCTACACTACCCTACACTACCCTACACTACCCTACACTACCCTACACTACCCTACACTACCCTACACTACCCTACACTACCCTACACTACCCTACACTACCCTACACTACCCTACACTACTCTACCCTACCGTACACTACCCTACCCTACACTACCCTACCCTACACAAAGCAAAAATAGCTTATACAATAGCAATAAAGCCCAAATTGACTGTACGTTTTAGTTAGAGAACTTTTGTATGGGAAAAAAAAAAGGGCTGTTTTTATTTATTTTTCGGCAATTATTAGAATTTTTCTACCCGTAAAAACCATCTTTGAACTTCAACGAACATTTAAAAAAAAGAATTGGCCAAATTGGTCCAGGCGTTGTTGAGTTATGCGCTTACCAACACATTTTGCGATTCATTTTTTTAGGGTTCCGTAGCCAAATGGCAAAAAACGGAACCCTTATAGATTCGTCATGTCTGTCTGTCTGTCTGTCTGTCTGTCTGTCTGTCTGTCTGTCTGTCTGTCTGTCCGTCCGTATGTCACAGCCACTTTATTCCGAAACTATAAGAACTATGCTGTTGAAACTTGGTAAGTAAATGTATTCTGTGAACCGCATTAAGATTTTCACACAAAAATAAAAATAAAACAATAAATTTTGGGGGTTCCCATACTTGAAACTAAAACTAAAAATATATTTTTTCATCAGACCCATACGTGTGGGGTATCTATGGATAGGTCTTCAAAAATGATATTGAGGTTTCTAATATATTTTTTTTCTAAACTGAATAGTTTGCGCGAGAGACTGTGCCAAAGTGGTAAAATGTGTGTCCCCCCCCCTGTAACTTCTAAAATAAGAGAATGATAAAACTAAAAAAAATATATGATGTACATTACTATGTAAACTACCAGCGAAAATTGGTTTGAACGAGATCTAGTAAGTAGTTTTTTTTTAATACGTCATAAATAGTAAACCGCAATTTACCAAGTACGGAACCCTTCGTGCGCGAGTCCGACTCGCACTTGGCCGGTTTTTATATTATAGATTTATTTCCTCGCACAATGCATAGTAAAATGTTGTATGATATACGTACGTAAGATGATTTCCGACTCGTCATCTACCTTCCGCACTTGTAGCATAAATAACTATTAATATCTTTAATTTTTATTTTTACTCTGACATTCTTTATGCATAATTTTGACTTGTATTATTTTATTGACATTTACAAGACATTTATTTTATTTTTTAATTTTTAATAAATATGATATTCTATTAAGTATTTTGATTTGTATTCTTTATTAATATTTGCATGCCATTTTCCAAGGTAAACATGAAGTTCAATCATTTTGTATCCTAACACCTCTTCATACTGACAATTTGTTATGTATGTATGATACTCATGTTTGAGCAAATAAAATGATTTGATTTGATTTGAAGTCTAACAATTCGTTAATAGAAATCGGTGCTGTTTCTGGTGCCATTTTGTTGGGCATTACCTCTAGTTTTTCCGAATACTGATCGGTTTGGACAACACGGGATAATGCAGTATTGCCTACTTAATAGTCACAGCTAAGCTCAGAAGCATCGATCTCAACTACTGCCTGATCCATGCTACTGGTTATGATATGTCGCGAGTTACGTGGTTTTAGTGGTAATAATTGGCTGCCCGTGCTGGCCCGCGCGCCAGCACGGGCTGCACGCCCATCTCTCTCTGCTGACGCTTCCACTGCACGCTCAGTGGACGGTATACATTGTCCAAATGCTCTCGTAATCTCCTACCCAACATAGCTACCGCTGGTGCCACTCCAGTGGTGTCAATTGTGTGTTCACAATTGCGATGTTGAAACAGATACTTCGAAATAATAGTGTCTATGTCTTTACGTTCGTGAATTGCCTTTTTCATTTCCCGTTTAAATAAAATTACTGCATTTTCGGCAGCCCCATTACCGGCTGGTCGTTATGAGTTGTAATTGTATAATTAATAATGTTTTTACTTAAAAAGTTAGTAAATTCTGACGAGCTGAATGGAGGCCCAACATTGCTTTGTGTGATGGTATTCCGAAACGTGTGAAAAGTTTTCTTAACTCAGAAATAGTCTAGTTCGCATTAGTGTCTATATTTTTTTGTACTTCTATCCATTTACCGTTACTAAATAATTTTACCTTGGAATATAGCAAAATCAATACTATTTTAATCATAGCCACGGGCGTATAGGAAAAGCCGACGGATGCAACTGTGCCTTTGCAGTTCATCATCGTCTCGTTTGTCCAGTTTCGCGTTGAATTCCCCCATGACAACGGTGAAGTGAGCTTTATGACCATGCATGGCTCTAGAAATATCCTCATACATGGTATCCACCTCGTCGTCGGGGTTTGTCGAGGTCGGGGCGTAGACCTGTGCGACTTTCAGCGACTCGAGGATATTCTGAGTATAAGGTACCCTGGTCGACACACTCTCGATAATCACCACTTTATTCACAAGGAACTTGTGGACGATAAACCTGATACAACCCCGCAACAACTTATGTAAGGGATGTATACGTAATATTGAACTTAGGTTAGGATATAAACTCAGCGTAATAGTTCACCTTGTCTGAGAAAGACCTAAGCTGTGACACATCATTTGGCCTTGGCATCAACTATTGCTTTAATTTTGTTCTCATCCGGATGCAAGCCATGTTTATATAGAGGGTGTTTTTTTTACAGGAACTGAGGACTTTAAGTTGGCAACACTGTTTTAACTGGCGGCCATTTTGTCAGCTGTCAAGTGATTTGTGTTTAGTTTGGTTTGGCATATGAACATGAATAGACTGACTCCTGAATAACGCTACCATATTGTGCAAATTGGCCAGAACGTTACAGTCAATGGTGACCGCTATAGAGCCCTGATTACTGACTTTTTCGTTCATCAATTAAACAACCATGATGTGCAGCAGCTGTGGTTTCAAAAAGACGGCGCAATATGTCACACAGCTTGTGCCACAATTGATTTATTGAAGGAAACTTTTGGTAATCGCATTGTTTCACGTTCCGGACCCATTAATGGCCTCCATGATCGTGCGATTAAACGCCGCCAGACTGGAGATATGTGAAGTCACTAGTCTACGCCGATAAGCCCGAAACGATCGACCAATTGGAGGACAACATTCGCCGCGTTATTGGAAATTGGACCCCCAGATTAGACTACGTCCGAGTCAGACGAAGCGGTCATATGCCATAAATCATATTTAAATTATAATGCCAAAAGATTATCATTAAATAAAGTAAATTTTTTCATCCTTGTTTTATGCCATTTCTAAGTTCTCCTCCACCCTAAAAAAAAACCGGCCAAGTGCGAGTCGGACTCGCGCACGAAGGGTTCCGTACTTGGTAAATTGCGGTTTACGATTTATGACGTATTAAAAAAAAACTACTTACTAGATCTCGTTCAAACCAATTTTCGCTAGTAGTTTACATAGTTATGTACATTATATATTTTTTTAGTTTTATCATTCTCTTATTTTAGAAGTTACAGGGGGGCGGGGACACACATTTTACCACTTTGGCAGAGTCTCTCGCGCAAACTATTCAGTTTAGAAAAAAATTATATTAGAAACCTCAATATCATTTTTGAAGACCTATCCATAGATACCCCACACGTATGGGTCTGATGAAAAAAATATTTTTAGTTTTAGTTTCAAGTATGGGAACCCCCAAAATGTATTGTTTTATTTTTATTTTTGTGTGAAAATCTTAATGCGGTTCACAGAATACATCTACTTACCAAGTTTCAACAGCATAGTTCTTATAGTTTCGGAATAAAGTGGCTGTGACATACGGACGGACAGACAGACAGACAGACAGACAGACAGACAGACAGACAGACAGACATGACGAATCTATAAGGGTTCCGTTTTTTGCCATTTGGCTACGGAACCCTAAAAACATCCTATATTACAAACCCAACATAAATTATACTATCCTTCATAAACGCAAGCGACTCAAAAATGCTTTAAATTTATCTATACTAATATTATAAAGAGAAAAGATTTTTATGTTTGTTTGTTTGTACCGAATAGGCTCCGAAACTGCTGAACCGATTGAAAAAATTATTTCACCAATAGAAAGCTACATTATTCCTGAGTGACATAGGCTATTGTTTAATCCCGAAAACGGGTCCTGTGGGGTGGCCCACGGGAGCGAAGCCGCGGGGAACAGCTAGTTAATAATAATACGCTCACTTCGAGATGCCCCAGTACAGTATATCGTCGATAAAAACTGCGGTACGTTTCCTCCATAAACTTCTGAAACTTTGCCGGAATACCCGTTAGTTTAAATATTGTACGATTGTACATAAAAGTTCCTATATGTTTCGATATAGGTACCGTCACCAGCCTGAGATTCCTCATCTAAAAATAATTGTTGATAAGCAAGCGCGAGGTCAATTTTTAAAAACAGGTTTACCTAACGCCAACGGTAATGACCTAGCTTTGATAAATACTGAATTTTTATCCACCAAATTCAAGGACATTTGTCTCGTACATTATGTTCAAAGTCGAAAACAAAAAACAGTCGGAAATTCTCGCTGTAACTCTTCCACTAAATTGTTGTCATTTAATTTTAATAGGAATGCATCAACACTAATCTATACTATATATATTAAATATCTATACTAATATTATAAAGCTGAAGAGTTCGTTTGTTTGAACGCGCTAATCTCAGGAACAGAACAATGGCAGGTGCCCATACATTTTTTTAGCTGAGATTAAATGCCTACGTCTTTAAATGAAAAATATCTGGTTTAACTCAGGGTGATGTTCTGAATTAGTTTGTTCGAGAATGTCGAGAATAATAGATATTCAGTCATAAACTTTTGTAGGTTATGTCTGTGTAACTTTTAATAATATGTTTAATAGGTAATATTATTCAATTTCGTGGAAGTAAAAGGGAAATATCGCATTAGCATTTCCCTTACCTAGTTATTTCAGCATGAAATGTATAATATACTCTTTGGAAAGAGTATATTTATTTAAACTAAGCGACTTTGACGTTTATCAAAAGGTCGTCGTCCTCGTCAACAACCAAGCTATATTTTTTAAACTTGGATACTAGTCTTTTTGCCAATCATTAATTTAAAGTAATTCATTTATTTCTACTACACTACAATATTCTTATCTATCTGCGAGGAGCATCTATACTTAGGCATAAACAGTATTGTTAACTTATTTACTGGATGGTCAGCTGTCAACTGTCAACACGCGAAGTCATACTGTCCGAAAGTTAAAGTGAACTAGTGCTTAAAAATTCGATTTTGTGTTTAGAAACATTCTTAAACTGAACCCTATTTAGTGATTACTGTGCACAATTATTGGTAGCGCAAAGCATTCAGTGATCCATAACAAAAACAGTGATTAAGATTTAAGAGTGACATTTGCAATAAACATCTTTTTCTTCATCCACCTACATTTTCTACTACTTAAACGTCTGATGTCGAAATGTCATTTGACATTTGGAAAATTGTTGCCATTGTAAAAAAATAAGAAAGAAATTATTAATACAATGAGTTGCGCAGGGGTGGACGACCAGGTCCCTGTGACAGAAAATGCTACTGGAAAGACTAAAAGAAACTTTGTGCAGCAAGCGTTTCATCCAAGCCTCTTTACTCAAAGACCTAGATCTTCCTCACTTGGGAATAAGTCTATGGCAGACAGTAACACAAAGGAGATAGACTTACCCCCACCACCAGCGATGGCTACAGACAAAGTCGATGACTCCAGCTGTCCTCCCACATGGCAAAGAATACCTACCCAACGCAACCCTAAAAGAAAAAAAGTCTCTAGCAGCCCACCTTCAGCGGAAAGACATAAGAGTACAGAACAGAACCTGCAGAGCTCTATCAATACCTCCAATAGATACAGCGGACTTCCAGTAGACTTACCTGAATCTATTGAACATATGGAAAGCCAAGCCCATACGAGTATCAAGAAACCAAGTAAACCTCCACCAATCATCTTGTATGGTATTACAGACATCTCAAAACTGACGGAACTGCTGAACAGCTCGGTACCAAGGAGTAGCTACAACTATAAAATAGTGAATAGAGATCATATAAGAATCATGGTGCAGACAAGTGAAGCGTATAAAGACGTCATTGACCTAATTCGAAAGAATGGACTTATAGGCCATACCTTCACTCAAAAAGACAAAAGGTGCTGCAGAATCGTGATCAAAAACCTACACCACACGACACCCAAAGAAGCCATTATAGAGGAAATAGAGAAATCTGGAAATAAAGTCAGAGGTGAAATCATATGTGCACTCTCAAGAAAAAACAAAAAGCCACTAAATATGTTCTTCGTTAATGTAGAACCTGGCCCAAATAACCCAGAGCTTAAGCATATAGAATTTATATATAGTACATGTTAGAAATATATAGTGTAGGTAAACCAACCAATTTACAAAGTTGAGTCAAGAAGACTCTTTATATTAATCTATTACTTTTGGTTGGGTTACCCTTTTTAAACTCTATTGTTTTTGTACTGTTCGATGACGTCTGTCCTAGAATAACGATCTCTTGTGAAGCATGTCTTTTTACTACTTATTAAAAGTACTATTCTAATTCATAACCTTTTCATTTCAATATCAATAGGTTATGGGCCCAGCGACCAAGTCAGCCCAGTAATGTAAGAAAGTTCAAAAATAAAGTGAAAAGACAAAAGAATACTGTGAGTGAAAAAAAACCGGTTGACAGGTGAAAATTGCAACCGGGAAGGTGTAAAAGACAAGGAATTGTTGATCACGAGCAGGAAGGAAGGCAAGAGCAGCGATGGACGGTAACCTCAGCATCACTAAGTTGGAGGGATCCACAAACTGGAAAGTTTGGAAATTTCAAGTGAGGGTCGTATTAAGAGGCCATGATTTATTGGATGTGGTCGAAGGAAAACTGGTAAAACCGAAAGAAAATGATAAAACTTGGGAAACGAAAGATGCTAAAGCACAAACGTTGATAGTCACACGAATTAGTGACGAAGTTATGATACACATATTATCATGCAGCACGTCTGCTGAAATGTGGAAAAAGTTGATTGCTGTGTATGAACAGAAGAGTGAAACAAACATACATATCATCCAGCAACGTTTCTTCCAGTTTAAATACGAAGAAGGAATTCAAATGTCGATATTCCTAGCAAAAATAAAAGAAATGCAAAACCAATTACAGCAATTGGGAGAAGAAATATCTGAAAGATTTGTTATAACGAAGGTACTGATGTCATTGCCTGATCGCTATAAACACTTCGTATCAGCTTGGGAGTCGGCCCCTGACGACAAACAAACATATGACAACTTGGTTGCAAGGTTGTTAGTCGAAGAAGAGCGGATGAAGGAACGAGGTGACGAGACACCGGGAGCATCAGCGTTTGTTGTGAAGAAAACAGTGAATAAAAAAAATGTTAAGTGCTATAACTGTAACAAACTTGGACATTATCAATCGGAGTGCAGAAACAAAGTTAAAGACAGTGATAAGGCGAATAAGTTTGGTAAAAAGTGTTTTTACTGTAATAAATCCGGCCATCTCAAAAGTGAGTGTAGATATCGTTTAAATAAAGATAGTAATGCATTTTTGATGTTAGAAGCAGCCGATAATTCGGACAAACAGTATATGCATTCAAAATGGGTGGTAGATACTGGTGCCAGCGAGCACATGTGTCGTGATAAACAATTATTTATTTCATATTCGTCTCTTGATAAGAAATCTGTGATTGTAGGCAACGGAACGGCAATTAGTGCATTGGGTTTCGGACAGGTGGCAGCACAAGTATTTGATGGCCATGTTTGGATTGACACGACGTTAGAAAAGGTTTTGTTTGTACCAGAACTCAAAACTAATTTATTGTCTGTGAACCGCGTGACAGAAAAAGGTTATGTCATGAAGACCAATCAAAACAAATGCATTTTTTACAAAAACGAAAGGCTTTGTGCGGTCGCAAATCGAAGTGGAAACATTTATATAATGGAGTTGCGTCTAAAATGTAGTGCTGCAAATACAGCTCAAGTAAAATTGAACCTTAGCGAGTGGCACGAAAAACTCGCACACCAAAATATTCAACATGTAAAAAAGGTGCTTACATACAATAATATTGAGGCAAATGATGACTTTGGTGGTCAATGTAAGGGATGTTCAGAGGGCAAAGCACACCGTTTGCCTTTTAAAACGAGTCAATCGGCGACTTCAAAGACGTGTGAATTAATACATGCCGATGTATGTGGACCAATGGAAGAGACTTCCATTGGAGGATCGAGGTACTTTTTGCTATTAAAGGATGATTTTTCAAACTATAGAAGTGTCTATTTTTTGAAAGGGAAGCACGAAGTAAAGACCTACGTTGAAAAGTATATAAATTTAAGCGAAAATATAACTGGTAATAAGATTATGTACTTCCGAAGTGACAATGGTTCAGAGTTTGTTAACAAGGATATGAAGAGTCTGTTATCCCACCATGGAATTTTACATCAGACTACGGTTACATACACCCCAGAACAGAATGGGAAAGCTGAACGTGAAAATCGGACACTAGTTGAAGCAGCTAGATCCCTATTGTATGCCAAAAGACTTCCAAAGAAATTATGGGCGGAAGCTACAAATACTGCATGCTATGTACTGAATAGAACAGGTTTAAGTTCTGATAAAGTGAAAACTCCATATGAAGCTTGGATGGGCAAACGTTTTGATATACAAGACTTGAAGATTTTTGGTACGCCTGTGTTTGTTCATACTCCGCAGGAGAAAAGGGCGAAGTGGGATTCTAAAGGTGAACATGGTATAATGGTTGGATATGGAGAAGAAACCAAAGGATATAGAATATATTTTGATAAGAATAACATTGTTCAAATAAAGAGAGATGTGCAATTTTTGGAAGAGAAAACATATAAAGATTTGAAAATAAAACAGGAAAGTTGCACTACTGATTGCCAGCCGCAGCTTACTAGTAAAGAAATGGATAATGTAAGTAGTAATGAAAATAATAACGTTAATCCATTGCTTGTTATAGATTCAACTGATTTGAATAACTCTGATACAACTACTTCTGATTGTGGCGACGATCCCAATGATACCACATGGAATCCTGACATGGCTGTGGATCAATCATCAAGTGATTATGATGACACTGAAGAAAATGTTAACATTGTGATTGCCATGACAGCAATGAATGGTCATGAACCAGAGACCATAGCGGAAGCGTTGTCAGAAGCTGATAAAGACCAATGGAGAGAAGCCATTGAAGAAGAGTATAAGTCATTTGAAAAGAATAAAGCTTGGACTTTAACACTACTGCCTGCAGGAAAGAAAGCTGTGAAATGTAAGTGGATTTTTAAGAAGAAACTTGGACTAGATGGTCAGTTACTTCGTTACAAAGCACGTCTTGTTGCCAGAGGATTTACCCAGGAGTATGGCATTGACTACAAAGAAACCTACTCACCTGTGGTACGATACTCCACTATACGTACATTAATCGCCCTGGCAGTCAATTTAGACTTGAACATTGACCATATGGATGTTAAGACGGCTTTCTTAAATGGAGAACTACAGGAGACTGTGTACATGGAACAGCCTGATGGCTATAAAATAGATGGTAAAGAAGACCATGTTTTTAAATTGAATAAAGCAATATATGGACTTAAACAGGCATCCAAGGCCTGGTATGATAAGATTGATAATGCTTTGAAAGACCTCCAGTTCAGAAAAACACTCAGTGAGCCTTGTGTTTACATAAAATCAGAAAACAGCGGCAACATCACTATATTAGCCCTGTATGTCGATGATATTCTTATTTTTAGCAAGGATATATCAGAGAAGAAGAAGCTGAAGGAGGAACTAATGAAGAGATTTGAAATGAAAGACTTAGGCCGAGCCACACATGTATTAGGAATGAGATTAAGACAAGAACAAAATAAAATTTCTCTTGATCAGAAAAATTACATACAAAAGGTATTGGAGAAATTTAATATGGTTGATTGTAAGCCTGTAAATACACCCTTGGAATGTGGCATGAAACTTGAAAGAGGAGATCAAACTGATGCTGACTCCAAATATAGAAGTCTTGTTGGATGTATTATGTACATAGCCGTATGTACTAGGCCTGACATTGCACATGCAGCAAGCTTATTGAGCCAATTTAATAATTGTCACTCAAATATTCATTGGAAAGCGGCAAAGAGAGTCTTGCGATATTTAAAGGGAACCATGGATTATAATATAGTATATCAAAAGTCTTCATTAGAAGTGACAGGATATGTAGATGCGGATTGGGCATCTAATCAGCTGGATCGACGTTCTTATACTGGTTATGTATTTACAATCGGTAACTCAGCAGTTTCATGGGAGAGCCGAAAACAAAGAACAGTGGCTCTATCAAGTACAGAGGCGGAATACATGGCACTGTGTGAAGGAGCAAAGGAAGCTAAATTTATTAGAAGCTTTCTTTATGAATGTTTAGGGAAATACCTATCTGTAACCTTGTATAATGATAGTCAGTCAGCGCAGAAAATTTGTAATAGTCAAATTAATCATAGTCGTAGTAAACACATAGATATAAGACATCATTATGTAAGACAGATTGTGAATGATAAAATTGTTACATTAGAATTTGCCCACTGAACAAATGGCTGCAGATGTCTTGACTAAATGTTTGAGTAAAGATAAGCATTGTAATTGTGTTTCTCATCTTGGTTTGCAAATTGTTTAGTTTAAGGGCAGGTGTTAGAAATATATAGTGTAGGTAAACCAACCAATTTACAAAGTTGAGTCAAGAAGACTCTTTATATTAATCTATTACTTTTGGTTGGGTTACCCTTTTTAAACTCTATTGTTTTTGTACTGTTCGATGACGTCTGTCCTAGAATAACGATCTCTTGTGAAGCATGTCTTTTTACTACTTATTAAAAGTACTATTCTAATTCATAACCTTTTCATTTCAATATCAATAGTACAAAAGTTAGGATAGAAGATCCACGAAAAACTAATGAAATCCCTCAATGTGCTAGATGTCAACAGTATGGGCACACTAAAAATAACTGCATGCGTCCCTTCCGATGCGTTAAATGTGCAGAAGGACATAGAACCATAGACTGTCCAAAAAAAGATAGAAATACACCAGCGACCTGCACTTTATGTCTAGGAGACCACCCTGCCAACTATAAGGGCTGCCAAGTGTACAAGGAGATTCGCGCAAGGAAAATTGTGCAGACAAGACAAAAGAAGGCAACTTTGCCAATTATGAAGGATGCCAGAAATAACACAGTCCCATTTGAAATTGACGATTTTCCACCATTGCCGCCAAGTAGACTTGCAAGAACACAACCATCAAACCCAGCCACTTCAGATGCCAGAAACATTGCACACTGGAACAAAAAAGAGGAGAACATAAAATCTCAGCTAACAAGTTCATTAGAACAAATAATATCTAAACAATCAGAAAAAATAGATATCCTTATACAGCAAATAGGTACCCTAATGGGACTCCTAACGACTCTAGTTGCCCAGTTTAAGAAATGAAATTCCTACGTATTGCAGCATGGAACATAAATGGCTTGCCTCCTAATCAGCATGAAGTGGAAATTTTCATCAGACATAATCAAATAGACATTCTTTTGATCTCGGAGACACATATGACTGATGAAAAAGCCATAATCATCAAAGGATATAATATCTATTACACGAATCACCCTGACGGAACATCACATGCTGGCACTGCTGTTATAGTAAAAGATAGCATCAAACAACACAGTCTCCCAGATTTTAGACAGGCATACCTGCAGGCTACTGTAATATCAATAGACGACTGGCAGGGCCCACTCAACATCGCTGCAGTGTACTCCCCGCCTCGGCATCGTGTTACTGAACAAATGTTCAATGACTTTCTTAACACGCTTGGAGGCAGATATATAGCTGGAGGATACTGGAACGCCAAACACACCTACTGGGGCTCCAGGCTGACCACAACCAGAGGCAGAGAATTGAAAAGGGCCATAGATTCAAACTCTCTCAACATAGTAACAACAGGGGAGCCAACCTACTGGCCAACTGATCCCAATAAAACACCCGACCTCATCGATTTTTTTATCACGAAAGGAATGTCAGAATTATACACAAAAATCGAATCAAGCCTAGATGGCAATTCCGATCATACACCAGTGATATGTACACTGAGCACCACAGTTATTTGGAAGGAGACTCGAGACACATTGTACAATCGCAAGACTGACTGGGACTCATTCCAGAACTATATAACGGAAAACGCCAACCTGCACCTGCCCCTCAAAACAGAGGAAGATGTAGAAACTGCTGCTTGGTTTACAACCAACCTGATACAAAAGGCTGCTTGGATGTCCACTCCATGCATAAAGTACAGTCGTCAGCAGCAGGATAGCACATTAGAAATACGCGAGATGATAGCTGCAAAACGAAGACTAAGACGACAATGGCATACAAGCAGGAATGCACATGACAAAAGGGCTCTCAACAGGGCACAAAAGATACTGAAGAAAATATTAGAAGAAAACGAAAATGCTACTCTTCAAGACAAACTGAAGACCTTGTCACCCCATAAACTAGATGATTACTCCCTGTGGAAAATTACAAAAACACTAAAACGGCCACAAGACCACATGCCTCCATTGAGACAACCGAATGGAAACTGGGCGAGAACACCAGGAGAAAAAGCCGAGCTCTTTGCTGAATTTTTGAGGAATGTTTTCAAGCCAAATGAACCTGACATCATGTACCCCGAATATGAAATTGACCAAGTCCTTGATAGCGATCAGCAAATGTCACTACCTATACGACTATGTACCCCAAGAGAGCTATGGAGATCTATTAAAAACCTGAAAAAGAAGAAGGCACCAGGTTTCGATTTGATTACAGCAGAAGTCTTAAACCATCTACCCAGAAAAGGAATTGTTTTGCTTACTATTCTCTTCAACGCAGTGCTGAGACTAAATTATTTCCCGCGCATCTGGAAGATCTCGATTATACATATGGTAGCTAAACCAGGCAAACCACCTAATGAAACTTCTTCATATAGACCTATAAGCCTTCTCCCCATATTGTCTAAACTGTTCGAGAAAATACTACTGCAACGTTTGACACCCATACTTGAGGAGCAGAAGATAATCCCGGAACACCAATTTGGCTTCCGGGCACGCCATGGAACGATAGAACAGGTGCACAGAGTGGTCCACACAATCCGACAGTCACTGGAAAGGAAGGAATACTGCTCAGGTGCCTTTCTTGATATTCAACAGGCATTTGATCGAGTTTGGCATAAGGGCCTCCTATGTAAACTAAAAACCTGTTTACCACACGCTGTATACTTATTGCTCAAGTCTTACCTGGAGGATCGAGTGTTCCAGGTTAAATATGAAGACTGCCTATCATCACTTTACCCAATAGAAGCTGGAGTGCCACAGGGGTCAGTGCTGGGTCCTATCCTGTACACGGTCTACACAGCTGACCTACCCACCTCAATGCAAACTGTAACCGCAACCTATGCTGACGATACTGCAATACTTGCCTGCGATAAAGATCCCATCAAAGCATCCACAAAACTCCAAGAACACCTGGACGTTATTGGATCATGGCTGAAAAAGTGGAGAATCAGGGCTAGTGCTGCCAAGTCTGTCCACATTACATTTGCACTAAGAAGAGGGGACTGCCCAACAGTGACACTTGATGGTAATGCTCTTCCACAGAAAGGTACGGTCAAATACCTAGGTATGCACATAGACAGAAGGCTTACCTGGCGCGAGCACAAAAAGGCCAAACGGGATCAGGCAAACAGGAAACTGGCAGACACCTACTGGCTTTTGGGCAGACAGTCATCACTTAGGTTGGAAAATAAACTACTGATCTACAAATGCATTCTAAGACCCATATGGACGTATGGTTTAGAACTCTGGGGTTCGGCAAGCCACACAAACATGGAGATACTACAGCGCTTCCAAAACAAAGCACTAAAAATATTGAGCTGCGCTCCTTGGTTCACGAAGAATATAGAAGTACATGAGTACTTACAAATGCCTACTATCAAAGAGTTTGTGGAAACGTCATACGAGTCTTATAAGGCTAGACTCAAAAATCACAGAAATGAACTCGCTGCAGCACTACTGGAGTCCTCGGACTCTACCTACAGACTGAAAAGAAAAAGAATAGCGTCAATTTAATTTTGTTGGTAACCATAACGAGATGACGCATCGCAGGATGTGAAGAATCTCGAACTGCCAAATGAAGCCACAACCAATCTGATTATAGCTATGAGGCTGATTGCAGATAGATAAATAAATTGAAAAAAAAAAAAAAAAAAAAAAAAAAAAAAAAAAAACTTATTTACTGCAATAAATACATTAATTATATTATTAATTAATATAGTTACTACTTGTCACTTAGCAGATAAAATATTTAAGGGCAACACTAAGCTAAAGAAATTAACTAAAAAATCAAATAACTTTTTATTTATTATGATTTTTTTTATCCGTTTTGAACCAGCCCATTATTATGTTTAAAAATGTAGACAATTAATAGAACGTCTTTCGTATATAACTCACTTTCAGACGCTCAAATTTAAGTCAGCTAAAATCTCGCCATTGTTCTTTCTGTTGGTTTTTGTGTTGAATAGTCCATTTATCGAGGAAGTTTAAACATTGCGCTACGACCAATAGCAGCGGAGCATAAATGAAAAATGTCGCAAAAACGGGCAAAAATATTACTTTTTTGAGAGCTTGCCGAGCTTTGCCGTTGCGTGCGCTGTGTAAACGGTGTAAGTTACGCAACAACCATGTACGTAGGGTAGGTAGGGTAGATGGGTAGGTAGGTAGCTAGTTGACGGGAGCAAAGCCACATGTGACGGCTAGTTTTAAATATTTAATTTAGTAAGCCACGACCTACCTAAAAGCAGTGGTCCACCAATTTTAACAATGTATAACTTGAGATTTTCGGATGTTTATTCCTTCAGTGTAGTATTGAAATTACAGTTATAGTCAGCGCCAAACTTCTGGGCCGCTCTGAAGTTGGTTTACCAGATGCGCCCTTCCCAGGGTCTCAGACAATCACCACGCCAAATTTCATCTAAATCGGTTCAGTAGATCCACAGATTACCCCCTATAAACTCGCAAATTCACAAACTATACTTCTTAATAATAGTAGTATAGATCACAAAATTCATGACAAGAACTTGGCAACAAAGTGTATACCTAGTATTACTATTGGATGATGGTAGTTCATGGGAAAGTCGTTTAGCCAACCACTGAAACCAAAGACATTAACATTTTTCCTAAAAAAGTAAATAAAAATATTAGTATTCGTAACTTTACCTCCCTCGAATTCTGCCGCATTTTAGACACGATTCTACATACATACATACATACTTACATAGATAAAGTCACGCCTTTTTCCCATGGGGGTAGGCAGAAACTACAGAACGCCACCTGCTACGATCCTTACATACTTCTTTTGCTTCACACACATTCATACATCTAGTCATACACACACGCCGGTTATGGGTACTGCGCACTTGGCCTTTCTGAAGAACATCACCAATAAGGTCTATGTTTGTCTTTCTAGGGCGTCCCCTCCCGGCGTTTCCATTCACGTCTGCCTTACTTATTTCCTATATAAAAATGAACCTGCCAAAGCTAGTCGCTTACAATTAAGAATTCGCAGTAAGTACCAGTAAGTGCCCTTCTCTCTCACAGAGAGGAGGCCTGTGTCCCAGCAGTGGGAACATTAATTGGCTGATGATATGATGTGATGTGATGAAGTGTCCTTTTGTTACTTCTAGCACCAGCTTAACTACTACGAAGAAAAGAGCTGCTATACGACCGGTTTCACGCAAAATAAACAAAACAACAAACGTATTGTACAGCTTTATAACTTTGACATACCCGACTGATCTCTAGAGAGCTTTTGAACGTTTGCTGTTAACTTTAATACAGAGGAAACTGGTCTTTTAAACCAAGTTTATTTCTAACACGTTTAATAGAGCAAATGTTAGAAATCTCCTCTACAAGTGGATAGAAGTTATGTCGGTGCACATTACCTAACAGGGTGCAAAGATTTTAATATATGCATATGTTAACTAGTTTCTACTTAAATGGCTTTGTGCATTTCCCTCGAGAAGCTTTTACTTCTGACGCGTAATTATAAATAATTTCTTGTTCATATTCTCATGTATTTACTGCTATAATTAATTGAATGTCACTCAGCAAACAATATTTCACGACAGCTTTACACTCGTCTTTATCATCCTTATTTATAAAAATCTCTAATTTGTTTAGCAACTGATTAAAATCTCTCTAGGCAATTAAACATCGGTTTATTATCATAGATTGTGAGGATGTATGGATGGATGTTTATTAATCTTACACGCAAAAACTATTGTATGGATTTTGATGAAACTTTACAGTAATATAGCTTATACAATAGAATAATACATAGACTATGATATATAAAGATATTGGTGGAAGTACTAATTCTACGCAGGTTGAGCCGTGGGTGGAGCGGTTGGTGGAGACGTTGGTGGCAACTAGTATTTTTATTTTATAAAAAAAGGCTTAGTCTAAATAATAACAGCCGCACGGGTCGATCTTCAAGGTTAAGCAACGCTTGCCGAGGTCGGTCTGTGGATGGGTGACCATTTCAACATACCGAGTTTCCTCCGTGCCTCGGAAAGCACGTTAAGCCGTTGGCCCCGGCTGTCATTTGAAGATCTTTGACAGTTGTTACGGGTAGCCAGATGCTTGAGATCTGACACGTCTTGCCAAAGTGTACCCTGTTAACCAGTTACTGGGTTGTGGAGGTTAGATAGGCAGTCGCTCCATGTAAAACACTGGTACTCAGCTGAATCCGGTAAGACTGGAAGCCGACCCCAACAACAATTGGGAAAAGGTTAAGCAGATGATGAAATAAGGCTCAATATCAACAAGTTGCAGACTTTAGATTTTTTTAATCAAAGTAAACTTTTACGAGGTGATTGCACTTCTGAAGCGAGACGAGTCGATAACAAGATAACTTAATCCAGCCTCTCAACCTTGACTGACGAAATTACGTTGACCAAGGTTAAGTTGGAAGATGGGTTGACGTTTCGCGCTCGAGTTTGAGCAAGAAGCAATTTACTCCTGTTTATTGGAGCAAGAAACTATTTAAACTTTATATTATCAAGAGACAAGATTGTTTGTTTATTTGTAGGAGGGAGATTACCTCCAAAAGACTGATCAAGTTATAAAAAAAATATATATAGAAAGCTATACTATCGCTAAGTGTGGGTGTCCACGCAAAATGGGTCCAGTAGTGGGGTTTTGAGTCAAGACTAGATTCGGTGTCTAGAATAGTCAATTGATATACCCAAGGAATATCAATTGACTATTTTTGATTGAATACCCAAGGATTAAAAAATATTATAAAAAAACTGCCACATTTTTTATCAGACATTTGAAGTTGAAACTGTACCTTTTGTTTGTTACCCTTGGTCAATCTCACCGCACTATTCCCTAATCACTGCAACTCCTGAAAGCCAGAATCAACAGTGGTGACCACCAGAAAAGCGCCGAGGCAATGCAGCGCGACGAAGTCCCGGATAATAAATTTAACTGTTTTGGATCCCGCAAAGAAATCAATCAGAAAAGCATAATGTAGGAGTAGCAAAAATACAAATTTCCACTTCCCTCCATACCAAGCAGGAGACAGAACAAACAAGGCCAATAGGCACAAAGGGTCGTAAACAACTGGGATAAGCCCCATTTCCTAGCACCACGGATAAAAATTTGCAATAATATTAATGGGTCCTAACTTTGTGAGCTGTTATATTTGATTGCAGTAATAGGTATGGCAAAAACGCTTGAACGCACGGTACTTTGTGTTTGTATGAGGGTAACTTTACAAAACTGCGTATATCTCGGCAACTAAATGCCAAAAACTGGACCCTTTTTGCGTGGACTCACACACGCCCACATATTATAATGCATGAAAAATTTACGGTCCCTATAAAGCACACTACGGAAACGAAGTTGCTGGTATTTAGCAATAGGCAAACACCTTAGCCCCTTAGGCAACTTGATTACCTTTGATGACCCGGTTAGCGGTCAAGGGCAACATTCATAAGACCTGTTTTTCGGTATTGTATAACTTCTTAGTGCAATAACCTGTTTTTAGGGTTCCGTAGCCAAATGGCAACAAACGGAACCCTTATAGATTCGTCATGTCTATATGTCTGTCTGTCTGTCTGTCCGTCCGTATGTCACAGCCCCTTTTTTTCGAAACTATAAGAACTATGCTGTTGAAACTTGGTAAGTAGAGGTATTCTGTGAACCGCATTAATATTTTCACACAAAAATAGAAAAAAAACAATAAATTTTGGGGGTTCCCATACTTGAAACAGAAACAAAACCATTTTTTTTTCATCAATCCCATACGTGTGGGGTATCTATGGATAGGTCTTCAAAAATGATATTGAGGTTTTCAAAATATTTAATATTTACTTCCGAAGTGGTAAAATGTGTCCCCCCCTCTGTAACTTCTAAAATAAAAGAATGCTAAAACTAAAAAAAATATCGGATGTACATTACCATGTAAACTGTCACCGAAAATTGGTTTGAACGAGATCTAGTACTCGTAAGTAGTTTTTTTTTATACGTCATAAATCGTAAACCGCAATTTATCAAGTACGGAACCCTTCGTGCGTGAGTCCGACTCGCACTTAGCCGGTTGTTTTCCTTACAATTTAGACAGTTCCACAAGTAATGTATGTTTTGTATCATTATATGTTTGCGTAAAGTGTTTGGTATTTATATTGAAGAAATATGTAAATTTACAAAATCTCACCCGGAGATGTTTGAAAACTGGGAGATAAATGTAAATTCAGGACTAGATATCCTAATAGATTAATTACTCCTAGAATGAAAACGGAGCTATATAGGCGAAGTTGCTATCCTATGTGTATTGAGATCTACAACAAGATTCCTAACGAAATTAAAGAACTTCCAATGGTCCGCTTCAGAAGGGCTTTGCGCAGGTGGTTAATAGAGAATTCCTTCTATACTTTAAAAGAATTCCTTCAATTTACATTTAAATGACCTAATTGTATACTTACAAAATATTTGCATGTCATTATGCTATGATTAAATATGTTAAGCTACTATTATACTACCATTGTAAGATCTTTTGTAACCATATTTATCTGCAAATAAATCTTTGACTTTGACTTTGACTTTGACTTTGAAAATAATGGCAAAGCACGATAAAGTGATTATATTTCTCAAGTACAAACAATTAATCATGATATAAACATTAACATGGGTAATTAAAAAAGCTGTCTTACCGGATCTAACTCAGTGTTTTAGTATCCTTCAATTGCCTTCTACAAGCCTCTGATAGCTCTGATTGGTAATTCCCGATAACTTTTTAAGGTGAGTATACACTAGAGCATTTTCGCGAGCATAATAATTTAATGTAACGTTCTTACGAATGGTACAGTACAGACAAATGCTCAGTTTCTTAAAGCATTTCACATCATCATCACATCATCAGCCTTTTAATGTTCCCACTGCTGGGACACAGGCCTCCTCTCTGTGAGAGGGAATGGGCCGTAATCCACCACACGGGCCCAGTGCGGGTTGGTGGATGTCACATGTCTTCGAATTTTTGGTTCTTGGACATGCCGGTTTCCTCGATGTTTTCCTTCACCGTTTTGAGAGCAGTGGTGAAGAAATAATTTACACAAAGTAAAGCGCCTGCCTGGGCTCGAACCCACGACCTACAACTTGTAAGTCGCGGCCGAAACCACTGGGCCACCACTGCTCTACTGCACTCTACTTTTACATTATTATTATTTTACATGTAATGTAATGTTTCTGCGTACGTTCGACGCTGTGTTGGATGTAATGCTCACCTGCGCTCATGCCTTTGCTCGATAATATGTTTTACCAAAACCACAGACATAAATCTAAATAGATAACGCAAGTCCCTCCATCTGTATGAAAACCAAGCGTGCCACTTTTTCACAATCAATTTAAAAACAAATTTACTTACCAATGTAAGAAAACATTTCCAATGACTCGGCTAACTTTTTATATACATTCTTTACAGCTCAATATGGCATAAAAGGCATTTTTCTAGATTTCGGTAGATTTCCGGTGCCGATAATGCTAAATGAAAAGTTCAGATCATTTGTCGTAACTTTAGTCCTTTTTTTTGTCACGCGAAGTACATACAATCGCGTCATCTAGTTAGATTTATGTCTGTGACCAAAACACTCATTGGTTTTTAAAATCAGGTTATAACAAAACATTCAGCCTGATGTTCGGAGTGCGGTTCGAGTACAAATAAATACTCTAGTCTATAAAATACTTGTATCCTTCTACATCTCTTTAGACTCACTTTAGGCACGGTAGAATATTTTTTTTTTTTTTATCTTATTTTTTATTTTATTACGTTTAATTTTAATTTATGTGACGTTCAAAAGTGCCGTTTATTGGCCTAATTGAATAAATATATTTGACTTTGACTTTGACTCGAATTCGAATAACAAGGTAGATTGATTTAAGGCTTCACGGAAAATTCATAAAAGTGCGGAAATATAAAAATAATTGCTAAATAAAAATAAAGTTTGTAACTTTTAAAAAATCTGTGGCCTTGCTGGTTTGCTATTGTTACGATATAATTGCTTTTTAATACAATTTGCAAATTCTGTACCTGTATGTTTCCGTTGACTGCAGTAAAACAGTCATTAGGCATCTCATAATGATAATGAGGCAAAAATCGCCAAAAAAACTCAGCTAAGTACTCACATGAGGTAACATTTCGAACCTTTACAAATTACCACTAATTATGTGTTCACTCAGTCCACAAGTTGCACTAACTGAATTTATGAATCACTGAGTTGTGGCCTCATGTCAGCTAGGCCATGCGATAAAAAAATAAAAAAAAAAAAAGGCCATGCGATAAGAGAGCACAGTACGAATTGATAATAGGTACCGTAAAACGAGGTCAAATTGATTAATTTTGAAATTAAAATTGACATAACTAATTGTTCAATTATATTTTGAAAAATATGAATAAAATGCAGTGTTGGCGATTTCACAAATGAAATTATATTCCCTAATACAATTTTTCTTACTTCCATAGTTTGGGAGAAAATATAAAAAAAAAACGAGCCTAAGAACGCTAAAATGAAAAAGCTAAAAAGAAGCCCCTTCTTTGATACCCCATTATTTTTTCATTGCAATATAAAGTAACCCCAATTTAAAATGTATTCTTAATGTATTCACACCGTACAATTCAAAATATTTTCTGCAACAAGTAAACTTATTCTTGCGCTGAGGTTGATGCAAAACATGGCTGACATGTCAGTGATGCAAAAAAATAAATAAAATTGAGGTGCGTTCCGTTTTCACGGACTTAGCTTTAAAAACCTAAAAAAAATAAAATTATCATCAAAGTTACCCACGATCTCAATGTAACCCCGTTTAACCGGTATTTGACGAGTCTTTATAATTATCATTGAATATAATACGCTTTATTCTTGGGTATATATAGAAATACCTTTTGTCAAGCAAATCATTAAAAAATAAAATATTTATACGAGTTTAAACACGAATTATTTGTAAGTTGAAGTTATTAGAAATGAGGTATCTTTTTGTTTTTACTTTTATTATTATGAACGAGACCGAGATAAAAGAGATTGCAAACGAAAGGAACCTCCTTACCTACATCTTACTTATTTATTAAGTATATCTAAACTAATATTATGAAGAGGAAAGGTTTGTTGAATTAACTCAAAAACTACAAAATCGATTTTGAAAATTAATTCACCAATTAAAGCCACATTAATTCTGAGTGACATAGACTATTTTTTTATCCCGAAAACGGATTCTGTGGGGTAGGCCACAGGAACGAAGCCACGGGAAAAAGCTAGTTTTAAATACAGTTATCGATTACTTTTATGTTTATATCGTTTAATACGATTAGTATTAAGTAAGGTCAATCAAAAACTCACGTACTAACTCACTAAACAAGAGATAATGTAGTCCAACAAGGTGAATTGTTATCGTTATTGACACCTCTGTAAACCACACTTGTACTGATTAGAAAAACATATTTTTATTTTAATACTTTATTAAATTATTTTTAACCCGAAGCCTTTCAAACACTGCAAAACAAAATTGTATTTACTTTTACATATATTTTGCAATGTCTTTTTAAACCCGTGGCCTTTCAAAAACTGAAACAGTATTTATAGGCCACCAGAGTGTGTCAAATTGTACAACAAGTAAATACCGATTCATTACCATGATAAAAGATATGCGAATGTGAGCGGCACTTATATAATACGCAATAATACGCTGTGTTGTTGCCGTGGCTGTTTATTTACCAAACAACGCCTACCATGCAATTTCTGAGTCATCCTAGTCGCCCACACTCAGCAGCAAATACTTCCATCAACACAACATATACTCAAAACATTAATTGCTTCCACATGTGTACTTAGATGGTATAATAGGTTACAAATTTAGACCATTGTAGACCCTGACGGGCACTGCAAAAGTAGGAGAGAGGGAGAGGGCTTTTATTTGACAAAGTATTTATTTATTTAGTAGATTCTAATTTGTTAAATTGAAAATTTGTCATAAATTAATTCCTTAACATTATAATAGCATTTAGTTAATCGTTTTTTTTTACATAGTATTACATCATACCTATATTCCTTGAGAGCAGTGCCCACTGCCCAGTGATTACGGCTCCGACTTAAGAATCGTAGGTCATGGGTTCGAACCCAAGCAGGTTCATTCCCTTGTGTAATTTATTTCATTACCACTGTTCTCAAAACGGTAAAGGAAAACCTCGAGAGGTAACCGGCATGTCATGAAACTAAACAAATTCGAAGATATGTGAAACCTACCAACTTGCACTGGACCTGTGTGGTAAATTATGGTCCATTCAATCTCACAGAGAGGAGGCCTGTGTCCAAGAAGCATTATAGTCTGCTTAGTTGTGCTTATTTATTTATTAAACATTATAGTCTGCTTAGTTGTGCTTATTTATTTATTAAACATTATAGTCTGCTTAGTTGTGCTTATTTATTTATTAAACATTATAGTCTGCTTAGTTGTGCTTATTTATTTATTAAACATTATAGTCTGCTTAGTTGTGCTTATTTATTTATTAAACATTATAGTCTGCTTAGTTGTGCTTATTTATTTATTAAACATTATAGTCTGCTTAGTTGTGCTTATTTATTTATTAAACATTATAGTCTGCTTAGTTGTGCTTATTTATTTATTAAACATTATAGTCTGCTTAGTTGTGCTTATTTATTTATTAAACATTATAGTCTGCTTAGTTGTGCTTATTTATTTATTAAACATTATAGTCTGCTTAGTTGTGCTTATTTATTTATTAAACATTATAGTCTGCTTAGTTGTGCTTATTTATTTATTAAACATTATAGTCTGCTTAGTTGTGCTTATTTATTTATTAAAACTTTATGCACAAATACAAAGGCGGACTTAATGCCCTAAGCATTTCCTACCAGTCGACCTTAAGGTGGAGCAGAGATAAAACATGGCAGGTGCAACTAAATGAAAGAACAATTAGAAAAAAATAAAAAGAAATGACTAAACTTACTACTTAAAAATATTTATTTAGATACATACGTGGGACACTCAGAAAGTTTTGCGAAACTAAAAAAAATTGTTCTATACGTACATATATTTTTATTAAATCTTTTCAAAGTACTTTCCACCAGCCTCTATACAAAGATTCATGCGCCTAAACCAGTTTTCAAAACACTTTTTCCAGTCCGCCGCAGACACCTCGTTTACAGCCTGCTCGAACGCAGCCAGCGCATCTTCCGGCGACGAAAATTGTATCCCTTTGAGCTGATTTTTTATTTTTGGGAATAAAAAGAAGTCACACGGTGCTAGATCAGGGCTGTAAGGAGGGTGACCCAGGAGTTTGACTGGCGTGCTGTCCAGGAAGTCCCTCGTTTTGAGTGCGGTGTGCGCAGGTGCATTGTCGTGGTGGAGCAGTAGCCCGCGGAGCCCTGTGTTTGGTCGCTTGTTGCTTATAACAGAGAAAACTTCTGGCAAACATTTGGTAGTATACCATTCGGCATTAATGCTTCTTTGATCCCGTAAGGGAATTGATACCAAGTGGCCAGTCAAATTAAAAAAGCTAGCGATCAAAATCTTACCCCCGCTTCTAGATCGCTTCACTTTGGTAGGCGTTGGCTCATTTTGAAACACCCAAACAGTCGACTGGCGCTTGGTTTCTGGGTCGTATTGATAAATCCAGGACTCATCACCTGTAACGATGTCGTAAACACGCCGAGACGAGCCTGCTTCAAATTTGTTAAGCATATCACGGCACCATTCCACCCGGGCCTGCTTCTGAGCATCGGTGAGGTTGTGCGGCACCCAGCGTGATACTATCCTCCTCACGCGAAGATGGCTGTGTAGAATCTCGTGAACGCTTCCCGATCCAATCTTCAATATGTGTTGAATCTCCTGATATGTAATTCGCCTATTGTCTTGGATTAAATTTTTCACTGCTAGCACGTTTTCTTCGGTAACAGCCGTCAAAGGGCGACCGCTTCTTTCGTCATCCCCCAAAGTTGGTCGACCGCGCTTGAATTCGTTATACCAACGATACACGGTTGCCTTGGAAGGGCCTTCATCCATGAATGCCATTTGAAGTCTATCGTACGATTCATCCGGTTTCAGGCGACACTTGAAATCGTATAAAATCATAGCTCTAAAATGTTCCCGGCGCAGATCCATATTTCAGTGAGACACAATACTTTGAATTAACTCGCAAAAAATGTGGAGGGAAATTTTGAAATTGGAACTTACTTATTTTTACTTATAAATAATCATATTTTCGAAAAACATTATAACTGGCCAGTCTCCCATATATAAAAACTTTTTTTCGCAATACTTTCTGAGGGGCCTGGTACATACATAAACAATGCCATTGAGAAACCAAATCCAAAAAACTAACTGTGTGAAGATTCTGCAATTTTTTTGCAAATATGCTCACGTGCCTTTAATTTGAAGGAGTACCGACTGCTTATGCTGTATTCTGAAGAGTTAGGCAGAGACAGGCGAACTATATCTTAGATCCCTCCTTAAATCCCATCCTCATAAAACTAGCTATTATTCATATTCCTTCTCTGTCCATGCTGTAAGATTGTGGAACTCACTTCCGCCTGGCATTAGAGATATATACTATCTCGCTTTTTAAAAAACGATTAAAAGAGCATTATTTTCCTCTCAAATCTGACCTTTATAAGCATATGTATATATATTCAGTATCTATATATTTTAGAGTAATGTATTTATTTAAGTATATATCACTTATACTATATGTGTATGTTTTTATATCTTAGGTTAGTCGTTCACTTTTCTACTCTTCCTGCTCTAACACACTATTTGTCTACATTTCTTCTTCATATCTCCTTTTCGCGGGTCTGCTGGTAGAAATTTCTAAAGAAATAAGCAGTACCCTTGTACTCCTATGTCATGATGTGTTTTCTATATGTATTTTCTGTGTGTACATTAATAATAAAATAAATAAAAATAAATAAATATATTTAAAAAAATATAAATATATCAAAATTTGTACTGTACTGGCATGAATGGTTAAAATGTATGCGTGTTTAGTATCGATTGTTGCAACTTCAACTTAAACTCAAGATAAAATCGAAAAAAACTCAGAAGAAGAAAGTTTTCAGTCAGTTAGTAAAGGTTGAATATTTTTTTCGGGAGCAATGAATTGACACAACTTTTCGTCCAGAGACGCATCAAGTCAGTCAACTCTACCTGAACCTTTACCCAAAAATAGCTGGTTTTAACAAAGTTACGTTTATTTTTGTGGCAGATGAAAATCTTAGCACAATAGAAGGGTAGATGGAAATTAATAATAAGTGACACAATTTCTAAAGTCGTTGAACGACCGGGCAATAACCACGGGTTCAGGGTTCACAAATATTTGCAAATTTTCTTCGCGGAATTTTATTTTCATTGATGTTTCAGGAAGCACGAATAATGGGTAGCGCGTGTGTAAGATTTCCATATTTATTTTTGCATAATATATTCCCGTTACATATTCTAAAGGGTTTAAATATCACCTTTAAGGTTCAACAGTCCAATAATCCCTTTTTTGCCCGACTACGGCAAAGCCAAAAGGAAGTTTATGATTTTAGCAGTCTATGCATGTATTTATTTACGTCAAAAATCAAAGTGTATTTATTCAATTAGGCCATTAAGCGGCACTTTCGAATGTCAAAAAAAAATAATTGAATCTAATACTAATCTCCAGTTTCCCAGCTCAAAATCATCGGCGAACCAATGCGACAAACTGCCAAGCAAGCGCTATCCGCCGCGATTGGCTGTTGAAAATTCATTCAACCAATCACAGCAGACAACGCGCGCCCGACAACCCGCCACACCAACCCCCCGACAATTCCGAGCTGGGAAACTGGGGGTAATTGATTCTACCGTCCATTCGGAAATGTAGCTTGTTGTGGAGAAGAATGGACAAGAAACTACACACATACTCTTTTACAAAAAATGTGTTTTACAAGTATTTGGTTACATTATCTTGTTGAAAAAAAAATACATACATGTGAGAACGATGTAAAAAAAAAATAACGCACTTAAAAGCTTCTACTGTAAAACAAACAATTAAAAATACAATAATTAGGTAATTAAAAACAGGCGGAGGCAGCTAAGTTATGACCAATCCCAACTGATGGCGCCCGTTCACGAACATGACACATGGATTGGCACCACTCAGCTCAACCATCATGAAGGGAACCGAATGATCCAACACATGTGCCACCATCAGAGAGAGCATGACACACTATCAACTGCCAGGGCACACTGAAGTCAACGTACGACACAAAGGTATAGCAAATGGTAGATTTACAGTTGGTACATAGTACTCACATATGTGCTGTGCAGTTATATAATATAAAAATAAATTGAGTTTATACAACACAATTACATTCATACAGTCTTCAGCAGGTCCAACAATACTTCAGAACTTTTCTGCTTATAACTTGTTATTGTGCCCTAGTGACTGTGGAGCTGGACTAGCGCTGAGCCAAGCATTTTTATCAGCGATGTAATCCCCCAACCTATAATATGCCTGCCTGCATAGTGTGCGTTTTATAAAAGTTTTGAATTTCGCCTCATTCAGTTCTAGAATGTGAGGCGGTATTTTATTGTAACATTTTATACAGTACCCCATAAAAGATGACGCTACTTTAGCCAGCCTGAAACCTGGTTGAATTAATTGGTCCCTATTTCTAGTAACATAACTATGTCTATCGCTGTTTTTACTAAAAAGATGTAAATTCTTTCTCACGTACATGATGTTTTCGTAAATATATTGACAAGGTACCGTCATGATGTTAATGTCCTTAAACAGTTCCCTTAGAGAATCGCACCGGCGAAGATTGTATATCGCTCTGATGGCTCGTTTTTGCAGAATAAAAATTGACTGAATGTCTGCAGCCCTTCCCCATAGTAATATACCGTAAGACATTATGCTATGAAAGTAACTAAAATAGACCAGCCTCGCGGTATCTACATCAGTAAATTGACGAATTTTTCTAACAGCATAAGCTGCCGAACTTAACCGCCACGCAAGTGATATTATATGAGGACCCCATTGTAACCTTGAGTCTAGCGTGATCCCCAGGAAAACCGTTTTTTCGACGAATTCTAGCTTCTCGTTGTTTAATATAATGTCACAATCATAACTTTTGACATTCGGCAAGGCAAATTTTACACACTTAGTTTTTTTAGCATTTAAAAGTAAATTATTAGCAGTGAACCAATTCAGAACTTGTTGCAATGCATTATTTACGTCGACAACGTTACTCGTACGTCTATTTATCTTAAAAATCAAAGAAGTGTCGTCAGCAAATAACACCATGTTTAGTTTGTTTTTCAATAGATGGGGTAAATCATTAATGTATACTAAAAATACGAAAGGACCTAAAATTGAGCCTTGGGGTACCCCCATTTTCACGTTCAACCCCGACGAATTGACACAGTTTATTTGGACTAATTGCTGTCTATCATTCAAATAGGATTTTACTAAACTTAATGCTAAAAGGCCTAGCCCGTAATGCTCAAGTTTCAAAAGCAATGTTTCATGATCAACGCAATCAAACGCCTTCGACAGGTCGCAGAAAATACCTATGGCATCTTGCCCCTCCTCCCACGCATCAAAGATGTGTTTTAATAAGGTGACACCAGCGTCGGTTGTACAACGTCCTTTGCTATGTTCCTCCGTAGCGCCTAAACTATTCATCCGATTTTGATGAATAAGGTGTCAATCGATTTTTCTATTATGGCCCGGGTAACATAGGCTGGGTGTACCCCATTGTTACGAAGTTCATTACCTCGATGTACGGTACTGCGAAAGTTTACTATCGCGACGTTCGTTTTTGCGAAAGTTCGTCACTGCGAAGTACGTTACAGCGAAAGTATACCATTGCGAAGTACGTTGTCACGAAAGTTCTTAACTGCGATGTACGTTACTGCGAAAGTTTACGATTGCGAAGTACGTTGTCGCGAAAGTTCTTAACTGCGATGTACGTTACTGCGAAAGTTTACCATTGCGACGTACGCTGTCGCGAAAGTTCTTTACTGTGACGATTGCAGTTTCGATAACATGCTATTGTGATTTAGGTCATCAAGGAGGATTGCTGATACTGGTGATAGTGGAAATATTATATAACAATATAATATTTCCACTATTAACTAGAGAAAACGATCTTTTCTAAAAATTAAACCTAGCTAGAACGAATTATCGCTCCCGAAAGGCCCTGCATACTGAATTTCATGAAAACTGTTGACGCCAGATTATATATATACATACATATATACAAGAATTGCTAGTTTAAAGGTATCTACATAACTAAGACATAACAACGTATAGTTTTCTTTGCCGGCTACTACATGAATTTTGTTTATGTTTATTTTATTATTACTATCTTTTGGTTCAATTATAATAAAATTTACTTACAATTTTTGGTCATTTGTTAGTCATGTCCAACAACATAATATTTCTACTACCACCAGTATCAGCAACCCTACTAGGTGAGCTAAATCGCAATAGCGTATTATCAAAACTGCAATCGTCACAGTAAAGAACTTTCGCGACAGCGTACGTCGCAATGGTAAACTTTCGCAGTAACGTACATCGCAGTTAAGAACTTTCGCGACAACGTAATTCGCAATCGTAAACTTTCGCAGTAACGTACATCGCAGTTAAGAACTTTCGTGACAACGTACTTCGCAATGGTATACTTTCGCTGTAACGTACTTCGCAGTGACGAACTTTCGCAAAAACGAACGTCGCGATAGTAAACTTTCGCAGTACCGTACATCGCGGTAATGAACTTCGCAACAATGGGGTACACCCGCTAAAAAAAACCTAGTTGGGTTACAGTTTTTAATACGCGCTTGGTAGTGGAGTTGCGGAAACCAGCCCGTTTTAACCTAACCTAACCTAACAAAAAAAAAAAAAAAAAATTTCATCTATACTCTGGCCATGATGTAGTTACAACATTGAAATCTCAATCAACTGACAGCACGGGTGAAAATTTTAGGTTCGCTCTATTCTAATCTTCTAGTCCTTGGATATTTTATTTCCTTGGATATTTTATGATTTCAAACTATCTTTCATCTAAACTAACTCACAATCAGTTAAATCGTTGTGCATGCGTGCTAAAACGTTAATATCAAATTTGTTTTATTTTTGTTGTTGACACTTTTATTTTGCTATTAAACATTATGTATCTTAAAAATGGCTGGAGTATAGATCAAAATCAATCACAACAGTACGACAACCCATTTTTTTAGAAAGTCCATCTAAATATCCTCATAAAACAGTTTCCATGAAAAATTGTCATCGTGTCGATTCGACGCGCCTTACTGCCGATTGAAGCGGTTTTTCAACATTCCGCAGACGTGAAAACACAATGGTAAAAAGGCATAATGGAATCCATGGTCACAGACTCACAGCATTGACAATGAAGTGGATGGGAGACTATAGCCCACGTGTGCGAATGAATAGCTATCCGCTGTTGTGCCGTCGCGGTGTCCAAGGTCAACCGCACCGAACGTGAAACAAAACGATACAACCGATGGTTTACAAAACGTTTCGAAAGGAAGAGAACGTGCTTTTTTACTTCGTAACCGTGATCTAAGACTTTAAGGTCAAAGTACATTACACTACACACGTGTGACCTTGAAGCATTTAGATCAACGGAATTACTATGATCCGATTCTCATTTGTTTTTAATAATTTTAGCTGTCAAGGTCATTAAATACATCACCACTTCATCGTAGGAGATCTTATAGGGTCAGGTAGATTATCTTTGATGAATTAATAAGTTCCGTAGCTAAATATACCAAAGCGTGTTATGGCTATTATAAATTCATAACATCATTAACCGTGGATTCAAATGACTCATATGGCAATGAAATTATTATGAGATTGAATTTGTTACGTAAGTGTTACTTACTATTATGTGTTATTGTGTATCAATCGATATGATATAATATCAATTCATTCATCTTTAGCCAACGAGAACATTTAGTAATTATTTTCATTTACTAAACCGCTGTCAAACAGTGCATCATTGGATAATTCTGATAATTCTGTGTGATTCAAATTCGCGCCTTAGTCGAAGGACCAAAGGAATGCATTTCTTAACTTCGAATGATTTACAAAAAAGAAAAATATATTACATACCTTTTTAACACTGTCAGTATCAGTCATTCCGTCGCACAACTACAGATATGTTTATTAATTAAGACTATTTAAAAACAAACGTTATCTTTATCAGAAGTCGATTATCCGAGTTATCTACAATACAATTCATGTGTTGAAATGTTTTAATTAATAATCGTAGGCACACACAATGTTGCAATTGTTTTAAAATTAAGTTCTCTTTTATTTGTACCTACATTGTGTGTATCTGTGTGTGCCAAATAAACTAGTTTTCTTTCCTTTATTTATACTGTCCTTGAATTTATTAATTATTAACTATCAACCTTTTCCCCGTGGCTTCGCTCCCGGGATAAAAAAATAACTTATGTTACGCTGGAATAATGTAGGTTCCTTAATTCCATCATCATCATCATCATATCAGCCGAAAGACGTCCACTGCTGGACATAGGCTTCCCCAAGCGTCGCCACATTGACCGGTCCCGTGCATCTCGCAACCAGCGGATCACCGCAACCTTCACCAGGTCATCGGTCCAGCTGGCGGGAGGCCTTCCAACGCAACGTCTTCCGGTTCGCGGTCGCCTCTCCTTAATTCCATAGGTACAATAATTTTTAAAATCGGTTAAGTACTTTTTGAGTTTATCCATTACAAACAAACTTACAAACAATCTAATATTTGCTCTTTATAATATAATTGGTGATAATAGATAAGGGCTACCAATGCATATTCCATATCAAATAAAAAAGTATATATATATTTTGTAATTTATTTTACTGGCAAACAAAAACAAATCTAGTAAAATAAATGGAATATCTAAAGATGTTAAATATGGTTTATGATGGTATGGTTGTAGATCCTCATTAGATGTAAAATACTTGCATTTACGTTCACTATAAATATTCATTGGTAAATGTAACAATGGAGTACTAAAATGGCTAAATACCTTAGTACTAACAAAGCGTGATTTACTGAACTGATTAATAACAAGCCTTTTTAACCCCCGACGGAAAAAGAGGGGTGTTATAAGTTTTAAGTGTGTACCTGTGTGTTTGTTATATGTGTATCTGTCTGTGGCATCATAGCTCCTAAACGGATGAACCGATATTGATTATGTTTTTTTTTTGATTAAAAGTCGAATTTATCGAGAGCGTTCTTATATTATCTATGTTTGATGATAATCGGTTCAGCCATTCAAAGTTATGGGCGTTTTTGTGTTTGAATCGGGCTGTTGCCGCAGAATATCGTGTATTAATTAAATTTTCAATATAGTTTGTCGATCGAAGCGTGTCTACTAATAGATAAATTATATAGTATAAAATACAAATATGTCGCGGGTTTTATTTACATGTTACTATATTTATATAAGAGATGATAAATACAAGCCCAGTAGTCCAAAAATTGAGAATATTAAGATTGTAAGCTTCCATGATCTTTCAGTTGTGTAACTCGCACAAAAGGCTGAAACTGATCTTTATGTGAAAAACGTTAAAGCAGTCTGTGCCGATTTAGACTAGCTTATGATCTCTGTGTATTGAATATGTTTTTTTATGACATTGATCTATTTTCTATCTAGCCAAACAAAGGCCCAAAACAATGCATGAATAGTGACATAACCAAATTAATAAAAAAGAAATGATACATAAATGAAAGTTCTCTAGGAACTCTATCTCACATACCAAAAAGAAAATGTAGAATTTGAAATTCAAAATTACTTACCCTTAAAATAAACAAAAGCACAAAAGGAAACGCGCACGCAGCGTTGCGTCGCGAGCAGAACTGCGCGCCGCGCGGGCGCACCGGGTGACCGGGCGCACGGACGCGGTACAGTCGCACACAACACGGTACACTCGCGCTCTACAGACTCCTTTACTCGCACTAAACGTTCACACAAGTCCTCTCGTATGCTTTATATGTACCGCACACTTTTGGCACCGGCATGGCAGTACTAGCATACACGTGGGGCGAGCACGCCAGAAATAATTACCACGTCAATATCTTACAATTACAATGTAATACAACCAAAACGAAAGTAATTTTCACGTTTATGAAACAAATAATTGATTTTTGGGCATTATTTTGCACTTGCCGCCTATTGCCGCAGACAAGGCCGCTGCTGTTTTGACCTTTGTCTAAACCACAATTGCAATCCTTAACCTTTTGGTCGATTCACTTCGGTAATCAATATTTATCGACTGAAGAGTCTTAGGTATGTAACAGGCGAATACAATTCTAGGAAAAACTGTTGCGTGCGTCAGTCTGTTTTTTTGTATTCCTTTCTAGATGATTCGATTTTAGTAATAAATTATATTATTATGATAGATATTATTTTCAGGCTAGAATAGAGAAATTGTACTACAGATGATATCAATAAGAACCGGAGTTTAAATGTTCTTACAATTTTTATCTAAGACACGGGTACTGAGGCTCAATAGCGATAATTTTTAGACGATTGAATAGTTAATAATAACAATAGCATTTTCCAAAAAACTAAAATTTTTCATCATACCCCGTCACATGAACCCCGAGAGATCAGCAAAGATCGTTTCTGATTATGATTTATGAGGGAGAACATCTCCAATGAGTTCAACCGCGGTGCAGGAGGTGTCGCGAGTTGATCATAGCGATTATGTTTGCCGGGCAAACCTGGTTAGAGACAAAACAGGACTAAAACTTTAGGTCCTGTTCGATCTCTAGGTCATAAAGATTTGAAAGTATAAAGGGGAGGCAAGATTAGATAAAGAATATTCCTATTTATCTGCCGAACTTGAACGTTTAAATAGATATTATTTCATTTCACTAAGTATGAAAGTTGAAAGGGTCAGCTGAAGGCAAATACTTACTCTAGGTCGTAAAGATTTGAAAGTATAAAGGGGAGGCAAGATTAGATAAAGAATATTCCTATTAATCTGCCGAACTTGAACGTTTAAATAGATATTATTTCAATTAACTAAGTATGTAAGTTGAAAGGGTCAGCTGAAGTGAAATACCTACTATAGGTCGTAAAGATTTTAAAGTATAAAGAGGAGGCAAGATTAGATAAAGAATATTCCTATTTATCTTCCGAACTTGAACCACATAACAAATAATAGTACAAGCTTGAACGTTTAGTTAGATATTATTTCAATTCACTAAGTATGAAAGTTGAAAGTGTCAGCTGAAGTCAAATACCAACTCTAGGTCGTAAAGATTTTAAAGTTTATAGGGGAGGCAAGATTAGATAAAGAATATTCCTATTAATTTGTCGAACTTGAACGTTTAAATAGATATTATTTCAATTAACTAAGTATGTAAGTTGAAAGGGTCAGCTGAAGTGAAATACCTACTATAGGTCGTAAAGATTTTAAAGTATAAAGAGGAGGCAAGATTAGATAAAGAATATTCCTATTTATCTTCCGAACTTGAACCACATAACAAATAATAGTACAAGCTTGAACGTTTAGTTAGATATTATTTCAATTCACTAAGTATGAAAGTTGAAAGTGTCAGCTGAAGTCAAATACCAACTCTAGGTCGTAAAGATTTTAAAGTTTATAGGGGAGGCAAGATTAGATAAAGAATATTCCTATTAATCTGTCGAACTTGAACGTTTAAATAGATATTATTTCAATTAACTAAGTATGTAAGTTGAAAGGGTCAGCTGAAGTCAAATACCTACTCTAGGTCCTAAAGATTTGAAAGTATAAAGGGGAGGCAAGATTAGATAAAGAATATTCCTATTTATCTTCCGTACTTGAACGTTTAAATATATATTATTTCAATTCACTATGTATGAAAGTTGAGAGGGTTAGCTGAAGTAAAATACGTACAAGTATAAGTTTTATGTCAATAAAACGCTTGAACACAGCTACCTACAATCACATAAGTGAATAAATTTATATACCTACTTAGGTGAATACCGCCATTATTTTTTCTTGACAGCTGATTTACGAGTCATATTATGTATTATGAATGTCATTAGAAAATAGGTAATGGCAATGCATCACACAATCCTTGATTTAAATAATTGAATATTAAATAAAACTGCATCATTAACTTTTGATTCACAAAACTTGTCTATTGATTTTCAAAATCAAAAGAACCTCACCTTTGAAAACATAAAACACAAATATAGGTAAATATTTATTGATATTTTTCGTTAATCGTAGGCTAATTAGATGGTTATATTGGTATTTATGTACAGGTGTTGGTTTTCCCTCACATAAATAAATGTAGTGTGAAATAGTTTTATTTTATATAGGTGCTGATAGACTTGGGCATTCACTTGTAACAGAGCATCGATTTATTCGCCGTTTTTAAATTTTTCAAACTGAACAACGAATACAGCCCAAAATCGCTTCAAACATTTTCTCGATCATTCTAGCGAACGCTATAGTACGCAGGTGCCTAAAATGCTCGTCAAAAAATGTATTCTTTACGAAGACGTCAGAGTTGACGGTCGCGTGTGCTGCATTTATACTTAATGTTTATGGGCTACAGGTATTAAAAAACAATGATAGAAGATGGTGGCAAACTAATCTGTTTCGTCTTAGAAATGGAAGTGCAGTGCAAGTGAATAATGAGCTGCAGAGTTAAAACAACAAGCAATAGGCAGCCACTATAGAAACTTTCTGTAAATGTCATCAACCTCAAAATCATAAAAATTGCTGATTTTACTAAATTTTCAAATTTACTGTCGTTTCGATAGAATGCTCACTAAAACGCTCGCTATGTCGTTGCTCGCTAAAACGCTCTTGTTTATTATTTAACATCCGCTAGAATACTCATTACACGAGTACTCAAGTCTATCAGCGACTTAGGAAATTGCAGTCCGCCCTAGCTTGGATAATCTAGACCAAAACATAAAAATACATATCATGTGTGTCATGTATACCTCTGTATGTATGTCCATCTGGAATAATGTGCCTATCTTAAGAAAATCCAAAATGAAATTGAAATAGGTGTAGTGTCAATCAAAATCAAGTTATTTTTCTTCCACAAATTTGCGGGAGCCTGGTGCCTGAGCTAAGCCGTAAACTGTATATCAGGACAACAGAGACTGCACCCTATGGGAAAAAAAATATAGGTTAGGTTAGGTTAAAACGGGCCACCCGAGGTGGCGGCGCGTAGTGTTCCACGTGTGCCCCTCTTAGACGACGCGGGGGGAGTCCAAAACCTCACTCCCCCGCCGGCACTAGCCGGGGGTTGCGGAAGAATCGTTGTTCCCGCGACTCCAGCGCAGGTGTGAGATGGAACACTGAGGTGGTTTTTAGTCAGTAGGAGTCTGACAGACCTCTTCGCCCCCCAGGCAGGGCGGAGGACATCCAATGAGGATTTACCAACCCGCAACAAAAAAAAAGGTTAAAACAGGCCGGTTTCCGCAACTCCACGACCAAGCGCGTATTTTGCGTACTGGTAAATAAAATAATAAGTAATATATAAGGTGTTAAATATAATCAAACTCACAAAATTTTCCTTCCATCTTCATAATATAAGAAGTTTTGAAATGTCTCTACGTATCAAAATAACAACTTTAAGCTATTAGCAGTTTAAAAGCTTTAACATTTTTTTTTTTTTTAAATCCATACAATCTTAAATCGCCATTATCCATGCATCGTTCGAATATTGAAAATTTGATTCGTTCTGTCTAATGATAATAATTTGGTAAATATATTACGCAAATGGATTTCTTTGGCGAAGTGTGTCATTAAGGCCAGGTTTGATGGGATTTCGCAACGGGAAACATAATAAAAGGTTCCAAATCAAAATATTCCCAATAATACTGTAAACAATAAAAACTGTAAGTAAGGAAAGTTACCAGTAGGTATGTACCTAGTTACTTTAAGAGGTGAAGAACAATGAAAGAAATTTTAATGAAATCTTGGCGTGAAGGAGGTGACCTCGAAGGCGGATTCATTAACAGCATATACATGAAGACAATATGTGTGACCGAATCTCTCACACTTAGTCTCACAGTCATATCCAGTAAAATAAAAATAAACAACAACAATAAAAAAAAAGTTAAAAAAATCAAAAAACCCGAATGCTTGAAAAGCGAACTAAAAAGAAGTAAACAAGAAGAAAACCATGCTGTGAAGTCGGAGTACATATTGGCTAGCTGGCTGACCAAAACCAGATGTGTCCTCTAACTGCACAGCAAATTTTTCTTCTTGTTATGTCTTTTTAGTTCGCTTTTTAAGCAGTCGGGTTTTTTGATTCTTTTAATTAACTTTTTATTTACATCTTTTTAGTCATTTTTTTTTAGAATAAGGTTTATTTAAACATATAAGTGTTATATATATATTTGAAATCACCTCTTGAAACCCTTTATTTTGATACCCCATACGATGGATTTAGAAGAAAAAAATCCGCCATTTTTTTTCTTCCAATTTTAATGTAGCCAGTGACACTCGCAGGGTTAAGACGAATCGATTGACATAAGAATCATCAAAATCGGCCAACGCGTTTGGTCTCTAGAACGCCACATAGGAACAAATATGCATACACACATATATAGACTGATAAACACATTACACTCCTTCGGCAGTCGGTTGATTATAAGATGATTATTTCTGGCAACGCTTAAAGTTTGGAAAATACCCAGTCCTTTTTTTCCAGGCTTTTTCTGTGAGATTCCTCCTTTTGTCCTGGTTTTTACGAATTCGAGAATAAATAATTCAATTTGTAAGCGCTAAATGTGCTCACATTTATGAGCGGAATAGCTGTTGGTTTCCTATTTCCTGGATGCTAAGCTATTAAACTACGGCCGAGCCCAACTATTAACGAAGTTATGAGACTATTTGTTTTAACCGATTACGATCCATAAGTCTAAAGGAATCGGGAAAATTAACATGCTTGTTTAACAAGGTGTTAAAAGCTGTATTTCCGTGTGTAGAGAAAATGCTCTTACGAGGCACAAAGTTTTCTAAACATCCGTGTGTCGCACAAATATCGCAAGAGTCGACTAAGTGCACTCTGCTAGGTTTTAACAGGACGATCAGCGCCATAGACTATACACTTATATACAGAGAATCAGCGCCTAGTGGGCTAGTGATACGAGCGCAACTGCACGCAGATTCTCGGGTCGACTAAATTGTTAATGGGATTTTCCATCTGATTTGTTTAGGTTAGGAGCCCACTTGTTTATTACGTATATTCGATTAACTTAGCAGAGCATTTGGAGTTGGCTGGTAAGGAAAACTATTTTAGCAGGAAAAGAAACGTGTATTTATTTATTTATTATTTATTTAATACTTCATGCACACAAACGTACAGAGGCGGACTTAATGCCTTAGGCATTTTCTACCAGTCGACCTTTGGGTGATGCAGAGACAAATAGTGGTAGGTGCAATATTTAAAGTAAACATGATACCTAATTACCTAATTTTACATAGATATAAGAAGAGCAGTGACAGATATATCCGAGCTGGGAACAAATTATCGGACGCGGCTGACGGACGCGACTTACAGCCGCGGCTGATATGTGTGCACAGTCGTATGGGACGCGGGTGCCAGATCTCTATCAGACGTCCGAGCGCTCAAGGTCACGTCCGCGACTTTCGTCCGATAGTTTGCACAATGTAATGTACCTACATTCATTAGCTAGATACTCTATAAGTCGCGGCTGTCAGTCGCGTCCGTAAGCTGCGTCCGATAATTTGTTTCCAGTATATCGTAAAAAGGAAAAAATAATTAAATAGCTGTCAAAACAGTAGTGGCCAGGGTCTACTTATTAGAATAAAAAAGGTTTCCTCAAGTTTAGATTGTGCCGTTGATGGCAATAGGGATGTTTCCTGGGTACATGACAATTCTATTTAGTCCGTCAGTGAGATTATCAAATAATATTGGACACGTATTTTTTGCTTTATTAAATAAATAAAAATTGACAAAGATAAAGCGCATCAAAGTTCAGGAGTGGGGGCTTGTGACGTCACTTTGTCAGTATAAAGTGTAGCACACCGTGACGTCTCACGATATTTCAATGCACTGCATCGTCGTAAGTTTTAGGGTTCCGTAGCCAAATGGCAAAAAACGGAACCCTTATAGATTCGTCATGTCTGTCTGAACTAGAACTACGCTGTCAAAACATGGTAAGTAGATGTATTCTGTGAACCGCATTAAGATTTTTACACAAAAATAGAAAAAAAAAACCATACTTGAAACTGAAACTAAAAAAATAATTTTTAATCAAACCCATACGTGTGGGGTATCTATGGATAGGTCTTTAAAAATGATAATGAGGTTACTAACATATTTTTTTTCTAAACTGAATAGCTTCGCGAGAGACACTTCCAAAGTGGTAAAATGTGTCCCCCCCCCCTCCCCGTAACTTCTAAAATAAGAGAATGATAAAACTAAAAAAAATATTTGATGTACATAACCATATAATCTGCCACCGAATTTTGTTTGAATTGGTTTGAACTAGATCTAGTAAGTAGTTTTTTTTTAATAAGTCATAAATCGTAAACCGCAATTTACCAAGTACGGAACCCTTCGTGCGCGAGTCCGACTCGCACTTATTTATGTGGCAAAAGAAAAATATGTGTCCAATATGTTTAGGTTATATAACTGACGGACGATATAAATATTTTTTTGCAACTACCCTTGCCATCAACATATTAAATGAGGCTTAAAAATATCTGGCGAAATGTGGGTGTAACTACACTTCGGTCTGCCTATCTTCTCAAAACAGGCGTGATGTTGTGTGATCAGTTTCAAGATTGGTTTGCAAGATCAGGTGTCAGCTATGTACCAACCATGCACTTAAGTAAAATTGGAATAAAGTTAATTGTAAAAGAAATGGCAGCATACCTACGTAAGAATTGGATCCACGAAGTTGCGTTGGAAAGGTTAAGTAACCGACACAATTAAGTGTCAGTTAAGCAATCGGTCTGGTTAATGCAGTTCCTTGATTTTTCAGAAATAATTTTGGATTTAATACACCAGATGACAATAATAAAAAAATAATAAAAAAAAACCTATATTTCTTAGAGAATCAAGGTTTTACAAAATAGTGGTGTTAGTAGTTATTAAAAGTGTAATTATTTCTTAATTTAGTGTTTCCTCCGTGCCTCGGAAAGCACGTTAAGCCGTTGGTCCCGGCTGTCATTTGAAGATCTTTGACAGTCGTTACGAATAGTCAGACTCTTGAGATCTGACACCAGTCTAGCCAACGGATACCGCTGTTACCCAGTTACTGGGTTGTGGAGGTCAGATAGGCAGTCGCTCCATGTAAAACACTGGTACTCAGCTAAATCCGGTTAGACTGGAAGCCGACCCCAACATAGTTGGGAAAAGGCTAGGCAGATGATGATGATTTCTTAATTTAGTGTTAGTATGTTTTCTTTGATTTTATAACAAGATTAATAGTTTTTTTTTTGTTATTTATTCTGCAAGAACCCCTCTACAGGTAAAGGCCTCTTCCAAAGTGAGCCAGTCTTCTCTGGATTTTGCTGAAATCATCCAGTTTGGACCCGCTGCATGTTGTGTATGTTTGTGCATTTTATTTCGTCCTCCCATCTATTATGGGCTCTTCCTTTCCTTCTTTTGCCTATTGGCCCTTTCCACGCAGACACACTTTTTGTCCATCGCTGGTCTTGGAGGCGAGCAACGTGCCCAGCCCACCTCCATTTTAGTGCAAGAGCTTGTGTCAGACTGTTAATTTTTACTTTGAACCCCCCTAAAAACGCATTTAAGATTCGAAAGGAATTGTTCAGAGATTTGATCAGTCTTTCAAAACCGCGGTGATCTTACGTCTTATATCAAACAATTTTAAGTGCACTCTCGATTGCAGTTTCAATTAGGACCCTACCTACATGTAACACAAAAGATTTTACTGTTTCATAAAAAAATCACACAAAAACAAAAGTGAATTGTTTGACTGCATTTCATCTGCCGACTTTCAACACGATTCATCACTTCATTAAGCGTCTTCCTTTCTTAATTGCCTTTTCATTAATTATAATGTCCAGTTATAATTTTAGTGGCTAATTATTTTCATTAACCTTTCTTTATTTCAACTCTGGATGAGCTTACCTGGGTCTTGTATTGACTTCAGCAATGTCTCCATTTTTTGCCTGAAGTTTCTCTTGGACTTTCGTTGTTTATTTCTGCAACAAATATGGTATAATATCAACCACCTCGATATATCATTTCTTCTTGTTCGTGTTGATACAACAATAAATTTATTGTTGATTTAATACTTCTCCACTTCCACGGTATCGTCAGTGCAAACAAGTACGTCATTTTAGGTGCAGGTTTTGGGGCAAAGAGTGCAGGCAAGTAGGCTGTTCCATATCTGCACACGCTACTGGTAGATGAAAATGATAAAAAAAATCAAAAAACCCGACTGCTTCAAAAGCGAACTTTAAAGTCGTAAACAAGAAAAAAATCATGCTGTGCAGTCGGAGGATACATATTCGCGGGCTGGCTGAACAAAATCTGGTGTATCCTCCGCCTTCACAGCATGTTTTTTTTCTTGTTTACGACTTTTTAGTTCGCTTTTGAAGCAGTCAGGTTTTTTGATTTTTTATTTGACTATTTTATTTATAACTTTTTAGTTAGTTTTTTTCGAATAAGATACATTTAAACATATAAGTGTTTTATATTTTTGAAATCACCTCTTAAAACCCTTCATTTTGATGTCCCACACGATGGGTTTGGAAGAAAAAAAATTTGGGTCACCACAATATGGCACCCAAAATCAGCCATTTTCTATTGTCCAATTTTAATGTAGCCTATGACACTCACAGGGTTATGACGAATCGATTGACGTATGAATCATCAAAATCGGCCAACGCGTTTGGTCTCTGGAACGCCATATAGGAACAAACATACATACATACATAGACTGATAAACACATTACCCTCCTACGGCAGTCGGGTAAAAAGAACCTCAGATTGAAAAGGAGAGTAGGGACTATGGAAAGTATTATGCACAACCAAGGAAGTGTGTGCATAAGCTTTATGTCCCGCAGTAGCCTATTTTCTGGCTGTATTTTTTTTGGTAATTTGGTACTTAAACTGAAGTTATATTGTTGTACACTGTCTTGATGCAACATAAGAAAATGACCTTCTAAAAACCAACCACAGCATCCAGGCGACGAGTATTTATAGCCAGCATTGACAGATCCAGGTTTAAACACCCGTTCGTTAATAAGTTTTTCTGTTTCTTAGGTCCGTGCCTCTATGACAGGATTGATAAGTTTATCGACATACTTGCTTTAAATAACAGAAGTTGTAAGAATAAAGTGTTTGAGTACATTCATAAACTGACCTATGATGAAACTGAAAACACTCATAATTGTTAACATTAACATAAAAAAACTTTTTTGCAAAAAAATACTACCGACTTCCAAATAAAAAAACTACAAAGTGAATAATAACTTTATTTTTGGAAGTTAGTGTCTTTCTTTTTCCCCATTTTTTTGCGATATGGACACCGACTTCCAAAAATAAAGTTATTTTTCACTTTGTAGTTTTTTTATTTGGAAGTCGGTAGATTTTTTTTGCAAAAAAGTTTTTTTATGTTAATGTTAACAATTATGAGTGTTTTCAGTTTCGTCATAGATCAGTTTACTTATCCGGTGAAATGAGAGATCTGCGTACCCCTTTATAGTGTACTGGCGTGATGTTATGTTATGAAATGGTATAAACAATAAACAGACATGCGATTGCAGTAATCCCGAATGATTTGCCGTTATTTATTGAAGAGTTCTGTTGTATATCTCCGAAGTTCTTCATCAGATCTTCACCAAATTAAAATGGGACCAATTTCGAAACATACTCTATCAAAAAAAAAAAAAAATTAATATCGGTCCACAATTGACGGAAATATCGGTGAACATAAATTAAAAAAAAACATACAAGAAGTCGAACATAGAACCTCCTCCTTTTTGGTAAGTCGGTTAATTAAGGTCACTTACTCACCCTCCTACACACACTCACTCATCTACACACTACACAAAAGTAGGTCACCACTTTACTTTTATTGTTCTTTAATTTTATTTTTATCTGCTCCTAGTTTATGAATAATTTAATATAATGTATATGCAGGATTGAAATTGTAAGATTTTAAATGTATAACGGAAGAGCACTGTTGTCTGGGATACAGATATTAAGTTATCTCGTTCAGACTCAGACGTCTTGTGGAATTTTGGTAAGCTTAAGATCATAATAATTGTTTCACATTATATGTACCTTAATTAATTGAACCTTGGGGTCTTTAAGTCAAGAGTGAATAGGTTACTTCTAGGCAAGCGTGCTTCACCGTCGATCACATCATCACTTACCATCAGGTGAGATAGTGGTCAAACGCGAGCCTATCGTTAAATAAAAATAAAAATAAACCGGCCAAGTGCCAGTCGGACTCGCGCACGAAGGGTTCCGTACTTGGTAAATTGCGGTTTACGATTTATGACGTATTAAAAAAAAACTACTAACTAGATCTCGTTCAAAACATTAATCAGTGGTAGTTTACATGGTAATGTACATCATATATTTTTTTTAGTTTTATCATTCTCTTATTTTAGAAGTTACAGGGGGACACACACACTTTTTACCACTTTGGAAGTGTCTCGCGCAAACTATTCAGTTTAGAAAAAAAAAATATTAGAAACCTCAATATCATTTTTGAAGACCTATCCATAGATACCCCACACGTATGGGTTTTATGGTTTTTTTTTTTGTTTCAGTTTCAATTATGGGGACCCCCAAAATTTTTTTTTTTTTTTTTCTATTTTTGAGTGAAAATCTTAATGCGGTTCACAGAATACATCTACTCACCAAGTTTCAACAGCATAGTTCTTATAGTTTCGGAAAAAGTGGCTGTGACATACGGACGGACAGACAGACAGACATACAGACATGACGAATCTATAAGGGTTCCGTTTTTTGCCATTTGGCTACGGAACTCTAAACATTAATAAATTATATATTCAGACAGTGAAAGAGCCTTCTTAATAACCAATTTCAGTAAATATTCACCTTGATCCCTGAGCCAATAATGAAAGAATTAGCTTTTCGTTCATACCAGAGTGCAACAACACATAATTGATTCAATACATATCACAACACACCAGGCACGTTGGAAGGCCTCCCACCAGGTGGACCGATGACCTGGTGAAGGTTGCGGGGATCCGCTGGATACGGGACGCACGGGACCGGTCAATGTGGCGACACTTGGTTGAGGCCTATGTCCAGCAGTAGACGCCTTTCGGCTGATATAATGATGATGATATCACAACATAAAATTATTACTTTCCAATACAAAACAAACATACTCGTATGATTCTTTCTATTTGGGCACACGGTTGGCGCAGTGGTTGAGCGATTGACTGCTGCGCTGCGTGTCGCGGGTTCGATTCCCGCACGGAACAAATATTTGTCCCGTGTGGCTCTGGGTGTTGTGTATGTGAGTTTATATGTTTGTAAACGCACCCACGATACAGGAAGAAATTCCTAGTGTGGGGCAAAAAAAAAAATTTAAGAAAAAAAAAATATAACGGACTGTAAAGGATTAATCGATTTTAGTATCTGCCAAGCCTAACGACCGTCTGTGACCGTCTGGTGAAATCTTTTGTTTGTCTTAGGATGTAATCTCTGAAAATGCTGAGCCGATTACGAAGGTTCTTGTACTAGCAGAGAGCCACTCTATCGCTACTTAAAATGCACGGTTTCTATGGGATAGGCCATAGAAAAAGCTTATCATCATAAATCTGTAGAAAAGTCGTTTTTGTACATCAACAATACATATAATAAATCTGTAGGAAAGTCGTTTTTGTACATCGAAATTATTAACAAAAAAAAAGAGCCAGTGTGTTACTGAATAACCAACAGAACCCATTTCCAGCATTTTTGGGCTTTTTGTCTGTTTAGTTGTGCACGCATCACGTTAAATGTACGAAACCAATGTAACTTTTATACAAAAAAAAACGGCCAAGTGCGAGTCGGACTCGCGCACGAAGGGTTCCGTACCATTATCGCAAAAAATGGCAAAAATCACTTTTGTTGTATGCGAGCCCCACTTAAATATTTATTTTATTATGTTTTTAGTATTTGTTGTTATAGCGGCAATAGAAATACATTATCTGTGAAAATTTCAACTGTCTAGCTATCACGGTTCATGATATACAGCCTGGTGACAGACAGACAGACAGACGGACCGCGGAGTCTTAGTAATAGGGTCCCGTTTTTACCCTTTGGGTACGGAACCCTAAAAATGTCCGTAACATGAAGTTTTTTGTTTCATCGCAATCGGTTCACTCTATCAAAAGATATATGAATTTAAATCTGAACGCTTTAAATTCATATATTTTTAGATTTAAAATATCATAATACTCGCAATTCAGATACTCGGACAGTTGAACTCCATATTCGATAGATAGCGTTGTGCATTTGACATCGTTTTCTGAATGGCGGTATTAAGACGTTCAGCGGAAGAATGACCCTAGAAAAAAATTGGTAGGTAGGTAGTGTAGGCAGTTGACGGGAGCAAAACCGCGGGCACTGCTAGTTAAGAATAAGAAAACTTTAACGGTATAGCTGCAAGAACCTTGTGACAGATAGACAGTCGGATGAGCGCGAGCCTACCAATAATAAAAAGAGCGAGTGCAATATTTATTTGTTATACAAGAGTGCAAAGTTGCTTTTTAACCGCGTGTTCAATTTTGATGACCGAGCAAGCGAAGGATTCTAAAATTGAATCACGAGCGCAGCGAGTGATTCAAAATTAGAATCTTGAGCGTTAGCGAGGGAATCAAAAGAGCACGAGGTGAAAAATCTTTGCACTCGAGTGCAACACGTAACTTTTCATTCCACCTCAGCGAGGAAATGACTAAATGCAAAAAAAAATAACGTTTACAATCACAAGATAGGTACACTTTTATTTCAGTTTAGGTATTAATTACTACATTATGACAGGTAAGTATTACAGAATAATCTTTAAATTATAACAAAATAATACTAAGGTATAATTAAGAAAATTTTAAAGTAACGTTGCTACAGTTATTTAAATTGAGTGTAATATTTTTGTTTGGTACTGTAATATTGGTGTTAGTCACTTGTGTACTGTTTTTCGGTAAACTATCTGTCATACTTAATAGTTGTACCGATTCATCGGATTTCCTTGGCGTGAATGTTGGAGAGAGAGGGAGATGGTTAGAACCGCGTACAAAGCAAATTGAAAAAAGACCACCAAGAAGGTTCCGAGTCTGAGTTTTTAAAAAATTAAAAAAAAAGTTGTATGATATATTCGGCACCATAGAGGTAGCAGTAAATAGGTTTAATGTTTTTTTAATTCACAAACTTAGTGCACACGATGTTCTAAATTCATTTTACTTTATCCTCTAGTGAATAAAAACGGCTTTTCCACTCAGATAATAATATTGAAGATTAAAAATACTCTTTCCGAGATGGTGGGATGAAAAAGTACTTTGTTTGCAGCCTTTGGGTAAATGGGTACGGAACCCTAAAAAGCAGGTATTAAACCAATAATTTGGTGAGTATGATTACACAACGACTTTATTTAGACATGAGGCATTTGTACATGGGGTTAGTAAATGTTAAAAAGGACATCGATTCGTAAGGTACAATGCCTTTTTGGACACAAAAAAACCAACGTCCCATTTCATTTTCATTTGATCCATTTAATTCAATAGATGGATTTATCATTTGCCCAGAAGTTAGTCTAGCGGCACAGGTACGAATCTTCTCATCTACCTTTTATCAATAAGGCCCTCTCGGACCATTTATTTTTTACTCATCATTTAATGTCTGGTTGCCAACTGTATCCATATTTATTAAGTCGTTAACATGTCCACCACTATACGTCTAATGGAAAGAATGAACATATTTTTTCGATGAAAAATTAAAATTCTATTTAGTCCATCAGTCAGATTATCAAATAATTTTGGACAAGTAATTTTTTCTTTGCCAAATCAATAAAAAATTAGAAAGTTAAAGCGCATCAAAGCTCAAGAGTGGGGGTTTGTGACGTCACTAAGGCAGTATAAAGTGTACTAGCGGCGTGACGTTTCACGATATTTCAACGCATTATATCGTCGTCGCCTTATGTTAACGTATCATCTGCCTAGCCTTTTCCCAATTGTTGTTGGGGTCGGCTTCCAGTCTTACCGGATTCAGCTGAATACCAGTGCTTTACATGAAGCGACTGCCTATCTGACCTCCACAACCCAGTAACTGGGTAACACGATACCCCTTGGCAAGACTGGTGTCAGATCTCAAGCTTCTGACTACGCGTAACGACTGTCAAAGATCTTCAAATGACAGCCGGGACCAACGGCTTAACATGCTTTCCGAAGAACAGCGTCAACTCGCATATGTTGAAATGGTCACCCATCCACGGACCGACCTCGGCAAGCGTTGCTTAACCTTGAAAATCGACCCGTGCGGCTGTTAATATTTAGCCACGGGATTCTCTTTTTATTAATCTACCTGAAGGACAAAAAATAAATTTTCAGTAAACTAACCTATTGTTATTAAGTCAAATTACTTTTCCTGCTAGAAGTTTTCAAACAAGTACCTACAAAACCAAAATGATTACGACCTACGCTTGACTTTAAAAGTCTTGAATGACAGCTAAATTGATATCAATCGGTATAAAGGTGAACGCGCACCTAGACGCACCGCACTCGCCGCACGCGCCGCAGTCATCGCATTTTCTCTTGGCCCCGCGCTATCCGCGCCGAACGCGCCGCACGCATTGTATCCACTTCTGTACATCTTGAACTATATTTTCATACGGATACGGATCATGTTGCCGCGCCGCCCGCATCGCCCTCCGAGTCTGATGACGTCATCCGCACGCACTGGTGGAATCCGTACACCTACAGCATTTTGCTGAAATGCGGCTCGTGCGGCGCGGATAGGTGCGCGAGGCTGCATATGATTTCATATAAAGATTTATAAAATGCGATGACTGCGGCGCGTGCGGTGAGTGCGGTGCGTCTAGGTGCGCGTTCACCTTAATATGGCGTGTTGCTCGTTATTGATGTTTTTTTATATGTTGTAAACAAAACATCAACAACAAGAAAATTTTCAAAAAATAAACTTGAACTTAGAGTCTAGGGCATTGTCGAGTAGTCTTTTGCACATCGTTCATCGCTCCGTAGATCCATTTGTGAATTCTATGCTCATTCAGAAACCGGTTTGTCAAAGTCAACAACCTAGTCGGCGACGGAGAAGATATATCGGATTATATGCTTATATTTCTCCCCTTGAGATCTTAATCTTAAGCTAGTGACTGAGTGTCTAGTTTTGGTCATAACATAATGCCTGTATGCTTCAAAAAGTTAACTTATCAGGCAACCTGTAAGGTACGCAGATATGTACCGTTATCCCCCCATATCTAAGTACTAATGCTGTAACATGGAAATATTGTAAAACCATCCCCTTTTTTTTAAAAGAGTAACCGTGGAGTTTCTTGCCGGTTATTCTCCATAGGAAACGACCAACCCGAACCGTGCACCTTTTGTCGACGTTTTTTATAAATAACTACAGTTTTATTTTGTGCTGCTTATTTTGCTGGTACACACCAGATAGATACACTACATCCCTTCCTCGATTTATTAAGAATCTCTTTAATATTAATTCATTTTGTAAAAATGATGAAAAAAACATTGTTATTGGTATGTAATCAACTAATCATATTGTTTGTTCTTCACATGACAGATTCTTGTCTTTTTCACGATCTTAACAAGGGATGTTCCCTTGACCCCTGACCCTCCTATTTTGCTACAATATAATGAGAGTAAATAAAGCTATCACCAAAACCTCTGTAATCTGTAATTTTCTACAGTGTTCCAATTCTATAATTCTATTGTAAGTACGTGGATATTAGTTTGGGATACAATTGTGATTTTAGTTTTAAAGATATTATTTTATATGTTCTAGAATGTCACTGAAACATTAAAAAAGGTGTGAGTTCATGTATTTACGCTAATCTCTAATTTAATGGAAATCACAATTCCTCCAATTTAAGCAAATGGCAGCAACCACCCACCAATTGAATGGCAACAACCACCCTCCAATTAAATGGCAGCAACCACCCACCAATTGAATGGCAGCAACCACCCACTAATTTAATGGCAGCAACCACCCACCAATTGAATGGCAGCAACCACCCACCAATTTAATGGCAGCAACCACCCAACAATTTAATGGCAGCAACCACCCACCAATTGAATGGCAGCAACTACCCTCCAATTTAATGGCAGCAACCACCCACCAATTTAATGGCAGCAACACACCAATTTAACTTAAATTATTTACTTTAAAATTTAAATCTGTTTTCATGACCACTTCACTCTGACGAATGTACATACCTGATAGGGTCAGCAGCTCAAACCCTTTTGAAGAATGGTAGGCAACTGTCAGTTAATTTTAGCTCGAAGACAGATCGTAAATCTCACTAATGTAATAAATGCTAAAGTCCGGATAGATGGATGTATGTTTGTTACTTAATCACGCCAGAACCGCTGAACGGATCTGGATGAAACTTTGTTAAGGTCTTGAAAAGATTATTTCAAAGTTAACACGAATTTGTTAACTTATATTTTAATTAACTTTATCTGTTTATAAATAAATCATCCCTTTTTTAGGTTTAATTATCCCTCAAACCACATATCTTAAACCCATATTTTATATAACACAGTCGTTGTATGAGTCACCACTGCTTACAGCAGGAATTTGGACTTATATGCATGGCTTATGTAACCAAAACATGACTGCATAGCCTTAGGATATTTGTAAATATTTACGCGTCCATTACGAGCCTTTTAGAATCTGCGTGGCCCTTGACTTGACGTAATTCAATTTAATCTGGGACCTTCGTTTGAGTAATTACGGCTACAAATATGGATACTTACAGCCGGAAAATAGGCTATTGCTGGACATAAAGCTTAAGGTTACACTAGTTGAAAATTCTTCCATACAAACGTAGTCTAGAGATTACTCCACTGTTTGACGATGTAGGTTCAAAATAAAAAAAATAAAAAAATTGTCTCATCATTATCTAGTCCTGTATGGAAACAGATATGTAAAAAAATTATATATTTGAAAGTTATGAGCATCGAAAGTTCCATGTTTCAACACTAATTTTAACGCATCTTTAGGCGGAAATAAATACTATAAGAGGAAGGAAAATTTGCTAAACGGCCTCCATACAAGGATAGATTAGTAATTCAACAATGCAAATAATTTTATTTTGAAAATATACATTTAGTCGTTTTTTCATTAAATCTAGACTCCCAAAGGTCTGTTTATAAAAAATCGCGCGTTCGTTTTCGTCCTAAATCATCATACATTTTGCTACAAACTTGCAAAAGTGCTGATTTCTTACTGCTCATCACAGCATCTATTTCTTTCGCACGTGTTGTCGGATAAGATAGCATGCATTTTAACCCCGCGCACAAAATACTTCGTGCCGTCGACTAGTTCAACCTTAATTTAATATTGCATTAGCAATGAAGATATACACAAAATTTTGGCGAAAACCATTTTTGGTGTATTCGAATGTTCACTCTTTTATATTGCCCCTAATATTTAGTAGTTATTGTATTTTCATTAACATTTTAATCGATGGACGATTAAATTTTTAATCTCTTAATTTGAGGGCTTAAGCTCGATAAACTATGAATAAATACGTAGCCATTAAGGCCTTTATGTACCTACAATATACATAGTCACATAAACACTCAGTGCGTATATACCTACGTTTAAAGGTATTTCATTAAGTTTACTATATAGGCGTGGTTGTAACTGCAAACTTCACTAAAGTGACTATAATATTTATGTGTCCGAATGCTGGTGAAGGTTGCGGGGATCCGCTGGATGCGGGACGCACGGGACCGATCAATATGGCGACGCTTGGGAAGGATCTATGTCCAGCAGTGGACGTGTTTCGGCTGATATGATGATGATGACATCTCTTGGTGGTATTTGTCGAGCTATTTTAAAATACATGCGATCGATATTTAACTCGTGTTTAAAGTTATAAGATTTCTCGGGTAAAAATTCTTCACTATATTTCCAAGTTCACTTCCTGTATGCTTCGAAAAATGATTGATTTTCTTCAAGTAACGGGGAGAAATATCTAAAATCTGTAAGTTTATCATGTACTTATTGTACGGAACCTACTCCCTAAGCATGAAGTCCGTAGTTTCGGCCTTCGTTACGGGCGTTTCCTACTCCCTATTACCTACGGACGGATGATTCGTTCGGGGCCCGAACTAAAAATGAATGACAACACAATTTGACAGTTGTACCTACTCCCGATGTGTTTTTACCCGTCCGAAAAATTTAACTTAACACTTGTTTTTTTCACTCCGAAGTTTCGTAATACTTTCGGACGGGGCCTGTAACTTCGTTGACGGAGATAGAGAGTAGACGTGATGAACGACGACGTGTGTGTTGACGTGATTTTTAACCCCCGCCGGAAAAAGAGGGGTGTTATAAGTTTCACGTGTGTTGCTGTGTAACTGTGTGTCTGTGTATCTGTGTATCTGTGTGTCTGTCTGTGGCATCATAGCGCCTAAACGGGTGAACCGATTTTGATTTAGTTTTTTTTGTTTGAAAGATAATTTTGTCGAGAGTGTTCTTAGCCATGTTTGAATAAAATCGGTTCAGCCGTTCAAAAGTTATGGGCGTTTTTCTGTTTGAATCGCGGTGTTTTCGCAAGATAAATGTGTCGAGGGTTTTTTAATTTTAAAATTTTACTTGTAGATATTTAAGTATCTTAAATTATTACGCTCACGTTAATTGCTATCTACAGATATTTAAAAACATTAAAAGTTTACCGACACAGTTCGAAGAATTGATAAACTTCAGTGGGCAGGCACATTGCTCGCAGAACGGTTGGTCGATGGGGCTGAAAAGTTCTGGACTGCAACTGGATATCGGCAGTAAAAGCGATGGAAGGCCTCCTACAAGGTGAACCAATTCCATGGTTAAGGCAGAGGAAATCCGATGGATGTGAGTAGTCACACATGAGGAGACCTCTGTCCACCAGTGGACGTCTTTCAGTTTGTAACTTAATAGACTCCACACTCAGACCGGCCGCACCAAAGACAACCTCCACAGGTGGAGCTTCTCGGATGGCTCCAACCTTCAGTGTTTGTGCGGCGTCTGACCACAGACCATGGTCCACCTTTCGACTTGCGCGGCCTGCCCTGTCACCTGTGCGTATGAAGATCTTAAGGCTGCATGACCGGTTGGTATTGCCGTGGCGGAATTCTGGGCCATACATAATATTTAGAGACTATATTTGCTATAGACACACTAAGAAGAAGAAGCTGTAGAAGGTGTGTGATCTTTTACGGTTCAAGCGGTGCGGTTGTGGAATGCTTTGCCCGTGTCAATAAGGCGTGCTCAATCTCTGAATAGTTGTTTTTTCTTGATTTCTATGTTTTTGTTCCATACTTGTTACTGTATATATTTGTCTATATAATATATATATATGTATTTATTTTATATATAAATAGTACACCAAAGAATACCTACAGTACTGTCTTTCCTTTCATTTTTAAAATCCAAAAAATAAAAAAAGTTTTCTTCATCTATACTTTCTGTAACTTATATGGTGTACTTATGTACACCATATAAGTTAAAGAGTATTCTATTATATTCTATTCTATTCTGTAATGATGATGGTGAAAAAAAACTTCATGAGAGGAAGGAAATTATGCAGGCTTCTTATACAATTCCTACGAGCTCTATATAGGTATGATCTTCTGAGGTTATCTTGGTGATATGGTAATTATTTATGCTCGCTGCGGTTATACCACGAACAGTTTGCCTATTCATATTTTACCTGACAATGTAATTTAATTACAGGTACTTTGTTGTTAATTATGGGTTAAGCTCACCTTTGTACATAAGCTGTCCTTTTGTATTTGTATATGTGTGTTTTGTGTACAATAAAGAATAATAATAATAATGAGTTCAAATGAATGCGGCATTCGCTTTATTATGCTATTTCTATTCATTTCTTCCTATTAGGCACTAGTATGTGCGAGCACTATTAGAGCACTATTTCATACATACCTAAATAAACGCACGCGTTTTCCCCATGGGGCTTGCAACAATTACAGAACGTCATCTTCTTCGATCCTATTATACTCATGTTGCTACGTTTACGTACATATACGCACGCGTCTATTTTACAAAAAACATAAAATAGTGTCCAAGTATTTAGCCACTTCAGCTTAAATAGCAAATAATTTTAAGATCCTAGTTCAAAATGTTTAAATTGTATACGAGTACCTTATGAAATTGATAAAGACTATCCTGTTGTTTATAACTATAGGGTTACAGTTAGGCAATAATTTTGTACTGAATTCATTTTTATTTTTTTAACTCTTTATTATTATTCGGAAGAGGAGGAGTTCATGGCTAAATAATAACAGCCGCAAGGGCCGATCTTCAAGGTTAAGCAACGCTTAACGAAGTCGGTCCGTGGATGGGTGACTATTCAACATACCGAGTTTCCTCCGTGCCTCGGAAAGCACGTTAAGCCGTTGGTCCAGGCTGTCATTTGAATATCTTTGGCAGTCGTTACGGTTAGTCAGAAGCTAGAGATCTGACACCAATCTTACCAAGGGGTATCGTGTTACCCAGTACTGGGTTGTGGAGGCCAGATAGGCAGTCGCTCCATGTAAAACACCGGTACTCAGCTGAATCCGGTAAAACTGGAAGCCGACCCCAACATAATTGGGAAAAAGGCAGATGATGACTCTTTATTATCATTATTTATTTTATTTTCAGCCTGTATTGTCCCATTGCAGGGCAAAGACCTCCCTTTCCTCTTGCCATTTCGCCCGGTTTTGGGCAAGTGTAGACCAGTCCTTTCTGTTGGTGTGAAGTTCGTCCCTCCATTGATATATATATATAAATATATATATATATACATTTTTACTCTTTGACTGAATTTAATTACAAACCCAGTAAGTCATTTGAATTTGGAACCTCAACTTTTCTTTTGAAAAACTTTTACCAAGCGACCTGCACCTAGCAGCGGAGGGAGCAATTTCAAAAGATCGATGACTAAAACAAATTTTTAAAAACACACTTGTATACTTGATTGCATTCGTTAAGGAAAAATAAAATAACACTTAAACTGAGCGCACGTTTTTCATTTGTTTAGTCAATTAAATATTTAACTAATCGTCGCCGTCCGTACAAACAATTTTTGAAAAAACACCTAACCAAAAAAATATGGGTCGCTGTAGAATGTTTTTTTGTAGATTAGAAAATGCTAAATAATAGAGGTCATTGAAATAAGTACCATCTTTTGCAGTAATTATGATTTAGTGTAATGTTCTTACAAACAATAAAATAAATTACATGGAATTACTGATAAAAATCATGACAATTTGTTTATATGGGATAAATAAAACTGAATTATGTGTTAGCTACGACGTCGTGTAGATTTTAATAGCTTATTCTTCAAATATATATTTTAAGTATGTGTGTTTTACATATTTACTGAAGTATCTTCAAACGAGTTTCCTAGAATGGCTTACAAAAATAAAGCTATCAAATGGTGAAGTTGACGATATCGAAGTGTGTTTCAATACTTTGCACTGCTTCTATGTACGTCCTATGTATATAATGAAAACAGAATAGGAACGAATGTGTGTACACCGAGCGTTTGTTCAACGTAGACAGCGTACGTAAACATTGCGTATCCAACCGCGTAGGCGCTATGAAGCAACCGGATAGGTACCGCAGTAGGCTACCGCTAAACCACTACGAATAAACCACGTAGACGCTACGAGAAAAATGCGTGGCGCTAAGCAGCAACCGCGTAGGCCCTACAAATAAACCTTGTAGGCGCTACAAACTTCGTGATACGAAGAACAGACACAGTCGAAGAGGCGCGAAGCAACCATGAAGGCGCTAAAAGATCGCGTAGACGCTACGAAGAAACTGCGCAGGCGCTAAGTGGATAAATAAAATGTTGTGCACGCAATGCATAGCATGTCTGCTTCGGCTGCATCTTTTTTACATCTAATTAATCTATCCACAAGAGTAGACCATTGACCTCTAATAATCTCTTAGATAGTATTAGTAGTCGCAGTGTTAGGGTATAACGGGATAATATCAACATGCATAAGCTTATATTCTGTTAACCTAGACCAAATCGTCGCCTTGGCCACAGTATAAATATGGACAGTACGGCAACTACCTACAAACGCTCGAAACGGAACACTCTAAAAAACATGCGCATAGACGAGACCCCTAAGTGGTTGTCGCGGTCAGCGGTGCTGTCAGTAGTAAATGACTAAATGCCGCGTCATGACGGGTGGTCACGTATAAGTTTATCTCCGCAATATTTTTAAAAATGACACTAGCGTATTGCGTAGTATACGGCTTCATCAAAACCGGAGCTATCGTATTTTAAACTGCCTGCTGATTTTAAAGATACGAATGATATGTTATTATTAGGTATAATCGTTATTGAATTATAAGTCCGTGTGATCGATCATAAAGAATTCGTGAACTTATTTGTAAATCCAGAATGGCGGCGTATTTAGAGCTGGTAGTGGCAACAAAAAGTAAATCCAAGATGGTGACTGCAAAAATTATAAACTGTTTGGTTATCTTTTGCTGAGATTAACCAACACCATGAGATTACCTATTTAAAATGTATTTGTAAGCTAGTTATTTCAATTCGATTGATTGATCACCACAGAACAAAAAAAAACGATATCAAAAACATTAAAGTTACAACCCTATTGATTCAATGGAGAGTAGGTAATTATTTCATCAACTAGGCTTACTTTTCGTACTGTCCATATTTATACTGTGCCCTGGCTAAGAAACATACCAGCACTATTACTAAAGAGGTACAGTAGAACAAGTACACAGTACAGTACCTAACCATTACTTTCTACTACAGTACACTTATGTGAAAAACAATACATGAAATAATAGGTACAATATGAATTAAAAATAGCTCTTCTAATGGTCATTATGTCACAACGATAAACACAAAAGTTCATTGACCATTTAATTTAATGACAAGTTCATCTGCAGACAGCGCCCCTGGCGGAAAATGTATGCACTAAGTAATCGCTACGTAACTGTAGCCGCGAAGCGTAGCTTTGAGTAAAGGCTGTATCCACTTGACGGAACGGCTTAATAGTGTTGCTACTCGCTAATAGATGTCGCTTTATCAAGTTACGTAACACCGTTCTAAGTTTAAGCATGGACCTCAGTCCATGGGTTTAAGCTACTCTACACCAGTAGTCGCTACCGTTGCTTACCGTGTTTCGTATTACCCAGTTACTGGTTCAGGGCGGTCAGATAGGCAGTTGCTCCTTGTCATATGATGATTCTCTGCTGAATCATTTTTTATGTCGGTTTTCCTTGTCGCTACGATCGTAAGTTTACTACGTAGAGGAAATAATTAAGGTTCCTAGGCATAACACAAACACTGCGACACTGCAGCTGTAGAAAACTACTTCGAGCGATCATCTTACAATCTTAGGAATTTTATTCATGCGAATGGGAACGAATCCGGTGTTTCTTACCATAATCACCAGAACATGTATGGAATCAAGGTTCCCGCAGACTGGCGCCACGCTACAATGTGACAAAGTTTTCTAATAGTTATTTTTCTAACCCGTACGATTATAATCCATTCTATGCAAACGCTTTGTCGCTCTGTCGCCTCATGCATGTCTATGAAAGCCTACACTGCGTTTTTTCAATGAAACTTTTCGATGTAGTCCTTGTTATGAAAGTAAAACAATTTCACAATCCTGAGGTCTAACCAAAGGTTAAAGTTAACGGGAAAAGCACATACAAATACGATTACTCAGAATTGTAAGGAAAGGTCGTCAGCTCGTCATGTGGGAAGTCGTATTAAGAAAGGTTTATGAATCAAGATCATAAAAGTAATGTAGGTAAAATAATCAGAGATCAAGAGAATTTCCTGATAGCCCAGTAGCAGTTGTAATTTTGCGTTTTTAGAATGTTGTGTGGACCAGTTAGGGTAGTGTTAACCCATATTTACAACTTTGAAATACGTGTACTGGTTGCGCAGCACACGAAAACTGCAAATTTTTGGGTCTTTTTTCATGTTTTGCTCCAAAACTCCTAAACAATGCGTATTTTTACATACAAAGCTCCGTACTTTTTTCAATTTCATCAAATTTGTAACAATTTGAGCCCAATTGCAGCTCTATGAAACTTATGGGGACCAAGCTATGACCTTCTCAAAATCATAGACTGCAAAGGTAAGAAGGGATGCAGAGGAGCGTGTACTTACCTGAGAGCTGGACTGTAATATGATTATGAGAATGAAGATATGATTTTGAGAAGGTGTGGTGGGGCTGACTTGTTGATAGTTAGAATTAATATTTGTTTCGGGATATATACCATGTATATTTTGCATTTGGTTGAGAGCTATTCTAATGATTGTGACCATGTCAGCTTAAAAACTTATATTGTTGTTAGTTGCTAGTGGGATGAGGCGCAGGAGCTCATTTCCCACCCCACTCGGTGTGGTCCTTCTCTACCCCCCAGCCAGCTTTACACTTTGTGGGAGGTGCGGAACGCATGGCAATCTGCGAAGGACCATAGCTCGGTCCCGTTGGGCTTAAAATGTTGCAAATTTTATAAACGTACGTACGAAAGTACGGCGTTTTGTTTGTCGAAAAACACATAATTTATGACTTATACAGCAAAAAGTTACTCGAAATTTTACAGCGAACACATTTTCGTAGTTGCAAATTTGGATTAACACTATTCTAATTAACCCATACAACATACAAAACATTCAGAACTAAATCAAGGTTTGCGATTTTAATGTCGATTTCTACAGAGCTATGATGTATTTTGTATAAAAACTTCATATCGTATTTTTTATAGTTTTTCTACATGAATGAAAGCTTTCTTCTAACGTAGTGCGTTTGCTTGGTAAATACCTACAAGAGAGCTCGGAATGTCAAAATTTGCGCAAGAAGGAAGTAACAAAAAGCCAAGGCCAGCCGCTAAGCTTCATAACAAAGCTGATTGTATCTATCTGTTTACTGCACAAAACGAATACTTAAAACGTGTAAAAAACTAAGTTTTACTTAATTCTTTATTGTTCACCAAAAACCAACATTACATATATAAAACTGAAGAGTTTGTTTGTTTGTTTGAACGCGCTAATCTCAGGAGCAACTGGATGGAATTGAAAAAATATTTTTGTATTGGATAGTCCATTTATTGAGGCAGGTTATAGGCTATATAACATCACGCTACGACCAATAGGAGCGGAGCATAAATGAAAAATGGTCTACAAACGGGGAAAAAATATTCTTTTTGAGGGCTTCCGTTGCGTGCGCTGCGTAAACGGTTAAAGTTACGCAACAATCATGTATGTAGTTTAGGTAGGGTAGGGTAGGTATTGTAGATGGGTAGGTAGCCAGTTGACAGGAGCGAAGCCGCGTGGTACAGCTAGTGTGGTAATAAAGTACATCTACAAAGGCGAGCTTAACTCAATGCTGAGTTCTCTTACAGCAAACCCTAGAGTGACAGAGAAATTTGACAATTATAGAGGGCAGGCATCCAGTGTAACATATTAAAAAAAACTTAAGACGAATTAAATTAAAACATAAATACACTTACTACGTACGTACAAAAATACATAATACCTGGGAGACCGAGCTCTGCTCGGATAAAATAGAGAAAACGACGTTTTCGAAAAATTTAACCTAGCTAGCTCGATTCATCGCCCTTGAAACCCCCTGCATACTAAATTAGAGCCATTCCGTGATTCAGATTATACCTATATATACAAGAATTGCTCGTTTAATGGTATTAACTATATATATATATATGTATATATATCTAATCCTGTTCTTCATCAGAGCTTCACCAAGTTTAAAAGGAACAAATCCGGGAAAATACTATTTCAAACAAAAAAAGAATCTTCGAAATCAGTTAACAATTGGCGAAGATATCGCTGAACAGAAAACAAAAAAAAAAAACAGTAAAATTGAGAACCTCCTCCATTTTTGAATGTCGATTTAATACTTGACCCTGTCATTGCACGAGTGCGCTTTCAAGATACAGGATACCAGTAAAAGGCATAATTAGCACTTGTAATTCACCCTTCAACCCCGCAGACAGGTGCGGCGACAATACGACAAAGATACAACGACAATTTTTCGCCTTTAATCAAGAACTACCTATAATACTCACAACGGATCTTTGTGTCTCTGAATTGGCTGCAGGAGGCTGCCCTGTAGCTATTTTTGTGTCAACATTGAAAGTGAAAATAGCATTGTATAACTGTCACTTTCACTCGCATACGTTTGTCGCATCATCCTATCTCGTTTACTCTATGCAGTTAATCTGTTTCGTGCGCAATAGTTGACAGAGCCAACTTCAGAGACACAAAGATCCGCTGTGAATATTATACATTGTTACAATATCTTCAAACCACTATTTAGCAACAGAGTAATGATTGTTTATACCAATGTCTTTAGAGAGACGAAAACCCATCGAGGAGTTACAGGAAATGGTATAATTACTTAATTGCCTATTAACCTTACGTGCATTCACAACTTCTGGTTAGTTCATTAATTGACACCTTCAACTTTAACTGGCATTGTGCCGCTAATTATTCTTACACTTGTTAAGTATAACATCTATATAAATTTTACATTAAAGAAAGAAAGAAAGAAAGTCAATCGAAGAAAAGGTCAAAGATAAATGTTACAATTAAATTGTCACTCTTATTAAAGGAGATACATATATCCATCTCTTTCCCCTTACATTGAGAATATTTTCGTCTCTGTGCCCCCTTATTCAGGAACGCCTAACTAAATCTTCCCTTATGTTGTTTTTCCACCTGTTGGAATGGAATTTGTCCGCTGCCTCGCATGACTCCTTGAGTCCTTGAAACAGGTCGGCAACTATCCCTGTAACCTTTATTGAATCACCCTACAATACAAAACAAAATATTATGCCTTCATGTTATTGACAACATAGACAAAAAACTTTTTTGCAAAAAATACTACCGACTTCCAAATGAAAAACTACAAAGTCAAAAATAACTTAATTTTTGGAAGTCGGTGTCTTTCGTTTCGTAGGTACCATTTTTTTGCGATATGGACACCGACTTCCAAAAATTAAGTTATTTTTCCCTTTTTAGTTTTACCTACCTAATAGGCAAGTACTTCATCAGACCTACACCAAATTAAAATGCGACCAATTTCGAAACATACTCTATTAAAAAAAAAAAAAAATTCAAAATCGGTCCACAATTGACATAGATATCGGTGAACAAACACAAAAAAAAAAACGAACAAACATAAAGTCGAACTTTCCTTCATGATGCAAATCAAAACAAGCGAGCTAAGTTCAACTTAGTGTAACAACAATACGGAGGCAGCGTGGAGCCAGTAGAGTAGCTCCGATAATATAGGAACGCGGAGAAAATAGAGGCGCGCGCCGCAATCTGCCGTCAGTCCTCGCCGAGCTTTGTGCGACGACGCCCGCATGCACCACGCCGTACTCTCACTCCTAAACAAAAAAACATGACATAAAACCTATTCCTAATTCAAATCTAGTCACGCGATACAACTACCAGTTCTTTTTAACGTGTCAAGGACCGTCTGTGTTAACTTAAGGGTCAACGAATCGATCGCGAAGCTTTCAAAGTTGTGGTAACCATGCCGGCTGAAGCAGAGACCAGGATCGTGCTCCGGGATGTTACGCCAGAGAGTGAGTACTTTTTCTTTTGTAAGTTAATTAGTCATGTGTTTCGTGTAACCTATGGTGTTTTAAAACCATTACGTGTACGCTTTCATTGAGGACAATGACAAATGATCTCAAGCGACACAAACTGGGTCAAACTCATGTATGTCAGTTAAACAATATAGGTAAAGGCTTTTATGTAAAAGCCTAAACCATTTCAACTGAACTTGACGAATTTATTATTCTACTTGTTTCACAAAGCATTTAGCTGGGTGTATCATAACACCCGGTGACAGTGTTCGTCACGTGTCCAAAACATTGTGAAGGAAAACTTCTCCAGCTGATTTTAATATTATTGAGTAATAAATAGAGGCATAACAATCGGAAGGGCCAATGGCAGAGACTTCATTGTCGCGGCGGTGATTCACGCCGCTCAATTCAATTCATTGTTAGTTGTCGCATTAATATTGAGGAAGGCGTCGGGAACAGTTTAATCTGATGTGACGTTTAGGAAGTGAGTTATTGATACTAAAACATTCAATAAAAAAAACTTTTCGCAAGAAAATATTACCGACTTCCAAATAAAAAACTACAAAGTGAAAAATAACTTTATTGTTGGAAGTCGGTGTTTTTCTTTTTGCCCATTTTTTTGCCATATGGAGCCTTTTTGGTCTCGCACGGGGATTTTATTTTATTATTGTTAAATTGTATGCTTATTTCTCGTGTCTCCTGTGCGGGTCACAAATAAATATTTTTCTTTCTTTCTTTATGTAATAAACATTAAACATGCGATTGTAGCAATCCCGAATGATTTTCTGTTGTATATCTCCGAAGTTCTTAATCAGATCTTCACAAAATTAAAATGGGACCAATTTCGAAACATACTATTTCAAACAAAATAATTTTCAATATCGGTCCACAATTGACGGAGATATCGGTGAAGAATAATAAAAAACATACATGAAGTCGAACATATAGAACCTCCTACTTTTTGGTAAGTCGGATAAAAACCTTTGTTTGATGTCAGTGGCCTTACTACCACTAAAAATGTTTTACAATTAAGGTTCATTCACGAATCTCGATTCGTTGCCCCAGTGGGTCCTTGAGTTACAAAACCAACAAAAATTTTAAAGCGTGTACCTCGAATGTAGCAACTTAACAAAAACAGAGTCATCATGCGATTGGAACTTACGCCACAAACATGTTTTAAGAAACTGATTAATCTTGTATGTAACGGTCTTACGAAAATATAAATATATGCAAGCAGGCCTATAAATATTTCTCAATACGGACAATGCGGTGACACGAAGGAGTACTGAATAACTTAATTCTGGCCTTGATTAGTCTGTGTAAGGAATAAATAAACATTTATAATAGTATCGCTAATGTACATCTGAGTTCATAGGGAAAACTAATTGGTAACGAATTAAAGAAAATATCACACAACTAAAAATTTATTTCTTCTTTGTTCAAGGTTTAGATTAATTTCTAATATAAGTTACTAATATTATAAAGAGGAAAGATTTGTATTTTTGTATGTAACGTATAAACTTAAAAACTACTGGACTAATTTCAAAAATTCTTTCACCGTTGGGAAGCTACACTATTCCCGGGTGACATAGGCTACTTTTTCCCCTGTATTCCCACGGGAACGGGAACTACGCGGGTGAAACCACGAGGCGTCCGCTAGTAAGTTATTAAAGTATAAAAGTAATATTCCATAGAACCTTTCATCTTCAATTATTTAAATTAATAACTAAAATGAACGTCGTCCCACTTTGCGAAATTCTCCGAAACTACTTTCCTTGAACTTCAGGATTTTTCGTTTCGTCAGTCGTCACACGTGGGGTTGAAAATGGTGCACCTTATGAATACAGTTCAAGTAAATGTTGTACGACATTTTAAATGTTACAGAGTCATCTGAAGGCTTAGTGCGAGTTTTTTAACGTACTCACTCGTGATAAAGTAAAAGATCTCTTATGTCAAAATGTATACAAAATTAGAGGTTTCTCCTTACCGTGCCCAGACTGCGCTTATCCAGTTTCAATACAAATTGATTTTTCGGTAACGCGATTGAGCGTTAGTAAAAACTCGCACTAAGGCCTCTGAGGCTTTAATGCGAGTTTTATTACGTTCTCACTCGTGATAAACTAAACGATCTTTTATGTCAAAATGCAAACAAAAAAAGAGGTTTCGCCTTACCGTCCCCAAACGGCGCTTATCCAGCTTCAATACAAATTGACGTTTACGTTAACGCGATAGAGTGTGAGTAAAAACTCGCACTAAGGCCTCAAATCTTTATACGACGATCCTACAATCCTAAAATGGAAACGAAACCATAACTACAAATCTACAAGTCGGTTTCAAAGGCATTGCCAAAAGAAACTTTTTCACGGCCATCACTCACATAAAAACATCTTTTGAATAAAATTCTTATTACTTGCATGAAATAACTGTAATTTGCAACGGTTAAATCTGAGCTGTTTTTGTAAACATTACCAAAGATTTGCAAGACATTTGGTTATTTAAACGATTAACCCTGTTAGAGCGTTAAATTATTACTAAACATCTTGGTAGATGATAGAGACGGATGAGAAGTATGCCTAAGCAGCGGAAACTTATTTTGAAAAATCAATCAGCCTAGCCTTTTCCCAACTTCATTGGGGTCGGCTTCCAGTCTAACCGGATTCAGCTGAGTACCACTGTTTTACATGGAGCGACTGCCTATCTGACCTCCACAACCCAGTAACTGGGTAACACGGTACCCCTTTGCTAGACTGGTGTCAGATCTCTAGCTTCTGACTACCCGTAACGACTGTCAAAGATCTTCAAATGACAGCCGAAACCATCGGTTTTTCCAAGGCAAGGAAGAAACTCTGTATTTTGAAATGGTCACCCATCTACGGACCGACCTCGTCAAGCGTTGTTTAACCTTGATGATCTCTACTTATTTTGAAAAACAAAATTATTTTATTTATTTCCCTGACACGTCTGCCGCATGTCAAACGGTTCATGGGCTAAATCAACCACAATCCCAGAAAATGTTAGGCGACGAACGATGGCGGGATGAACTTGATGCCTATCGACAGGGTTGGTCTACAATTACCCTAAACCGAGAGGATTGGAAGGAAGAAGGGGAGGCCTTTGCCCTGCAGTGGGACAGAATAGGCTAAAATAAAAATAATATTACCCTCTTTTAACATTTTTTTTTTTATATTTTATGCAAAACTTTTGTTGTACTCTTCTGCGGGGCTACCATAAGCTCTTAGAGCAAGCTTATTACCACTGTGCGTAAGGGACAGATGTTTACTTATTTATTTATTTACATAATTAAGGATCACCAACTAGTGTTACAAAACCATAAAACTTACACAAAATACAAAAATTGGTACACATCATCGTTATCCTGTAATGCACACTCAATTATAGGTAACCACATCTTTTACATAGGTTTACAGTCAGATACATCCGTCCTTTACACACTATAGAAATAACCTTGCTCTAAGACCTCATGGCGTACCATGAGGTCTTAGAGCAAGGTTATTTCTAAAAGGGGACAGGAGCCGTAGCTCCTGTCCCCTTTTAATCATCATCATCATTATTTAAGCCGAAAGACGTCCACAGCTGGACATAGGCCACCCTCAAGTGTCGCCACACTGATCGGTTCAGTGCGTTTCGCATCCACCGGATTTCCACAAGCTTGACCAGTCATCGCTCCATGGGAGGCCTTCCAACGCTACGTCTTCCACTATGCGGTTTCCACTCCAGAATTCCGACACAAATCCCTTTAATGGAATCCATCCGAAGGTTACGTGTATACCTCAGACAATTCGCGAAGAACAAAAAGAACAATTGCAACAAGAAATGAGCCACTCCATATATTCCAATAAGACTTAAGGATTCTAAACCTGAGTAAGCACCTAATGTACGTTCATATTTTATTGAAGTTAAGTCAACACGTTATTTTTAGGGTTCCGTAATCAACAAGTAACACTCATAGTTTCGCCATGTCCGTCTGTCCGTCCGGCCGTCCGCAGCTTAGCGTCAGAGTGTCTTAGTACTAGAAAGCAAATTATATTTGACATGAATATATACATATTGATCACGCCGACAAAGTGGTAAAATAAAACCATGAAAAAATAAAATATGTTATCTCCTGTACACGTAAAATGGTGCTGGTTTTTTTGTCGCCTTGCCCAAGGTGTGGGTTATCGTTGAATAGGCCATGCAAAAATATTACGGGTCTTTGAAAACCAGCTTTCGATTCAGGGATCTGTTTGTGTAAAATTAAGCTTTAAATTGCTAATTTTCCCCCCAAGAAGTAGTCAGCTAAATGGTTGCTTTTGGATATATGGAAAATTCACGGCGGTAGTATAAATAACGAAATTTAAAATAAAACTATCACAGGTAAGTAGGCTTCACAAGTTTACGAGTAATAGTCGACCAACTTATAAAATACTAGCTGACCACCGCGGCTTCGCTCCCGTCAAAATTATAGCCTATGTTACTCGGGCATAATAAAAAAAATAAAATAAAGTTTATTGATTCAATAAAAGAGTGTTACAGTATTAAGATGTGACACTGGATTCTGCACTAGGATACCCTGTGTCGCAGAATCCAGTCTCTCTCGACAAATAATATGATTGTTTTATTATATATATAGCAAATGCAACGGTTCCAATCACTAAACAAAAACAAAAACTGAAAGGTAACTAAAGGTGTAAGCGTAAGTGTGCTGGTATGTAAGTGATGGAGTGTATGCGATGGTGTTTATGTGCTGGTGTGTATGTGGTGGTGTGTATGAGTGTATGGTATATGTCGAGTTAACACTAAATTGCTAGTAGGTTTTCAGTTTCGTTATAGGTAAGTCCTAGTAGCCAATCCCGAACTTGTTGTTTGCACCCAAACTTGGTCATGGGGAGGATTTTTAGTTTGTCATTGACTTTCTCATACAGATGTGGACCGATATGTGAGAATGCTTTGTTGCCAAATTTAAGCCTGCTGGAGACTCTGTTCCACTTAGGCTTTCTACGCGAGCGCTGGTCCGTAACCACTGTGACAGCTGCAGTTTTGTGGAACTTGAGTAATACTGACATAATGAAAAGTTGGCGCACCGTAAGCACTTTAGTCACCCGATATAACATATCAGTAGGGTATCGGATTCCAAATCTATGAGAGACCTTTAGGATAGCCCTTTGTGCACGTTCAGCAGCAATCATAAAAGTTTTTCCAGCGGAACCCCACGATAGTATGCAGTAACTAAGTACAGACTGACATAAGGCTAGGTAGATCATCTTCAAAGTACTTTTGTCAGCTACAGATCGAAGTCTTTTAAATATATACAAAAGCTTCCTTACGCGAGCAGTAACCGATTCTATCTGTTTAGCCCATGTCAAATGTTGATCTATGTTAATTCCTAGGTACCTAATATACCTAACCTGCTCAAAGACAGGACAGCTGCAGACACGACCCGCATCACAATTGCATTGGTGAAATTTAAGTGCAAGTTTATCAGGGGCATCTGTCTTTTTACTCACTGAAAAGTTAACAACCTTAGTTTTTTTGACATTTAATGTGAGCAGGTTGTGCTGCAACCATCTGGAAACTTTCTGCATTCCAGCCTCTGCGGCACTGTAGGCTTCCTTCCAAGATTTGCCATGGAAAATAATAGCTGTGTCATCAGCATATGCGTATATTTGCGCATTGTCCAACTTGAGTGAGCAGAGACCATCAACGTAAAGAAGAAACAGAGTGGGACCAAGGACACTGCCCTGGGGCACCCCATATGCCACGTTTGCAAAGGTACTTTCGTAGTCACCGAGGCATACTTTCTGTTTGCGTTCAGTGAGATAGGAGGTGAACCATTCCAAGGCAATGCCCCTGATACCTAAGCGTTCCATCTTCTTGATAAGAATTGGCCTGGATACGGTATCAAAGGCCTTGGCAAGGTCAAGAAAGACGCCGACACACCTGCTACCACCATCAAGATTACCTATGATATGATCAACCAGGTTAGAGACTGCGTCCTCCGTTGACCTACCATTACGGAAGCCGTATTGGTTCACGGACAGCAGTTGCTTCCCCTCTAAATACGCCAAAAGTCGCTTGTTCACCAGTTTCTCCAGAATTTTGGACAGAGATGTAAGAAGAGATATAGGCCTATAATTCGATGGAACCGACGCATCACCAGCCTTGAAGATGGGACAGATATTAGCTGTTTTTAACTGGGATGGAACTCTTCCCGACGTCATGCTTAAGTTGCACAAATGAGAGATGGGACCGGCTAGACAATGTTGTGCTAGTTTCAGAACACGGTTGGGTATACCATCCCAACCGGGAATCGTTTTTAAGATTGGCTATAATAGCTCTGACTTCAGTTTCATCGGTCGGAGTCAAGAAAAAGGACTGTGAGGGAGATGGATCAGTGTCATCCAGCGTAGGAGCCAAAGTAGCTAGTTCCATCTCCGTCATATTTAATTGAGTCAAGGAGTGCTCGGCAAGTTGTATTCCTACATCAGCATAATGTAGCTTTCCATAGGTAAATGAATTTTTAAAATCGGTCCAGTAGTTTCGGAGCTTATTTGGTACAAACAAAAAATCTTTCCTCTTTATAATATTGGTATAGATTCTTGGAAAAGTAACATTTTTATATATTGATGAAAATTAACTTTGTCGTTCGAAAACTGTTGTCCCCTACAACAGTTTTCGAACGGCAAAGTTAATTTTGTCCCTTCGTTAGAGCAATGTTCAGTGCTTTCATTGTATAAGAACGTTAGTAATTTTACCTATTTATTTTGGAGAAGGTAGTTGTTCATACGGAACCCTCTGTGCGCGAGTCAGACTCGCACTTGACCGTTTTTTACAACGTACAACCGATCGTAATTGAGCACTATATAAACAAATGTATTCCATTGACTGGTGTGATCACCTGCACACAGGACTGTCGTAAAACTTAATGCATATTAAATTGAGGAAGTATGACTGTTGCACTCTGCGCATGCGTATTGTAACGGTGCTATGGGTGATTTGACATGGAGACACAGGGCAATCATTTTCGTATTAAAATTAGGAAAATGTTAGCAATTCAATTGGCATCCTTGCTTGATTCATCTGTGTACCTAATCAATCTGCCTAGCCTTTTCCCAACTACATTGGGGTCGGCTTCCAGTCTTACCGGATTCAGCTGAGTACCAGTGGAGCGACTGCCTATTTGACCTCCACAACCCAGACTCTGGGTAACACGGTACCCCTTGGCTAGACTGTTGTCAGATCTCAGGCTTCTGACTACCCGTAACGACTGTCAAAGATCTTCAAATGACAGCCGGGACCAACGGCTTAACGTGCTTTCCGAGGCATGGAGGAAACTCGGTATGTTGAAATGGTCTCCCATCCACGGACCGACCTCGTCAAGCGTTGCTTAACCTTGATGATCGACCCGTGCGGCTGTTACTTTTTAGCCACGAGCTCCTTTCTGCTCCATCTGTTATCTAAAAAGTTAAGTTATCGTGTTATTGTATATTCTCTGTTCAGTTCAATGAAACTTACACACAAAGTTCAAGACAACTATGCGCTGTTTTTAACCCCCCGCCGGAAAAGGAGGGGTGTTATAAGTTGGACGTGTGTTGCTGTGTATCTGTGTGTTTGTCTGTGGCATCATAGCGACGAAACGGGTGAACCGATTACGATTTAGTTTTTTGTTTTGTTTAAAAGGTGACTTAATCGAGAGTGTTCTTAGCTATGTTTGAATAAAATCGGTTCAGCTGTTCAAAAGTTATGTGCATTTTACTGTTTGATTCGGGGTGTTTTCGCAAGATATCGTGTCATAATTACGTGTTCAATAGATTGTCGATCGAAGCGTATCTACTATGTACTAGATAAATTATGTAGCATGAAATAAAAATGTGCCGGGGGTTTTTAAATTTTGAAATGTTACTTGTATAATAAGTAATAACAAAATAACAATTGCAACCGCCCCAACCGCAAAAGATTACTTTATAGGTTTGATGAAAATTTATTTCTCTTTAACATTATAGATGTAATTAGAATGACATTAAGAACTTATATATAGTTCTTAATTCTTTATTGTACACAAAACAAAATTACATATACAACATGAGTGATTATAATGTTGATGTACAAAGGCGAGCTTAACTCTAAGAAGAGTTTTCTATAATGCATATTTGTATAGTGACATCGAAAATGCATATAAACATTTAGTACCTTGAGTAAATAGTTAGTCGTGATAGTTACATAATTAATGTTTGTAAACCTTACGTTCACCAAATTAGATAATAATATAAAGATACCTACTTCTTCTAATTACTGTATGTAGATCAAACATGAAACTTTCACAGTTGTTTATAAACCCATGAGCGGAGAAAGCGTAACAGACATACTTATTTAAATCCTATATAATTATAACAAGCACTAAAAGGTTTTTTTTTATTTAGGCTATTGTGTCCCCCTGCTGGGATAAGCCTCCCGTATATCACATCACATCACATCATCAGCCTATTAATGTTACCACTGCAGGGACACAGGCCTCCTCTCTGTGAGAGGGAATGGGCCGTGATCCACCACGCGGGCCCAGTGCGGGTTGGTGGATGTCACAAGTCTTCGAATTTTTGGTTCTAAGACATGCCGGTTTCCTCACAATGTTTTCCTTCACCGTTTTGAGAGCAGTGGTGAATAAATAATTTACACAAAGTAAAGCGCCTGCCTGGGCTCGAACCCACGACCTACAACTTGTAAGTCGCGGCCGATACCACTGGGCCACCACTGCTCCCTCCCCTATATAGTTCCAGACATTGGCAAAATAATTAAAATTATATGTTTAAGCAATACAATGCAAAGAAAGAAACTGATAATGGCATAAAAAATCGTCCGCATCTCTGTACGCTGCACCAAAAAGGAAAAACCGGCGAAATGCGTGTCGGACTTCGCATATTTAGTATTCTGCACCAAAGAAAAATGTTTCAAAATATTGGTATTTTTTAGAAATATATACGTAATAATAAACATTATCACCAAATTTCAATTTCTTAGGTCAATGGGAACTTACAAAATTCTTCGGGACAAAATTGTGTGACAGACAACGGACAGACAGACACGTGAGTAGCAGAAATAGGGTTAAGTTTGGACCCTTCGGGTACGGAACCCTAAAAATTAGAACACCGTAAAGGAAACACACAATTTTAGCACATTCAATTAAAGCGACCTACATCAAATAATGCAAGGTCGTTGCTATGTCCTAAATATAACATCAAGGTCGTTGCTATGTCCTATCTTATCTTATCTTATCTTGTGGAGGGGCCGAGAAATAACTCGGACACTTCGACCCATGGGATATATTGAGTTCCCCTAGATAACTTACTTCTCTCCAATCTCGTTGAAAACACTTTTCCTGAGTTTTACAACGAGACTAGGAGATATGAGCCTATAGTCTTCTGGTCTTGGATATCCAACCCCTAGGAGACTCATTCGCTTACCAGCCAGTGCTATGTCCTAAATATAACATCAAGGTCGTTGCTATGTCCTAAATATAAAATCAAGGTCATTGCTATGTCCTATATTTAACATCTTCACTTTTTTTTGCCTATGTTTACAAAACTCGGTGCGTGTAATTGCATAATACCTAACTTTGGTCCAAAAAATACCTGTCATTGAATATAATGATTTTGGCACTAATTTATGGCTTTTCATGGATTTTTATCCGACTTGAAAAAGGAGGAAGTTTTCAATTCGGTTATTCTCGAGCTTCTAGCTCATTGGTTCCCAAACTGTGGTCCGCAAGAGCTAAAATAAGGTCGGCGAAAGGGTTAAAATTAAAAAAAATAACAACTCAAAAATACCATTCCTGCAAACTGATTTAAAACGTTTCTATTGGAAATGTATCTAGTTTTTTCTATAAAAATTTTCGTTCCTTTTGATTGTAAATTAAAGGTATGCTACAAGTATTGATTTAATGATATAAGTTTATTTTAAAATTAACTCAGCATTTTTTTTTCTAGTCTTTTGGTCCCTGCTAACCACAAAGAAACTACTAGTCAATAGAGGTTGGAAACCACTAATGCAGCTAAAGGCATCCTTTTCCGCAACATTATCTCTTGGGGACCACCAGTGATACATAGACCACAGGTCATCAGGTTAGGAACCAGAGACTAAATACTTTGAGGATGACTGTGAAGGTGCCCGATATAACTATGACCAGCCACAAATTTATTTATTTATTCATTTACACATTCAATTGTTTTTACAGGTAGAACCCAAGGTAACAAAAGTAGTCATACAATACGACACTCAGAGACGCCCCGTAAAACTGATCACACACCTACTCACGTCCATGTTTGACCAGTCCCAAGTAACGGCTCCGGGCGTCCTCACAAGTTAACTAGAGGACAACACAGTAATTGTCACCCTCTGGAATTCCTCCAAAGAGCAGGTGAAAATGTCCAAGCGCTGAGAGATGCTATTAAGAATCGTAACAGCCCGACACACTGGTGCAAACTTTAATAGGTTTGTACGGGCTACCGGAGTTAAATTAGTGTCAATATCAACATATTCAGTGACAAGGCAATACCCCTGCATCAGTTTACTGGTAGCGGTCATACGGAGATCCATAATTATGTATAGCTGCGTTTGCCGGACTGTATTAGCAGTATTTTAAAATTTTCATGATATACAAATATTTTGATAAATAATAGGCCGTAAATGCGCTGAACGTCCATGAAACAAAAAATTGCTGTACCCTTGAATATTTCATGCTGGTTGGCTACTTGCTTATAATTTTTATTTAATCATAATATTTACGAGGTTTTTTCAAATGGAATATCCTTATCTGAGTAAACAAAGTACCCCAACCGTGATGTTTTTCTCAATTAGTTTATTATTTACGAATTATCACTATTTTTGATCGAATAATTATTTATTTGAACTTTTTTAGTGTACAGTAGTGGTACAAAGATGGACTTCTACAAGGCTTCGTCTAACAGATTATGTAGTTATTGTGTCCACAGTTCCACACGAAAACATGCTGCGCCGACCCCATTTAAGTTATAAGAGCACTAGCTGCTGCCAGCGGCTTCGCCCGCGTGAAAAGTGTTATATTATCTTGGGACAGAAAGTACCCTATGTGCTATTCCTGACCAAATTCAAATTCAAATTATTTATTTGTAAAAACATAGGTACAATATAATAAGATCTTATTCTAATGTCAGGATCGCTATGTTTAACCTAATAGGCATACAAATTTTGGAAACATAAATCTAATTTTACAATATACATTTTTATGCATTGTAGTAATTAAATTATTATTAAAATTAAATTATATACCAATAATCATTCAATCGAATTGAGCATAAATCAATCGGACACTTGACTCATGCAACGACATACCCAACTATTATTTATTTGAACTGTCTTTTAAGAATTCACCAATGGAATAGTACGCTTTTTTAACCATAAAATCTGTTAGCATTCTTTTGAATTTGTTAATATCATTCTCAGCTCTTATAGTCATGGGTATCTTATTATAAATTTTTGGAGCAATTCAAAGCTTTTTGCGTATAATGCTGTTTTATGAGGCATAACGTGAATTTTGTCTCGGTGACGTTTACTAGTCAGGGTTTCAAATAAATTGAAGTGTTTATTAACGAACATTACTATTTCAAATGCATATAGAGAAGGAAATGTCATTATTTTTTGCTCAATAAAGTGTGGCCTACAACTATCAGTATCTCTGTGGCAAACTTCTTCCAGATCCGTTCAGCCATTCTGGCGTTATTGAGTTACAAACAAACCATCCAAACCATCCATGCAAACTTTCGTATTTATAATATTAGCAAAATTTCTGATTCATCTTCCGATGACGTTGTCGGCGACTCAGGCCCTTTATGCCACAAATGGATTTTTCACCTGCAAAAGACACAAAAATAACATGTCTAGATTACTACAGAATCCTATCATTTTCGTGTCAGCATTTCAGTGAACAGTGGTCTTAGGCATAATTATAACGGCACATTATCACTAATCTTGTATAGATTTTCGCATTGCGTCAAACCGACATTTTGTCTAAATAAAAAACCGTTTGGAAAATATTTTAGCACTAGTGTAATTACGGACAAGTTGTCAATATGCAATCATTGCAGGTGTTAGGTAGATCTAGCGCAGTGTGTTCGACAATCGATTACTATCGCTGGGGGTGACATGGTTTTGTCAATAATTTTGAGCCTAAAGCGGATACCGTTTGTATCACAAGTCATCGAGAAATATGCCTCTAAGTACATTATTTCATCAAGTTTTTATGGACTTTTTTTCTCAACTTTACCTCTTTATTAACCCCCGCCGGAAAAAGAGGGGTGTTATAAGTTTCACGTGTGTTGCTGTGTATCTGTGTATCGGTGTATCAGTGTATCTGTGTGTCTGTCTCTGGCATCATAGCGCCTAAACGGATGAACCGATTTTGATTTTGTTTTTTTTTTTGTTTGAAAGGTGATTTTGTCGAGTGTTCTTAGCTATGTTTTAATAAAATCGATTCAGCCGTTCAAAAGTTATGGGCGTTTTACCGTTTGAATCGGGGTGTTTTCGCAAGATAAATGTGTCGGGGATTTTTTTAATTTTGAAATTTTACTTGTTACCTAAATAAATGTAACTACGTATAAAAAATAAGCTTTTATTGCTGTTTTATCATAATTTACAATACAATATTATATTTATTCCTGACGATCGGTTTTACCAACAACAGCTTGTACTTCGACAAAGGCCTCTTCCAAAGACTTCCACCTATTTCTGTCATCTTCCCAACGTTTCATTTATTGACCTTTACTTCTTTTGCCATCCCTGGGGTTGTGTCTCTGTTATTGTTTTAGTCTATTCCTCCGTTTTCCTTCTCAGCATATATGTCCTGCCCATTCCCATTTAAGTGTTCTGCATACTTTGTTCACATCTTTTACTTTATTCAAATTTAGTTACATTTTTAATTTGGTTTAATCTAATTTCGTCTTTTCTTCTTAAGCCGATTACACTTCCCTCTATTCCGCAACTACGTATAATATCTACAAAAACAAAACATAATGAAGAAAGTGAAAAATGAAAAGGAAGAAAGTACATAGACCAGGAAACTTAGGAATCGAAGTAACAATCTACGTCCCTGTCATCGGGAAACGATTAAATCACCATGTTGAACAGCAAACTTAATCGGTGGCAAAAAAAATTGCCCTAGTCATCGAGTTAATTACAACAATGGTCAGTGCATTTGAAAATTGTGTCCAGTTTCTGTCCCCTAAATCACTGGCAACACTGGCTATGACAAGCTGCTAATAGTTATTTGTTATACAAGAGTGCAAAGTTGCTTTTTAACCGCGTGTTCAATTTTGATGACCGAGCAAGCGAAGGATTCTAAAATTGAATCACGAGCGCAGCGAGTGATTCAAAATTAGAATCCTGAGCGTTAGCGAGGGAATCAAAAGAGCACGAGGTGAAAAATCTTTGCACTCGAGTGCAACACGTAACTTTTCATTCCACCTCAGCGAGGAAATGACTAAATGCAAAAAAAAAAACGTTTACAATCACAAGATAGGTACACTTTTATTTCAGTTTAGGTATTAATTACTACATTATGACAGGTAAGTATTACATAATAATCTTTAAATTATAACAAAATAATACTAAGGTATAATTAAGAAAATTTTAAAGTAACGTTGCTACAGTTATTTAAATTGAGTGTAATATTTTTGTTTGGTACTGTAATATTGCTGTTAGTCACTTGTGTACTGTTTTTCGGTAAACTATCTGTCATACTTAATAGTTGTACCGATTCATCGGATTCCCTTGGCGTGAATGTTGGAGAGAGAGGGAGATGGTTAGAACCGCGTACAAAGCAAATTGAAAAAAGAACACCAAGAAGGTTCCGAGTCTGAGTTTTTAACAAATTAAAAAAAAGTTGTATGATATATTCGGCACCATAGAGGTAGCAGTAAATAGGTTTAATGTTTTTTTTAATTCATAAACTTAGTGCACACGATGTTCTAAATTCAATTTACTTTATCCTCTAGTGAATAAAAACGGCTTTTCCACTCAGATATTGAAGATTAAAAATACTCTTTCCGAGATGGTGGGATGAAAAATTTATTTATGTCACTTGACACTGACATTAAACTAGGAATTGGATTTATTTCTCAACTTTTTATTACGAATTTAATTGCACTTCATCTTGATTTATAGGCTCAGTTACAAGCATTCTTAGGATTTATTACAATTAATTATTTGTAAATCTTTATTGTTTATAATATGTTTATTTTTATTAGACTCAGGCTCATTGAGATGCATGTGTCATGAAACTAAAAGCTAAATGATTTGTATAAGTCAATAAATAATATGTTAGATCAATCAATAATTGCTTAGCAATCACAACAAGATGCAAGGACCTTTGGTATCATATATCACAACACGTCCTAAGAACGAGCGAATGAGCGCCTTCGATGCCTTGTATAAGTGCTCCCAACTTTTTAAAGTTCCTTTAGAATAGGGATCAAAGTTGAGCGATTTAACAGAAGAAATAAAGACCATATCTTAGTAACACTTCTTATGAACATTGGGTTTAACTTACTGAACCCTGTTACAATAATTTAATTATTTTAAATCATGGGCAATGTTTACTATACGAGGGATTGCATGGGCGTAATGTTCGTATGATGATTTCTGGCCCATTGCTACTTTGAGGAGCTCGTGGCTAAATAATAACAGCCGCACGGGTCGATCTTCAAGGTTAAGCAACGCTTGCCGAGGTCGGTCCGTGGATGGGTGGCCATTTCAACATACCGAGCTTCCTCCGTGCCTCGGTAAGCACGTTAAGCCTTTGGTCCCGGCTGTCATTTGAAGATCTTTGACAGTCGTTACGGGTTGTCAGAAGCTTGAGATCTGACACCAGTCTTGCCAAGGGGTATAGTGTTACACAGTTACTGGGTTGTGGAGGTCAGATAGGCAGTCGCTCCATGTAAACCACTGGTACTTAGTCGAATCCGGTAAGACTGGAAGCCGACCCCAACAACAATTGGGAAAAGGCTAGGCAGATGATGCTACTTTGGCCAAACACAGGGTTTGTAGTAACGACCGATGTAATTTTCCTTATTTTTCTTAAGTTTATTTGCGATATAAAAAGTCACTGTAATAAATTATAACTCATAAACATGTCAATTAATATTGCAATGCTAAAAACCTTTATGAATGGCGGCAAAGCCGTGTTTAATAATATTATACGTGCGTTTTTTTTGTGGTTTGTCATCAAGTACGTAATAATTTTATCAACAGATTTATTAACCCTTCTTAATTGTAAGTGTATTGTCAATGTTAAGTAAGTCGTTTAATTATAACTTTGGTATACTAAAGCCAGGCTTAAGACGGTACCCTGACCATAAAATCGGCATGCGATATGAGCATTCCTATTGGTCTAGCGGCACTGGTGGCGCATGAATTACAGTAGTGAATACGCCCAGATTTTAGAATAAAATCTTTATAAAATCGATTTTTAGTCTTTTGAAAAATACTACAAAAATGTTCGTTATTAAATTTTCTATGCATTAGTGTTAGTACAAAAATAATTAATGAACACTTTACGAGGAGATGCATGCTATCAATAATTATTTCTCATTTTTATGTTTTTTCTGGAAGGAGATTAGTGAAATACAACATTAAAAAAAAAACGAAATCTACCATTTTAGAATCAATATTATATAGAAATTTAATGTATTTTTATTTATTGATATTTCTTTTTAAATAACGAGTAGATAGCTACTAAAAACCGCTTGCGCGGCGTTTTGCTCGGGGTACCGCCTTAACCTGTAGAGTGTATGTTACCTACTTTAATACTTGTGTGCCTTAGTTGTGTGCAGACCGCAAGCTACGTAATCCAAGCTTTCATTGCATGAAAAAATACACAAGCTATGCGTAATGCGAGCTCAGCTAAACTAACATAGGTAGCTCTTGGTCTGCAACTGGGCTCAAACTACGTCATCTACATCTATATCTACCTACACTAATAATAAAACCGGCTCAGTGCGAGTCGGACTCGCGCACGAAGGGACTCCTTACCATTATCGCTAAAAAACGGCACAGAAATCACGTTTGTTGTATGGGAGCGCCACTTAAATATTTATTTTATTTGTTGTTATAGCGGCAACAGAAATACATCATCTGTGAACATTTCAACTGTCTAGCTATCACGGTTCATGAGATACAGCCTGGTGACAGTCAGTGCCGTTTTTACCCTTTGGGTACGAAACCCTAAAAAGTGAAGTTTTGATTGTTTGTTTGTAACATACATATATAAACTTACGCCTTTTTCCCATGGGGGTAGGCAGAAAATACAGAACGCCACCTGCTACGATCCTTCCATATACTTCTTTTGCTTCACACACATTCATAAATCTAGTAATACATACACGCCGGTTATGAGTACCTACTGCGCACTTGGCCTTTCTGAAGAACATCACCAATAATGTATTTGTACATCTTTCTAGGGCGTCCCCTCGTTTGTTTGTAAGTTTGTTTGTAATGGATAAACTCAAAGACTTCTTTAACCGCATTTAAAAATTCTTTCACCATTTGAAAGCTACATTATTGCTGAGTGACATAGACTATTTTGTTATTCCGAAAACGGGTCCTCCAGGTGGGCTAAGTAAGCGAAGCCGCGGCGAAAAGCTAGTTATAAATATGCAACATTTATCATATAGTGCCTACAATAAACTAGATAACATAGTTTACCTTCGAGTAGACGCCGGCCTCAACGTCGTTGAGACCATGAACTATATTTGTATTTTATATGGAACTGGTCGATACGTAATACGAATACCAAAAATAGTAGCATCGGTCTGAATCTCGCACAGCCTCTTCTAAATTTGTTGTAGTGTTTCTACAGCAACTTTATAAATTACTAGCGTACGCCTCGCGGTTTCACCCGCGTAGTTCCCGTTCCCGTGGGAATACAGGGATAAAAAGTAGCCTATGGCACCTGAGGATAGTGTAGCTGCCCAACGGTGAAAGAATTTTTGAAGTCGGTTCAGTAGTTTTTATGTTTATTCGTTACATAAAACAGTTCAAAAATATATTTTTTTCGTCTTTTTAATATTAGTACAGAAGTATAGTTAAATAAGTATAGAAAGATTAATAAACGATTTGCGTGAGTTTTCTCATGATCAGGAATCTAAAATTTTTGAATGGTTTTAAAGTAATATGAAAAACGTATTTTGTAGGTAATCAAATAGTCTTAATAATAAATTATTGACAAATAAAACTCAATTTAATATATTGATCAACTTTATCGCAGTAAATATTTGTCATGAAATACACGTATAAAAAAAGGAAATTTGTTTATGTTTCTTTAAAAAAATTATTAATCTAATCGACTCGAAGTGTGACCATTATTGATTTTTAATCATAATTCAAAGGTTCAAACCTTTGTTAGTTAATAAATAAAAAACAATCATTTTTTTTTTTTATTTCAACCTTTTTACAGTTCAGTATTGTTAATTAAGTTGTTACTGGCTATTTGCTGTCAATAATTTCGTAAAGCCATTAGATACTTTCTTTTTCAGGCTCAAAAATGGCATCTCTTTGAGTTTTTTTTTTTTAATTATCCTGTTTTTAAATAGATAGTTCTCTTATTTTAATGTAACCTTTTTGTTTTGTTCAACCAACAAATTGTTATCGACTGACAAAAAAGGCCATTAGATATTTAAAAAATTGCATCCTTGAGATTTTTTGACCTAATGCGGCCTTTTTTTATTGAATGACGATGTTGCCTGCTTTTCAAATCATAGTAACTTTCTAATCTTCCGTGGAATTTCCGCCAAGTTTTCAGTTTTCTCTTAAATATTGCCGTTTATATCTACACGTCGTAACGATTAACATATCCATATTGCGATAGTTTTATATCAATGCTATATCCTTAACATAGACCTTAAACCCTTTCAACACGGCAAGACCCGTGACACTAGTTTCAAACCGGCTTGAAACTGGCGGGTGAACAAACTACTACTACGCACGTTTACTAGCTACACGCAATTATAATTTAACATATTTAGCGCAATGGGCAATTTAATATACAAACATTAACGCTTATTAATAGTTTACCCGTGTTGTTAATTGCTTAGATATAACTTCATTCATGGATAGCTAAAAATACATGAAGTAGATATTATTGTGTTAATATTTCCCTATTTACATATTTAAGTACGTCCTACTTCTACTAACGTTAATACCTAATTATATGCCGTTGCATACACTATTTTATCTTTACTCATACAGTTGAAATAAAACAAAAGTGAAAACGGAAGAAATAAGTGGTGGAGGGCAATTTAGATTCTCATTGCGCATGACTGCGCAGCGCGCGCCTCCTTAGACAATGACACTTATTACAATGAGCCCATAAGCGCTAATAAATTAAAAATTAAAAGTGTGCTATAAAAATTAAAAAGTTGTTTTTTGATGCAGTTTTTCAAAAATCGAAGGAAAATGTTGCACTGTAATGTTTTTTTTATTTTTTATTTTACCTATCACGACTATAAAGTACCTACGTGATAATACAAAAAAATTAGAATTCATATTTGGAACATTACGTTGTGAGTGTAGATAAGGTAAATTTATTGGATGTTTGTTAATAAATTACGCCCCAATGGCCGACAATGATTTAGGACATCGGATGTACATATTAATGTGTTGCCGTGGGATAATTTCCGACGTAGTTATGGGCTAAGCCGTTGGTGGCTTAGAATATTTTGTTATGAAAAAGAAAATGCCTCTATTCTATGCAAGTTTTAATTGAATTAAACATAAGCTAAGTACCTACATGCTAAATAACAGACAATTTTAATAATTGAACCTCTTTTAAGCGTTCCTGATAACTAATGAGGCGGTCACAATGAATCGATAGTTAGGCACAAATCACTGCTAAATGGGTGGTCACAGCATCCCAACGAGCATCGACCCACATTTCAGATAAGAGATCATTTATTTGGGACATCATCGTAATACGGTCGCTATCAATATCACTTGCCATTTCTAGCTGACCACATTCGACCTCATTTTCAACCGACATCAACAAGGAGGCGGTTCTCAATATCTATACTAATATTATATAGAAAAGTTTGTTTGTTTGAACGCGCTAATCTCAGGAACTACTGGTTGGAATTGAAAAAATTTTTTTTTGTTGGATAGTCCATTTATCGAGGAAGGTTAGAGGCTATATAACATCACGCTACGACCAATAGGAGCGGAGCATAAATGAAAAATGTTTCAAAAACGGGCAAAATTATTCCTCTTTGAGAGCTTCCGTTGCGTGCGCTGCCGAAACGGTTTAAGTTACGCAACAATCATGTTTGTAGGGTAGGTAGGGTAGATGGGTAGGTAGGTAGCCAGTTGTCGAGAGGGAACCGCGTGGGATAGCTAGTTCAACTATATATCTTTGTTACGCTATTATTCCACCAATTGTGAACCGATTTTGAAAACTCTTTTTTGTGTTTGAAAGGGTTCCCGCGCTCGTAAAAATCGTCCCATTGTCACCATGTAATCGAGGGATCTCCTTAAATATTATAGGCATACATATAGCGATTTTGGTATTTTCATCAACAATGCAATCCTTTTCACTCAGAATGTATCATTTTGTGAAGTGGAACTGATGTAGAAGACCACAGATGGGCACTAGGAACTCCTTAATGATAAGTATGTTACGGGTATAAGACATCTCCAATAGTTAACCAACTCGCCTAATGCTTTAGGCGAGTATTTAAGTTATATAAAAATAAACTAGTTGACACGGCAAAAGTTGTTTTGCCATGTACATTATTTCTAGAATTATTTTTTTATTTGAATAATAAATAACTAACTTACTATAAGTGTGTGGGGATGTGGTTATGATTGAAAGAGGAATGGAGCGTTGTAGACAATGAAGGCCTATAAAATGACAATACTCTAACCATTTATTTATTTCATCCTTTATACTTTATTAAATGAAAATTTTGATAGCTATTTATTTACATCATAATTCTATAGTTCTACTACTAATTTTGACAATTAAAAAATTATTCATTATCTTGTGTAATCTCCAAGTGCAAGGAGTGTATATTTTTGGTTAGTCCGTCTTTAGCCAACAAAAACAAACTGGGTGGTTTACCCACGCGAGAACATACCACCAGTAGTATTATATTATCTGTGGTATTATATAATCTGTGATACAACGTATAGTTGTCCGTGGGCAAAGTGTGGTGTGCCCAAATCTAAGCCACAAACAGACATCGTTTGGTCTTGGGACTTATTGATTTTCATTGCGAATGCCAATCTTACTGGAAATTAAATGCTATTGAATTCAATTGGCACATCTGTGGAATCATAAGAATTCGTGGCAGCAATACATTTTCGCCTCGGAACTTGCCATTCAAAATGATGACTTCGATGACGTTTTTCATAAAAATTTTAATCACTAATCTTGTGCCATTGCACTTCCGTGGTGGGTTCATATTACGAATAAAAAAAAATAACAGGACATCCAACCTTTAGTTGTAAATGGTGCGGTGGCATGCCTGGCAAATCCAATGAATTCAAATTCCAATTGGATTATTTACAGCTTCGTTGACATCGCAAACTGTATCGACAGATTTGTATGACACCAAGTCTCCTGGCACAAAGTACGTAAGCGGCGGCGCGCCGCAGACAGAGGGGCCACTCTCACTTTGGCATTTCGGTTTTACAGGGAATATTGGGCAATATTGGACCGAGCTCAGTCGCGGCTGTCAAGATTGCTTTGTGCAGGCGTTTGTCACGTCATTCTTACATTAAGTACTGTAACGAGGTTGGTTGCATTGGATGGGTTACCTTTATTATTTGTTACAGACCGAATTTACTTTTTTGTTTTTAATTCTTTCTTTCAATTATTTTTAAGTTATAAAGGTCTTTCAAGATGTCAAATTAGAAATTCATTATCTAGGATTATAATAAATTATTTTAAGCCCATAGATAAAATTGGGAACTTATCATAATATTATGGTTCAAGTCATACAGCTTACAAATATGTTTCCTCCGACTGCACAGCATAATTTTCTTCATCATCTTTGGTTTTTTGATTTTATTAGGTACCTCTTTTTCACATTTATATTTTTGTCGAGCTTCGAGCTTTTTACAATTTAATTTTTTAAGTGGGATCATTATTACACTATTACTACGTCTTTTTATTTACTCTCCAATATTCATCGTGTACGGGACGGACGTGATCGTCCAAGACCGACAGGCAATCAGGAGGTTGTAAGGCTCCTGCTTGAACGCGTTGACGCCCCTTGCACCTATTGTTCAGTTGTCATCTGGTAACTATGGACCTTGGAGACACTTGAAGGCTGCCAAGTAGGTTGAGGTGAAAACGTGATGTCCAGGTTAAATAAAAAACTATTTGTTCATGGCCAGAAGCGATGTTCCTTCATGGTCCTCGATGCGCAATGATGCGTGGAAATACTTTAAGTGAAATAATGGCTACGATATGTTCACGCGCCTGCGCACTATTAAACAGGCAAACTCGACTGCGACGAGGACCACAACATTCCGACCGCAAAAACTTTTATTTTTCAAAAAATATAACCTAAGACTCGTAGCTTGAAACTGACAGGAACTACCCTTCCACTGGACCGATTCTGGTGAAACTTGTACTTTTGGATAGGTCTCGAGGAGATCCAGGTCCCTAGCCCCTACCATCAGAAAGTTCTCGTAAGGAGAACGTCAAAGAAAGGGAATTCCCGCCAGTTTGAAGCTTTACAATCGAGTTTCTCCTAAAACTAGACATGTTAGCTCTAGGGTACCAGCGAGGGACTTGGAGCCCTCCTACTGGGCCGTTGACACACATAAGTGTTACAGTTATATTCAAAACCTTCAGGCGTACAGCCGCGAAATGGTGCGAGAAGTTAGCTTATGCCCCCTGATCTTGGCACATAAACTCGATTCCTACTCAGACCGCTGGGTGGATTTTCAAGTTACATTCACACCCGGGTAGCCCTTGTGATGGGCTATCCCAAGGTAGAAGTCCGGTAGCTACATGTCCAACCCCCGATGAGCTATCGTTTGTTACAAGTTTGTTTACATAGCAAATCCATGTAACCTCGCACCATATCAGGTCGCTTAACTCCTCAACCACCAGAGCTAAGCTCCTTCTGGCGGTGTGGTTGGGTAGCTGGAAAACTAGGCTGTCTGACGGCGGTACTCTGATGGGTGTACCACCAGCCTTTCCGCAGCTTAAGGTGCCGGGAAGCGGCCGAATACTAAATTTTACGTCGTCTCACAGCTTTAATGTGTCTGTGTGCGTTACATACCCCTATATACTAGCTCCGTGTCATGACTGAGTGTAGGCGCCTGCCTGAGGGTCCACGAAGGTAATGCTTCAGACAGCATATCTATAGCTGACCAGGCACCAAATGTCCCTGGACGCAGTGACCCATCGGCAGACGCATAGAAACGTCCATGCCGGCATACACAGACACATCCTCTCAAGTAAGTGACGCCTATGTACTAGAATTACATAGGCGCTATCTATATAGGAGCCTAGACAGAATTCTAGGTCACCCAGAAGTGCTAAAAGGCTTGTATCGAACTTTCTGAATACTTACTCGAGCAAAAATGTATGCATATCTGCATTTTCAGAGTGAAACTGTATTAAGACTGGCCATGTACTGCTATTATGTATAATTTCTCAGTCATGGTATCCAGCTATCTTATTTAGAACACCTAGATGATGTTTCCTAACAAAACAATTACGTGTAAGGAAGTAATCTGATTGGTAGGTGAATATAATACCTATAGCACTACTTGATACCCTGCCAATTTTGGGGGGTCTAAAATAAGTAAACAAAATATTTTTATTTCCTTAAAACTATACATTTATCATATATCTAAGGTACCTTATGCATATCTCTAACACATAAGCGCTATATGCGCACTATAAACTATGTAAAAGCCCCCAAAACATGAGTTTAAAGTTATCAAAATTCTACAATAACTGGTTTTAGTATAAATATAAGGTGCCGCCCTCTTACAGGTCATTGTGAACTAAACGCTCGTTGATGATGGTTGTGTTTACGGAGTTAAATACTTGTTTCTTTCCGTAATAACATAGTCAGTATGCATATTAATGCTTCTAATTTATTGTTATTAGACTATATAATTCTATTACATACTGATAGACACATAAAATATAATTTTAGTGTCTCAAAAACATGAGCAAAAATTAGTTACGAGCTTTACTATAAAAGGTTTTTTCACCTACCGACATCGCTTAGTATGCGATGGCGCTCTGGGGTGAGCAGACGTGTGTCTGTCAATACTATTTATATTTTACATATGACTACCTATCTAAATGGTGACGTGTCGTCGCGAACACATCGTATGTGGCGTAATATTAAATGGATATTTGATGCCCTGTTTACCATCTAAGGCATGTAAGCATGATATGATGTATGTTTAGACGAATCTATGTATTTATGTTTGTAACTTGGGCAACCTACTCTTTTTTTAAATTCGGAATCAATATAGTAGCAACCCTAGTGAATCTGTCAAGTTTAGCTGTCAATTTTCTAAACGGCGGGAGTGGCCCTTCTGTATACTTACTATTTTGTGCTCCTGGCAACAACTGTTGTATATGGAATTTAAACTATTGATTTCCACTTTTTTGCTGCCAAAATTGCTCTTTCTATCAGCCAATCAAGATTTTTGTGTTGCGAGTCGATGACTGTGCAGAAATCCGTCGGCAATTTTACGCATCCAGTATTTTCATGTACAACAACTTTTCCATCGCCTATATCAAATAGTTGTTTTGAGAATGTTTCAGCTGATAGATCTTCTTGAAACATTTGAACGCGCATGTTTACTTTCAGTCGCACTTTTTCAACATTACCCCACAGTGGCGATGATTTTAAGCAAGCGTTGATCTCATGAGCGTACGTTGAACGTGGAATGACGGGAAGTGTTTGTTTTAAATCACCTGAAAGGAGTAACAGAGTGCCGCCAAAAAGTTTGTCGTTGTTTTTTATATCATTTAAAAGAAAGAAAGAAAGAAAAATATTTATTTGTGACCCGCACAGGAGACACGAGAAGGAGGGTTAACGAACGACACGTTAAGGGTTATATGTATCTTTTAATTTGAAAAAAAAGTTGTCAAAAAGTAAAAGGCCCGTTTTGACAGCTATTTTTTTTTTTTTTTGTTATGGCTTCGCACGGTTTGTGCATTTAGCCAGTGTCACGTTAATTTTTTTTTCTTTTTGTTCGCCTTTCTCGGACAGGCTTAGGTCTTGGACCATACCGCCTCGTCTTCAGTGTAATTTTAACATTCTTTAGTATGCATTAGAATACGGGTGTAACAGATTCTAATGGTTTTTGGAGTATTTGGCAGCAAATCGTATCGAGTCAGCCTTCCCAGTAAGCTTTGCGGAGGTAGTCAATACTACAATAAAATTCTCCGCTCCACTATCCTGAGATCGCTTCTGTCAATGATTTCACATATTGTCCAGTTGCGTAGACAGTTGAGACACAAAACTACACCAATTTTATATCACAATATCCACTAGGAAACAATTTGCAAATAATATTAACAGCCGCTGAACTTCACTCGAAAAAATCCCGCCAAAAACTCCGTGTCACGTTAAGAAGTTCTAGTTTCTTTAGTTTTTAGTCCAATGTCCTAGTTAGGCCCTAGTAAAATGGCGTTAACTTTACTGGAAGCCTCCACGGAGTTTTGTCGACAACATGAACAAACTCTGCCCACACTCGTGCACGTTCACTAATAATATTAGAATAAAACACCACCATTTTTACACTATTAATATTCAATAAAACACAATTTAAGGAAAATAAAACAGAGATGCAACATGGCCGCCATCACGTTCCCGCCAAAACTCTCATAAAAACACTTAATAATAATTAAACTTGATGCTTGCGAATGATACTCGTCATTATAGTGTATGGGTAACATAGTAATTAATTAGGATTATTAATTAGATTTTTCAAAATCTTACGTAGAAAGTTATCGCGTCATGTAAAATGAGAAACGTCAACGGACTTCTTAGATTGTTACGACTTTAAGTACATTCTAAATAACAGCAAAGGAGAATGCCCATTTTGTAAGGGAACTTGGGCCCCTTTGAAAAAATTGTTGTATCTTGATAAATTTGATTGTATATTGTAGAAAAACACGTTATATTCATAATTAGAAAACATTTATTTTGTGGGGTTCACGAGATATAACCCCTCCGACCGTTTTCGCAACTGCGATTCGTAACCAGTTGCGAATTAAGAATTTTTATTCCATGTTTGCAACCGGTTGCGACTCAAGCAAACTTTTTCCTTAACCGCAACTTGGTTGCGAACAAAGAATAAGAACTTTGGAAACTTGCATAGTTGCGATGGGAGAAAAGCATTTCTTAATTCGGAATCAGTACCTAGCCACAGATAATATAATACTAGTATAAAGATGCCTCATCCCGTACAAAGAAACCGTGCCGCGCCATCTATTGGAATAAATTTTAAATGATCCGTCCAAATAATCTTTGAAATGTGAATTAAGAGCCCAATATCCCATAATTTTGTGCTTAGAAGAGTAGATTAAAAAAGAACATATAATTTTTATGATCAATTATAGAAAATGTTGATTTTACACACAATTCAATAACTTATCGAAGCATATCACGCCATCTAATGAACATTCACATTTATTTGAACTAAATTTTGTTTGTTAGCGCTGGGACCCCGAGACTAAAATAATCTTAATCTTAGCTGATAATGAATAAAAAAATGTAAATAAAACGAAAAATCGCAATCTACGTATATATCTTATTAAAAAAAAAAACAGAATACCTATTCTTCTTTCTTACATACAAAATTAAATAATAGTTTTCGAAGAGCCTTTTCCATAAATTTGCCCTCACTCAGAATCAGATTGCATATGTGCAAATAATTTCTATGCAGTGGCCCACGCTAATTATTCCGGACTCCCGTCCGGTCGTTTATTGCCGAGTCGATTTCCGCATTTATTTCATTGTATTCTTTTTCTTTTTGTTGCTGACTTTTCTTAAATCAAAGCACTTCCATCCATCCATCCTCACAAACTTTCAGTTTTATAAAAGTAATAGGATTAATATGGATTTGTGTTTTATTTTTACAATTTCTTAAAGATTTAATATCGGTCACCTAAACTAACGGATAATCAGAAATAAATTCATATCCGTGTCCTGATCCGAAAAAAATAATTTTATTTTGTATGTAAGGAAGAAGAATAGGTATTTTGTTTTATAAGTTTTATTTTGTTTGTTTTTTTTTAAGTGAAATATAGATTGCGATTTTTCGTTTTATTTACAACTTTCGTTGTTTAGGCCCGTTTTAGCACTTTGAAATTTTGGTATGACCACTTTCAGATGTTTAAGACCGAAGTAATTTAGTCGCTTTACTGTTTTATCATATTCTTGTTGTATTGAGTTAAAATTACAGCTACTTGCCCGTTTGAGATTATCATATTAAAAAAAAAACGATAATCTCAAACGGGCACAATTGTAATTAATCAAAGAGATGAAATACTATTGTGAAATAACTTACGACGTGAGCACGTCACGATGAGTACATTGTCAAGATTATACGTGGGACACTCAGAAAGTTTTGCGAAACTAAAAAAAATTGTTCTATACGTACATATATTTTTATTAAATCTTTTCAAAGTACTTTCCACCAGCCTCTATACAAAGATTCATGCGCCTAAACCAGTTTTCAAAACACTTTTTCCAGTCCGCCGCAGACACCTCGTTTACAGCCTGCTCGAACGCAGCCAGCGCATCTTCCGGCGACGAAAATTGTATCCCTTTGAGCTGATTTTTTATTTTTGGGAATAAAAAGAAGTCACACGGTGCTAGATCAGGGCTGTAAGGAGGGTGACCCAGGAGTTTGACTGGCGTGCTGTCCAGGAAGTCCCTCGTTTTGAGTGCGGTGTGCGCAGGTGCATTGTCGTGGTGGAGCAGTAGCCCGCGGAGCCCTGTGTTTGGTCGCTTGTTGCTTATAACAGAGAAAACTTCTGGCAAACATTTGGTAGTATACCATTCGGCATTAATGCTTCTTTGATCCCGTAAGGGAATTGATACCAAGTGGCCAGTCAAATTAAAAAAGCTAGCGATCAAAATCTTACCCCCGCTTCTAGATCGCTTCACTTTGGTAGGCGTTGGCTCATTTTGAAACACCCAAACAGTCGACTGGCGCTTGGTTTCTGGGTCGTATTGATAAATCCAGGACTCATCACCTGTAACGATGTCGTAAACACGCCGAGACGAGCCTGCTTCAAATTTGTTAAGCATATCACGGCACCATTCCACCCGGGCCTGCTTCTGAGCATCGGTGAGGTTGTGCGGCACCCAGCGTGATACTATCCTCCTCACGCGAAGATGGCTGTGTAGAATCTCGTGAACGCTTCCCGATCCAATCTTCAATATGTGTTGAATCTCCTGATATGTAATTCGCCTATTGTCTTGGATTAAATTTTTCACTGCTAGCACGTTTTCTTCGGTAACAGCCGTCAAAGGGCGACCGCTTCTTTCGTCATCCCCCAAAGTTGGTCGACCGCGCTTGAATTCGTTATACCAACGATACACGGTTGCCTTGGAAGGGCCTTCATCCATGAATGCCATTTGAAGTCTATCGTACGATTCATCCGGTTTCAGGCGACACTTGAAATCGTATAAAATCATAGCTCTAAAATGTTCCCGGCGCAGATCCATATTTCAGTGAGACACAATACTTTGAATTAACTCGCAAAAAATGTGGAGGGAAATTTTGAAATTGGAACTTACTTATTTTTACTTATAAATAATCATATTTTCGAAAAACATTATAACTGGCCAGTCTCCCATATATAAAAACTTTTTTTCGCAATACTTTCTGAGGGGCCTGGTATATTATATAAACTAATTATCTATGGATATTATTATAGCGGCCAATATCCTCCTGAAAAGTTTGTATGCAAATCAACAAAATAGAGTGTCAGCAAACAGATAACGAAGGTTGCGTATAAGGAATAAAAATCTTTTAGCGTAACTGGTTACGAAACTTAATCATCGGGAGGCCTAGTTACGGTTAAGGAAAAAGTTTTTATGATTCGCAACCGGTTGCAAACAAAGAATAAAAATTCTTAATTCGCAACTGGTTACGAATCGCAGTTGCGAAAACGGCCGGAGGGGATATAACGATGTTTCTGTTCTATAAATGAACCCTTATTACAATGCAATAAGGTGCATACAAATGTCCAAGTGAAGGAAGCTGATCTGTTGTTGTCTGTACTTATAAATTAAAGGACACGGATGAAAAAAAAACACAAAATATAAATCCTATTTTCGGATAATATTGAAATCGCAGACACGATACCTCATAAGGGGCCTGTGTATGGGAAATCTCCTTTTAGTAATTGAACCTGTTTTAAACGTCCATGATACCGCAAAAGAGAACTAATGAGGCGATCACAATGAATCGATAGTTAGGCACAAATTACTGCTAAATGGGCGGTCACAGCATCCCAACGAGCATCGACCCACATTTTCAGATAAGAGATCATTTATTCGGGACATCATCGTAATACGGTCGCTATCAATATCACTTGCCATTTCTAGCCGACCGCAGTCGACCCCATTTTGTAATCGCCATTATGATTGGTCATTGGCCATGTTGTGTTCTGATGATGTATGACAAAATTATCGGTACATATTATTATTATATACTAGCTGTCCCACGCGGCTTCGCTCCCGTCAACTACCCCTACATACATTATTGTTGCGTAACTTAAACCGTTTACGCAGCGCACGAAACGGAAGCTCTCAAAAATGAATAATTTTGCCCGTTTTTGCAACAATTTTCATTTATGCTCCGCTCCTGTTTGTCGTAGCGTGATGTTATATAGCCTATAACCTTCTTCGATAAAAAGACTATCCAACACAAAAATATTTTTTCAATTCTAACCAGTAGTTCCTGAGATTAGCGCGTTCAAACAAAGAAACAAACAAACTCTTCAGCTTTATAATATTAGTATAGATATCATTATCCTCTAGGTGCCCTGTAGGTTTGGAGTCAATTTCGACTCAACTGTTTATACAATTTTGATGAAAATTGGAATACATCATGGCCTAGATTAACATATGCTCATCATCTTCATCATCATCATATCAGCCGAAAGACGTCCACTGCTGGACATAGGCCTCCCCCAAGCGTTGACTGGTCCCATGCGTCTTGCATCCAGCCGATCCCCGAAACCTTTACCAGGTCATCGGTCCATCTGGTGGAAGGCCTTTCAACTCTTTTCTGCCCCATCGGCAATCCGTTCTGCGAGCAATGTGCCCTGACCACTGCCACTTATTTTTTGACAATTCTTCGGGCTATATTGGTAACCCTAACATATACAAGTAGAATTTATTCCGGTAGTAAGTTTACATTTTAGAGGAGGCTTGTGTCCCAGCAGTGGACACATTAAAATGCTGATGATGATGAAGTTTTCATAAGATACTTTTCGACTTCGTGGGAAAACGCTAGTGTTCTTGATTACAAAGCTTGTCAAGAATGTATGAATGGTTCATCATTGAATGAATTCATCAATATTTTGATACAAAGTAAAGGAAACTAAAAACAACTTGAGTTTATAAATCTTGTAGATCTTAACACGTGAAGACATAGGAATGCACAAAAGACCTGCGCAAAAAAACCAAACAAACCAATCAATAAACGTACAGTTAATCCGTTACGTAAATAAAGTAGTAAAGCTTACAAATGGATTACTATAAATAACGCAAATAATAACGTCTTAACCCAAAGCCAGACGTAAAAAACATGCACGAGAGTGAACCCGAAATAACTCGGTCGATACGTTGCTGATGGTTGCAGAACTAAGGTGAAACACCTTGAACTCTGCAGATAATAAAAGCATGGAAAACTAGATTATATTGCTTAGTTAGTTTTTGGTATAGATTACAGGAAATTACATAACTAGATTGATTAGGCAGTGTCGTAATCTATACACTAAACTTAAAGACAGAACAGTCACAGTCTGCATGAAGACTTACCGCGGCCCTGGCTCAAGCAACTGAAGGAACACTGGTAGGTTTTAGTCTAAAAGTTTGACACGCCCGTCCGTTGCACCCAGAGCGGAGAAGTCATTGGATAATATCCCACAGAAAAAGAAAACAGAAGGCCATTCTAGAGATCGGACTATATGTATTTGCATATGAAATTTCATATTTACCCCAATTACAGCAGAAATTGCATATTATGTCTAATATCTAGTGATGATGCATATTTTCGCTATATTTATTATATTTTTCGAAAGGTTACCCTATTGATAAGTGTAATAATAGACTCTTTAACAAAAATTTCGTCATCTATACTAAAAAATTTCACTTATAAAAATATTTTGGTTGATATAATATATATTAATATTTAGAAAACCTACCTACCTGATTGTTTACGTTTAAAAAAATGTTAAACAATTTTTCGTTTTAGTGCATTGTTATCGTCTACAAAGTTGTTACATTTTGGTATTAATAATTTATGATTGAATAATTCACTAATTGTATGCTGATTTAGAAATAAAAAAATAAAGTCCTACCACTTTTTTCTTTTTCTTCGTTTTCTAAAACTTCAATGTTGCATATTTTACAAAAATTCATGCATATTTTGCGCTTTTTTCAAGCATATTTCAAGCTTTTTATGTTGCATATAATCCGGTCTTTAGGTCCCTTCTGCATGTCCTAGTCCAATCTATCGAGAGTTCTAAAAGCAAATGAGGCATAAATTTCACAAAATAATCTATGTAGAAAGTAAGTCTATGGACGAAACACATCTTAGAGCTGGATGTCCCGTAACACTATTGTATTTTAGACCGAAAAATAAGTAAATGTGTTAACTAAAATGATAAGTGTAGCATAAAATAAACAAACAATGATATTTTTACTCTCAATTAAAAATAACCCACTTTGATAAGAAAGTAGGTTTTGAGGAAGTTCGTGATTTTGCAACAATCTAACATAAACATTACAAAATTGTTTAATGAGTTTGTAATAAAAATAAACGAATTCTTTTATGATAAGAAGCCTCTGAAAGTAGTAAAGTCGGTATAAACTGGGATGGTTTTGTAACCGAGAAGCCACGATTTGTATACTTCCTCGGGGTGTTGCCATGGTGTTATGCAAATTTTCAGAAGATTCACACACGTGCCATTGCAAAAAGAACATTAGTTTCATTGCGATTAGTAATAGTATTGCGTAATAAAGTTAACATGAAAGATTTAACATTTACCAATTTATCAACTAATAGCTTATCCAAGCGGCTTCGCTCCCTGGTCTTATCCATTACATATAAACAGGATGGCTAAATAATAACAGCCGCACGGGTCGATCTTCAAGGTTAAGCAACGCTTGACGAGGTCAGTCCGTGGATGGGTGACCATTTCAACATACCGAGTTTCCTCCGTGCCTCGGAAAACACGTTAAGCCGTTGGTCCCGGCTGTTATTTGAAGATCTTTGACAGTCGTTACGGGTAGTCAGAAGCCTGAGATCTGACACCAGTCTTGCCAAGGGGTATTGTGTTACCCAGTTACTGGGTTGTGGAGGTCAGATAGGCAGTCGCTCCATGTAAAACACTGGTACTAAGCTGAATCCGGTAAGACTGGAAGCCGACCAAAACAACAATTGGGAAAAGGCTAGGCAGATGATGATAAACAGGATAGGCAAAAAATCATGGATCAAACGGGAGGCACGTGTGGGCAATAGTTGGGGATATTAGGAGTAAAAAAAACTACTGCAAATAGTCCCAAATATCGCCCTGTATAAGCAAAACTTCAAAAAATAACTACTTACTGTATTAGTACTACCTACTTACTTAATTATTAATTACTAGCTGTTCCCCGCGGCTTCGCTCCCGTGGACCACCCCACAGGACCCGTTTTCGGGATTAAAAAATAGCCTATGTCACTCAAGAATAATGTAGCTTACTATTGGTGAAAGAATTTTTAAAATCGGTCCATTAGTTTCGGAGCCTATTCGGTACAAGCAAACAAAAAAATATTTTTCTTTTTTTGTGTTATCCTGATGTATAAGCTATATTTCTGTAAAGTTTCATCAAAATCCGTTCTGTAGTTTTTACTTGAAAGGGTAACAAACATCCATCCATCGATCCATTCTCACAAACTTTCAGGTTTATAATAGTAAGTAGGATAGTAGTAGATAAGTATAGGAGCTCGTGGCTAAATAATAACAGCCGCACGGGTCGATCTTCAAGGTTAAGCAACGCTTGCCGAGGTCGGACCGTGGATGGGTGACCATTTCAACATAGCGAGTTTCCTCCGTGCCTCGGAAAGCACGTTAAGCCGTTGGTCCCGGCTGTCATTTGAAGATCTTTGACAGTCGTTACGGGTAGTCAGAAGCTTGAGATCTGACACCAGTCTTGCCAAGGGGTATCGTATTACCCAGTTACTGGGTTGTGGAGGTCAGATAGGCAGTCGCTCCATGTAAAACACTGGTACTCCGGCTGAATCCGGTAAGACTAGAAGCCGACCCCAACAACAATTGGGAAAAGGCTAGGCAGATGATGAATAGTAAGTAGGATATGACATTCCTACATTATACCCCTTTATGGTCAAGTACAATTGTCTCAAGCATAATTTGTATTTTCAAGTTCTCTAGGGCAAGACCGTTCATAGTAGCAAAGATATTCAAATCCAACCCAGCTACCGAGGTTCGTTTAGGCAAGGCCACATGGCATTCAGCCAATTTACCTACCATGCGATTGATAGAACGATTGCACAGATCCAGAGGATAATAAGACCTTCTCCACAACTCTTAATTAATAGTAATGAAAATAGTAATTAATTGTTTTACAAAGGAAACTGTATGGATATTATTTTCGAAACCTTAGAGTCCCGCAGCCTAATTGTATAAGTAAATTCGGCAAACGAAACAATCTGTTTCTTTCCCAAAAACACACACATACACAAAAAATTTGAATCTTTATTCATCTTTTTTGTGTATGTGTGTGTTTTTGGGAAAGAAACAGATTGTTTCCGTTGCCGAATTTACTGACACAATTAGGCTGCCGGTCCTTCGAAAGGCGTGCGAGGAGCCGAAACCAACTCGTAGAGGCCCCGATAGGCATGTATCAGGAAATGTGACACCAATCAACGATTATCCCTGCATGCCACGCAACTGCACCCAAGGAAAATCCCCGGTTAGTGCAGGACTATTGCATAACTATTATACAAAAGTTTCCGGTGTCAAGATGAAATTGCGCAGTTGCAAATAGGCACAAGTTTGAATCAATTACTTAATCTCATCAAAAATTGTTTAAAAAAAAAACTTAATTAAAAAAATCAAACGGGTCGGGTTTTTTGTTTTTTTTAATTAAGTTTTTTTATTTATAACTTTTTAGTTAGTTTTTTCGAATTAGATACATTTAAACATATAAGTGTTATATATTTTTGAAATCACCTCTTAAAACCCTTTATTTTGATACCCCACACGATGGGTTTGGTTTGGAAAAAAAAATTTGGGCCCCCACAATATGGCACCCAAAATCCACCATTTTTCTATTATCCAATTTTAATGTAGCCTATGACACTCGCAGGGTTAAGACGCATCGATTGACGTACGAATCATCAAAATCGGCCAACGCGTTTGGTCTCTGGAACGCCACATAGGAACAAACATACATACATACATACATACATACATACATACATAGACTGATAAACACATTACCCTCCTTCGGCAGTCGGGTAAAAAAAAAAAAAGGTCCATAGTTTTGTTAGTATTACAAATTGCTGTTTTAAACAGCAATTTTGGGCATTTTTATTTATTATCCAGAAAAACAACTACGTAATGTAGAAAAATACTGCTTAGAGAGATCGATAGATAATTTTTTGCTGATTTCGGAGGTATAAAAATCTCAAAATCGTCCAAATTTAAAATAGTTACACTCTAGCTCTAAGACGGCGGTATTTTAATGTAGCACAATACGGTCATACATAAAAGCTGTCACACGTTGCTTCAGAACCTGAACTTAAGGAGGTTACTGCCTAAGGAGAATTTTTCGGTCCCTGCCCCTTAAATACCTACCTACTTTTAAATGTATAACCACATTCATGCATATTTTATTTCATTATCGAGATTTTTATTGTTTTATCTTGCAAGTTTCGAGGACAAAATAAACTCAAAGCATTTATTTTAATAAAAATATTTTCGAGCACTTTTGTATTGTGAATGAGTCGATCAGTAAAAACCGGCCAAGTGTGAGTCGGACTCGCGCACGAAGGGTTCCGTACGTGTTAAATTGCGGTTTACGATTTATGACGTATTAAAAAAAAACTACTGACTAGATCTCGTTCAAACCAATTTTCGCTGGCAGTTTACATAGTAATGTACATCATATATTTTTTTCAGTTTTATCATTCTCTTATTTTAGAAGTTACAGGGGGGGGGACACACATTTTACCACTTTGGAAGAGTCTCTCACGCAAACTATTCAGTTTAGAAAAAAATGATATTAGAAACCTCTATATCATTTTTGAAGACCTATCCATAGATACCCCACACGTATGGGTTTGATGAAAAAAAATATTTTTAGTTTTAGTTTCAAGTATGGGAACACCCAAAATTTATTGTTTTATTTTTATTTTTGTGTGAAAATCTTAATGCGGTTCACAGAATACATCTACTTACCAAGTTTCAACAGCATAGTTCTTATAGTTTCGGAAAAAAGTGGCTGTGACATACGGACGGACAGACAGACAGACAGACAGACATGACGAATCTATAAGGGTTCCGTTTTTTGCCATTTGGCTACGGAACCCTAAAAAGGTGAAGATAGTTGCACGATCCAAAAAACTCAGATCTCTATGGAGAAGAACGTGCAAGAAAGAAAGTTTTAAGGTTGCCTTAGTCGACGGCACGATCTATTTTGTGCACGGAGTTAAAATGCATGCTATCTCATCCGAAAACACGTACGAAAGAGAAAGATGCTGTGAAGAGCAGTAAGAAGCTAGTTCGCGTACGAATTAGCACTTTTGCAAGTTTGTAGCGAAATGGATGATGATTTAGGACGAAAACGAGCGCGCGAAATTTTATAAACTGACCTTTGGGAGTCTAGATATCATGAAAAAACGACTAGATGAATATTTTGTAAATATTTGCATTGTTGTTTTACTAATCTATCCTTGTATTGTATCTTGTAAATGGCCTCCATTTTGCAATTTCCCTTCTTCTTATGGTATTTATTTCCGCTCAAAGATGCGTTAAAATTAGTGTTGAAATGTGGAACTTTCGACGCTCATAACTTTCTTTTTTTTTTTGTTTCCGTACAGGGCTAGATAATGATGAGACAAGTTGATATCATTTTTATTTTAAACGTACTTCGTCAAACAGTGGAGTAATCGCCAGACTACTTTTGTATGGAAGAATGATCGACTAGTGTAACCTTAAGTGGTATTTCTGAACCTAACACATTATTTTCTTGTGAAAGAATACAAGTTAAAATTTAGTAAAAGATAAAATACTCAATAAATTAAAATGATTCAATACCTATAACAGCAAATCCAAAATGTCAAAAATGCTCTCTAAACTTAGAACTATTGCTATGTATTAGTTTTTGCTCAACTCTAAATATAGCTTCATAATAATACGTTTGTAAACAAACACTCCATTTAGCAAGCTATGTAAAAACTTAGGTGTTTGTAAAAAGTTTAGAGCAAAAAAGAATATCCTAGCTAATATTATAATGAAGTAAATTGTTTGTTTGTCTGTAGGAGCTAATATATAGCTAGAAATACAGATCCGACTACGAAAACTCTTAAGGTTCGATTTTACCAATGAAAGTAAACGCGATTAGTTCAACTAAACTTAGTTTATGCAAATACAAGCATTCTGATTGGTTGAGACCGCTATGAAACTACAAATCAGAACGCTGTACAGTATAATCTCACTAGTCCGGCTCTATTTAAAACCAGAGGCTGCCGGCTTATTGGAATGTTCGGTTTACTGGATTATAGAGAAAAATCAAAATAAATAAAATATTGAATATGTACATATAATGTATTAAATTAACATTTACATATGTTATTACAAGGTTTTAAAATAATCCTTAATTGAGGTCTGTTTTCTTGCACTTGCAAGTGATAAGTTTTGAGGTTAGACTGCCAGGCGACGACGCAGCGACCGGAGCGCATAGGCGTAAGGGGCGAGGGAGTCGTTGGTGGAGGGTGCTGGATTATTGGACGTGTCGGTCTATTGAAGAGCCAGATTAGTGAGATTATACTGTATTTGCATAAACTGTGTTTAGTTGAACTAATCGCGATTAGTTTCATTGGTGAAATCGGCCCTAAGTCTGGTAGAAAACTACACCAGTGAATGCCATGGGCTTCTTTTTATCCGAGAAGAATGCCCAAACGTTGTAGTAAATAATAATCTAAGCATTTCAATAATTTACTGTCTAAATAATTAATTAATCTGAATTCTCAGACCCCACCAGAATAAGATTAAATCCCAAAGATAAAAAAATTGTTGCAAAATCAACGACTTCCGTGACTTTTTCCAAGATGGAGACTCTTTTATCAACTTATCTCTCTTACTTATTATTAGTTAGATAAGATCGATCAGCTGTTCCTCACAGATTAGGTCGAAGAGGTACCTAACAAAAGTCACGTTCCGCTAAAAAATCACGGCCAGCCTAAGAGATAAAAAGTATAAAGGAAATAAGAAACTTTGTAGCCTTGCGTTTAATGAATGAAGTAGAAAAAGATAAGCAGAGGCCTTAGTGCGAGTTTTTACTCACGGTCAATCGCGTTAACGTAAACGTCAATTTGTATTGAAACTGGATAAGCGCCGTCTGGGGACGGTAAGGAGAAACCTCTTTTTTTGTATACATTTTGACATAAGAGATCGTTTACGTAACACGAGTGAGCGTGAGTCACGCGTGAGTAAAAACTCGCACTAAGGCCTCTGAGGCCTTAGTGCGAGTTTTAAAACGTACTCACTCGTGATAACGTAAACGATTTCATATGTCAAAATGTATTCAAAAAAATACTACCGACTTCCAAACTACAAAGTGAAAAATAACTTTCTTTTTGGAAGTTGGTGTCTTTCGTAGGTACCATTTTTTTGCGTTATGGACACCGACATCCAAAAATAAAGCTATTTTTCACTTTGTAGTTTGGAAGTCGGTAAGTAGTATTTTTTTTATTTTTAAGTTTTTTACTTTTTAGTTGTACATACCTAATAGGCAATATTGCCAGAATAGATTACCCGAATATCATGAAACTTGAACATAACTGGTAAAATGAGAGGGTAGCAAAGTGAACCGGACACAACTGCGCGCCCCTTTAGAGCTATATTATGAAATAGTATAAACAATTAACGGACAGGCTATGCAGATTTGCCATTATTTATTGAAGAGTTCTGTTGTATATCTTTGAAGTTCTTCATCAGATCTTCACCAAATTACAATTAAAATTTCACAATTTAAAAAACCTTCGACGCATTTATCTTGCGAAAACACCCCGATTCAAACAGTAAAATGCCCATAACTTTTGAACGGCTGAACTGATTTTATTCAAACATAGCTAAGAACACTCTCGACAAAATTACCTTTCAAACAAAAAAAACTAAAACGAAATCGGTTCATCCGTTTAGGCGCTATGATGCCACAGACAGACACACAGATACACAGATACACAGCAACACACCTGAAACTTATAACACCCTTCTTTTTCCGGCGGGGGCTAAAAATAGGACCAATTTCGGAACATACTCTTTCAAACAAAAAAAGGATTTTCAAAATCGGTCCATAATTGACGGAGATATCGGTGAACATACAAAAAAACAAACCTAAAGTCGAACATAGAACCTCCTCTTTTTTGGACAGTCGGAAGTCTTTTTAAGACGATTGAGCGTGAGTAAAAACTCGTGTTACGTCTTAATTTGTGGTTACAGAACAATTTTAGTACAAATACGTGTAATTTGATTGCATAAATTAAATATTTTCATGTACTTCTTGCCTGAACGCAAAAATCCATCCATCTTTGGTGGTTTGACGCTGGCAACTTCGAAGCCAGCAGTCAGCCAATGGTCAGTGTCCCAGCAGTGGGAACAGTAAAGGCTTATGATAATGATGCCGGCTACTTTGATGCTGTAGTGGGAAGATAGAAGACTTATCCTATACCATAACTTTAACACTTCCTCAATGACCACCATTTTAAGAGGTTGTAAAGTGTTTGTTAGGTGATAAAAATATAAGTTGCCTTAAGGCGCTTTATACGCCCCAATGATAACGCAGTACTGGCCGTGCGCCCGCTCGGAGCCAGAATATCAATATTGAACCTCTTTTTGAACAGTTTTATTTGCAAAATATTATTTGATTTACATATGCTATGTTAGTTATGAAGAAATTGCAGCCATAATTTTTTCTGTGTAAAAATATTTTTAAACATCCAAGTCGTTTTGGAGGAGTTTCCAAAAGCTGCGAAAAAATATCGTGACGTTAATTTTTTTTAAAGCAAAACTATTAGTTACACGAAAAAACCTTGTGTTCAAAATTATGTACATGAATCAATAATAAATATATATTTTTCAAACCTTTTAACCTAGCCGTTACTAAGGAGTATGCTTTACAAAGTTACCGTTTTACGGCACTAAAGGGTATGTAGGCCCTTAAGTAATGCTTACTTAGGTGTGTTCAGTGCTCGTGTGACTCTCTGTCATTAAAATTATTTGTATAACAAACAAATTAACAATTTTACCGCATTATAGTTTGCATTCTAGAACATTTCTAAATCTAGACTAAATAATCATCATCATCATTAATCTCTTACTATTCCCAGTGCTGGGACAGAGGCCTCGTCTCTGTGAAGAGGGAATGGGCCGTAATCCACCACGCGGGCCTAGTGCGGGTTGGTCGATGTCACATGTCTTCGAATTTTTGGTTCTAGGACATGCCGTTCACTCACGATGTTTTCCTTCACCGTTTTTAGAGCAGCGGTTATGAAAGAATTTACACAAAGCAATGCACCCACCCACAACCTATGACACGTAAGTCGGGGCCGTTATCACTAAGCCACCACCACGAGCCGCACCGACGAGACCACTCGGTCACTTTCGAGGTACTGTCAGTGTCAGTACTGAGCACCCGCGACGCGACGAGTGGTCACGTATCTTTATGTGAGTGTGTCGTTTCGAGCGTTTGTAGGTAGTTTCCATACTGTTTGTATATGTTTACTCTGCCACCACTACTCCCAAATTAATTATCATTATGAAAAATGTACAACTATGTCTTATTTAATTAGAGATTAATATAAGTTAGTTGTACGTAGGCAGTCAACAAGTCCGGTGATTCCGGGTCTTTGTTGTGATCTTGTAAATATTCCACGCCAATGCCCTTGACTGTCTACTAGATACATGTATATAGCTATCAAATTGCTTCATTATTAAACACTTATATCAGAATTACAAATTAAGAACATGTTGAGTACCTAACGTGGCCAGGACCAGGGCCGTCTTACAAGAAACCAAAACGAGCGATTTTATTTTCTGTGCATTGTTAAAATTCATAATTTAACCATTTAAAACCAAATACAGCCGTTAATAGATAGATGGGTTCATAAATTACGATTACATAGCATTTATTATTTAATTTTAGTAGTGTCCAGCCAGCTAATTCGCCCAAAAAAGAATAAAAAACCGGCCATGTGGGGGTTGGACTCGCGACCGAAGGGTTCCGTACCATTATAGCAAAAACGGCAAAAAAACACGTTTGATGTATTGGATCCCAACTTAAATATTTATTTTATTCTGTTTTTAGTACCTATATATTTGTTGTTATAGCGGCAACATAAATACATCATCTGGGAAAATTACAACGGTCTAGCTATCACGGTTCATGAGATACAGCCTGGTGACAGACAAACAGACGGACCGCGGAGTCTTAGTAATAGGGTCCCGTTTTTACCCTTTGGGTACGGAACCCTAAAATCGTTAGAATACCTACCAGATTTTTGTGGCAAATCTATACGGAAGAATACGAAACAGCTTGAAATATTAAAAATATAATTCGAAATTAAAATAAATAACACGTTTCGTTTCTTATATTCAAAACAAAACTTTTGTAGAAATTAGTATACAATACATGTTACATATCAATAATCGACCGAGACCTTCAACTACCAATTACCAATAAGAAATCCGAATGTAAAGGTTACTGTAACCGATTGCGAGAAACCATCGCATTAAAATGGTTCTTGCATAACTCAGTTCTTTAGGATCTGAGGAGACCTTTATTTCTTCGTATTCTCAGTTGTCGTATGATGAATTGGAATTCACATAACTTTTTACTGGCCACTAGTTATTTTAAATTCTCTTCTTTATCTTGAACTTTCTGTACATCATCATCTGTCTAGCCTTTTTCCCAATTATGTTGGGGTCGGCTTCCAGTCTAACCGTATTCAGCTGAGTATCAGTATTTTACATGGAACGACTGCCTATCTGACCTCCACAACCCAGTAACTGGGTAACACGATACCTCTTGGCAAGACTGGTGTCAGATCTCAGGCTTCTGACACAAAGATCTTTAAATGACAGCCGGGCACAACGGCTTAACGTGCTTTCCGAGGCACGGAGGAAACTCGGTATGTTGAAATGGTCACCCATCCACGGACCGACCTCGTCAAGCGTTGCTTAACCTTGAAAATCGACCCGTGCGGCTGTTATTATTTAGCCACGAGTTCCTCTTGAACTTTCTGTACATATAGAGCGAAATTAATATAAGTAAAGCGAACCCTGATTGCAATTAAGTAGGTTTTATGTTTTTTAACTCATAACGCATTTAATTATACTAACTTGACCGTTCGTTACTTAAGGTTACACTGGTCGATCATTCTTCCATACAAACGTAGTCTGGTACAAAATAAAAAAATATATCAATTTGTCTCATCATTATCTAGGCCAGTATGGAAAAAAAAGTAAAAAAAAAAGTTATATTTCAACACTAATTTTAATGCATCTTTGGGCGGAAATAAATACCATAAGAAGAATGAAAATTGCAAAACGGCCTCCATACAGGGATAGATTAGTAATTCAACGATGCAAATAATATGATTTTGAAAATATACATTTAGTCGATTTTTCATGATATCTAGACTCCCAAAGTCAAAGTCTGTTTATAAAATTTCGCGCGCTCGTTTTCGTCCTAAATCATCATTTATTTCGATACAAATTTGAAAAGTGCTAATTCGTACGCGAAATAGCTTCATACTGCTCATCACAGCATCTATATCTTTCGCACGTGTTGTCAGATGAAATAGCATGCATTTTAACCTCGCGCACAAAATAGTTCTTGCTGTTGACTAGGGGAACCTTAAAAGAGATTTTCAAGAGCATTAAAACTATGGGCCTTATTTATAAAAAATCTGAGCTGATTAACAGATTCTAAATTCAAAATCTCTATAGAAAGTTTGAACTATATAAATCTCAGTTGCTAAACAGAGCCGAGACTTTTCTAAACAAGGGTGTTAGAATTTAGAAAAATAAAAAGAGCTCTATCGTCAAAAGTTTTACCAGCCAGATGTATTTGCGTAGCGAAAACATACTAAATCTATGGTGTTACCCAATGAAATTTTTCTAATAGAGACGTCATACTCATTATAAAGAAATAAAAACTTGGCGATATTTACTTTAGCTACATACATAGAACCTATGGAACTTGGAACTATATTTCTATCACTGAGTAGGTTAGAGATATTAATAGGAGCCCGTTGTCGGAAAGAGATAAACATCCTGTTCAAATGTACGTTCGTGTCGCGGCGAGACGCAGGACGGTCTGAGTTCACTCAAGCTGGTCAGCTTGTGTTTGTTTTGCCGCGCAAGTCGTCGGTAAAACGTATCCTGGTTTTACCTATCACGATTTGACACTTTATAAACTTGAACAGACGACAGCAGTAGGTAATCAGGGTACTGACTGATTTACCTTCTAAACATTATAACGGCAACAAAAAAAAAAAACAAATATATTTTTAAAATTTTTAAATTTAGAATCGGAGGCAAAGTCCTCATGTCCTTCGATTACTGATCAATGTTACAGACCTGACTGTTCTATCCAAAGTTTTCCTTAACGCATGTGATAAGCATTTAAAGAAAATGCCTTCACAATCAAGTAATTTATTCCCAACGGAATGTATCTGGAGTTAATTATTCACGAAGCCATCTGTTGCAATACGTGGGACAATGATAGAATTCTAACTATGACTAATTAAACATCATCAGACCTCGGTCAAAGTGCATACGAGAATGACACATTTTCCTATATATATACAGCTCATTCTTGCTTCATATCGCCACACAAATACAGATAACTGTCATCCTGCTTTGCCCGTTACATTATAAATTGTTTACATCGAAATTAGGTCATTTTATATTTTGCACGTCGAATGTCCATCAACCAGAATAACCTTCCTATCGTATGAACCAGTTAGCTGTTGACTTATGTAATAATAAGTTTGAATAGCAATGAATCATTACGTGGAATTTATTCATATATACAAAGAGTTTTTTCTCATATCCGTGATCTTGTTTATAACTGGTGGATTAAAAACGCCTTACAAAGCCAACAGTCATTTTTTTCTTCGCAATGATATTGTAGTTAACAGATATGTTATGAGCGCGCGCATTTTGAAGACTCGATACGTCCTAATTGGGACGTATAGTCTTTAGTCTATGTCACAAATGGCGTCGAGAGATAGCTTTTCAGAATAACATTGGTTCTTCCCGCCAATGTGTTTTCATTTTTCAATTTTATAGTTGTTTTTTTAATTTTCTGGCATTTTAATTTTGTGTCTTTATAGTTTTATGATTTTTTACAATTGGACATTTTAATTTTCAATTGTCTGTCATTTTAGTTTTATGAATTTGATTATATTTTAAACATTTTAATTCTGTGACATTTTTACTTTTTGACAATTTTAATTAAAATATACTTGGATCCCTGTAATTATTATAAATTGTTTAAATTGTTTTCGTGTCATGTACTGATTACTTACATTAATTATAAGGTTGTGTACAAACAAAAAATGGACTCCAAAATTGTCTGAATTTGAAATCAATTTAATTTTATTTATGGACTAAAATGATCTTGTGCAAAAAAGGAATCCATTAGGTGACTTACAGAGAGGTATTTAGGTATGGATGTCGAAACCTTATAACGGTTACCTAAACGTTATCTACGTATCAAAAGTATAAGATACAACAAAACCTACTACTTAGGATTCGTGGATTTTAATAAAGCTTTTGATTCCTTAGATCATAACAGCATCTGGAGAGCACTAGAAAATCTACGGAGATAGGTACTGAAGGTCAAATTCTAACTTATTTTTGAGGTTTTTCAACAAAAAACCCGCTTTAAATGTAAAACATTACTTAGTACCGTTGAATTCATCTTTAAGCACAATGATGTTGAGTGCGTTTGATTTATATAGCATGCTACCTTATTTATCTAACCAGCGATTTTTCACACAAAAAATAAAAGTTCTCAGCAATTATGTATTTTTATACAAAGTTGTTTTGGTTAGGTGTACTTAAATAATAGATAACGGCTGTGTACTGGCAATTTTTGCATCCTGTATACATCTAATACTTATTCTGTAGATAAAACCACTCATATTTATCTCTGCTTACTATTTACGTCATATGCATAATACAACATTTTGCCGTTGCTTACAGTGCCACTGTCTAACCAGAATGTTTATGAGTAATAGTACCTACTAAGGTGTGTATATTATACTAGCGGACGCTTCGCGGTTTCATCCGTGTAGTTCCCGTTCCCGTGGGAATACAGGGATTAAAAGTAGCCTATGTCACTCGGGGATAGTGTAGCTTTCCAACGGTGAAAGAATTTTTGAAATCGGTCTAGTAGTTTCGGAGCCTATTTGGTACAAACAAACAAACAAAAAAAACTTTCCTCTTTATAATATTGGTATAGAAAAATCATTCAAGTGCGAGTCGGACTCGCGCAAAGGGTTCCGTACCATTATCGCAAAAAACGGCAAAAAAATCACGTTTGTTGTAGGGGAGCCCCACTTAAATATTTATTTTGTTCTGTTTTTAGTATTTGCTGATAATAGCGGCAACATAAATACATCGTCTGTGAAAATTTCAACCGTCTGGCTATCACGGTTCATGAGATACAGCCTGGTGACAGACAGACAGACAGAATATTGTTTAGATGCACCTTTTTAGGGTTCCGTACTTCCGTACCTAAAAGGTAAAAACGGGACTCTGTTACTTAGACGTGGAGTCGTAGTAATAGGGTCCCGTTTGCGTTTGGGTACGGAACCCTAAAAATTTACGTCACCCAAACTTCATCCCGTTGTCCTCAACTTGACCTATTATTAAACTGCAAGTTGTGTGATAAATATTATTTTTAGACTAGACAATGACCCATTAATTTGATTGGAGCCGGTGTCTGTTTACGAATGTCGAGCACGTGCAATCGAGCATTAACTATGCGCTTTGGCGTCTGACCAAACATGCGCGAATATCCCTTAAGGTTACACTAGTCGAAAATTCTTCCATACAAACATAGTCTAGAGATTATTCCACTGTTTGACGATATACGTTCAAAATAAAAAATGATATCAATTTGTCTCATCATTATCTAGTCATGTATGGAAACAAAAATGTAAAAAAATAAGATATTTGAAAGTTATGAGCGTCTAAATTTCCATATTTCAACACTAATTTTAACGCATCTTTGGGCGGCAAGCTATTTGAAAAGCTGTTACTCAGACGACTTAAACCTATAATAGATAGCAAGAACATAATACCAGAGCACCAGTTTGGTTTTCGAGAAAAACACTCTACTATTGATCAAGTACATAGGATCACAAACGTTATAGAAAACGCCCTTGAAGATAAGAAAGTATGTTCTACTGTATTCCTAGACGTGGCGCAAGCGTTTGACAAAGTATGGCATGAAGGCCTTATACATAAATTGAAGAGCTTATTACCGAAGCAATTTTCAGATATATTAGAGTCCTATGTTCTAAACAGAGTCTTTAGAATAAGACAAGAAGACGCCTTCTCTGAACTGAAATAAATAAAAGCTGGTGTACCGCAAGGAAGTGTGTTAGGTCCGGTCCTGTACCTACTATACACTTGTGATATTCCTAAATGAGAGCAAAACACGATTGGGACCTTTGCTGATGATACGGCCATAATGGCTGTAGGAAACAGCCACGTAGAAGCAGTAGAAAAGGTTCAAATGGCTGTTAATCTAGTTTATGACTGGAACAAAAAATGGAGGATTAAACTAAATGAATCTAAATCTGTTCACATAGATTTTACCAACAAAAAACACCAGTATTCTCCAGTTTATATTAATAATAAACAAGTCCCATACGAGAATACAGCCAAATATCTCGGTATGACCCTTGACGCAAAGTTACGCTGGAAAGCCCACGTCAAGAAGAAAAAAGAAGAACTCGACTTCCGATATAAAAGAATGTATTGGCTGCTTGGAAGAAACTCCATGCTGTCTGTGCAAAACAAATTACTGCTATACAAACAAGTCCTGATGCCAGTTTGGACTTATGGTATTCAGCTATGGGGCTGCACCAAACAGAGCAATATATTAATTATACAACGATTCCAGAACAAAGTTCTAAGGGCAATTGTAAATGCACCTTGGTACATACGAAATGATGACCTCCATCGGGACCTAAAAGTTGAGTTCATCGATAAAGTGATCCAGAAATTTGCAGAAGCTCACGAAAAGAGACTTCATCAGCATGTGAACGTCGAGGCAATCCAGCTTCTCGACCACACAAACATAGTTAGAAGACTAAAAAGAACAAAACCGTTCGAGTTAGTGTTTAGTGTTAGTGAATAGTGTAACGTACGAAAGTGCTACCAAATAAACACAAGAACGTCGAGGCAATCCAGCTTCTCGACCACACAAACATAGTTAGAAGACTAAAAAGAACAAAACCGTTCGAGTTAGTGTTTAGTGTTAGTGAATAGTGTAACGTACGAAAGTGCTACCAAATAAACACAAGAACGAAGTGTATTCGCCTTAATAGAGACAATAAGAAAAGTGCTATTGGACACATTCTTAGTAAAGACAATGTAATAGTTTAGGTTATAATTAAATTACTTATTAGTCTATTTATAAGGCTAGATTGTAATAAGAGTAGGGTCCATCCTATTGATGAACCTTAGAAAAAGCAAAAAAAAAAAAAACTTTGGGCGGAAATAAATACCATAAGAAGACGGAAAATTGCAAAACGGCCTCCATACAGGGAAAGATTAGTAATTCAACAATGCAAATAATGTTATTTTATAAATATACATTTAGTTGTTTTTTCATGATATCTAGACTCCCAAAGGCCTATTTATAAAATTTCGCGCGCTCGTTTTCGTCCTAAACCATCATCCAATTCGATACAAATTAACAAAAGTGCTAATTCGTACGCGAACTAGCATCTTACTGCTCATCACAGCATCTATTTCTTTCGCACGTGTTGTCGGATAAGATAGCATGCATTTTAACCCCGCGCACAAAATAGTTCGTGCCGTCGACTAGTTCAACCTTAAGTTGTGACGTCATCATACCTTCATCTGTCATCCATGGGAGCATCGGAGAAAGCATGGATTGACACCAAATCAAGTATGCATGATCAGGGCTTGTTCTAGCCTGCAGCTCTATAAAGAATCGATCAGCATGCATTGTTCCTATACCTGTGAAATCTGTAGACCTTTGACTGGACTTGCCTTTCCCTAATGTCTTCCAGAGTACTTCTGAATTTTTTTACCAAGCCACCTCTCATAGCTCAATAGGTCCAATATATTCTTCATCATCATCTTTCTAGCCTTGTTGTTGGGGTCGGCTTCCTGTCTTACCGAATTCAGCTGAGTACCAGTGTTTTACATGGAGCGACTGCCTATCTGACCTCCACAACCCAGTAACTGGGTAACACGATAACCCTCGGCAAGACTGGTCTCAAGCTTCTGACTACCCGTAACTGTCAAAGATCTTCAAATGACAGCCAGGACCAACGGCTTAACCTGCACGGAGGCAACTCGCTATGTTGAAATGGTCACCCATCCACGGACCGACCTCGACAAGCGTTGCTTAACCTTGAAGATCGACCCGTGCGGCTGTTATTATTTAGCCACGAGCTCCTTAGGCCCAATCTATTCTTAATTAATTATATTCAACAATCGTAAAACACATCCACCAAATATGGCAACATACCTCATAATAGAGTTGTTTAACCCACGGTAACTTCTAGCTGATTTACACACACGCTGAGGTAACACAAGAGGTGATTATTTAATATGCACAAAATTTCGTTAAAGCAAAGCCAAGGCCACACTTTCACAGACTAGACTCGCTGACCCAGAATGATGCTACACATTTAGAACGTTTTAGCCATATTATTCAGAAAAAAACACATTTAAACTGACATAATACCTTAAGGCCTTAGGCATTTTCTTCCAGACAAATAAAAAAAAAAAAAACAAATAATAAATATTGATAGGTTTTATTTAGACTTAAGTTTAGCAGTATTATCATAGTAGATTCGTTCGTGTCTCTGTCCACACTATGCAGCATTACATGCATTAAAATTTTTCAGTACCTATGTGATTTGCCCTATATATATATCAGAAACAGGAGGGCTACCTTCAATATACTGTATGTGTGGTCTTGTGAGCTTAACGTGGGTAATGCATGCGCAAAGCGGGTAACTTATTATGTTTTAGAGATAATCCTCGTTCCAATTGTATCAAAGCAGCGGATTCGGTCACCAATCGTTTTCCTTTCTCTCAACAAAAACACACTTTTCAAAAGAAACAGGAGTTAGAAGTTTCTTTTCTAACTCCGCGATTCTGACGAGAGATTCCACTCGAGAGAGCCATCATAGACCCTCCTCGCTATTCATTGGCTAAAAGAACTCATCCTGCCAGGTACCGCTTATAACATCCAATCAAAATCAAGTATTTGGACAAGAAAAATAAAGTGTTGTTCAATAAAATAGAACTGAGATTTGAATCAGAAGCTAAATGTTGCCAATTAAACAACACTGAATGAATAAGTTTACAAGCGATATTTCTTTGTTCCTGATTATTAATGATATACCTTCCTCTGATATATATATCTTCTAGAGACTAAGCTCCCATCAAAATCGGTTCAGAACATTTCCAAACAACAGCTGACACAAACAGACTGGCATATAAATTAATAATATTTATGAGCGTGGTGGAAATCGGATGAATTGATTGACACATCCAGACCGATCGAGATCAGAAAGGTTTCAATAATCACGTCAAATCAATTCATTATTAGATTAACACGAGTATTATAACAACAATGTAACACATAGTAGGCTAATCAATTATTTATATACCAAATAGTTTCGGCGATAGATCCACTAGACTACCTCAATACGTGTGCTGATGACGTTCTTGAAGCTGTAATAGGAATAGACTTGGCCTGCTAAGCAAGGAGTTGCCAAGCGGTGTTACATAGTTGATTATCACACGTGTATTTATTCAAAGTTGTAGTGTATTTGCACTTTCATTTCCTACAAGAATACATCTAACGACGTAAATATTAGATGAAGTCCTTTTAAAGGCGCGCATACACGGACAACTTAAATTGGGATGTTCTTGTCAATTGCTATACAATCTTTGTTGCCTTACATTGCTAGGTGTTACTAGGACATTATGTTTAACCACAATTACCAATAATTGCACAATTAATGGCCCGTATAAGCACACCTTAAGGAAAACGTATTGATGGTTATTTGTCATTCGATATAGTTTTTGCGTAACTTTTTTGATTTATACTTTTTCGGCTTGCTTCAAGGTAAAGAGGATCTAGTGACAACTTTAAATGAGTCATGTTTGAGAGAGCAAATAAATAAAACCTTAATATTAATCGATAGTAAAAAAAGCCTGCTTGATTGTGGTACGATGTGCTAAATAATCAGGATCACGGTCCGGTGATCCGAATGTAAAGAGTCTCATTAGTTAAGCCTATTAATTTTTGTTCCTTTAATCCGTATTTAAATATCCAAATATACATAAAAAACGTAGAAAACATTTTAATTTTTCCATAGTATCCACCAGATTGTGAGAAATACCTAAATCGGCTTCGAAAACAACTAAGCCTTATTCTTGATACTTCCTATTAGGTAAGGATTTTGTTTAATGTGTAAAACAGTTTTTTTCAGTATCATATAATTATATATATTCAGTATCAAATCAAATGTATCCCACATTTGATTTTACAACTTGAGATTTATGGGAGAGTAAGACATGTTGTAAAAACCTTATGAGTTAGGTACTTACTGTTATAGTTATTGTTATTATTCTTTTTTTTTAATCCAGGACACCAATGTCAGGGTCTTGCTCAAGTATCTTGACCGTGACATCAACCACAAAGTTAATAGCGCCATCTATCGGCCAATGGATTCATTACAGACTCGGGCTTCGTTACGCTAATTTGTTGGGGTCAGACGTAACTGTGCTACTCTATAATAGATGGCGTTGTTTTTTAAATCTTTAATTCAAGAATTCAACTTTGTGATTTTTAGATCTAAACGCAAATCATTGTATTGCTTTTCAATATTTAATGTAATTATTAATAATATTGTTAGCTATAAACATTTTAGTCAAAAAGGTTTCGGGAATAGGATTTGTTTATGAATCCAAATTATTATTTTTTGTTTGTTGTTGTTAGATTGGCACAACTGTTTTCCATTTTGGAGCCAAGTTTAAGTTATATCTGTTATTTAGATTACACTGCTGTTTTTAGTGCGTATTGCGAATTTCATATTCATATTGGACAAAAACATCGAACAAAGAGTTTGTCTTACATTTTACATCGCCAATGGAAGTTCGACGAATTTTGAAAGGTCGACTGGTTGAAAATGCCCAAGGCATTAAGTCCGTCTCTGTACGTTTGTGTGCAAAAAGTATTAAATAAATTTCGTGTTCGGAGTCACTGAAAATGTTACAGAAAGCTTACGGTGAATCGACTTTATCAAAAACTCGTGCTTATGACTGGTACAAAGCGTGTAAAAGTGGTCGAGATGGGAATGAAGATTTGCCTCGCTCTGGTAGGCCATCAGTCTGCAACTGAAGATACAAGTAACATCGCAAAAGTGAAGGAAATAGTGAGTGAAAATGCTTACTCAAGTTTAAGAGAGATAGCCGCCAAACCTTCTTTGTCTCACAAATCAGTCCGTACCATTTTCAATAACCCTTGGGTATAAAACATGTTGCCGCTCGGCTAGTCCCAAGACCGAACGAGTCAATTCCGACCCAACATTCATGAAACGCATTGTAACTGGTGATGAGACGTGGGTTTACGAGTTTGACATGAAAACTAGTCAACAAGCTCCGGAGCGACGGCGCCTTCCAACTGAACCGAAACCGTAAAAACTACGCTAAAGTCGACCAAAAGTCAAAGTTATGTTGACGGTTTTCTTTGACTATCGCGGTGTTGGGCACTCGGAATTCTTGCTGGAAAGTCAAACGGTAAATAAAGAATATTATTTGAGCGTTATGCGGCGTTTAACAGAGCAAATAAGACGAAAAAGGCAATTTATTTGTGGCAAGAAATTTCTTGGATTTTGCAGTATCTCTAAGTAGTCTGTGATTTTGCACCACGATAATGCGCCTTCGAACAAGGCCATCACTGTTAACGAATTTTTGACCACAAACTCAACAAATACCATAGAACAATTAGTGCTAGGCCCGTACCCACTTCTCCCCTTGTCTTTCTCGCAATTTCGTGCGTGGATTCGCCAAAGATCAACAGAACTATATTTATTTATTTATTTAGGTAACCAACAGCGATACTTAAAAATATTTTACAAAATATGCCTATTACAATTTGTATGGCCAATTATAGGTTTCCCTGTGTAACTGGGATAAATGTATAAAACATGCGAACGAACTAATGCTACAAATTTAAATTAAAACATGCAATACAATCCAAATTTCTAAAAGGTTAAGTTAAAACACAATTTTGAAATGGTTAAATAGTTAACTAAAAAGGTTGAATAACAGAAGATAGGAGAAGATAGAAGACCGGTTGACTGTCACTTGTCTCCATCTATAGCCTTCAATATTCGTTTCTTGAATGTAGGTTTATTACAGTTAAATATATCAACTTGTGAGAATTCCGAGTTATAATTTCGAGCAATGCGAGTCAGTACACAGTACACAGTATATAACAGATGGTCACGGGCATCATACTTTAGACAGTCAAAATTGGCTTTGCCAAACGTATACCCGCGTCTTACTGAAATACTCCTCAGCCTGAGTGGAATAACCTAAAAATTATTATAGGGACAATAACGGGCCACACCCTTCTAAACAAACAACAACATAGGCGCCAAGGACAGCCCACTTTGCAGAGGCTGTTTTAACGCCGAAGAATCGGCCGCCCACATAATTCTGGAATGTGAGGCCGTGGCATGTCTACGCGAAGAAATCTTCGGAACAGTGAGGTCGCTCCGTGATGCTCCCATGAAGCTTCTGTGCTTTTTGGCAGAGCTAGGCTGGCTATGTTAGACAGTGCCCCCACGCTGAACGGACCAAATGGGAGTCAAGCGCGGAAAAGAGAGTCACTACCACTACTACTACTACTACTACTACCACCGAGCAACCACCTTATTCACCAGATATGGCTCCAGTCGACTTCTTTCTTTTTCCTAAACTCAAATTACCACTTCGTGGCACCCGTTTTCATTCGGTAGAAAACATACATGAGAATTCGCGGCGAGAACTGAACTCGATTCCAGCAAAAGCGTTTACTTATAAAGTGTTTTGATGATTGGATTATTCACTGGCGTAAGTGTATCGTTTCTGAAGGAGCATATTTTGAAGATTATCATCTTCAAAATATGCTCCTTCAGAAATTAAATTTCGATGAATTTTGTGTAAGTATTATTGATCTTTTCCCGGTACTTTCTTGACAGAGTAGTAATTACTATATAGCATCATTCGACAGATACTGAAGTCCAATTTAATAGACACTGTTATCCAGAATTAAGTTATAAAAAAAGAATAAAGTTTTATAAGTAGTTGTAACCTCCACAACTTATGGATATAAGTATACATACTTATTGTAAAATAAAATATAAGACACCTACCAAAGTTCAACTAATACTCGTTGCACCTCAAGTTAAGGATACGAATCCGACAGATTTCTTGCAGCTAAGACTAAACGCGGACTATCAAAACACAAATCAAATCCATAAGATCACCTCGCTCCAATACTTCGCACTACACGCCACGGTCCGATGAACACGGTCATTCGTGACGAGTCATACACCTACCCTCTATTTCTGTCAGTGTTGAGCTAACGATAACAATAAACGTAGTGACAAACACCCGTGGAGCAATACCGGCTGAACGTGGGCAAACTCGACGCCTAATACATAAAACAAATGTTGGGTAGCCGAAAGTCAGTCTCGTTGGTAGGCGCTTACAGCGAAGTCGTATTGTGAATAGTATCGAATAAGTGGAAAATATACATCGATAATTTTGTAACAATGGTGAAAAGTGAGTACCTTGAAACAATATATTCTTAGTGAAAAATAAATTAGTATCTGCCTATGTTTGATTTTCTTTACGGAAACGTAATAAAGATGCATGCCTGTTTTATTTGTATTTGTAAAGTTTGAGTCAGCAGTTTTGAAGGTCGCATTATAAAAACAAACACGACAATAATGTGCACATTTTCTCTTTTATTCAAAACAACTGCTGTAATACTGTATAGGTTTTACCGCCACTTATTTAAAAAGAAATATCAATTAATAAAAATACATTAAATTTCTACATAACATTGATTATAAAATGGTAGATTTCGTTTTTTTTTAATGTTGCATATATTTCACTAAACTCCTTCCAAAAAAAACATAAAAATGAGAAATAATTATTGATAGCATGCATCTCCTCATAAAGTGTTCATTACTTATTTTTTGTACTAACACTAATGGATAGACAATTTAATAACGAACATTTTTGTAGAATTGTTTTTTTCAAAAGACCAAAATTCGATTTTATAAAGATTTTATTCTAAAATCTGGGGGTATTCACTACTGTAATTCATGCGCCACCAGTGCCGCTAGACCAATAGGAATGCTCATATCGCATGCCGAATTTTTGGTCAGGGTACCGTCTTAATCTGTTTATATAAAAATTCTTGTATAGATAAAATTTGTGCAATATTGCAAGATATTACAGAAATCTTCTTTATTACTTTTGTGGTGCAATCATATGCAGTGATTGAGAAAACTAAATTAGAACTGACGTTACCTACACAGAATTTGTTTGGACACTAACTAATCTCTGGAAATCTAGCTAATTCATTGTACAGATTTAGATTTATATAGCAGGAATTAAAGCTAGTCTTAAACTTGGAGTTGGGTAATTCAAGTCAAAATCACTGATCAGTATCGCTCAATGTGTCCATTCACTTTCGTCACTAAACTATTTTCTGATGTGTAACGCACCCACCTACAAAATAACTTCAAAACGAAAGAAATAATAGATATTGCAAAGATAAAAAAAATCATACTACCTGCTTCTGATCAATTTGCAGCTATGGTAGTTAAAAACAAGGTACCTAATAATCATGCATAGAAACTCAAACATGCGATGCTCACAAATGCAACCGAAGTTCTGCGTGATTCTTCAGGGGATTCTCGAATTCTGATGCATCTAGTATTCTAGATAGTCTTGTCATGCAATTCGTTTTGTACGAAGTTTGTCTACAATACCTATAATCACTGGGATGGATTGTTTACTCCTAGAAGTTTATTATCACGAATAATTTTTAATGCTGAGCTATTATTTTATCTCCCAAAACAAAACGATGACGGAAAACATCGTGAAACCGTCATATCCTAGAACTAGAAATTTGAAGACATGTGACATGTACCAACCCGCTCTGTGGTAGATGATGGCCCATTCCCTCTCACAGAGGAGGTTGTGTCTCAGCAATTGGAACATTATAATCTGAATATGTTATGCATTTATTTTATGAATTTTCATCATAATTATTTAGCATCGCCCTCCATTACGGTCTTGTACGAAGGGTAGTTTTGTCTTACATTGCTGTTGTTAATTTTTAGTCTCTCTAACATGAAGCTAGGAGTTTTGGGGTGTTTTAAGTTTCACGTGTATGGCATCATAGCGCCTAAACGGATGAACCGATTTCGATTTAGTTTTTTTTGTTTGTAAGGTAATTTTGTCGAGAGTGTTCTTAGCTATGTTTGAATAAAATCGGTTTAGCCGTTCAAAAGTTATGGGCGTTTTACTGTTTGAATCAGGGTGTTTTCGGAAGATAAATGTGTCGGTGGTTTTTTAAATTTTGAAATTTCACTTGTTTGCCTAAAATAGTGTAAAAATGGGGGTATTTTAACGCAGTAAGCGGTAAGCGGTAGAACATGAGTTTGTTCGTGTTGTTGACAAAACTCCGTGGAATCGTCCAATAAAATTACCGCCATTTTACTGGGGCCTAACTAGGACATTGGACTAAAAGTAGAGTAAATAGAATTTCTAAAAGTGACACTGGCTAAATGCACAAAACGTGCGAAACCAAAACAAAAAAAAAACAGCGACGTAGATTTCCAAAAACTTAAAATCCTCAAAGGAGCACTCAAGATATTAACTAAAAATTAATTTACAAATTCAATAATATCCATGACTCTTTACTACACGACATTGGCAGGAATTGTCTTCGGCAAATTGTCATAAAAAAAAACATTAATCTACCTGATTTAAAGTAACTAGTATTTTTGACATTCAAAAGTGACTTTTAATCGTCCAATTGATATAATATATATATATATATATATATATATATCTGATTTGGTGTTTTGTTGTCTATTTTTATAAATAACACAACATACAAGCGCGCAGCCGCTTACGTACTGTTTGATACAAGGTACTCAAAATCTGAAAATAATGCCTGTAATCGCAGTATATTTTGGAGAAAACTGTTTTAAATAGAGATAGCTTGCCAAGAAATTCCTTAAGTTATTGTTCAGCTTCCCTCATATTGGTACGGTTAAATAAATAGAATTGAATGTGCTTATTGCGAGTGTTTATCTATCTATCTATATATATATATATAAATCTATTGCAATCAATTGTTAGTCTCGCTAAAACTCAAAAACGGCTGGACCGATTTGAATAATTATTTTTTTGTTATGTTCGCCAGAATAAAGGGGAGGTATAAAAACAAAAAAAAAATGGTAGGTTGGATAGGGTAGGTAGGTTAGGTAGGGTAGGTTAGATAGGTAGGTAGGGTAGGATAGGGTTGGTAGCGTAGGTAGGGTAGGGTAGGTAAGGTAAGGTAGGGTAGGGTTGGGAAGGTAGGTAGGGTAGGTAGGGTAGGGTAGGGTTGGGAAGGTAGGTAGGGTAGGTAGGTAGAGTAGGTAAGGTAGGGTAGGTAGGATAAAAGTACAATGAATTCCAAAACTGAATGTTTGGTGTTTTTTTTACTTTTATAGCAAAACAACGTTTGCCGGGTCTGCTAGTTTTAAATAAAATAAACAAGAGAATGCCATTTATTCTAAACATTCCAGATGTAAACATCTATTGCCTTATTCTAGAAATTTCTAAGCCATAACAGACACTGTTCTCAAAACATAAAACATACCTATACCCTTTACTTCATAATATGGTATATTATGGAATTTATTGGCAATATTAATAGCTACAAAAATACCTTCTCCGTTCTCTTGATTGTCATTATGTTCGTCCGTCGGGTAGAAGGGCCCAAAAAGATTGTAACCTTGAAACTGCAAAGTATAAATAAGTTGACTTTTATTTCCGATACAATAACCATGAAATGTTATTGTACATGTATAAGAAGACCAATGTTCTTCCTCCTCTCTCCTACTTGATCTGTGTACATGGTCCATAAATGTAGCTACCAATTATATACATAATGGTACGCAATACGAATTGAGAATTGAATTGACTTTACATACTGGTTCGCCGATTTTTAGGGTTCCGTAGCTAAATGGCAAAAAACGGAACCCTTATAGTTTCGTCATGCCTGTCTGTCTGTCCGTCCGTATGTCACAGCCACTTTTTTCCGAAACTATAAGAACTATGCTGATGAAACTTGGTAAGTAGATGTATTCTGTGAACCGCATTAAGATTTTTACTCAAAAATAGAAAAGAAACAAATAAATTTGGGATCCCCATACTTGAAACTAAAACTAAAAATGTTTTTTTTCATCAAACCCATACGTGTGGGGTATCTATGGATAAGTCTTCAAAAATGATATTGAGATTTCGGATACCACTTTTTTTCTAAACTGAATAGTTTGCGCGAGAGACACTTCCAAAGTGGTAAAATGTGTGCCCCCCCCCCCCCTGTAACTTCTAAAATAAGAGAATGATAAAATTAAAAAAAAATATATGATGTACATTACCATGTAAACTACCACCGAAAATTGGTTTAATCAAGATCTACCTAGTAAGTAGTTTTTTTTTATACGTCATAAATCGTAAACCGCAATTTACTAAGTACGGAACCCTTCGTGCGCGAGTCTGACTCGCACTTGGCCGATTTTTTAAAAGTGTAAATCATGATGGCCCCGAAAATATCCGCACCAACAAAAATTGCGCCACCCTACCACGTGTCCTTGTTATATATTTATAAACAAAAATAAGTGATTAGAAGCATCTCGCAATCCTTCCATTCTAAACTAAAATTAACTACATACAAATCTACCTCAATAAAGCTAATAGAAATTATTTATCAATTAGATAATGATATAATTAACTCTGTAAACATCTATGCTTGCCTCTACGGAAGGTTTCAATTTTTAGAAATATTCCACTGCAATTAAATTGGTATTAAGCCGAGATTATGGTTCAAAAGATTAAGACATTGCTTTACTATTAACCAGTTTTTGTGAGATCCGATGACGCATTTCACAATACACAGATTAGTTTACTCATAAAACAAATTTGTTAAGTGGATGCATCTGCTTTCATTTATAAATTCAATAGGAGGTTTGTTATATCGGACCTTCTCCGAGAATTCGTAAACCTTTCCTTATTTGTTTCACCTTTATTCTTGGTAAAATTAAATACGAGTACTTTAAGACGACGACTATCGCCAACGACCTTGAGGGAACAAAACGCGCCCTCGTTTCTCACCCGCGCGACCCGAAATTTAGTAGTTTTTTGTACTTTTCTTATTATTCTATGACTTTAAAAAAAAAGCTTCAGATCAAAATGTAGATAATTAAATTGTCTTTGATATGGTGTCGATTTCATTAAAATACGCCCAGCTGTTTTGTTGTGATTGTCGTGTTTTTGTCCGTTTTAGACATAACTTTACAAATTAATTACACTATGTTATACGAATAAAACTCAAAATTTGCTCAGATGAAATTAAGAAAATGGTCTAATATAACATATATTTTTTCCAATAAATTACGACTAGCCGTTTAGACGTGATTCTTATTTTAAAATCAGCTACTCAAGGGAATCGGCGCCAAATACAAACTAAACAACCGGGCACATTTACAACATAATGATGAGATGAGTTCCTACGACTTTTTAATTTTTTTTAATTTTTCACGAGCTCATTTATATTTACCTATAACGAGATGAAGTCGTAGTTAATTGTCTTAAATTCTAAAAGACATAATAACTCTAAATTATTTGCCATGGATGGACCCATAAAACTAAGTTCATGTTTATATTCCGTGACTTCCGTCGTTCGTCGATCTCAACTCCGAAACTGTTAACCTTCGTACGTTGACTCGCAAACACAACTGTTAACACGTGCTTCTCTCTTTTTCCAGTATCGCAGCACATGCTGACAGACTTGGAGAAGATCCCAGGGGTTCAGCTGGGTGACTTCCTACTGCAGTTTGAGCTGGATGAGCCTCGGGACTCGGTAAAGGAGATCGCCAGGAAAGAGCTCCGGGAGACTCCGGATATAGTCAAACCAGCTGTCGAAGAACTGAAGAGACTGCTTGAAGGTACTTTGAGCATCTACTAATTCTTTTGCAGGTTTTTATTCACTGATGTAGTATGTTCCGTCTTCTACGAGTTCCTATTAAATTATCCAGTCGTAATGTCAACTTAGAATAAGTTTATGAGCACTGGATCGCGAAATACTTCCAAACAATTATTAAGCAATCGGTTTAATTAATTGATTGGAAAAGACCACGATAATGACATACTTACAATTAAATTAAAACAGAATTAACTAATTTGAGCATTGTTTTTTGGAACGAAGTTCCTCAACGCGGCTAAGAGCGGTTACACACTGCATCCGATCCGAATACGAGAATATCGGTGCGAAGTATCCGTAGTACTTCTTGTAAGGGAGGTTACGCAATATATCCGAACTCCGTCGCGCGTCCGTCTGAAATCGAATCGAGTTTCCAATTTGGATGGAACTCGGATCTCGAATTCGGATAAAGATCGAATGCAGTGCTTATGGTGTGATTCGGGTGAAACTGTAACATCACGTAAGATTTTATCCCCCTCCATAAGTCTTTCTTCGTCTCTCTGTGTATCTTTCTATGAGCAGGCATTTACGCACACCGTGCGCTCTTTCTTTATTTGTCTGCGTTCAGAAGTTCTTTGACCGCACACTTTTTCACTAAATCTAAACATGTCAGCACAGTGTATGACAAATAGAGCTTATTAACATAGAACCTAATAAATATTCACATATCTTAATATATATAAATCTCGTGTCACAATGTTTGTCCTCAATGGACTCCTAAACCACTTAACCGATTATAATAAAATTCGCACACCATGTGCAGTTCGATCCAACTTGAGAGATAGGATATTTTTTTTTTTTTTTTTTTTAATGGGTAGGTTACGTAATTATGTAGGGTAGGGTAGGGTAGGGTAGGGTAGGGTATGGTAGGTAGGGTAGGGTAGGTAGGGTAGGGTAGGTAGGGTAGGGTAGGGTACGTAGGGTAGGGTAGGGTAGGGTAGGGTAGTGTAGGGTAGGGTAGGGTAGTGTAGGGTAGGGTTGGGTAGGGTAGGGTAGGGTAGGGTAGATAAATGTTTGGTCTTTTTATGGCAAAACAAAGTTTGCCGGGTCAGCTAGTATATATATAAAATGGAGTGATATTTGCTCATAATAAAATCGAAGGTTATCCAAACTAAAATTAAAGGAAAACAGTCCAATAAGCTGGCCGGTTGGAATCCATAAATTTTGTTTCTCTTTTTAAACTCTGTGGAGTGAGAGATTTTAGAATGCAATTTTTTTTTTAATTATGGACGTAGTGCAAAAAGATAAAATTTATAAAAAAACGTATTACTGTGGCATTTCACCCACTTATCTAAATGTTAATGTTGCGCTTACGCATTGCTCCTTTTGTTCGACGAGTTATGTACCAAGTTTATTATAGAACAATCAACTTGAGTAATAGTAACCTTCAAATGCACGAGTATTGTCTAAATTAACATTTCTGTGTAATCAACTTTTGTGTAGGTAAGTATGTAAATACTTATAGGTATAAAGGCTCAAACATATAGATATATACCTACACTTATTAATTTGCAGCTTGAAGTACCTACATAGGTAGGTTATAATCACTGTACTAATGATTTGTTTTTATATCCGGTAACTTATAATTATATGGAATCACTAGAATAAATAATTACGTGGGTCACAATAAACATAATACATATTTACATTAATCTGTATCTATACTAATATCACAGATAATATTATACTAGCATACAGATGCCTCTTCCCATTCAAAGAAACCGTGCCGACGTAACTAGCGTTTTTAATCTGATTAATCTTGTTATTTTTGTAAGTACATCAATCGCGATCGATCCCGTTTCACGGCAATAGATGGTGTTAGCAGCGACTTGCAAGTAAAAGGTTTTACTAGGTTCGTGAATATTTTTTTCTTTAAATGTATTTACACGCATTTGTATGTATTTCTCTGTAGTGAAGGTTCGTTTTATAGTATTTTTTGCACGTTTTTACTGCTAATATTATAAAGAGGAAAGATTTGTATTTTTGTATGTAACGAATAAACATAAAAACAACTGGACCGATTTCAAAAATTCTTTCACCGTTGGGAAGCTACACTATCCCCGGGTGACATAGGCACATTTTTTCCCTGTATTTCCATAGGAACGGAAACTACGCGGGTGAAACCGCGAGGCGTCCGCTAGTTAGTTATAAAAATAAAACAAAAATCGAAAACGGTACCTCATAAAAAAAAAAAAAAAACTGAGAAGGTTATATCATTTCTCCGGGACTAGTCGAATTTTATTGTCTCTGCGTTTCCTGTTAGTCACTATTGTTGCATCTGGCTTTCAAGACTTCAACGGCTGGGACCAGAGAAGCTAGCCAATTACAAAACTGAAGTAAAATAAAAAAGAGTAGTAGTTAGCAAATCAATAAAAAAATATCAAACAATGGACGTGTTTTATCGATGTTTTCATTGATATCAGATAAGACAGAGCTCTTATCATACAAATGATATAGTATGCAACTGATCTTTAGTTGACACGTTTATCATTTTTACATCATGTAAGACTTTTTCCAAAGGCTGGTTTCCACAGAGGTTTTAGTACCTGGCTGGTCTGCCATCATACCTATCTCAGCAAAACTTTTTACCTTTCAAGTTCCATGTAAAGGTCTGTCCTCACATATCAGGGCCATGCCCGGACCGTGCCCCGTCAGTGGCTCAAAAAAATATCGGTGTGTACATTTTATATATGAACTCGTTCACACACGTCCGTGCACGGGCCAGTGACGGAGCTTCAATGCTTGGGCCCGGCCCTGGCACGTATAGGAGACTGGTATATATAGGAGACTATGTAAGGCGGTACCCCGAGCAAAGCGCCGCGCAAGCCGTTTTACGTGCTGTTTTTAGGAGCTATCTACTCGTTATTTAAAAAGAAATATCAATTAATAAAAATACTATAATAAAATACATTCAATTTCTACATATTATTGATTCTAAAATGGTAGATTTCGTTTTTTTTTAATGTTGTATATATTACACTACACTTATCTCCTTCCAAAAAAAACATAAAAATGACAAATAATGATTGATAGCATGCATCTCCTCGTAAAGTGTTCATTAATTATTTATTGTACTAACACTACTAGACTGATAGACAATTTAATAACGAACATTTTTGTAGTATTTTTTTTCTCAATAGACCAAAATTCGATTTTATAAAGATGTTATTCTAAAATCTGGGCGTATTCACCACTGTAATTCATGCGCCACCAGTGCCGCTAGACCAATAGGAATGCTCATATCTCATGCCGATTTTTTGGTCAGGGTACCGTCCTAACCAGCAGGCGGCTACTAAAAATTTCCTAATGTAACAAATAAAAGTGTTACCACTTTACCCGGGGCGCGTTTACAAAGTCTAATAGATTTCATCCCAGTGTTGGAATCACTTAGATTGTATGTATATGCTTGGGTACATGCCCAACAAAAGTTACGCAACTCTGTTACCAAACTATGCTCCCGCAACTACGCGTGCCATAAACTCTGTCCTCAGAAGCAAAAAGGGCACAACCGACCGAAACACAAAAAGGAGAAAAAAAACTAAAATGTTCCTCACATTTTAGTTCCTCTTTATTTTATTACCCTGAAATGAAATTTAATTCGGCGACAAAAAAAGAATGTTTAGATGCACCTTTTTAGGGTTCCGTACCCAAAGGCTGAAAACGGGACCCTATTACTAAGACTCCACGATTCATCTGTCTGTCTGTCACCAGGCTGTATCTCATGAACAGTGATAGCTAGACAGTTCAAATTTTCACAGATGATCTATTTCGGTTTGCCGCTATAACAACAAATACAATCATCATCATCATTTCAGCCGAAAGATGTCCACTGCTGGTCATAGGACTCCCCCAGGCGTCGCCATATTGACCGATCCCATGCGTCTCGCATCCAGCGCCTTCCCGCAACCTTAACCAAGTAATTGGTCCACCTAGTGGGAGGCCTTCCAACGTATCGTCTTCCGGTTCGCGGTCGCCATTCCAGAACTTTTCGGCCCCATCGGTCATTTCTGACGTGATCACACAAGGAAAACAAATACAAACAGAATAAAATAAATATTTAAGTGGGGCTCCCATACAACAAACGTGATTTTTTTGCCGTGTTTAGTCCGACTCGCACTTGGCCAGTTTTTTTCTCTGTTGGACTCCGAACATGTAAATAACTCAATTTTACCTAAAATTGCAGATGCGCCCCTTTTTCCTTGGTGCTGTACAGTGATTGTAAATCGTGATCCGAATTACGAATCTACAGTAAGGTGACAGTATGATATGACTCATTCGCTAGTACTTATTCCTTACGGGTCATCGACCGATTGACGTTTACTGGTGGCCATAGCTATTTCAATAGATCGCGAATCTGACATAATGACAATTAGTGATTATTCCTATGTCCACGAATGGAAAACCACTCGTGATTACAATTATTTTGTTATTATAGCTCATCTTACTGACGAAAAAGGCGTCTGAGGAATTAATCTAGCGAGTGTCTTGTTTTAATAGAATAGTACTAGTACTCTTTAAGACGGTACCCCGAGCAAAACGCCGCGCAAGCCGTTTTTTGTGCTGTTTTTAGGAGCTATCTACTCGTTATTTAAAAAGAAATATCATTTTATAAAAATACATTAAATTTCTACATAATATTGATTCTAAAATGGTAGATTTAGTTTTTTTTTTAATGCTGTATATATTTCACTAATCTCCTTCCAAAAAAACATAAAAATGAGAAATAATTATTGATATTATGCATCTCCTCGTAAAGTGTTCATTAATTATTTTTTGTACTAACGCTAATGGATAGACAATTTAATAAAGAACATTTTTGTAGTTTTTTTTTTTCAAAATACCAAATTTCGATTTTATAAAGATTTTATTCTTAAATCTGGGCGTATTCACTACTGTAATTCATGCGCCACCAGTGCCGCTAGACGAATAGGAATGCTCATATCTCATGCCGATTTTTTGGTCAGGGTACCGTCTTAATATGTACGTGAGGAGCTCGTGGCTAAATAATAACAGCCGCACGGGTCGATCATAAATGTTAAGCAACGCTTGAGGAGGTCGGTCCGTGGATGGGTGACCATTTCAACATACCGAGTTTCCTCCGTGCCTCAGAAAGCACGTTAAGCCTTTGGTCCCGGCTGACATTTGAAGATCTTTGACAGTCGTTACGAGTAGTCAGAAGCTTGAGATCGGACACCAGTCTAGCCAAGGGGTACCGAGTTACCCAGTTACTGGGTTGTGGAGCTCAGATAGGCAGTCGCTCCATGTAAAACACTCAACTGAATCCGGTTAGACAGAAAGCCGACCCCAACATAGTTGGGAAAAGGCTAGGCAGATTGACTCTTTAAACTGTACACAAAAAAATGTGCCTTATTTCTGACTGTATACAAAAGAAAACTTTTGCTAAAATTGAGGATGTACGAACGTTGTATGTTAGTGAATTCAAGTTGTTTGTTAAGCAGATGAAGCTAGATCTATTCTTAATTGTAGACTTCAAGGCAAACTAAAAAAATTACTACTTAAAAGCAAATCAACGATGATTAGGGATTTTTGTATGTCCATTAGCACTTCTATTTTTGTATATTAATAGGTAATGTTCATAGAGGCTTACGGAAACACCATTGCGTCAGATAATCATCAGTTAGGATTGACGGTGACATGTCATGGGGAATCTACGCAACGTTAACTTAATTGAAACTTACCTTGATCATGGACGCTAACAGATACACTGATATTAAGGAATCTCGGAAAATTTCAGCGTTACCGTAGAGAACGTACATCATACTCGTACAACAACATAGCCACATGGTACCTTCGAAAACATCATCATCATATCAGCCGAAAGACGTCCACTGCTGGACATAGGCCTCCCCCAAGCGTCGCCACATTGACCGGTCCCGTGCGTCTCGCAACCAGCGGATCCCCGCAACCTTCAAAAACATAACTTCGAAAACATACAAAGAAGAAAACGATAAATGAGTTTTCAAAAGGTTTGGTAGGTAACGCAGATTAAAAGACATCGGAATACTGCTAACTCCTTGCCTCTAAGAAGGAAGGAAAAAGGTCAATACTTTTACATATATCACAAAATGGTATACAATTGTGAAGAAAGTCCTTTCTAACTCTAGACCTACTTAAATCTAAGTAAAAAACCGGCCAAACGCGGGTCGGACTTCGCATGTTTAGGGTTCCGTACCAACTCGCATAATGAAGTTGGTTGTAATAGGAAAAAATGAGGGAATTTCGAAGAAAAATCTGATTTATCAATACATTATCACCAAGTTTCAAGTTCATAGGTCAATAGGTTAAAAAAATATTCGAAACAAATTTTTGTAAAAATAGCTGAATTTGGTGGCTTCTCATTCCTTTTTTAACTGACTTCAAAAAAGGAGGAGGTTTCTCAATTCGACCGTATATATATTTTTTTATTTCCAATGTTTTTTAAAACAAAAAAAAATGTATAAATCTACTCAACGAGCTCTAACCAACGATACCACACTAGATGGGGTAGGTCAATATTTTTTCCACGCTCCCCATTAGCCCCAGTATGGGACCCCGTAAAAATATTGCTTGCCAATTTTTATGGGTTTGGGTCAATAAGATGCTTATTCTGTGAAATTTTAAGACTGTTGCTCTAACCTTTTGGTTGTTAAACCCGTATGTCAGACGACAGACGGACAGAGACGACGTGAGTGACAGCAATAGGTCTCCGTTTGAACCCTTCGGGTACGGAACCCTAAAAACACTAAAGAACTAATCAGCATGTCACGACACTTGCAGAATGACATCTATTGGCCTATTTGTACCTTATTAGACCATACACGAGAAAGCAGTTTGAGTGTACGTGCGAAATCAAACATAGCATGTCAGCGAATATTACTTGTATAAACAATTTAAGTTAATTGATTCACTGTTATCTCATTAATACTAATGGTTTTTTGTTAGAAAACAAATCTCAAGTTTATCAACCGTATATATGAGGGTGGTTTTTAATTAATTGACAATTTTTCAGGGGGTGAAAGTACTCATGAATAAGAACGACTTTTACAATGGGACCAACATCGAAATATGAATAAAACCCTTTATTTTGATACCCCACACGATGGGTTTGGAGGAGAAAAAAAAATTGGGCCCCCACAATATGGCACCCAAAAGCCGCCAATTTTCTATTGTCCAATTTTAATGTAGCCTATGACGCTTGCAGGGTTAAGACGAATCGATTGATGTATGAATTATCAAAATCGGCCAACGCGTTTGGTCTCTGGAACGCCAAAGGAACAAACATACATACATACATACATACACATATACTTACATACATACATAGACTGATAAACACATTACCCTCCTTCGGCAGTCGGGTAAAAAATATCAGCCCCACATAGCGACATTGAAATTGTAAAGCAGGAAAGACAGATTTAATTATTATTTTATTAACTGTCTCCTCCATTTTGCCGAGTGATGAAAACATAGATTTAGGTAGACACAAGAAAGTTGATTTTTATGTTTCGTAGTTGGTCCCATACTGAAGACCTCGTGGCTAAATAATAGCAGCCGCACTGGTCGATCTTCAAGTTTAAGCAACACTTGCCGAGGTCGGTCCGTGGATGGGTGACCATCTTTACATAGCGAGTTTCTTCCTTGCCTGCTGTCATTTAAAGATCTTTGACAGTCGTTACGGGTAGTCAGTCAGAACCCTGATGTCTGACACCAGTCTAAGGGGTTTCGTGTTACACAGTTACTGGGTTGTGGAGGTCAGATAGGCAGTCGCTCCATGTAAAATACTGGTACTTAGCTAAATCCGGTTAGACTGGAAGCCGACACCAACATTGTTGTGAAAAGGCTGGGCAGATTGATTGAGTTGCTCCCATACTGAAAGTTGTTCATATTCATTATTGATTTCACCCCCTATTTTTTTCTAATGAATTATAACATAACCTTGTACCTAGTAAATAAGTAGCTTATATCAATAGTTGCGTTTCTAATCAGTGCTCGAAGGCTGCAATCTTAGCAGGTATTAATTGATCTCATGTTAGCATTACGTTTTATAGTGTACAAATACTATGTAACTTTAATACTTGTTAGATTAAGTGCCGTATTATGTTTGAGGAAGAATTACAGTCATTTGTTACATAGTTAATGATGTAGTTATACATAGATTTGTGTTCAAATAAAAAAAATGCGATTTTTCCAAAAACACGTGTAATTTTTTACCCGACTGCCGAAGGAGGGTAATGTGTTTATCAGTCTATGTATGTATGTATGTATTGTTTGTTCCTATATAGCGTTCCAGAGACCAAACGCGTTGGCCGATTTTATGATTCGTACGTCAATCGATTTGTCTTAACCCTGCGAGTGTCACTGATTACATTAAAATAGCACAATAGAAAAATGCCGGATTTTGGGCGGCATATTGTGCGGGCCCAAATTTGTTTTTTTTTTTTCAAACCAATCGTGTGGGGTATCAAAATAAAGGGTTTTAAGAGGTGATTTTAAAAATATGTAACACTTATATATTTAAATGTACCTTATTTTAAAATATAATAACTAAAAGTTTATAATTAAAAAAGTTAATAAAAAAAAACAAAAAACCCGGCTGCTTAAAAAGCGAACTAAAAAGACGAAAACAAGAAGAAAATCATGCTGTGCAGTCGGAGGATACCTGTTCGCGAGCTGGCTGACCAGAACCAAATGTTTCCTCCGACTGCACAGCATGATTTTCTTCTTGTTTTCGTCTTTTTAGTTCGCTTTTTAAGCAGCCGGGTTTTTTGTTTTTTTTTATTAACTTTTTTATGCTATAATGAGCTGTAAAGAATGAATAGAAAAACTTGGCCGAGGCATTGGAAATGTTTTCTTTCATTGTAAGTAAATTTGTTTCCAAATTATTTGTGAAAATGTGGCACGCTTGGTTTTCATACAGATGGAGGGACTTGCGTTATCTAGTTAGATCTATGTCTGTGATTCAACAGTTATTAAACGAGCTCTTTCAATCTACCTACCAACCGAGTCAGTGCCTACTTGTTCACGATAAGTTACGAACTTCAACAAACAATAGAGGATTATACCCGGAAAAACCAGACATCTGTACCATTATAAACAATTACCAGCAAATATGTTTTCAAGTTGGTCGATGATATCCAGTATTATGTGTAAATGAAGTATGAGATAAAAATAGTTGTCACGGTTTATTTATATAGCCACGTAGGTATATAAACAATATATATTTATCATTAATATATATGTGCCATGGCCTTTAACTCTGCTTATCCTTTATTTAATTTATGTCTATATTTTTAAAGTCGTCTGTCATGTCAAATCATGTGTCAAATTGCAGTTTTTGTCCAAATACACGGTGACAATTATGTGATTGTTCATATAGTAATGTGTTAAATATATTAAAATTAATTTGTTATTACATGTAATGCCAATTTGTACTTTTTTTGCTGTCTATCTTCTCATTGTTGTGTCAGTTACTTAGTGGCATGTGTATGATTTTCAAACAGACATCACAAAAAGTTTGATAAGTAATTAAAAAAATATTTAACATATAATGGTAGTCTATGGACATCACGATGGCTAAGGTTATGTTATGAACTGCTGGTATAAGTTTAAAGTAGGTAGGTAGATAAAGGTATTACCTACCTAAATTTAGTTTAAGATACCAACCTACATTACAATGTACATTTTTGACTTACCATCCATCTGTTGTCTGTTTCAGAGGATAACGACTTGCATGTGCCAACTGATAGTGAAGCCTGGCTGGTACGATTCCTGAGACCCTGCAAGTTCTACCCTGAAAGCGCCCACGATTTGGTAAGTTAATCTATTGAATTTTAATACGTATTATAACTTTATAAGTCTAGACACTTCAGCTTATAGTAAACATAGCCTAGATTACTGAAAACAGACGAACAGTACAGTTCAGTATAACTTGCTAATCTGAGGATGTGGTCACCTCTAGTGTCAGAGTTCATGAAGCCGCCTCTGGGAACTCCACAGGCCTCTGACTTGGCTACAACTTACTAATACTTAACTAATAATAAAATGTATTACATTAAATAACTAGTGTTCTTACTCTTCTCTCCTGCTTGATTTATGATGTGCACCAAAGGGTCCATAATTGTGACTAATATAATTACTTCCCTACCAACTATATACAATAAAGAATTAAACTAGTTTCGGCTGCATTGTAAGAAAGTAGTTTGAGTGAGAGAGCTATAGCTAAACGGCATTTATTACAAGCAAACATTTAGCGTAAAAATAACGCCCACAAATATGTATTAGGCCCTGCGCAGACGACAGACTATCCGTGACGCACTTTTTAGTCTGTGAAAATAGAACCTATGCAATAATATTTTTTGTGCGCCGGACTTTTTGCGCGTCGTGTGCGTTACCGCATATAATTGCATAGGTTCTATTTTCACAGACTAAAAAGTGCGTCACGGATAGTCTGTCGTCTGCGCAGGGCCTTAGACTGTAGAAATTTATAGTCTACTAGCTGACCCCCGCGGCTTCGCTCCCGTCAACTGGCTATCTATCTACCTACCACCTACCTATCCTACCCTACCTACCTACCTATCCTACCCTACCTACCTACCCACCAACCTACACACCTGCCCTACGGATCAACTTACCTATCCTACCCTACCAATTTAACTGGCTATCTATCTACCTACCACCTACCTATCCTACCCTACCTACCTACCCACCAACCTACACACCTGCCCTACGGATCAACTTACCTATCCTACCCTACCAATTTAACTGGCTATCTATCTACCTACCACCTACCTATCCTACCCTACCTACCTACCCACCAACCTACACACCTGCCCTACGGATCAACTTACCTATCCTACCCTACCAATTTAACTGGCTATCTATCTACCTACCACCTACCTATCCTACCCTACCTACCTACCCACCAACCTACACACCTGCCCTACGGATCAACTTACCTATCCTACCCTACCAATTTAACTGGCTATCTATCTACCTACCACCTACCTATCCTACCCTACCTACCTACCCACCAACCTACACACCTGCCCTACGGATCAACTTACCTATCCTACCCTACCAATTTGTTAATCTATTTATTTGAATAATAAAATAATGCTACAATACGAATGTAACCAACTTTTGTTTCCACCGGCGATCTAATTAAATTTTGGAACACAAACGCTGCTATTGTGACATAAGTTCTTGATAGTGTATGATAGTGAGATAAATTCTCTGGCATGCTTTTGTAGGTAATAATGAGTACTTTAATCATGTAGTACATAATTTTTATGTATCATCAATAGTTTTCTCAGCGCACGCCAAATAATGAATTTTATAAGCAAAATTTTGCTACTTTGGGTTACATTATTGCAATTTTCATAAGGATCTTTCTTTTTTTTTGAAAATAGATTATAGACTATGTTATTTGGGAATAATGTAGCTTTCCATAGATGAAAGAATTGTTAAAATCGGTCCAGTTGTTTCGGAGCCTATTCGGTTCAAATAAATAAAAAAGCCGTCCGTCTTTATAATATTATATAGATTAATATTCAAGCATCCTGATGAAAAAAACTTAATATTGTGAACAAATGCTACTAATCTACTGACTTTCGAACCATAGCCTTTCATGATTAATAAACTAGATACTACCTAGTATACCGACAAAGTTCTTGAAGTCATACTTACGTGATGTTCACTTGCTTACTTATCTGTATACGTATGGATCCTGGCATGATTCATACATAATGTCATACAAATGCAATATTTAGAAGAGGCAGGATGTTAATAGACCACAACCTTGTTACATACATAATCTTATTTACTCTTGCAAATACATAGGAAACGGAATCGTCATTTGTCTGTAAATATTTATAATACATAACAATCTTCTATTTTCAGATTAAACGTTACTACGGTTTCAAACTGAAGCACTCCAAGCACTACGATGGTCTCATTCCCAGCAAAGAGACCAACGTGTTCAACCAGAACGTGCTGACAGTACTGCCCACTCGCGACCAGTATGGGCGACGAGTTCTCGTGCTGGAGCTAGGAAGTAAGTAATTGTAGCTACCGATACGAACAGCACCCCGATGGTGTCATTCCCAGCAAGGAGACCAACGTGTTCGGCCAGAATGTGCTACAAGGACTGCCCACCCGCAACCAGTATGGGCGACGAGTGCTAGTACTGATACTAGGAAGTAAGTAGTTGTTGCTACTGATCCGTAGCACTGCAATGGTCTCATTCCCAGAAAGGAGACCAACGTGTTCGGCCAGAATGTGCTAACAGGACCGCCCACCCGCGACCAGTATGGGTGACGAGTGCTAGTGCTGAATCTAGGAAGTAGTTGTAGCTACTGATCCGTATCACTACGATGGTCTCATTTCCAGCAAGGAGACCAACAGACCAACGTTTTCAACCAGAACGTGCTAACAGTACCGCCCACACGCAACCAGTATGGGCGACAAGTGCTAGTACTGGAACTAGGAAGTAAGTAGTTGTAGCTACTGATCCGTAGCAATGCAATGGTCTCAATCCCAGCAAGAAGACCAACGCTTTAAACCAGAATGTGCTACACGCGACCAGTATTGGCGACCAGTGCCTGTGCTGAATCTAGGAAGTAAGTAGTTATAGCTAATGATACGTAGCACTACGATGGTCTTATTCCCAGCAACGTGTTCACACGTTGGTCTCCACCAACGTGTTCGGCCAGAATATGCTGACAGTACTCCCCACCCGCGACCTTTATGGACGACGAGTGCTAGTGCTGAATCTAGGAAGTAAGTAGTTATAGCTACTGATCCGTAGCAATGCAATGGTCTCATTCCCAGAAAGGAGACCAACGTGTTCGGCCAGAATGTGCTAACAGGACCGCCCACCCGCAACCAGTATGGGCGACAAGTGCTAGTACTGGAGCTAGGAACTTCCTAGTAGGAAGTAAGTAGTTGTAGCTACTGATCCGTAGCACTACGATGGTCTCATTCCCAGCAAGGAGACCAACGTGTTCAACCAGAAAGTGCTACACGTGACCAGCATGGGCGACGAGTGCTAGTGCTGAAACTAGAAAGTATGTTTCAGTAGACTATAATATAATACTAGTCCGCAGAGTATAAGGGGCTAACACGTACACCTTGAACATGCTGACAGTGCGATTTGGGCAGTTTCAAGTAATCCGTAGAGTAACAGAGATCATACCAAAAAAATAGGTCGCAAAATCTCAGTATCAACCACAGTGATCAAGATTATCAGCTTAAATTAACATCATTATAAATGCAATATCTGTCTATTTTTTATACGTGTAGATAATAACTAAGATAAATCGCATTAGAATTTCTGGGTACTCAAATAGTCACGCTACTATGCCCGAGGTAATGATGAACAAATAATACGTTGCGCACAATACCCACACTCGGAAATGTCGTAGCACAGAAGAACTATGGACATAGGTACCTCATCATTACGTCTACGTCACTTATTATAGCCATAATCATAATTTTAAGCAATTAATCAGGCATTCAACAAAAACCGGTCAAGTGCGAGTCGGGCTCGCACACGAAGGGTTCCGTACCGTTATCGCATAAAACGGCAAAAAAATATTGTATGGGAGCCCCACTTAATAGTCATTTTATTCTGTTTTTAATATGTGTTGCTATAGCGGCCACAAAAATACATCATCTGTGAAAATTTCAACTGTCTAGCTATCACGGTTCATGAGATACAACCTGGTAACAGATCGACCGCGAAGTCTTAGTAATAGGGTCCCGTTTTTACCCTTTGGGTACGGAACCCTAAAAACGTAAACTCATTGTGGAAAATCCAAACAAAATACGGTTGCTTCACTGTGTCTATGAGCATGTATAATTAAGATAATTAATTTATAATTGGTTAACAAAACCTTCCAGTATTGACGAAGTACGGCTAAATAATAACAGCCGCACAGGTCGATCTTCAAGGTTAAGAAACGTTTGACTAGGTCGGTCCGGGGATTGGTGACCATTTCAACATACCGAGTTTCCTCCGTGCCTCGGAAAGCACGTTAAGCCGTTGGTCCCGGCTGTAATTTGAAGATCTTTGACAGTCGTTACGAGTAGTCAGAAGCTTGAGATCTGACACCAGTCTTGCCAAGAGGTACCGTGTTACCCAGTTACTGGGTTGTGTAGGTCAGATAGGCAGTCGCTCCAAGTAAAACAGTGGATCTCGGCTGAATTTGGTAAGACTGGAAGCCGATCCCCATATAGTTGGGTAAAAGGCTAGGCAGATTGATTGGCAAAGTACGAGTGAGTCAATATTTTCGTAACGGTGTCCTTTGCCTTTCATTAAATATGTTTAACCTTTCTGAAAAAACGATCCATATTTTTCTTTTTAAAGCGACCTTTATCTTTCCCCTCACTAACTTTGGATTTATCTTTTTACAGAGAAATGGAAGCCGAGCAAGTGTTCCCTGGACGAGGTGTTCAAGGGCTGCGTGCTGTTCCTTGAGGCGGCCATGTTGGAGCCCGAGACGCAGATCTGTGGAGCTGTGGTCATCTTCGACATGGACGGCCTCTCCATGCAGCATGTGCTGCAGTTCACTCCTAGCTTCGCCAACAGGATTGTTGATTGGCTACAGGTTGGTATTGGTCACACAAAAGATAAGAATGCCCGAAAAACAAAAAACAACAACAACGGTGCATAGTTTTTTTGCTAGACCAACGTCCAACGACCTTGAGGGAACAAAACGCACACTCGTTTCACACCCGCGCGACCCAAAATTTCGTAGTTTTTTTTTATACTTTTTATTATTCTATGACTTTAAAAAATAAAGCCTCAAATCAAAATGAAGGTAATTAAATTGTCTTTGAGATGGTGTCGATTTCATTAAAATACACCCAGCGGTTTGTCGTGTTTTGTCCATTTTAGACATAACTTTACAAATTAATTACACTATGTTATACGAATAAAACTAAAAATTTTCTTGGATCAATTTATTAATAAAATGGTCTAATGTAACATATATTTTTTTCCAAAAAATTACGACGAGTCGTTTAGACGTGATTCTCATTTTAAAATCAGCTACTCAGGGGTGAACCGCGACCACATCATCGCTTACCATCAGGTGAGATAGTGGTCAAGCGCGTGCCTATAGACTATAAAAAAAACCGGCCAAGTGCGAGTCGGACTCGCGCACGAAGGGTTCCGTACTTGGTAAATTGCGGTTTACGATTTATGACGTATTAAAAAAAAACTACTTACTAGATCTCGTTCAAACCAATTTTCGCTGGTAGTTTACATAGTAATGTACATTATATATTTTTTTTAGTTTTATCATTCTCTTATTTTAGAAGTTACAGGGGGGGGGACACACATTTTACCACTTTGGCAGAGTCTCTCGCGCAAACTATTCAGTTTAGAAAAAAAATATATTAGAAACCTCAATATCATTTTTGAAGACCTATCCATAGATACCCCACACGTATGGGTCTGATGAAAAAAAATATTTTTAGTTTTAGTTTCAAGTATGGGAACCCCCAAAATTTATTGTTTATTTTTATTTTTGTGTGAAATTCTTAATGCGGTTCACAGAATACATCTACTTACCAAGTTTCAACAGCATAGTTCTTATAGTTTCGGAATAAAGTGGCTGTGACATACGGACGGACAGACAGACAGACAGACAGACAGACAGACAGACAGACAGACAGACAGACATGACGAATCTATAAGGGTTCCGTTTTTTGCCATTTGGCTACGGAACCCTAAAAAACAATAGAAATTAGACAAATGACGAAACATTCTAATGTGCGAACGTATGGCATCTAAGATAAGATGGCCAAGATTTCGAACTGTCTCTGTAAATCAGTGTTTCTCAACCTTTTTCATGATGCGACCCCCGTGGTATGAAAAAATATTTCGCGATCCCCTGACCCTTCGCCTTCGCCTTATAATTATATTTTTCTAGAATTGATCATAAAAAATAACTCAGTATAGTTGAAAAAAGGCTAAGCAAGCAAATGATGAATGCATCTATACTAATATTATAAAGCTTGAAGAGTTTGTTTGTTTAAACGCGCTAATCTCAAGATATACGGGTTGAAATTGAAAAATTATTTTTGTGTTGGATAGTCCATTTATCGAGGAAGGTTATAGGCTATATAACATCACGCTTCGACCAATAGGAGCGGAACATAAATGAAAAATGTTGCAAAAACGGGCAAAATTGTTCCTTTTTGAGAGCTTCCGTTGCGTGCGTTGCGTAAACGGTTTAAGTTACGCAACAATCATGTATTTAGGGTAGATGGGTAGATAGGTAGCCAGGTAGCCAGTTGACGGGAGCGAAGCCGCGTGGGACAGCTAGTCTTAGATCAGATATCAACTAAGATCTATTTACATACACGAAGTTGATCCAAAAACGTCTTATTCTAACCTGTACCCTTTCATGTACCAGGAAGCCATCCCCCTCCGCATCAAAGGCCTCTACATAATCAACCAGCCATTCATCTTCGAGATGGTCTTCAAACTCTTCAAGCCTTTCCTGAAGGAGAAGCTTCGTTCCCGCATCGTGTTCATGGGCAGCGACAAGAAGATGCTGCATGAGTACATCAGTCCTAAGTGCCTGCCCGACAAGTATGGAGGCACCCTGAACATTCCAAGTGTCACTGGAGGACAGTGGCTCGAACTACTCCTCATTTGCGATAAGGAATTCAGTGGTAAGTACCAACAAACAAAATAAAAAGAGTCAAAAAACCCCACTGCTTAAAAAGCGAACTAAAAAGACGTAAACAGGAAGAAAATCATGCTGTGCAGTCGAAGCGAAATACATGTTCGTGAGCTGGCTGACCAAAACCAGATGTAGATATCCTCCGACTGCACAGCATGATTTTCTTCTTGTGTGTCTTTTGGTGGTCGCTCGCAATGGGCCTTATCAGAAAGCTTAAAGTCACCCAAAGGGCAATGGAGAGGGCTATGCTCGGAATTTCCTTGCGTGATCACGTCAGAAATGAGGATATCCGCAGGAGAACCAAAATTTTTGAAATCACCTCTTAAAACCCTTTATTTTGATACCCCACGCGAAGGGTTTGGAAGAAAAAAAAATTTGGCCCCCACAATTTGGCGCCCAAAATCCGCCACTTTTGTATTGTCCAATTTTAATGTAGCCAGTGACACTCGCAGGGTTAAGACGAATCGATTGACGTAAGAATCATAAAAATCGGCCAACGCGTTTGGTCTCTGGAACGCCATATAGGAACATACATACATACATAGACTGATAAACACATTACCCTCCTTCGGCAGTCGGGTAAAAAAAATTAACTGGGTGGAAGCAGTATTTCGCTAATGGAAGGAAAATGAAAAATCTTGTCTTACTTGGTATCTAACGATTTGAATTTTGTTACAGCAATCAACTCATATGGATACAAGAAGAAGTGAATCCTGCGCGGGCGCACAGAGTGACATGGACGGTTTTATGCAATGTGATAATGAATATGCATATCGTGATAATGAAACTTATATTGTTAGATAATTATTATATGTACAAACCGTAGTTTTAAGGCCTTGGCCATTAGCATTTTTGTGTACGTAGAGGTTTGGTGTAGAAATTTTGTCGAGAATTTTATTAAGTATGTGATTTTATATATGCCAGAAAATTTGTATTTTATATGCATTTGGTAGTATGTCGGACCAATATGAGTTTATGTTGAATTTTTTTTTGCATATCTACTTTTTAGCTCAATTTTTTTAAAGCTGTAAATTGAGCTATGATTCCAATGTGTTTTGTATTAGGTAATTTCATAAGTACGAATGTGGATTTTATTGGATATTCGCAAAAATATTTCAAGAGACACATTTCGTAAATAAAGCAGGCTGTGATTTCCTAAAAATGTGCGATATTATTGATATTAAGCTTTAAGGCAGCACAATATTGCTTACTCATAAACGAGCTTACAAATTATTTAAAAAATATGTTTAATATCTATATCAATATTGGACAATAACGTTATCAAAAAAATATATAATTTTCACTTTGAAAAGTCGCTAAGCTGTACTGAAAAAATTGCCCTATATTTAAAAACGCAGGCAAATTACGAGTCCATGACACAAATAAATGATATTATATTCGTAATTAGTTAAGTACATATTAATTTATAAAATAATAATAATATCGAGGGTAGTTCTAATATATTTGAATACAAACTTAAAAGACAATTTAAGCTTGTAAAATTACCCCTCATTAGATATACTTACCCAATATACCTACAAAGATAAATGTTACAAATAATATGTATTTTTATAAACCCTTATTACCTATATGAAATAAAATTTATATTATGCTACAAAAAGCGGTAATATTATACCACTTAAATTAGCCCATTATTTATTTAGTTAGTATGAAAGGTTAAAGGAGTAATAAAAACATTTTATAGTAAAAACTGGTTTCTTATTTAATAACACCAACCACGTTGTACTTTTAAGTTATATTATTACTAGCTTCCGCCCGCGGCTTCTCCCGCGTAAAAAGTGTTTCTTCATCCCTAGGGAATACAAAATAACCTATGCCTTTCCCAGGATCTCAAACAAGGTCCATGCCAAATTTCGTCTAAATCGGTTCAGTAGATCCACCTAAATCGTCTTTTGGGGGTAGTTTCAAAAAAAAAAATGTTGACATTATAATTGTTTATCGATGTTGGTATTTAGGTATGTCAAGTTTCATATTTATTAACCCAAGAAATCAAATACTGCCGTAAAAACTTCAACACCCTCTATATCGTCTTTTGGGGGTCGTTTCAAAAAACTATTGATGACACCTTTATTGTTTATTAGGTTGGTATTTATGACAAGTTTCAAATTTTGTTAACCTAAGAAATAAGATTCATCTAAAACACTTTAACACACCCCAAATCGTCTTTTGGGAGTTGTTTCAAAAGACTAATAATGATAATCTTTATTGTTTATTTAGGTTGGTATTTAAGTCAAGTTTCAAGTTTATTAACCCAAGAAATAGGTTTCTTCAAAAACACACAAACATCGCCTTAAACATCTTTTTTGGGTAGTTAAAAAAATATTACCTTCAATATTCCCCCCCTTTTACTCCCTAAGGGGTAGAATTTCCAAAACTCCTTTCTTAGTGCTCACTTACGTCATATGAGGAACCTTGTTGCTAAATTTCATGCTTCTAGGCTTAGTGGTTTTGACTGTGTGTTGATCGATCAGTCAGTAAGTCAGCCATTTTCGTCTTTTATATATTATAGCTGACCCCCGCGGCTTCGCTTCCATCAACTGGCTATCTACCTACCTAGCACCTACCTATCTACCCTACCTACCTACTCATCCACCTACCTTACCTACCTACCAACCTACTCACCTGCCCTACCGATCAACCTACCTAACCTACTCTATCAACCTAATCACCTGCCCTACAGATCAACCTACCTAACCTACCCTATCCTACAAACCCTATTTACCCTACCCTATCTACATACCCACCTACTCCACCTACCTACCTACCAATTTGATAAACTATTTATTTGAATAAGAATTAATACTACAATACGAATGTAACAAACTTTTGTTTCTACCAGCGATCTAATTAAATTTTGGAACACAAAAGATGCTTTTGTGACTTAACTATGAAAGTGAGATATATTCTCTTATGGTCTTTTTTGTAGTAAATAATGAGAACTTTAATCATGTAGTACATCATTTTTATGTATCATCAATAGTTTTCTCAGCGCACGCCAAATAATGAATTTCATAGGCAAAATATTGCTACTTTGGGTTACATTATTGCAATTTTCATAAGGTTTTCTATTATTTTTGGAAATAAGTTATAGCCTATGTTACTCGGGAATAATATAGCTTTCCATAGATGAAATAATTTTTAAATTCGGTCCAGTAGTTTCGGAGCCTATTCGGTACAAACAAACAAACAAACAAAAAAATCTTTCCTCTTTATAATATTGGTATGGTATAGACAAAAACAAAAGATTGAATTATTATTATTTATTTAGTCTACCTATGCAATTATTTTAGATCCATATAAAATCATAGAGCATTAATTTCTTAAATAATTCTTAAATATCTAACTTTGCCTTAATATTAAAAATGCAAAAATTACATTCCTAATTTGATATTCCGCGAGTTCTTAACTTGAGCGTTTGATTTCCATTTTGTACTTGATCGACAAATTGTGTTTTACGCCTTGTTATTGTTCACGTTCTGGACGTAGCCGTAAGAGTTCGCCACTGAAACAGAAAGGTTTATTTATGGTCAATGTATTTTTATGCTATGGATATAATGATGAATGAGGAGCAATGTCCCATCTTCAAGTAAACACAATTTTCCTATCTCTGTAGAATGACCTAAGTACTAATATTTATCATTTATACTTAGTGGTATAAAAAAAACAGCTCGGTGTCAGTTTTATTATCTTAGCGTAGGTCGCGAGTTCGATCACCAGACAAACTCGGATTGGAATAAGCTATTCGCAACAGTGGATTTCGATACCAAAACTTTCATACTAGCGTACCAGTCAAACAGTTTTTCGAATCAGCGTGTTCGCGACAACGTCATTCGATATAGCGGTTTTCGACTCAATGTGTTTTCGAACTGGCGTACCACTCGTAAAGTTTTTCGATATAGCGTGCCTCGCAATAACGTCATTCGAATCTTCATATCACTCCCGCTGCCACCGACGATGATGCCGTAAAAGTATCGAAGTTTTGAGCCACATACATTTGAAAGACAGTCGTGCCAGCGACACGAGGAAAGACAATGTCCATTTTACCACATTATTATTATGTCCTTTATTCAAATTACTTCTTATCTTGTACATTTTTAAATATTTTATAAAAACATACAAAAAAATAAACATTTAAAAATAGAGGCCCACCGATATCGGGCACAGGGTCCAAGCTACCGGCGGTCAGGGCTCAAGAGAGAGGAACCCCCTAACTATACGAGCCGTGTCCAGCAATACTACTTTCTGGATCAGGCCATTGATCCAGCCGCCTAACGAGAGCCTGCTAAGGTGGTTGGTCTTTATTATTATTATTACCTACATACATACATACATAAACTCACGCCTTTTTTCCCATGGGGGTAGGCAGAAACTACAGAACGCCACCTGCTACGATCCTTACATACTTCTTTTGCTTCACACACATTCATACATCTAGTCATACACACACGCCGGTTATGGGTACTGCGCACTTGGCCTTTCTGAAGAACATCACCTATAAGGTCTATATTTATGTCTTTCTAGGGCGTCCCCTCCCGGCGTTTCCATTCACGTCTGCCTTGTAAATACCTTTCGTTAGTCGCCCTTCATTCATCCTCTCAACATGGCCAAACCATATTAACATACTCTTTTCAATTTTAGTCACTACATCTTCTTTTAAACCACAACGTTGTCTTATTACCTCATTCCTCAATCTATCATTTAAAGTTACACCACACATACTCCGCAAGGAGCGCATTTCTACTGCATTAATCCTACTTTATTATTATTATATACTTTATTGTACAGCACAAAAACGTACAGGAAAAACTTTTACAAAAACAAGTGTACAATTGGCGGTCTTATCGCACAGGGCAATCTCTTACAGAAAACCTTTACACACTGCCTATTTCTTCCTACCATGTTCTACGCTATGAGGAAGCTTGGACAAGAAAGATACAGTAGACCTCCTTCAGAGACTACTAAGTCGCCTTTCACTCAACAAATTATTGGACGAATGCGTCATTGTCGAATATTAACTGCGCATATTGACGAGGAAACCGGCATGTTCTAGAACCAAAAATTTGAAGATATATGTGACATCCACCAACCCGCACTGGGCCCGCGTGGTGGATAACGGCCCGTTCCCTCTCACAGAGAGGAGGCCTGTGTCCCAGCAGTGGGAACATTAATAGGCTGATGATGATGATATTGACGTAGATGCGATTATATGACGATAATGCAGAATAATACTATTATAAAAATACCTGTCACGTCTGCATTCACCATTATAGAATGGTTGTTGACATTGTATTGTTGTACAATGTCCACTTAATTTATGAGATGAAAGTATATGGTATTCAATCTCCGAACTACAAATTTTACATGCAATATTTGAACAGGACAACACACCATCCCGCTTTCTCTTAAGAAAACCCAAGCTTTCACACATTGTATTGGGTACTCGTAGTAACTAAGTAATAAAAAAAAACGTTTTAACAAAAATATACTACCGACTTCCAAATGAAAAACTACAAAGTGAAACATAATTCTCATGTTCGCAAAAAAATGGTACCTACGAAAGTAGTATTTTTTTGCTAAAAAGTTGATTTTTTTATTTTTCCCTTTTTAGTTTTACCCACCTAATAGGCAAGTTGTTTAGTAAGGTCCCTATAACGCCAGATTAGATTACCCGAATGACATAAAACTTGAACATAACCGGTGAAATGAGAGCCGAAAGATGCCGTTATTTATTGATGAGTTCTGTTGTATATCTCCGAAGTTCTTCATCAGACCTTCACCAAATTAAAATGGGACCAATTTCGGAACATACTCTTTCAAACAAAAAAAGAATTTTCAAAATCGGTCCACAAATGACGGAGATATCGGTGAACATACACAAAAAAAAAAACAAAGTCGAACATCTCCTTACTGGTAAGTTGGTTATAAAATTCAGTCAAACTTACATACAAACAAGATCACTCTGTTATGCCTTTAATAGGTAGACAAGGGCAGTGGTGTCTTATCCCATACAAAGAAACCGTGCCGACGTTCTATACTGATTAAACTCATTATTTTTTGTACATCGATCGCGTTCGGTTCCGTTCTGTTCCTTGCCACGGATATAGATGGTGATCTATCTATCGCCATGGAATGGAATCGAACGCGATCAATTTACAAAAAAATAATCGGTATAATCCGATGAAAAACGCTCATTACGTCGGCACGGTTTCTTTGTATGGGGATGAGGCATCTGTATGCTATTATTGTATTATCTGTGACAGGGGTTAATTAAAGTAAGTGCCACGTACCAAATGAAAAAAAAATGAAAAACTTCAATCACACTACCCGTTCAAGGATTCGAACCCACTCACTTATCAGCAGTCACACTTCCAACAACTAAACCAATATGACAGTCAAATCAACTCACTTTTATAGTCCTCCTCGTAATGCCTCAACATCTTCCAGAGTACATCACCAGTGATCTCGGGCTCAGGCAGTAGACCACCATGCCGTTTCCTCAAAGCCTTAGGGTCCACGTGCTCCATCAGCGAGCTCATGTTGGTGCCGTGGAAGTGGACGCGGGAACGCAGCTTTTCTCGCATGAACGGCTTGAAGATCGCGAACAGCATGTTGAAGATGTACGGCTGGTTTATGATGTGGACCGCCTTCACGCGGATTGGGACTGATTCCTGGAATTGGCAAATGCTGTTATAGACTCGATAATTTTTCATTAAGGCTGCAATAGTCGATCATTCTTCCAGAGAAACGTAGTCTGGCGATTATTCCACTGTTTGACGATGCACGTTCAAAATAAAAATAAAAAAACAATTTGTATAATCATTAACTAGCCCTGTCACAGATTACTAAATAGTTACTACATAAGCCCTGTATGGAAACAAAAAAGAAAAAAGAAATTAAAGTTATGAGCGTCGAAAGTTCCATATTTCAACACTAATTTTAACGCATCTTTGGACGGAAATAAATACCATAACAAGAAGGAAAATTGCAAATAGCCACCATACAGGGATAGATTATTAGAACAATGCAAATATTTTTATTTGAAGATAAACATTTAGTAGTTTTCCATGATATTCATACTCCCAAAGGACTATCTATAAAGGACTAATCATTCTAAAAATTTTAGAATGATTTAACCAAAAACTTGTATTTCAAACTGATGGAAAAGAGTGTCCGTGGAGTTTCTTGCTAATTCTTCTCCATTGAGACCTACAACTGACGCTTGAGAATTTGCAACGCGAGTCATCTTTTTTTTTACAATTCAAAAGTACCTCTAAGGTTTATTTGAAATAAACTATTTGATTTTTATGCACTTCGACTTTGAACCCTCCAAACGAAGTACTCTATATTCTATTCCTAAAGTCATAAGACATTCATATCAAAATTCTGCATTTGGTACTACACCATCTGTATCACAAAATGTCTAGCTACTATATTGGCATGTTGCCTTTAGCCGGTTTGTTACAAATTTAACTTTTAGACTGCATTCTTGAGTCAATTAAATTCATGAAGCTGTCTGTACCAATCGTACATAGTCATATATCCGAACAGTACAAACATTTTCTAACTGTCCCTCGGCAAACTTCGTGTTTCGTCAGTTGTCGGATTTCTATCAGTTGTCCGTAGTATCTCTAAGTAGTCTGTGAGTTGTCCTTTGCACTTGGTGCAGACCGGACGCTCTCAATCAACTAGGAAATATATAAGTTGTTAATACTCTTTTAACTTAATGTAATTTATTTTAAAAAATGGGAAAGAAAGCTGCTATTTTTATAGCTATATATATCACACGGAAATCAAAATAAAACAACAATAAAGTACTTAGTTCCGAATTCAAATTATTATTCTCAATTAATCTAATAATTAATGGACATGGAAATTAGCATTCGTTTGCATTCGGCAATGTGATGATTGCCGAGGGGCATTAAGAAAATATTTGTACTGTAAATCGGTAGATAGATACCAATACTTAACCTACTATTTCTGTCTGTCTGTCTACCTAGTGCTAACAGCAAACTTGCTAAAATAATTCCGGTAAGTTACTCGTAAAAGCTGACTGTTCTCAATTTCATGAACTACAAAACTACTTTCCAATTTCTTAAACAAAATCTATAGAAACATGACCTAGAAATGCAGCTGACTGGTCAAGCAGGTAGTTGTCTGCTAGCCCACTTCACGAGTTGCCTTCATTGCGTAATGTATCACTGCAGGTCAACGGCCCCTGTTCGAGTAGCAATATTATACCTAATAAAGTTTGGACAAACATCGCAGCGAGAAATAATTGAACAAATTGCGCTTCAGACTGGCGAGCTATTCAGATATAATAATTACTTGGTATTTATGAAACGATTGTAGCACAAGGAATATCCGTTATACGAATCTGAATTTTCAATGTTTAGTTTCCAATTCAACTCTATCATTGCATCAGTCAAAAATATGATATTATCGAAGTATTAACGCCATCGAATCGAATTTATGATGGAGTTTTGACAAACTCTCCAAACATAGGTACATAATTCATTAAATAAATAATCAAATAAAAAAATATTTTAAATACGGCACTTTGACTGCCCTTGAACATGATAATAGAGTTTTAAGAAGATAATAACGTAAGAAAGATAATCTTCCGATTAAAAAGATTATGCAGGTGTCTATTATCGAGCTATTCGTTTCGACTGGTTCCAAAACCAAAGAATTGAATGACCCACGACAAAATAATGAGGATCCGTGGACGTCACAAATGCATTGAATGACCCACGACAAAATAATGAGGATCCGTGGTCGTCACAAAAGCATTGTATGACCCACGACAAAATAATGAAGATCTGTGGTCGTCACAAAAGCATTGAATGACACACGACAAAATAATGAGGATCCGTGGTCTTCACAAAAGTTGGCAGAAGCTATGTCAAGGAATTTCTAGCACTAACGTTCGATCGATAGTCAAAATTCACTTTACGTCAAGACTATCATTTCTAAGGTGACTGATCCGTCGACTACAAGTGTATTTATTATGATAATCTTCTTTGTTTAGTTAATATTAACAAGCCTCTTAATACAATGTAGTTTTTCTTACCTGTATCCAATCTAGCACCATCTTAGCGTAAGACGGCGTGAACTGCATGATGTGTTTGAAGGACAGCCCCTTCATGTCGAAGACGCTGATGACGCCGCAGATCTGTGTCCGGGGCTCGGCCATCGCCCCCTCCAGCCCCACCTGAATGCCTCGGAACACGTCTTTGAGGGACACCTCTTGTGGGTTCCATCTCTCTGGAAAAGTACCAGCTCAACATAAGCATTGAGGAATGTAGTCGTTCTCATTAAACCATTCGTTCAAACGTGAACTGGTTATGATCACGAGGTTATGTAAAAACCAATAATCCCAAATTAAGCTAAAGGCCAGTTTTTCTCTAACTTGCGTCATAACTCAAACTGTAATGAACTTTTGGCACTTCACGTGGTTTAATAAATAAATGATAATGAAAATACTATTTATAAATCCTATACAAATAAAGTTATGCAAAATAAATAAGTAGGTAATCGGTTATTTACGAAATAAAGAGGTTTCGTAAACACGCATAGACACACAGGTTAGGATCATGACTAAATCCGGTAATTCAAGCTTAAAGATTCAACACGCCATTAACTTGAATAGTACCTATTGAAATTTTCATAAATGTTTGAATCTGTTTGATAGAACACCTATTATAAATTCAGTTTTTAGTTTACTATAGTCAAATATCATTTAAATTCAAACTACAAAGTAGGAGCCAGTTCAATATTAGTTATCCTCTAAGCTAGCTTAGACCAATACGGAAATATAACACTTAACAATGGTACAATATAAATAAAGGTGTTTCTATTCGGCACGCCTCAACATTAGAAATAAATAGTTTTAGCCTTACTGCACGCACTATTTCATCAATAGTATATCAATTGCATGAGCACACGCCATTCTCGTCCTAGATACAAATCTTCTCGTACCTACACGACGCTGCAACTGAATTATAATAGAATTTGGTGGAAGTGGGGAAACTTTATCATTGCAGTCAAAGTCAAATATATTTATTCAACTAGGCCAATAAGCAGCACTTTTGAAAGTCAAACACAAATTTAAATTTACAAGTAATAAAAGTTGATTCTACCGTGCATTCGGAAAAGTAGCTTGTTATGGAGAAGAATGCACAAGAAACTCCATAAACGTCGTAACGCAATCAAAAACGCTCACGTGTGTCAAACGTCGTTTTTCAACACAATTACGAAGCAACAATCAATGGTATTTCATAAACATAATATTTTATTAGAAATGCTTGTGAGAAATTAGTCCCGGTTTTTTTTTTCTGCGCCCTGTTCGATTTATGTTGGACTGGCTCCAAACAACCTTACTTAAGATATCATATATTGAAAAGAGCTCACCTGCGCACTTTTCCGTACGAATGCGGAACTGGACAAAATAATCGCACTGCGCGTGAAATACACTGCATTGCAAAAGGCAGAAACCAGTTTTCGATTGTGTGAATTAAAAATATTTTGGTTCAACCATACAATGTTACAATCTAAAGGAATCAAGTTGCCCTTTCAATAGTGCTTTGCCCAGGAGTGGGGTAGTTAAGCTGATAATGTGTGATTAAAGTAATAGGAACTAAACACCAATTAAGTATTCTCAGAGCGTTTTTAAATCGATGCTATAGCATATGCTATTTATCAAGTGAAGGAATTTACCTGTTAGTGCTTGTAATACTTTATACTTACGTATATGTACTATAGTATTGCTGTGTGCATCGTCCTCACGTATATGAATTTATTCGTTTTTTTTATTACTTAAGTAAATATTGTAAGTCACTAATTTTTTTTAAAGAGTAAGTATGGAGTTTCTTGTGCGATGTTCTCTATAACAAGCTACTTTTCCGAAAGCACGGTAGAATAAATTTTTATTACTTGTAAATTTTAAATAGACATATTTGAATTTGACTTTGACTTTATGCGCGCACGCATCGGACCTACCATAATAATTGACACCTACAGTATTGACGTGTTGTTGCAGTTTTGTATAGCAAGCAAGAAATACGCAAGATTGAATATAAAATTGGTCACTCGATAATTTGCTCTTTATTTAATTGTTTTGATGTCAACTATTTGCTGCATAGGCACAGTTTTAAGTACTTTTTTATGAATATGAGTAACATATTCCATAAATAAACAAAGACCAACTCCAAACTCCAACTTTTTCTTTTTTTCCAATCTGTTTTTAGAAGTGACGACATTTAACATGCTATTTTTTAGCTGTAAGTCGTCCATAATTTGATAAATATATAAATGAATATAAAACTAGTTTCTGTCGTGAAAAAGTGTCTTATTACCCCCAGAGAACTTGCTACCGCATGTGTTTTAAAAAAATCTGTTTAGCGGGTTAAACGGGAAAACATAACAGACATACATATTCGCATCTGTAATATTAGTATGGATACTATGTCATGTTGGTTCTTTACTTGAACCGTAGTGAAGTAGATATCATTTCTCAAGCATGGAGGATTGCCAAGTGAAGCAAACCTGTGCGGTACACCGCAAGCTTATAGCAAGCTTTAACTCTACATTTAGATACTGGCGTAAATAATAAAACCTGTTTGCAAAGGATTCTCAGGTAATGATTTTTCCTACCTACCTACCTAATGTTTTGGGTACAGGTATAACCAAACTTTATCGTGTCATCGACATTGGTTGCAACATCCAAATGTTTCATTAAGTTAAAGAAATTGCCGAAAATATTGCCTTATGATGTTAAGAGAGAGAGATTTTGTTTGAGGTTTAATCAGGATTTCTTCGGCAACAAATTATTCACGACTCGACTAGCTTTTGCCGGCGGCTAGGCCCGCAATGAAGGTCGGAACAAAACTCATCCTAGGGCAAACATAACTGGGATTGAAGGCATACCATGACCTATTCAAGGTCATGGTCTACCCGTGTGCGAAGTTTCATTCAAATCTCTATAACCATTAAAAGCGCGATTGGTTAAAAAAAAACAGACAACGAAAAATGTATCGGGACTGTCGACAAAAAATCCATATAATTTGAAATTTCTGAAAAATAAGAGGCTTATGAATTATATTATATGATACAAGTGTGCCAGTTGGAGTTTGATGTTGAATTTAAGTACTATAATTTGACGGTATAGATATCTATGGTAGTGTATAACGGATGCAATTAATACCAACCTCCTGATTCAACCAAAATAATGCGGCGTCCGTGCTGGTCCCGCGGCGCCAAGATGGAAACAATTGAATGTTCGAAAGGAGCTCGAATAGCCGAGGGCAGCAGATCACGGCAATAGTCCGCGTGTGAGAGCCTGAACTTGTAGTATGCTTGAATCTATAATGATAACAAAATCAAGTTGGTATTAACTTATCAAATATGCCTGTTTTCTTAGCAGCCTCATTGCGTAAGTCAATTCGGCAAAGAACAATGTGCATAACTCATCGTTCGCACTTATCTTTCAGTTCTTTCCTTCCATGTGCAGCTACGAGTATTATGCCTTATTTTTCTGACTATATAAGCTTGAGATCGGAAACCAGTCTCGCCAAGGGGTATGGTGTTACCCAGTTCCTGGGTTGTGGAGGTCAGATAGGCAGTCGCTCCATGTAAAACACTGGTACTCAGCTGAATCCGGTAAGACTGGAAGCTGACCCCAACAACAATTGGGAAAAGGCTAGACAGATGATGAAGAGCCATTATTACATCATTTACGGTTTAATAGGGAGGTCCCTAACGTAGGAAAAATAAGCCCTTTCTTTATGTTTGCATTGAGTTTTTTTTGCTATTTCTCATATACTCAGATTTGGCCATTCACATCCGCTTAAAAATCTCACCATGTCTATATGTAGTAGTACCTACATACAAATAGCAATAGAGTATTAAAATGTTATTCAAACAAAGACAAACATTACAATTCTGTCCATAGACGTGCTAAGTGTTCTAAAAAGTATTCATAAAAGCGTATCATAAATGCTAAACAATCAAGTAAATATTAGGTAGTTATGTAAATACAAACCTTTTTAAAAGCACTTTCTGGATAGAACTTGCATGGCCTGAGAAACTTCAGCAGGTAATCATCTTTCTCGATGGGAACGTACAGGGATGGTTCCTCTGAAAAGAAAGAATATACATAACGTTTCAATATAATATTTGCTTGACAGTTCCCATGAAACTCATGAAACATTTAAATCAACGATCTATGGTGGAATTAGAATAGATAACACGGTTGTCCAGTCTAAATATATAAAGTGCTGAATATAGAACAAGTTCAAGGGCAACTGCGAAGTAGCAAGCGTAATAGCAAGTCGACCTGCAGCAGGCTAGTGTTACAATCCATAAGTTTTGTAGACTCAGCACTTAGGAACAAAAAGGAGCTTAGGGGTCTTCAAGTCAAGAGTGAATAGGTTACTTCTAGGCAAGCCTGCTTCACCTTCGACCACATCGTCACTTAACATCAGACGAGATAGTGGTCAAATGTGAGCCTATAACAAATAAAAAAAATAAAAAGGAGAATCACTTATTCGTTCATTTATTATTGCGTAGAAAAAAACTTTTTACACAAAATTACAACCGACTTCCAAATAAAAACACTACAAAGTTATGTAATAACTTAAATTTCTGAAGTCGGGTTCCCTTTTCGTTTCTTCGTTTTTTGACACCGCCTTCCGAAATTGAAGTAAATTTTTGATTTGTAGTGTTTTTATTTGGAAGTCGGTTGCATTTTTTTGTAAAAAAGATTTTTATTTTTCACTTTTTACTGGTTAATAATGGACAAGTTCTATAGTAAAGTTCCTATAAAGCCCACAGTGATGCCAGAATAAATTACCCGAATAACATATACATAAACCAAATTTCATGTGTTTATGTTAAAACTAGTATATTTTGAGTTATTAATATGACAAAAGTGGCTTCAAATGGTTCGTGTAATATTACACACAGCTGCTGCGTCGCCAGTTCCTTTTTTTCTTGAACTTGGCTTGACACGCTGTAGACTTGTTTCGAACATAAAAATATATGACGGAGTTATGGCCGAATATATTTTTTTTTTTAAAGTCGAACATCCGAATTGAGAACCACAGTGATGAGATCACATAAGTAACAATTGGCACCAAGTAACAATGACTTGCACAATTTAGTTCTGCCAAACCCGTTCTGTCATCAGACAACAACAACATGTACGGAAGTATAGCTAAGGAGGTGTACCTTGAGAGCTATAATTTAGGGGTATTTAAGTCAATAGTGAATAGGATATTTCCAGATAAGTGTGCTTCTTATTCAACCATATCATCACTTACCAGTGAGGTAGTGGTCGAAGCCTATCACGACAGAGACAGAGCCAAAATAAAAACGGTGGCAGCAAGATTGACCAATTCCCAAATAAATAAAAAATGCTGCTTAAAAGGCGAACTAAAAAGACGTAAACAAGAAGAAAATCATGCTGTGCAGTGGGAGGATATATATTCGCGGGCTGACTGACCAAACCATATGTATTCTCCGACAGCACAACGTGATTTTTTCTTGCTGACGTCTTTGTAGTTCGCGTTTTAAGCAGTCAGGTTTTTTATGTATTTCTTTTCAGTTAACTTGTTTTTCGAATTAGGTACATTTAATCATATATGTAAGTGTTAAATATTTTTGAAATCAACTCTTAAAACCTTTATTTTGATACTCCACACGATGGTTTTGGAAGAAAAAAATTGGGGACCTACAATATAGCGCCCAAAAGCCGCCATTGTCCTATTTGAATTTTTTTATATAGGCAGTGAAACTCGCAAGGTTAAGACGAATCGACGTTCGAAAGACGCGTTTTGTCTCTGGAACGCCACATAAGAACAAACATACATACATAGACTGATAAACACATTACCCTCCTCCGCCAGTCGGGTAAAAATACACAGCTACTGTTTTTGTTTACAAAGAATCATGGAATTTGAGACAGCCTTTAATAAATTAAAATAACTGAGACCCTATTAATAGACAACGAGCAAACAACAACAAGACACAAGATAAGGCCTGTATTAATACATGACATCTTATCATTAATTAATCTTATCTTACTAATTATTGTTAATCATGAGTTGCTTTAATTTAGCAAATACAGTAGCATCTATACATTAGCGTTATTTTATTTCTCCTCACTGAAGCGTGTCTGTTGTAGGCAAGTAACTTTCCTAGACTATTGCACACTAAAAATATACAAACAGTATGGTAACTACCTACAAACGCTCGAAACGGCACACTCATACAAACGTACGCACCGACAAGACCGCTCGGGCACTTTCGAGGTAATGTCAGTACTAACCCCCAGTTTCCCAGCTTAAAATTATCGGAGAATTAATGTGACAAATTGTCAAACACGCGTTACCTGCTGTGATTGGTTGAATGAATTTTCAACAGCCAATCACAGCAGATAACGCGTGCTTGACAATTTGTCACATTAATTCTCCGATAATTTTGAGCTGGGAAACTGAGGGTAAGTGCCGCATCGCGACGAGTGGTCACGTATGTTTGTGTGAGTGTGCCGTTTCGAGCGTTTGTAGGTAGTTTCCATACTGTTTGTATATTTTTACTGTGACTATTGTGAAGTAACGCACGATAATTAGAAATCGTGTAACCAGTCCTATTCGATGATAGTAAGGTGATTCAAGTTATACGTTGCACGATAACTTGGATCGCGTTGTTCAATTCGTTCATTTAACAAATAGCATTTGTCGACATTAGGTCTGGAGGGTGACCATAAACTCCTAGAGTAAGGTTATTTTGAATTTTCGTAAGGGACAGATCACTGCTCTCAAAACGGTGAAGGAAAACATCGTAAGGAAACCGGCATGTCCTAGAACCATAAATTCGAAGACATTGTGACATCCACCAACCCGCACTGGGCCCGCGTGGTGGATTACGGCCCATTCCCTCTCACAGAGAGGAGGCCTGTGTCCCAGTAGTGGGAACATTAATAGGCTGATGATGTGATGTGTGATGTGAAGGGACAGATGTATACAAGTCCCTTCATATGTCCTTATCCATAAGTACACGTATCTTAAACACTCTCAAAATAACCATACTACAACTAAGACCTTATGGTCACTTCCCTACTCATTCATTATTATGGTTTTATTAACTTCTCTCCTCAAAATAATTTGTTTCAATTAGATCATTAAACGGCAATTTTAAATGTCAAAATTATAATAATTGATTAAAAGGCGAATATAATTAGAATCAATCTATTTAACCAATCTGTTATGGAGAAGCACAGACAAGAAATTCCATAATTATTCTTTTCAATATTATGTATACTATACATTAATTAATTATATGCGAGGACGTTGCACAAGAGCGTAGAACAAGTAGACAGTTATCTACAAATTAATAAAAACAAAAGAATCACAAATAACGTTACTTATTTATTTAGACTTATTTATTTAGACCAAGGCGGACTTAATGCCATAAGCATTCTCTACCAGTCAACCAAAGGTAGTGAAGAGACAACATGGCAGGTGCATTGTTATATATTTGAAAAACCATTTATTACAAGACTAACGGACGCCTCGCGATTTCTCCCGCGTAGTTCCCGTTCCCGTGGGAATACATGGATAAAAAGTAGCCTATGTCACCCGGGGATAGTGTAGCTTCCCAACGGTGAAATAATTTTTGAAATCGGTCCAGTAGTTTATAAGTTTATTCCTTATATACAAAAATACAAATCTTTCCTCTTTATAATATTTGTGTAGACTACAGTTTGCAGAGCGCGATAAGGCCGCCTGTTGTTTGTTTGTTTTAATTTTAATGTTTCTTTTGTATTTTTTTATATTGGTGTACAATAAAGTATATATATAAATATAAATAAATAAAAGGGTAAACTAAACGTACTTATATAGTTGAATATAATATATACCTATATAAACCCTAACCTATATATTAATCTACAGATAGAGATAACTACATGGTGCTCACATATTTACAAACAATACTAGATTGTAGTGTATGTCTTAAATCTCGTAATATATATTTAAAGGAAAACTCTATCTCCTGTAACACAGTATCTACTATCACAGGAGACCAGCATGTAACTATATACAAACATTTCTCGATAATTATATATCTAATACCTTTAAACGAGCAATTCTTGTAAATATATAATCTGAATCTCGGAAACGGCTCCAACGATTTTCACGAAATTTAGTATGCAGGGGATTTCAGGGGATAAATCGATCTAACTAGGTTTCATTTACAAAATGTTGTTTTCTCCATTTTTAGGGTTCCGTACCCAAAGGGTAAAAACGGAACCCTATTACTCCGAGACCGAGACTCCGCGGTCCGTCTGTCTGTCTGTCTGTCTGTCACCAGGCATCTCATGAACCGTGATAGCTATAAAATTTCAACTGTCTAGCTAGACAGTTGAAATTTTCACAGATGATGTATTCCTGTTGCCGCTATAACAACAAATACTAAAAACAGAATAAAATAAATATTTAAGTGGGGCTCCCATACAACAAACGTGATTTTTTCGCCGTTTTTTTACGATAATGGTACGGAACCCTTCGTGCGCGAGTCCGACTCGCACTTGCCCGGTTTTTACCTGAGCAGAGCTCGGTGGCCCAGGTACTTAAATATTTTACTAGCTGACCCGTCAGACGTGAATCTCTCCAAACTGAGTTCATACAAAATGCATTTTCACTTATTCTCGAATTTTCCGAAATACTTGCCCAATAATCTTTATCTAAAATCCTCATTTGTACAAAAAGAAATTGCTATATGACCACTCTCATGTGATGCGCTTAGCAACGAAAATATAATTGTGCAGATTATGTATGACCACGTATTATTCTGTTACAACTACTGTCTTAGTCATAACATTTTTTTATAGTTATTGAGATGAGAAGAACTGATGCGCAGTCTTCCGAATAATTTACAAATGTGCAGTATAAATGTCGACAGAAGAATTTTTTTTTGTATACTGGAGTAAATGTTATGCAATCATTTGATACGTTTGCTAAGAAGCATTGCATAAGGGGTCTTGCCTCTGAGTTCCACTGTGAGAGAGAGACGGAGCTATACAGGACGGACAGCACTATCCCTTTTTAACCGACTTACCAAAAAGGAGGAGATTCTATGCTCAGCTTTGTTTTTTTATGTATGTTCACCGATATCTCCGTCAATTGTGGTCCGAATTTGAAATTTTTTTGAAAGAGTATGTTCCGAAATTGGTCCCATTTTAATTTGGTGATGATCTGATGAAGAACTACGGAGATATACAACAGAACTCTTCAATAAATAACGGAAAATCTCACGGGATTGCTGCAATCGCATGTCTGTTTATTGTTTAAAACATTTCATAACGTAACATCACGCCAGTACGCTCTGAAGGGGTACGCAGATGTGTACAGTGCACCTTGGTACACTCTACACTGCCACATAGAGCATCATAAGTTTTATATTAATTAAGACATTTAATATGTTAAAAAACAACAAAAACGCGAATAAATGATAATCTTTTGTTCTCTATAAACATTATTAATTGAAAGAAAAAAAGAAAAATATTTATTTGTAACCCGCACAGGAGACACGAGAAATAAGCATACAATTAAACAATAATAAAATAAAAACCCCGTGCGAGACCAAAAAGGCTCCTATCTCAGCATGTGCAGCGATATCCAAAAAAGGTAATACGGCGCAAAAACGCTTTAAAGATAAAGATAAAGATAATTTATTTGTCCAAACATGAGTTCACATACAGTAGGCATGCAGGATGTTCCATTTTATTTTCTTTGTGCTGACATGTTTTGCCTAGTGAGGCGTACAAATATAATCTACAATATTTAGAAATTAAAACATGAAACGGTAAAAAAAAAAACTAAATACGAAAAAAAAAAAATACAATTTAGCTTAAAAGGCACAATGGATAATAAAAAAACAGATTCATATATTAAAACAATGTCAAAACGTACAAAAATAAATTCAGGAATCATAAAATGTCGGGTAAGTAAAAAAACAAATGTTAGATATGAAACTTTAATCATAAAATATCATACCAAATTAATAAAAGAATACCAATAACGTAAAAAATAATGTCAAAATTAATTAAATCATAAAATGTCAGAAAAGTAAAAAAAAATATAAAAAACATGTCAGATGTAAAAAATTAATAAAATATCAAAAAAGAAAAAATAACAATTTGATGAATTAAAAGATTACATTGCATTAAAAGATTATGTCAAAAATATAAAATAAGTAATGTCAGATTTATAAAAAAAAAACACAATATCATACCGAATGTCATCAAAACAATACCAACAACGTAAAAAATAATGTCAAAATTATTTAAATCATAAAATGTCAGAAAAGTAAAGAAAAATATAAAAATATGTCAGATGTAAAAAAAATATCTAAAAAGAAATACAATACAATATCATGCTGAATGTCATCTTAAATCTTAAAAATAAATCGGGATTAATGAATGAAAATAGCGTCAAATAATATTATCGCTCAAGAAGTCACTTAAATGATAATAGCACTTGTCTGTTAGAAAATTTCGCATCTTTTTTTTAAATAAATTTTCCGGCAAATCTTTATAGGACTGTGGCATTTTATTGTAGATTTTGGGAGCCATACAAAAAACACTTTTTCCCATTAAAGCAGTCTTTGATGTGTGCAAGCAAAGTTGGCTATTGTCGCGTCTATTCCTGGGGAAGGTATCAGAGAGACGTGGGAATAGTCCCGGATTTAGTTTGACAAATGTTACAATTTCAAAAATGTATAGCGATGGAAGGGTCAATAAGTTATATTTTTTAAAATATGGCCTACAGCTGTCTGTTACATTTAGATTGAACATAGCTCGGATACACCTTTTTTGGGCTTTAAACGCTGTTTCTTTATCGGTGGAGTTTCCCCAAAATATAATACCATAGCTTAGTACTGATGCAACTAGCCCATGGTATGCAGTTACCAATGCATCTGAGTTAAGTTCTGGGGCTAGTTTATATAAGGCGTATGCAGAAGAACTCAGCCTTTTACTAAGGTATTCTATGTGAATCTTCCAGTCTAGCTTTGCGTCTATCATGATGCCAAGAAATTTTGTGTTGTCAACTTTATTAATTAATGTGTCATTGTACATAGCTCTAATGTCATCTTTCGCCTGGGCCTGTTGTCTAAAATGCATAATGCTTGTCTTATCTAAGTTTATTTTAAGGTTGTTCCTGTCTAACCATGATATTATTAATGTCAAAGATTTATTTATGGCACTTTCATATAGGTCTTTATTGTCGCATGTTATTGTCATTGTACTGTCGTCGGCAAAGAGCGTCATGGGGTGTTCAATTGCACTAGGGAAGCCATTAATGTAGATGATAAAAAACAAAACTGCCAGTACACTGCCTTGGGGTACACCGTATGTAGGTGTGAGTTCGTTAGATCTGTAAATTTCTTCTGTCTTAGTCTTAATATTGATGGTAGCTATTTCTGTATACTGTTTTCTGTTTGTCAGGTACGACTCAATAAGGTTTAATATGTTTCCCCTTATGCCATAGGCTTCCAGTTTCTGCAATAAGACGATATGATCAACATAATACAATGCCTGCGTCATATCGCAGTAAATGGCACATACGGGAATTCTCTTGTCCATATTATTCATGACGGTATGAAAAAATTCATAAATTGCCATAGTTGTGGACTTATTTTGCCTAAACCCTTTTTGCTCGTTACTAAATATATTTTTCTTTTCAAAATATGCATACAATTCTTTATAAATAAATTTTTCAAAAATTTTAGACATTATAGGGATTAAGGCAATTGGTCTGTAGTTGGCCATGTGTTCTCTACTGTTTTTTTTAAATAAGGGTTTTATTACAGAAACCTTTAGGGCATCCGGATAAACACCTGAATATATACACAGATTCGTAAGATAGCTTAAATGTGTACAGATTGTTTCAGAAACATACTTTACCACCTTAGTAGAAATACCGTCATAGCCTGTACTGTTTGTGGATTTTAGGCATTTTATAATATTTAGTATGTCTGCAGGTATACTGGGCGCAACAAAGATTGAGTCTTTCCGTTTTATCAGATTTGCCGTTACGCTACTGCCCGAGCCTGGAATTGGTTGGTTTTTTTCTATGAAGAAATTATTAAACGCATTGGCGATTTCAAGCGGGTCCTTTGTTGTTTTGTCTTTTACATTTATACGGGTAATGGATTCTTTTGGTAAATTAGGTTTTGATTTGTTTATTATGTTCCATGTCGTTTTAGATTTATTTGTAGAAGTTTTAATTGAGTAATTGTTTTGAGCAAGTCGAGTTAATTTCATTACCTTTTTAAACCTTTTTTTCTTTTTACTGCATAATTTAATACCGTGAGAAATCCATTTTGGTTTTTTAATTACGTTTATCGTTGTCAGCTTATATGGGAAACAGAGGTCATAAAAAAGTTTAAATTGGTCAATAAATATGTCAAATGCGGTGTTTGAATCATTCGTTTCATATATTTCTGAAAACGTCAATTGCTTCAAACACTCCTTAAACTTAACCATAGTATCCACACAAAAATTGTGTGCGATTCCTTCCATAATGGATAAAGCTTGTTATTTTTTTTTTTGTAGAGATGCAACAATAAAATTAACTGACGACCAAGGCCACGGTCAAAAGGTGAAGCTAATACATTGTACATGGAGGCAATTAGATGCATCTTTGAAAGATTATCTTGAGTCTCAACAAGTTTTTATTATTTATGAGGGCAGCTCACAACTCGATATTAACACATTATTATTATTACGCAGTTTTTTTTTCATATCGGTCGTGGTTTATTCCACAGGAAAGAGGTATTTTTCGGAATAATTAGTGTCTATATTAAAAAAGCATCTGACTTTTTAGGGTTCCGTACCCCAAAAGATAAAAACGGGACCCTATTAATAAGACTCTGCGGTCTGTCTGTCTGTCTGTCTGTCGATCTGTCACCAGGATGTATCTCATGAACCGTGATAGCTAGGCAGTTGAAATATTTACAAATGATGTATTTCCGTTGCCGCTATAACAACAAATACTAAATATAGAGTAAAATAAATATTTAAGTGGGGATCCGATACAACAAACGTGTTTTTCAACTCAACAGACAACAACAACAACTCCCAGAACTGAACTGGGAGAGGCAACTCCCAGTTGTCTGGCATTTTGCTTTTTGGCGCAGCCGCGGGGCACACTATGTATGTATTTTTTTTTTTTAATTACGTGTCCTTTTATTTGTACATTGTGTGTATCTGTGTGTGCCAAATAAACTGGTTTTCTTTCTTTTTCTTTCTTTTTTTTTGCCGTTTTTTGCGATAATGGTACGGAACCCTTCGTGCGTGAGTCAGACTCGCACTTGGCCGGTTTTTTTTATAGATTGGCTCGCGTTTGACCTCTATCTCACCTGATAGTAAGCGATGATGTGTTCGACGATGAACAACGCTTGCCTAGAAGAAACCTATTCACTCTTGACTTAAAGACCCCGAGGTTGTAGCTAAAGTTAATGGATTTAAGTAATTTAGGTTACTTCTAGGCAAGCGTGCTTTACCGTCGACCACATCATCGCTTACCATCAAGTGAGATAGTGGTTAATCGCGAGCCTATAATATATATAAAAAAAAATCTGATCAGTACAAGTGAAATTTAAAAACCTCAAACACGATATCTTGCGCAAAAACCCCGATTCATACAGTAAAACGACCATATCTTTTGAACGGCTGGACCGATTTTCATCGAACATAGAGCATAGTTTCGAACAATCAGGATAATGTCACCTTTCAAACAAAAAAATAACTGAATCAATATCGATTTATCCGTTTAGGAGCTACACACGTCAAAAACACCCCACTTTTTTCCGTCGGGGTTTAAAAAAAGTCCATTTTACTTCTTTGTAACGTACATTTATAATTTTAATTGGATGTTTGGATGGCTTATAATCTAACAGAAGATAAAATCTTGTTTAATGTTGTGTTCGGTAATAATATGCCTGCCATACCTGTTCAATTCGGACAAGTAAAAAACAAACTTAAGTATATGGGTTTAATGCTAGTCATGCTTATGAATGAGTTTGCGCTTTATTTATAAAATGGTACTTAAAGCAAGCTTGGGAACTCAATATTATAATGAATAGGTAAATAGCCATTAGGTCACATATTTGCAAAAGCCTTGTGGCATTGCCTACTTTTCAATAAATAACTAGCTCAATACCGTCGCCTCTTTCTTGAGACATATCAACAAAAAAAACCGGCCAAGTGTGAATCAGACTCGCGCACCGAGGGTTCCGTACAAACCTCAGCTAAAAGATATTATAGACCTGAGTATTTGATATGAATTTCAATTTAATACCTCTACGCGTTCATGAGGAAATGGGTAGTAAGTTTAAAATTATTAAAATATTTTTATTATATAATGTAACTATAAATTTACGGTTTTCGCAATCATTCCTTTATCTGTGCTATAAGACGTTGCTTCGTACCAAATTTCAAGATTTTGAGTTAACGGGAAGTACTCTGTAGGTTTTGATTCCCTTGCGAGTGTCGAAAATTTGCGGAACTTTGCGGTATAAATGGCTGTATCTTTTGATTGCGTTGGCTTAGAAGTTTGATTTTTTCACAGCTTTAAGGAACGGTAGACTTGAGTATTTGAAATAAATTTCAGCTTGACACCTTCACGCGTTCCTGCGAAAAAGGGTCTTGACAGACAGACGGACGGGCGGACGGACGGACAGCAAAGTGATCCTATAAGGGTTCTGTTTTTTCCTTTCGAGGTACGGAACCCTAAAAAAGCTTAATTTATTTATAAGCTTACATAGAATTTATTTACAAGATCATGAAAATAAATTGTCGTGCCGCCGAGGGAAATAATTCATTAAGTAATATATCTTTATAGAACATAGCTGTACACCGTAAGTGTAATCATTATAAACATCCACCGTATGATTGAAACACAAGCACGAACCGGTTATTAAATGTCGGAAAGTATCGGTTAAATTGAGCAATGATTTAGATAAGTACCTAGATGGCGTAGATGGCGCCAATACCTTACGTAGGGAAACTTTAATAGTATTCATTTCGCTAACGCATACTTCAACCCTAGGCTAGGCGCTTATCAGGAAGTGTTGCGAGCCTCTAATATTTTTTGTTAACCAAAGCCGCACATAACTACAATATTAAAATTGGCATAAATTGCGTCGAACCCACATGTACTCTAAACTACATTGCGACGGTACGACGACGCGGCATCTACGGACGTGGGATGCGGGCTCTACGGTGGTGCTACGAAGCCTCTACGGTAGTGCTACGCGGTGGTCCCGGTGGTGCTACGCGGCGTATGAAGGCGTGCTGCTTCGTTGAGTCTACGACGCGGAGACGGTGCTACGCGCTTTCTATGGCGGTACTACGACGGCTCCACGCTGGTTTTACGCGGCGTATAAGCCGATGCAAAACCTACGCTCATTAAGATTACATTTGTGTGCGCGAAGTTATTAAGTAAATAGATGTAATTATTATATTCTCCGTTTTCCAAAAACGTTCTTACAAATTGCGAAATAACTGTTATTTAAAAAGGGACAATTTTCAAAAAAAATATAAGACTTTTATGCCTATTGTCAAATATGAGAGACCTTTAACAACGAAGAGAAATCTTGCTCCTTCAACCCAAACGATTCGCTAATTTCATTAAAACTACACTGATTACTGTTTTGCAGTATTAATTATAAAGCAGTGTTCTTAAAATAATGGTTAGAGTACTTTAGAGTTTTGTAAACTCACGTCGAGTTCTTGAAAACGGCGGTCTCGGGTTCACCGGTAGTAGGTACCTAATTTACCCAGAATTTTATTATTTTGATTTAAGTATTACTCGTATCCGCAGGTCCGCAGGAGAAACAAAGTTACCGAATAAAGGTCAGGGCCGTGCCCGGGACGTGACAGGGACGGGCCCACGCATTGAAGCTCCGTCATTGGTCAAACTGTGTGAACGAGTTGTTTAGTTGTACACACCGATATTTTTTTGAGCCCCTGGTGGGACACGGTCCGTCCACGTCCCGGGCACGGCCCTGATACGTGTGGATAGGCCTTTAGCTCGAAGAATTGCGAAATTTAAGGGCTACTACTGGCAGTAAGCAAAGCACAAATTTGCTCGCAGTACAGATGGCCGGTGGGCCAAAAAGTTCTGGAATGGTGACCGCGAACTGGAAGATGATGCGTTGTAAGGCCTCCCACTAGGTGGACCGATGACCACCGTAAGGTTGCGGGAATCCGCTGGATTGGGGATGTACGGGATTGGTCAATATGGAGACGCCTGGGGGATGCCTATGTCCAGCAGTGGACGTCTTTTTTTTTTCTGATGACGATGATAACTCGTATAAATAAACTCTTCTACTTGTCTTTTCTCATTTTGGTACATTTTGTAAAAATTATATGCCTTTTATATAAATACTAGCTGACCCGGCAACCTTTGTTTTGCCTTAAAAACACCAAACATTCATCTACCCTACCTACCCTACCCTACCCTACCCTACCCTACACTACCCTACCCTCCTACTCTACCCTACCCTACACTACCCTACCCTACACTACCCTACCCTCCTACTCTACCCTACCCTACACTACCCTACCCTATCCTACTCTACCATACCCTACACTACCCTACACTACCCTACCCTATCCTACACTACCCTACACTACCCTACTCTACCCTTCTTACTATCCTATGTCCGTCTCCTGGTTTTAAGCTACCTCCCCACCAATTTTCAGCCAAATCGATTCATCCGTACTTGAGTTTTAAATAGTGTAACTAACACGTCTTTCTTTTATATATATAAGATAAATTTACCGTTTCGCAGTTATTAGGTAGCTATATTAAAATAAATATAAACGTTGTTGTATTGCGGTAAAGCTATTATAAGGATAAACAATTAGTTAATGTACAACACGTGTTGGTCTTTATTATTGCCGTTACTTGGTAATTAGCAAAAATTATAGTTAAGTGCATCACATAAATACATCGTTTTGAGATGCATTCAATTATGGTTTCTGGTTATATATCTGCCTAGCCTTTGCCCAACTATATTGGGGTCGGCTTCCAGTCTTACCGGATTTAGTTGAGTGCCAGTGTTTTACATGGAGCAACTGCCTATCTGACCTCCACAACCCAGTAACTGGGTAACACCAAATCCCTTGGCTATACTGGTGTCAGATCTCAAGCTTCTGTCTACCTGTCAAAGATCTTCAAATGAAAGCCGGGAGCAACGGCTTAACGTGCTTTCCGAGGCACGGAGAAAACTCGATATGTTGAAATGGTCACCCATCCACGGACCGACCTCGTCAAGCGTTGCTTAACCTTGATGATCGACCAGTGTGGCTGTTATTATTTAGCCACGAGCTCCTCTCCTGCTGCTCCTCTCAATTATGGTTACTGGTTAAAGAATTTAATTCTGCATATAACAAAACAAACAAGGAATATAATAGACTGGCATTATTAAATGTTTTATTGGAAACTTTAATTACTTTATCTACCTAATGTAGTATTGACGAATTTAAAACGGAATAAACTGTCACCTTGCGGAATCGTATAAGCCTTTATTGTTATCTGATGGAGACAGATTCCGTTTTGTATGCTTGCTGTTTTGCATGAAAAGGTCAAGTAAGATGACATGTCATCATTAATATTATCATTGTCTTCCTCTTAGCCCAATTTATTATATGAATAAGGTTATATTTATCCCCACATAATATTAACAAAGTTTATAACGATAGAATCAACTTTTATAACTTGTAAATTTTAATTTATGTTTGACGTTCAAAAGTGCCGCTTATTGGCCTAGTTGAATAAATATGTAATAATATAAAAATGAATCGCAAAATGTGTTGGTAAGCGCATAACTCAACAACGCCTGGACCAATTTGGCCAATTCTTTTTTTAAAATGTTCGTTGAAGTTCAAAGATCGGGAAAAATTCGGGGTGAAACATTTCTAATAATTGCCGGGAAAAAAAAACCAGCCCTTTTCTTTTTCCCATACAAAAGTTTTCTAACTAAAACGTAAGAGTCAATTTCAGCTTTATTGCTATTGTATAAGCTATTTTTGCTTTGTGTAGGGTAGGGTAGGGTAGTGTAGTGTAGGGTATGGTAGGGTAGGGTAGTGTAGGGTAGTGTAGTGTAGGGTAATGTAGGGTTGTGTAGGATAGGGTAGGGTAGGGTAGGGTTGTGTAGGATAGTGTAGTGTAGGGTAGGGTAGGGTAGTGTAGTGTAGGGTAGGGTAGGGTAGTGTAGTGTAGGGTATGGTAGGGTAGGGTAGTGTAGTGTAGGGTTGTGTAGGATAGGGTAGGGTTGTGTAGGATAGAGTAGGGTAGGGTAGTGTAGCGTAGGTAGGGTAGGGTAGTGTAGGGTAGGGTAGTGTAGGGTCGGGTAGAGTAGGGTAGTGTAGGGTCGTGTAGAGTAGGGTAGTGTAGGGTAGGGTAGGGTAGGTAGTGTAAGGTAGTGTACGTAGGGTAGATAAATATTTGGTATTTTATGGCAAAACAAAGTTTGCCGGGTCAGCTAGAAAAATGACTATGAAAAATCTAAAGAGCCTTTTAGATAATAAATGTTACAATAATTTGAATGACTGATTTGATTTTAGTGACATCAAGTAATAGAACACTTATGCATGTATCTTTAAATAATTAATCTGTTATTGTATTGTAATAATTCTAGGAATGACATTGAAATAATGTAATTAATATTATATCTTTGGGATTCTGGGGACAGGACCCAAATGGCAGAGGTTGTTACACATGTAGCTTGAAATGTATAAACCAACTAACAATTATCCCTGTATGCACTACGCAAATGCACCCAAGGATAATGCCCGGCTGATCCAAGACTATTGCAAAATTTGGAGACAAAACTTATTGGGCTATGGGTTTGGGAGGTTTCGTGGATTTATTACCTAAAACTATAGAAGGACTATTATCCCCTGCCTGACCACTGTTGATCTACACGGCTATAAAATGGCAGGGGATGACTTGCACACTCTATTAATGCCCCCCCCCCCCCATAAACAGTCGCTAGCACTTTAGTGACGTAGCGCCAAAGGGGCAACATATAAGGAGGTGCTTGAGGAGTGAAGAGGTATACCACGGCTATCAAGACAATCCCAGAAGTAAGGTCAAAATCCCTACCAGCTTCTTATTGGATTAACTTCCTTCCACCGAGCACATTCAAGCCAGCCAATTATGGCAAGAGAAAGGTGGGAACTCTGTTATCCGTCAGTGTTCATTCCGACTGGCCAATAAAGGCAAGCCGGAGATAAAGAACAAGACTTTTCCCTGGAGATCAGGTCTGTGGGGTCGCCCTTGCCCACCAGCTCGCCACAATGCTGCCCTGCGGATTGTATCTCTTTGCGACAAAGAAGAATCTACCGATACAGACGTAGGGATCATTGCAGCGCGCAAGCCCCACCACGACGTCAACGTACGGACACTGCGCTAGTTATTATTATTATTAAATAAATGATTATTGAATAAATTAATAATCTGTAATAATATAACTTTAAGAAGGACATTACATTAATTTAATATCTTAAAATATTTTTATCTAACTTTATATGTTTCAATGTCAATCTTGACTTTAAGTTTGCATACATTTTGCATGCCTTACGGTCGAATCATTTGAAGCATGTACCTACATTTAATAACATCATTGTAACAGTGTTTTCTGCACAAATTAATTATATGATTTGATTTTATATGTACCTATCTACAAAAAAAACAACGGTATATTATAAATTGCATATCAAATAAATAATCGCCTATCAATACATACTCATCATTTATATTATTATTTACATCTAATAACTTACTTCACTACAAATAAACTAAATGTTTAACAAAACTCAAACTGCAGATAAAACGAAATTATACATCAATATAACATTACTTTTTTCCTCATAATGCAATACTGTTAAATTTATTTTTGTACAAAAATACTACATACATAGCATAAATACTGACTGCACAGCAAATTTTCCATATTTCATAGTCTATTTTAGTTGATCTACGAATAAATTATGGTCAAAGAATCAGTCCAAGAGCGAGCGAAGCGAGCTCGGGAACTTAGGGCACCCCGACACGGACAGGTTAGGTTCATCATCGGTCATCTCGTTCGTGTTAGGTTACTTTTGACCCTGCAGACAGAAATAGGAGCCCCGCTACAGCGGGGCTACGTCGACTTATTCGAAAAATCGCTGTACGCTGCGAAAATAAATTGTAGTGTGTTTAGTGATATTTTGAGTTGAATATTTTGCTGTGCAATCAGTAATTTTGATGGGAATTCGAAATCTTATTGCGTAGAAAAAGGATATTTTTTGATTTGCGTTTAAATACTACCCAAAAACAACAACAAAACAGAAAAACATAGAGACTAAGTATTTTTCCGAATCTATGTCTACTTTGCGTATAACGTTTAGAGAATGCACCAACGAACTCTCGTTTTGTATTTATAACAATTCTTTCGAGATGTGGTGAAAGGGAAAGCATTAAAATCTCATTTTAATACTAACTTTCGTTTTATACATGCGTGCACTTTGTTATTATGACGTGCCAACTCTCGCTTCACTTGGGTGCAATGACTCACACTTTAGAAGTTCGTTGTTTCGACCAGTTTGTTTTGTTTAAAGACTTCAACCAATTTTTTACTTAGATTAATTAATTGATTTCGCTTACTGTCTTCAACATCATTATTTTAATGTAAATGTACAAATTAACAATAATTATCAATCAACAGTAGATATATAGATTAAAATAAATATGAACTGTTAAACTCTATTTGATACTTCAAATAATTAAACACACATTACTATTAAATATACTTTAAATAATGAATACTTTCAACAATAAAAATTGTCAATAGTCACTTTTACTTACGTTCTTATAACCTACTTCGAATGCAAGACATACTTGCATTACCAATGCTCGTAAATTACCTGTAGTTTTCAAATACAATGCAGAAAATCATATATAACAATTTTATATAAATCTCTACACCAGCTTATAATTAAAAAAATAGGTTCCTCCGAATTGTATTAGGTTAATTCCCCAAGACAATTCACAAAAAATGTTTTAGTTTTACTAATTGGCAACAGCATAAGTAGCTAATTGATAAGAAGTAGATAATTAATCACTAAGATAATCGTATCAACAAATACAAAGTGCATACTTTTCCAATAATCACTTACCAATAATAATTACTTTATCAATAATTACTTTTATAAATGTAAATAAAGAATCATCACCATTAACAGCCTTAATAATGTTCCCACTGCTGGGACTCAAGTCTCCTCTCATAGAGATGTAGTAATAGTAAATAAAGCATATATAATATAAAATAAATTATGAATAAATCATAAGCATGTTGACTTACTTTTTAATAGTTCTCGTAACTCAGTCAAAGCTTGCGCGACCACTTCTGGAGTTTCTCTCAATTCTTTCTCGGCTTTTTCCTTACAAACTTCATCATCTATCGGGTTGAGCTCCAACATTATTTTATTTCCGCCCCATGTCACAAACGGCACGCCATCTGATCCAAACTGGATTTCCATTTTTATATTTTTATTAATTTTCACTTCAAAATAATCAGTTTATATTTTCGCTGACACCGCACTGTTGTTGGTGTTAGCAGATCAATGCACGTCTGACTTATAATTCGTGTCAGCAGAATATCGTCGGTCGGACACTCGACACAGTTTTTACAATGCTACTTTACGCGCTAGGGATTAAAATAATTAGTTATCACTTATGACAAATGAGCGTAACAACAAACAAAAAACTTGGTGGTTGTAGCGCTCGCGTCTAAGATCGCGAGGCGTTTGAGTCGGTTATTAAAAGTTGTATATATTTTATATGGATAAGCACGAACGTTCGCGCGCCGGCTGTGGCGCTACAGTGGTTATTGGAGAGGCCATTGTAAGCCCATCTTAACGGTATCCCACCACCACGCCATTGCCGTGGTGGCGGCGCCGTTCACTTGTGCTCTAAACAAACGCCTATTCTCAATGCACTATATCATTTAGCGTATACTATGTAAATACGTGCTCTGTATATTTATACCTGTGTTATTTCCTATATTTCCTGTTCACTACCGATGTTTCTCTATTTCCCACTGTTGACAAATGAACAAAAGCAAAATACAAAACCGTATAAGTGCCCCTCCATCCTTCATGAATTTAGGAGGTAGGAAACTGTTGGAGTTTAACAAAAACAAATCTAAAATACTCTATGTCTGTCTCTGTCTAACCTTATATTATATGGTTTGACTGTGAACCCTTTGTCAGGTAGTTGAGACCGAAATCCCATCTGTTGATCTGGTCACAACACACTATCGCGTCAGTCCTGCTAGGGAACACATGTATCTCAAAGAATTACTGAAACACACCTTCCATTGTCTGGAAAACTCCTCTGAACTTTGTAGAGTTCTGTGGCACAAAAAAGATGCATCCGCACCATCTTTAATATGGACCGGACTGATTCCTGCAGACCAGTATATAAAGCACACATTCTATCACTGTTCCTTGTATATATATATATATATATATGAAATAGCTAAATTTGTAAAAACTAATTATTCACTTTTTAATACTAAAAATAACAATAATAAACGAAAAGTTACACAGTATGTATTAGAATTGCCTGTACCCAGAATCGAATTATTTAGGCGTAGTTGTGTTTACATGGCCCCTCTTATTTATAATTCTATACCAACCTTTATAACCGATCTCCCTTACAGAAATATCTGTATAGTTTTAAAAAAGTGGCTCATTTCTCACAGCTTTTATTCTATAAACGAATTTCTAAAAAGATCACCATGTCAATCTTATCATTACAGGAATGCATTGTAGATTATCTTGTTATAGTTGTTGTAATTCCTACCAACTGCCTTTTATAATATTGTTTGATTTATATTTTATGTGTTGTTAACCATATAATTTCATAGTCTAGTAAGTAAACTAAGTGTTTAGAAGAGTTTTTTAAACTTAACAGGTTAAATACCTAATAAAAATAATGTGTTATTAGATTAATAGAGATCTGCTTATTGTAAGCACCTTAACACAATATAATATTTGCATGCCAACTTATGAGGAAATATGTCATTGTGCTAATAACTTATTTATACCATCTTTTGTACCGCATTTAATGCAAATAAATGGCTTTGACTTTGACTTCCAATTTAACAAGTAAAGGGTAATTAAACTATAGTATTGAAACCCTTATAAAACGGTCTTTCATTGGTGCCCATAAATCCCAATAGAAACCAAATACTATGCAAGCACTGAGCACAGCTCAGATATTACGTTCTTAATAAGGAAGCCTTTATTAAACAAGGTATCCATTTATAGGTTTGTTGAATTCCTTTCAAGTTACTAATCGGAACATATAATATGTTTCATTATATTGATTTCATGAAGACTTTAACTATTATTTAGGTCATGAGGTGAATGTCTGACCTACAAGGACTGGGACTATTATTTTTGGGACAAACCCACCGCACTATTCCCAAACTACTGCAGCTCCTGAAATCCAGAATTAACAGACGACCACCAGAAAAGCGCCGAGGCAATGAAGCTCGACGAAGTCCCGGAGAATGAATTTAACTGTCTTGGATCCCGCAACGAAATTAATCAGAAAAGAATAATGGAGGAGTAGGAAAAATGACAAATATCCACTTCCCTCCATACCAAGCATGAGACAGAACAAACAAGACCAATAGGCACAAAAGGTCGTTTACAACTGGGATAAACCCAGTTGCCTAGCAACACGTATAAAATTAGCATTAATATTGATGGGTCCTAACATTGTGAGCTGTTATATTTGTTTGATTTGAGGACTGGGCCTGCAGAAAGCATCGTTGTGATACACCGGGAGTAAGCTATGAACAGATAATCCTATAACTGACTTCACAATAACAACTGTCTGAACGCCTGTGCTAAAATAGACAGCATCGCTTGACTTGTTTGTCAATACTTGCCACTTGATTACAATAACGACAGGAGTGTAAATGAAAACTTATAACCAGAAACAGATACTAAGTGCTACAAAATACATATAATAGAAAAAGCGATAAACATGGCCATGATTAGGGCCCTACTTAGAAAAATGCTCTTCAATTGTAGACAGTGCGAACTATTGTTACTGAAATGGTTAACTCTGTCGGCAAACCCATTTACAACATAATAAGAGCATACAAGCATTATAAGCCCATGATAAACTTGACATCTAATAATATTTCAAATGCGATGGGACCCAGAATAGAACCTTGTGATACACCTTGATTAATATTTTCGTAATTTTATTCAGTAACAAAACAGATACTACTGTTTCTATTTATAAAAGTAACCAATCATATAGTTCGCTATGGCATGATAACAAATTCCTACAAGTCACGCAAACTTTTACCGGCTGGTGTCTAAAAGACTCCACTTTTATAGGATCCCTACGTAGCTACTACCTATAGTTGTATTTTGATTCAAAACAACGCAATGCCGAGAAGCAACTACCATACCATTTATGAATAGTTCTTTACCCTGCATGGGACAGACATTGGCTAGTAAAAAATATTATTTAAATAATAAAATTATTATTTTTATTAAACTACTAGCTTCTGCCAACGGCTAAGCCCGCGTGAAAGGTGTTTACTTATCCAAGGGAACATTAAACCGGGATGAAAAGTAGCCTATGTGCTATTCCAAACTAAAATCCTATATCCGTGCCAAATTTCTTCTCAGAACAGATCTGGCGTGATTGAGTATCAAACATACATCCACCCAAACTTTCGCATTTATAATATTAATGGTAAGATTCTCCATTTGCAAATATTAAGTAACCTGTAAGCCTCACTCCTTTCTTTATTCTAACTAAACTAACTGCCCGCCCCAGCTTCGATCGGGTTAATATACAGGGTGGCAGGGGGCCAGGTGGCATTACAAAATAAATCTTAATACTAAAAATACTTAATACTAATTATAAGGGAAATTACTCATAATACTGTAGATAGAAAATTTTATTCAAAGAAAACATCCGTCGCTTTTTGAAACTACCAGTATTCTTTTCATATCTTTGTCTTTTTTTTAAATAATTTTCCATTATATCAAATTGTTCTTGATAAGCCATTTTTACCGTGAGGCAAAATAATATTAAATGATTTTTGAAAACAATCAAATGCGAATAAAAAATGACAATCTGTTTTCAAATGTAACATTCCGTATATAAACTACCTCATACATGCAGTTATTTCGCATCTAAGAAAGGAGTCTATTACAATTGTCTTATCTAAATAGTAATTCGTCATTTTAATGGATAAATAACGTCAATGATAATTATTAATTACACACATAATGGATCTCTGAGTAAAAATGCTTTTTATTTATTATTTTTTTATTTATTTGCGACCCACGGATGCCCCTCAAGTTAAAGGGGAGATATGTCGTACTGTATGGACCGGAATGTTCGGCTATGAAAAAGATGAATGAAAAGAGATTGCATTTAGCAGAGATGAAAATGTTGAGGTGGATGTGCGGAGTAACGAGAATGGATAAAGTAAGAAATGAGTATATCAGAGGAACTTTGAACGTGCGCCAGTGACAGAAGAGTTGAAAGGAAACCGTTTGTCCTGGTATGGTCATGTGATGAGAAGGAATGAAACGCATGTTACTAGCAGAATTATGAATATAAATGTGGATGGATGGAGAGGGAGGGGACAGCCAAAGAAAAGATGGATGGACTGTGTGAGGAGTGATATGAAAGAAAAGTGATGGGGAACAGGGCGGTATGGAAGAAGAAAACGTGTTGCCCCGACTCCAAGTAATAGTGGACAAGGGCAAGAAGATGATGAAGACAGAAGATATTAAGAGTACTTTAGCTTCAGATGGCATTACAAAAATTCCACTCTGTAGATTATGTGATTTTCTATCTACTTTTTCATGAATCTGATTTCCTGGTAGTTCGAGAGTATTTACTACATATGATTCCATCCTCTTTTCTTTATGTTTCTGTTCTCCTGGTAGTTTGAGAGACCACACACACACACACACACACACACACACACACACACATGACACTGATTCCAGCCCCAGTATTTGTTTTACTTCAGGATTCTGGTCTCCTGGTCAGTTGTGGAAAATCTAACTGAGTTTCCAGACATTATTAGAGTAATTAAAAATGACTATATTAACTTTCATTACCTATTTCACCTCTTTTAGGGATGAATTTCGAAAAATCCTTTCTTAAATGACACATACAGTATAAAATCAACATCCTCTCAAAATTACAAACTTCTATCATGGCTAGTTGTTGATATGTCAATCGGAATATTGCCTTTTATACATTTAGATGTTTCTTCTAATCTCTCGGTTTGTATCTTTGCTGTTTAATCTTCATTTGTTTTTTTTAATATTCTGATATATTTAGTATGTATGTCTTGTGCTTCTAGACCTTCCCAGTGTCTAAGAGAGTCATACGCTTTATTACAGTCAAAATATGGCAGGTAATACTTGTTTCCATATTCATTGCTTTTTTCTGTGACTTGTTTTATGGTGTGGATATGGTCCATTGCTGAGAAATCCTTTCGGCATCCAGCCTGTTCTTTCGGCTGATTTTCGTCTAATTCTTTGCTAATTCGATTCAATATGATTTCTCCCCTTATGCCCTAAGATTTTATTCAGTGACTGGAAGACTTTACGAGCTGTATGGCCTTCACCCTCATATTAACACTGAAACGTTTAATAAGTATGTTGCTCTTACTCAAGAATTTTTTAAATCTATTATATAATCTATTTTAATTTATAATATTGTTCTTTTTTTTTCTGATTAAATTATCAGAAAATAAAATCAAGACGGTTTGGAAAATTATAAACAATGAAACGAACAGAAATAAAATAAATAATACTGATTTCACGCTTGAGACTACACAAGGTCTTATTAGAGATAAGCTTTTGTCCGCGGCTTCGCTCGCGTTAATATAGATTTTGTCAATCGATTCTGGTTGTCGATATACAGGTTGATAAAAATCCAATAATAATCTACCCCCATTTCCCCCTTCGTTTTTATGCAAAAAGTTGTGGCGTGTGTCCTTCCCAGGGACTCAAACTATCTCCATACCAAATTTCATATATATCGATTGTCGATATACAGGTTAGGTAAAATCCAATGTAGCAGTTTCAGTTTTCATCAAAGTCGGTCCCCTGTCTCCTGTGAGTGTTTTTCGCTATTCTTCATCGTGTCTGATTTGACCATCCACGCCAACTCGGAAAACTCAGCATGTATACTTACATAAAGCATTAATATAATGAAACGACAACTTATTTAATACTAGACGTTGGTTAGTAGGGTTAGTCCCACTCTACCCCGATCCCAGTCTACCCCGTCCCGTTTGACCCAGAATACGATAAATATGATTACATTTATTTCTGTATCGTTTTCCATTTATACGCTCGACATAAAAAGTACTAAAATGTGTTTGTTTGAAATACATAAGACCGATAAGTAGTTTATTTGAAATTTTGTACAATGTCGAATCATAGTTTTAATAAAAAATAATGACAGTTTGAATAAAATGTATCAAAAATATAAAATAATTCCTGAAAGTGAGACTGTTCGTGCGTATTTTTTTAAATTACTTTAATGCTCCATGTAGAGTAGGTGTTTTGATTTTCTGTATTGAAAAAGGAACTATTGTGATAATAGCTAGAGCAATCACAGCTCTAGCTAGGAGACTCTATATTGTATTATCTAATTATAATATTTACCTTAACCAAGCAAGACACCAACCCGCACTGGGCCAGCGTGGTAGATTACGGCCCTTTCTCTCTCACAGAGAGGAGGCCTGTGTCGGCAGTGGGAACATTAATAGGCTGATGATGTGATGTGAAGCAAGACTTTATATTTTTTCCTGATTCTTAAAACTACCATATAATTTGAGTAAATAATAAAATTGTATTTAACATTTTATCTGCTGACGTTACTTTTAAGCTAAATTGACTTTTAATCGAGTTTCTATAGAAAAATAAATCGGGGTCAAACGGGATGGGGTAAACTGGGATCGGGTTAGAGTGGGACTAACCCGGTCAGTACGGGTAGAGGTTAAATAGTTACAAAAGGAAACAAATAAAGTACATAGTCATAGGTTAGGCCACTTTATATGGACAACCTCTCTTTGGAGGTCCATATTGTAAATGTGAGTAAGAGGGTCTTTTACACCTTTCAGTCCCTTATGCGTCTCCAAAAGTTCTTACCATTTCACACTAAGATTACTCGTGCGCAATCCCTTCTTCTACCGCTCATATGCGGATGTCTGTTTTCTAGATGCAACGGAGGTACTCCTTAATAAACTTGAGTGACTGCAGAACTTGTGCATCCGCTTTATTTTTGGCCTCCGCAAATACGACCTTGTGTCGTAGTTAGAAACATTAAAATTAAAACAAACATACAACAGGCGGCCTTAGCGCCGTTATATTTTTCTTGAGTTGTACTTTTGGTTTTCATGATTTCTGTTAAATTATTGTTTATAGTGATTCTAATAGAACTCCAACCCAACTCCAACCTAACTCAATGTCCCGAGTACTTAATGCCCGATTATTTTCATAAATGATAAAATGTAGTTCACAATTTTTTTTTAATTGTTGAAAGATTCTTCACTCTACATTATGTTTCCCGCCCGCTTCAACTTCTCACCCAGTATATTTGCTCGCTTTAGAGGCAAGCCCTGAAGATTGGTTTTATATCAGCTTGCAGATTGCAGGTATTGCGTACCTAATACAATACCTAACATCATGTAATACATATCAACATAATGACTGCCTTTCAATAACTTTGTAGCACATTTCTCCTTAATCGACTCGCAACTTCAACTTTTAGAAACGGCTGTAGGTAGGTACCTACTATTGGCAAGCTACTTTGCAGAAATCATTGCCAAAACAAGGCACTACTGTTTTGCACAGAAGATAAGCCAAGCGGATGCTTGTTTCCGTGGTATTTATCTCAGGGATCTCTGTAGAGATGGACAAAAATATCGATATATCATACTATCGATATTTTTTTTCATACAATTATCGATATACCTATAACGCCGATATTTTTAACCACGATATATCGATATTCGTTATTTATTTCAGAGTATCGAATTCGTATCAATTTCAATATTTTTTTACGCATCTTTGGTTTCGTGTTTAATGTTACTAGATACTCCTTGCATGCTACTCGCGCATCGTTAACTCCATCGCTCGAGCATTAATAAAAAATACTGTTTTCTTCATGTCTATTCTTTTTTACGAATATTGAATGCTTTGGGTATATGTATGAAATCCCTTGAACAAAAAATATCGATATATCGGAATATCGATATTTTAGAAAATATATATCGATACATTTAAAAAGTATCGAAACGATATATATCGATATATTTATCCATTTGTCCATGCCTAGATCTCAATGGTGATGTAAAAATAGCATTGAACAGTATGCCCTCTATAATTAATAGTAGGTAATCTTCATTATAAAAGTTACGACATTTGAATGACATTATTGTGGATTACTAGCTGTGTCCAAGTTTCCGGCTGTTAAGTATGCTTTAGCTTGGCAATCATGTCTGCCAATGCCAGGGATATCATATTTTTAGTTAATTTTTTAGCTACTATACGTTTTTTTACTACTATTACAGTCAAAAACTCGTCACGTCTTTCTTTTACGTTGCAACTACAGCGTCTAGCTTAGTGCTTTAAGTTTGCATTACATTCTACAGAAGTTTACGAAAATACTTTGGTGCCAAAAGTTTGCTTGGACCAGAGCATTAGAATTGGTAGAGGGTCCAACGGAGAGAAGAAGCTTCAATTTATATTTTACTGACCCATGCAAGATACAATTTCTGATACTGACATGCACATAAGTAGGTAACATGTTGTTCTAAATGAGATAATTTAAACGAAATAAAAGGGAGTGCATTTTAGCGTGACGGTTGACAGGAAAATAGAAGAAGAAAGCTTTCTGCTGGGGGATTATGGGACGTGCAAGCAGGATTTAGAGAGGGAATGGGCTGTATGGATCAGATCTTCTCCTTGAGGAGCATAGCTGAAAAACATCTGGCTAAGCACAAAAAAGTCTACTGTGCTTTCGTGGACTTGGAGAAGGCCTATGACAGTGTGTGGAGGGATGAACTGTGGTCGACGCTATCCGGGTACGGTGTGGACTGGAACTTGGTACGGGCACTGAAATCTCTATATAGGGATTCCAGTGCTTGTATTAGGATTAATGGGGCGTATACGAACTGGTTTTCCATTTCAAGGGGTGTTAGACAGGGCTGTGTAGCGTCACCGTGGTTGTTCAACTTGTACATGGATAGTTGTCTGATAGGTTTGAAAGAGCATGAGTGCGGATAGAGGATGAATGAGTTGCCTGTCAAATGCCTTCTCTATGCAGATGATCAAGTTCTACTTGCATCGTCAGCAGAACAGTTGCAAGACATGGTGACTGTGATGAATAAAGCTTTTAAGTTAAAAGGGATGAGCATAAATGTGAACAAGACTAAGGTAATGGTGTTTAAAAGAGAAGAAGATGTATCGAAGTGTGAAGTGAAAATAAATGATAAGAGTGTGGAGCAAGTGAACGAGTTTGTACCTATATCTGCGAAGTATGTTCACAAGGGATGGAAAGATTGAAGAGGATGTGGAAAGGAGAGTGAATGCAGGGAATAAAGTGAATGGTGCTATGCATGCAGTTGTGACCAACAAGTCGATGTCTCCGGAAGCTCGACTCGCCGTTCACAACAGCGTGCTGGTGCCTACACTTATGTATGGAAGTGAAGCCTGGGTATGGCAAAAAAGACATGAAAGTAGGATTAATGCAGTAGAAATGCGCTCCTTGCGGAGTATGTGTGGTGTAACTTTAACTGATAGATTGAGGAATGAGGTAATAAGACAACGTTGTGGTTTAAAAGAAGATGTAGTGACTAAAATTGAAAAGGGTATGCTAAGATGGTTTGGCCATGTTGAGAGGATGAATGAAAGTCGACTAACGAAAGGTATTTACAAGGCAGACGTAAATGGAAACGCCGGGAGGGGACGCCCTAGAAAGACATACATAGACCTTATATGTGATGTTTTTCAGAAAGGCCAAGTGCGCAGTGCAGTACCCATAACCGGCGTGTGTGTATGACTAGATGTATGAATGTGTGTGAAGCAAAAGAAGTATATAAGGATCGTAGCAGGTGGCGTTCTGTAGTTTCTGCCTACCCCCATGGGAAAAAGGCGTGAGTTTATGTATGTATGTATGATGTAAGATGATGATGAACCTTTTAAAGGGAATCAAAGGAAAACACAAAATTTTATTTCAAAATTTTATTTATTAATACCTAAACGAAACGCATAAGGAATCGGATGCATTTCATATCAAATACATGTATATATTGAGCAAGTCAGGTATTATCATCTTTCGTACAATCAAAGTATTACAAACCTATAAAAACATACAAAAATAATGTTTGGAATGCATCTGCTAAAGGCACATTAGGCATCACAATACAAACCATATTGATGGTACAGACTTACGCACAAATGTTACAATTTCTCGAAGACATTCCGAAATATACCTACACTTAATTACTAGTAACTCATCGAATGCTCAAAAGTTTTAAATTTAAAGATATCCACACTTCTTAGAGACTAGTGAATAGGCACGCCTCAACCACTACTGGCGCGGTTCCATCGAGAGCTATTAACAAATTTTCTCTATATCCGAACTAGTGAAGTGCAGAGCTATGGTATAGTGATAGCTCTCAATGGGATTGCGCTTTAAGGATACGTAATGCTTGAACCACATGCAAATAAGCACTTCGTATTTGAACTAAAGAACACTCAGGCACATATCATTCGCAAACATATGGAAATTAAATGCGACGAACGAAGTGCTATTCGATGCATCAACAAAAATTTATGATAATTTACAAAAATTACGCACCCCCTGACATTTGCAATTTAAACATTGAAACAAAAAAATATGAAAGAAATATCATCAATCAACAATTTTCTTTAATATACGATCAAACGCACAGTAAATATTGAGTTACACTACATTTGGTGATTCCATGATTCAGAAATGGCACCGTACTTTTTACTGTCACAGCCTTATCGACCTGCGAGTTGTGCACAAGCAACGGGAACAAATTCCTTCATATATCTAAATAAATAACAACTCTGCCAACGATACAAAGTGTTCCTACCAACTGTCATGAAATTCGCTCACATCCCCATGGAAATAAACATTCCTTATGTACCACACAAATAATTATTCTAAATATAACACGAACCAACCAGTCGTTGCACAGTCATATAAAAATTATCTAAAAACCTGCATAGATGAAACACTACTTGATTGCTCAAGCGCAGCTATCTAGCCAGTGTCGTTCAGTTAACATATAACCTTAAAATTATAGCCTTACATTATTGTCAATACTTATCACATAATATTTGTTAATCATTCACTCACGCTCAATTTTTGGAACTATGTTACTATCGTCTTCTCTGAATTACTTCATTTTAATTCTAGTTTTGGTAAAATCTATACTTATATAACAAAGAACCCTGATTATGGAAGAGCTCAAGTATTATACTACTGGTGCTCGGGCACATGGCATTATCTAACGATCATCTAATCACCACTCTAAGCCAGTACTTTAGAACAGCGGCTATTCGATCACGTACTTTATTTTGTTTAAGTCTTAAAGAAAATATAAAACTAACTTACATTGAGAATAGTTTAAACAGGTGTGATCAGCCAAACGCGATTCATTAGAATTGTCTTTCATTGAATGAAGAAGAAGAAATGCATTTTGTTAATTGATTGAAAGATATTAAATTATTTTACGATAACTTTAGAAAGGAAAAATGAGATTGAACATCTCAAATCAGAAGAGAGGTCATAAATACGTTGTACTAAAAAATTGAAATATTCGCCTCTACTACGGATGGCAGGCACAAGTTTATTTCTATTTATTACCGGACTACCAGTTAACTAAGGGCCGAATTCACCAATTATATTAAACGCGATTAGTTCAACTAAACTCAGTTTACGCAAATACAGCGTTCTGATTGGTTGACACCGCTGAGTAACTTCCAATCAGAATGCTGTATTTGCGTAAACTGAGTTTAGTTGGACTAATCGCGTTTAATATAATTGGTGAAATCAGCCCTAAGACGGTTCCTTAGGTACTGCGGCAGAAGTGTGGTCAGGTGTCTCGAGAGCTCAGTCATTCGCCCACTAACAGGCGTCAACACATCCCCCGCACAGTGCTACCTCAGGGACCATTCCTAGTAAAGCATTTGAGCTTATAGATTGTCTATTGCCTACGCATTCTTAGCGAATCCATAGGTGTTCCAGTTGGTGATATGCGGCAAGACGTCGTTGATGACGGGGTACCACTCGGCGCCCGAGTAGTCGATGGCGGGCAGCTCGCCACCGTAGTCGGCTGGCATGTGTGTTGGCAACATGTGCTTCTGAAGAGACGACATCTTGGAGCCGTGGAAGAAGATCTGGAAACAAGGACAAGAATATGTTAAGATAGTTGCATAAAAACTTTGGGTAGTGAAATTTTGTTTAGATCCAATTATAAGTTGGTAAATGATGCTGCATTTATGAATACGGTTGCGAATGATCTCTACTCCTAGCTGTTGAAATTTTTAACACAAATTACCAATGACTGTCGTAGTGATATCAAGGACTTACAATCTTGTCAACGGTCCTAAGAGCAACCAACACGGTTTAAAATTGGCAAACAATCGACACTTCATATGTGGGGGAAAAATTCCGCCTACTAAAACTAGATGGCGTTATGCGACCCAAGGCAATCGACACTTCATATGTGGGGGAAAAATTCTGCCTACTAAAACTAGATGGCGTTATGCGACTCAAGGCTTATAAGATGGCATGGCAATGAAAATCTTATAAGTTATGTTACATACAAATTTACGCAAAATTACTCAAGTGTACCATCACGCAAGCTTCTAATGCAAGGCAAGGAAAAGGCACTCAATTTGAATGTAAATTAGATTTCTGATGGATACAATGACGAATTTCCTACTAATTATTAAATTACACATACTAAGTGCAATTTAAATAAAATGTAGAAGCAATAAGCATCTTTGCCCGTTAAATGTCTCAAGGATTCAAAGAACAAATTAGCACAATCGAGTGTACTTTACCAAACGTGGGTTCATTGGCAGCTTTGAGGAACCACTCAACAAAACCTCATCGTGAATATTAAGTAGCAAAGTGATAAAAGAATGAATTATACTTTATATGAACTTGAAATTTCTTTGTTTTAATTTCCGTATGTTTTAATTTACTTGTTTAAATATATTTCAGCCCTTTTAAATCTTGTATCAGCTCTACTAAGCCCTTCTTTGCGATGATGACACGGTTGGCGTAGTGGTTGAGCGATCGGCTGCTGCGCTGCGTGTCGCGGGTTCGATTCCCGCACTGAACAAATATTTGTAGGAACTACAGACTACAGATAGTTGTTCCGGATCTGGGTGTCTTGTGTATCACAGTTTAAATGTTTGTTAAGGCACCCACGATACAGGCAAAAATTCCAAGAGATATTTTTTTTTAAGCCTTGCCGCCTTAAAAAAAATAGATCAACGTGACTAATTACGAGAATAACCAAACCGCCTCTTTTATATGCTACATACCGATGTACTACAATAGCAGCAAGTTGCTCCTTCTTGTTTTGATATTCTATATAACCCTTATCTACATTACCACTAGAGAGCAGTGGTGGCCCAGTGGTATCGGCCGCGACTTACAAGTTGTTGGTGGGTTCGAACCCAGGCGCTTTACTTCGTGTAAATTATTTAATCACCACTGCTCTCAACGGTGAAGGAAAACATCGTGAGGAAACCGGCAAGTCCTAGAATCAAAAATTCGAAGACATGTGACATATACCAACCCGCACTAGGCCCGCGTGGTGGATTACGGCCCATTCTCTCTCACAGAGAGGAGGCCTGTGTCCCAGCAGTGGGAACATTAAAAACGGCTGATGATGATGATGATAGGACCTCTTGGAAAACACCCTGTATATCCTTCTACCTTTTAAGTTTCATGGCATGTCTTATAAGTCAAATGCCGAGTTGATAAGCATAATACGAGTATATGTAAGTGATGTCAAGTGTACATTCATTTTCATAAAACTTACTCTGTTCTTCAGCTTTTCCCTGATGAAGGGCTTGAACATATTCCATACTACGTTGAAGATCATGGGCTGCTTCACGAAGTGCACCTCCTTCAGCCGGAGAGGCATGGCGTCCTGGATGAAGGTCAGCAAGCGTTTGGAGAACGCTGGCGTGAGGCCCATTGTCTGTGGACAAGTTGAGATAGGAGATGAGTATCTAAACAAGAACTTTAGACAAGATTTCTAAACTTCGAACCACTTCAGGCCGCTCATTGTGTCACCCAACGAAATGGTATCTAAAGTTGTATTTTTCTGAAACCTATACGGTTTAGATAATTAAGTCCATGTAGGTATCTATCTATCTCTCTAGCCTCATTAAGAAAAGAGGTTGAATCTGTTGGTCTATAGCAGTGGTCCCAAAATGTTAGACCGCGGTCTGGTTACGGGCCGCCGACCTATTTTTTTGTGAACCTTAAATAAACTTGTGATACTTGAGTACGAAATTTGATCATTTATACCGCGCTTTGTTTTTACTGCCGTCGATTCAACAACGGACGAATTCTCTCATCAAAATCTTCTCTAGTTGGCGTGATAGCTTAAGGTCCGCGACGGTCTTATTATTTTAAAAAACGGACCCCAAATGTAAGTAATTGGTAAACCCATGGTCTATAGCGATTGCAATGGTATCCTTAAGGACACTTAAAGGCTGTTTCTTCGCAATATACTCATTGATTTTCCTGTTAAATGAAAACTTGAAGTTTCTGGACATTCGCGGAATTATTGACATCTACCCCTAGGCATCAGTGTCGATTGTCACCACAATGCAACCACAAAAACTTCTTCTTACCCAATAAGATATCGTTGGATAAGTAACCTACTGTTTCTAAGAATAGATATCAATTTTACTTGAGGTTCTTTATATTGAAGAGGCTTGAAAAGATTTTGAGTTTATTATGTCCACGATAACACGTGGACCTTCTTCAGACAGTAAGTCGTTATGAGCAATTTTAATCAGCTTGATTACACGTCAGTTCGTGAAGTTGGTGGGTGAGTGACCGTATATAGTCGATAACCTACGCCCTACAGCTTGGCAAGCGCGACCGCGAGCACCCATCGGTTCCGCTTCGAGCTCGGGTGACGTCGGTCAGTGATCCGCACAATCGGCGCAATCGCAGATCTCAAATACGTTTTGTATGCGTCTATTGTTACTGCCTCGCGGTATTCCCATTTATGGAAAAAAGCATATTCGTAAGCAACTGCAATCAAAACCGTTTACAGCTACTTCTCTTAAAACGACGTACTGGGTATTACGTACGACGGAATAACAAGGACCTAAGAGCAATTAGTTATGTTTGTAACGAATATCAGCTAAACGTCAGCATGTGACACTCCCGTCAATGTCGTTGTAAATGGTTCTTTATCAAATGCATAAATTACAAAGCATCCTAGTCTATCCTATCCTATCCATGTCTTCGTAACTTGACTCCTCATTGACTCCTACAAGTTCTCCAGATGATGAGTGAATGATGTATGTTCTTTATTAATAGACACATAATATCTTCTTTTATGATCTCCAATAAATGTTGAACCTTCGGTCTAGGTCATGCCGTGGATTGAATATCATAAAATTGCACAATGTTTTATAATTATTGTTATAATTGATGAGTTGGTAACTAATAAATGTTTCATGGAACAGGGTGCAATGTGTCGATGTTATATTGCTAGGCTGTATGGTGGCTCAAGGTTTCCTCTCAAAGGGACGTCACGTCCGAGGCTGCGATCACTCCGCAGATTGGAATACAGTACTTTGTGTAAAAACTACAAGCCTATTTCAAAATGGAACGAGTAAGGAATAAAAAAGGATGACAAGCAGACACTAACAAAATATATAGATAACAAACAAACCAATCGTGACGAAAGAAGGAAAAACATACCAAAATTCAAAATTTATTTAACGTCGTAAAATAGATAGGTGAAAAACGTGACACAGGTCAATAAAATTAAAAAGCCTATTTAAATAAAAACATTATCTATGCACTAAATTAATCATCACACTTTTAAACACATGGTTTTTTTATCGAATTTTGTAATAGTGCTATCTATTCATTTCTTAATCCTGGATCTAGAGATAATCCTTAATTCTTTAGGAATTCGTATTTAGTGCAATAAAATAATGACGTCCGTACGCTCCGTAAAGTATTAATGTTTTTTATCAAAAGGATTTGTACCTACTAATGAATCTTTAGAACACGTTCATTACACGTTTTACACACTTGTGCATTTTCTTATAGGTTTATGAAATGAAAAGCGTCTTGCGCAGCGTAGTTATAAAAAGTTAGAGTATTGCAACCCTACTAGACACAGTCATTCTCAATACATCACGACCCAGTTGCGGCTGCGTTGACCACGAAGGTCGAACACTCCGGGTTGAGGAGCAAACAAGTGGAACCAAGATATCAACTGTTTACTCAATGTCCGTCTCGTATTTACCGTCGTCCTTTACAAAGGAAAACATCATTTCCTTCCATACTGGACAAAGGATGTTGAACTAAAATATTGATCTTTAGTTAAGCTAAAGTTTATGTTGTCCTAAATGGCATCGACCAACCCGCACTGGGCCCGCGTGGTGGATTACGGCCCATTCCCTCTCACAGAGAGGAGGCCTGTGTCCCAGCTGTGGGAACATTAATAGGCTGATGATGTGTGTGTGTGTGTGTGTGTGTGTGTGTGAAATGGCATTCGCGAACGTACTACAGGTTCAATTATAAATCAACGGACAGCTGAGCTTGCCCAATGTCCGCTCGATTTTCGTAACATTTGCTGTTTAGAACTGTAATACTGCGGTTAGTTAATCGCTACATGTAACTTAGTTGTTTTTAACCGACTTACCAAAAAGGAGGAGGTTCTATGTTCAACATCATGCATGTTTTTTTTTATGTATGTTGCCCGATATCTCCGTCATTTATGCACCGATTTTGGAAATTCTTTTTTTGTTTGTAAGAGTATGTTCCGAAATTGGTCCCATTTTAATTTGGTGAAGATCTGATGAAGAACTTCGGAGATGAACTTTTCAATAAATAACGGCAAATCTCTCGGGATTGCTGCAATCGCATGTCTGTTTATTGTTTATACCATTTCATAATATAACATTACGCCAGTAAGCTCGAAAGTGGTATGCAGATGTGTACAGTTCACCTTGGTACACTCTCATTTCACCGGTTATGTTCAAGTTTCATGATATTCGGGTAATCTATTCTGGTATTATAGGTACCTTACTAAACTACTTGCCTATTAGGTAGGTACAACTAAAAAGTGAAAATAAACAAACTTTTTTACAAAAAAATACTAGTTACCGACTTCCAAATAAGAAAACTACAAAGTGAAAAATAACTTTATTTTTGGAAGTCGGTGTCCATAACGCAAAAAAATGGTACCTACCAAAGACAACTTTTCACTGCACTTTGTAGTTTTAGTAGTATTTTTTTGTAAAAAAGATTTTTTATATTTAACAAATTACTGTAATAAAGTCTCTAAGGGCATATCAATCTAGCAAGATACAGATGGAAGGAAGTTTAAGTTCTGTATTCCAATCTGCGGAGTGATCGCAGCCTCGGACGTGACGCCCCTTGAGAGGGAACCCTGAATCAGTACGTTTTCCTATGGCCGATGATTATAAATCATCCATTACTAATTTATTTAGATTCTATATAATTTCCCATTAATCTGCATTAGTTTCCTCTGATTATCATAATGAACTACGCTATTGTTTGGAAGAGTGTCAGCTGTAGATACACGTGACATTTTTAAACATAACTTTACGCTTAATATAACAAAGAATACGAAAATACTTTTCAGTTTCAGCCATTGTTATTCGATCTTTTTTTTATTATTCGTAATAGGCTTGCGCTTCACCACTATCTCACGACGATGGGGCATGCTTGCCTAGAAGTAACCTAATCACTCTTGACTTAAAGAGTCCCAGGTTGTAGCTATCGGGAAACTCAGACTCCGCCGGGGAATTACACTCTTTTGTTGCGCATAATAAAAGTATGCCCAAAACGTTGGGTGCGTATGGGTCCACTATGTATCGATGACGCATCGCCTTACGTCTTGTAGTCCGATGATGGAACGAGCCAGGAGGAATCAGTTCGTTAAATTCCAACGCACACTCCCCGAAATGTAACCGATAAAAACCGACAGGCTGGCAACTCGGCACCGATGTTCAAGGCTCTGGAGCCTAGACTCGACCAGTATGTCATTGCCGATAAGCCTGTTGGCCCGTTTTTCGACCAACTCGCTGTTATCCAGCTGGTATTTGGCAGATCCGTCCCAGAGATGAGAACAATACTCTATGCATGATCTAACTTGCGCTTGATACAAGCTGAGTAACCGATCTATTTATCAAACAGTATTTTCAGCTGAGGAAATTAAAAACAGATGTACGTTCACGTTCATAAGTAAATGTTAGCGTTAATTTTGCCATACATGACCTAAACAATTGCATTAACTTGATTAAGAACGCGGTAGTGGCGATTCACACAGCTTAATGATATCAATATATTCTCACAATCATGACGCCGACTACGTGATCGGTGAACGAAGTGCGTTAATTTCGCAGATCCTAATATATGAGCCGGCGGGACACCTTACTGCTTCGACCTTTTCGACCGATCGTGATATGACTGGCAAAGGTAATAATTGTGTTTATTGGTAAACACTTCCTTACTTCTTGGAATTTACAGTGCTACGGAAGGAAGAGACATTTTGTTTGTCATTTTAAATGCGACCTTCTAATGCAGGTCACCAAATGGCGGACCGCCGATCTATTTTGTGCGGGCCTATCCTAGTTTTTTTTTCTACATTTTATATGCTCGCGCTTGACCACTATCTCACCTGTTGGTGAGCGATGATGTGGACCACGGTGAGACACGCTTGCCTAGAAATAATCTATTTAATCTAGACTTCAATACTCCTAGATTGTAGCTGTCGGGAAATACACAGACTCCGGCAGGGAATTCCACTCCTTAGTTGTACGCATAATAAAAGTGTTTCCAAAACTTTTTGTGCGTATGGGTGGGCTGTCCACCATGTACCGATAGGTACGAGATAGCTTCCATGATCATTATTTCAGCCGAAAAACGTCCACTGCTGAGCATAGGCCTCCCCCAAGTGTCCCATCCAGATAGTTTCCAAATCATTGTTCACGTTAATATTTGAAAAAAATCTTGGTTCAATAGGATCGTCGCGGTTCGTAAGGCCAACCCTCTCTGGACCTCCTTACGGACCGCGACGGGCATATTGTTATTAAGAAACGGACCCCAAATGAAAGTAATTGGTGACCCCTGTTCGAATGCCTTATATTAAGTGCAGTAGGTACCTACATACAACAAAGAAATGGAAGCTCTACAATCATTGTGACTATTGTCAATTTTCCGAACATGCAAAATTAGCAAGAAAAAGTTAACCATTAATAACATCGGAAGAAGATATTTTAATCTTTTAAAACTAATAAAAGTTAATCTGCTTACAAAATGATAGATTACTTTGAACAATATTGATAAGATAAACATTCCCTGATAAGCTAGATCCTGTTCAGTGTTTACAATAAGTGTTACTGTACTAAGTACGTGTTGTAATCTAGGTACACGTTTTGTTTATGTACAAATATAATAGTATTCAATTCAGAAGTAAATATACAATGTTTAAATGTATGACTTTATATACATAGAGCTAGATTGTGCAATATTTATCAACCATTCAGTCGTAAAATCGCAATGTTTTCTTTGCTACTTGACTACCTATTTACTTATTAATTTAATTGATCTAAAGTACACCTCTAATACACGTAGGTACTGTAGTATTATATTATCTGTGACGTGGGTGACAGATTATTGCCAGACCGCGATTTATTGAATCTTCCCATTCGCACTAGTGCAACATCAAAACAAATCTTTGTCCGGTAGGACTTTGAGATGGTGTTAATAAAACCGCAAGAAATATTTACAAGTACAAGGTCCTGTTGTTAAGCCAAATAAATAAAAATACGCCTTAAATGCGTAGTATTAATGCACATATTGTTATTTTATACGCAATGAACAAAGATAAAAGAACAATGCAGAGAGCGATGGCACGCTAAGACATATTTTACACTTTTCTTTGTTCGTAACAAAATGCACATTGTAGGTACTTTGAGCTAGGTACCGACACTTTGTTTTAGGGACTGCATGATGAATCAGCTCGTCCAGTTGGCGGAGACTCGCGAATGTAGAGACAGTAATATTTACATTTTTTGTACAATGTCCACCTAAACTGTTTTTACCCGACTGCCGAAGGAGGGTAATGTGTTTATCAGTCTGTATGTATGTATGTTTGTTCCTTTATGGCGTTCCAGAGACCAAACGCGTTGGCCTATTTTGATGATTCGTACGTCAATCGATTCGTCTTAAGACGGTACCCTGACCAAAAAATCGGTGTGCGATATGAGCATTCCTATTGGTCTAGCGGCACTGGCGGCGCATGAATTACAGTAGTGAATACGCCCAGATTTTAGAATAAAATCTTTGTAAAATCGAATTTTGGTCTTTTGAAAAAAATAATTCTACAAAAATGTTCGTTATTAAATTGTCTATCCATTAGTGTTAGTACAAAAAATAATTAATGAACACATTACGAGGAGATGCATAATATCAATAATTATTTCTCATGTTTATGTTTTTTTGAAAGGAGATTAGTGAAATATATACAACATTTAAAAAAAAACTAAATCTACCATTTTAGAATCAATATTATGTAGAAATTTAATGTATTTTTATTAATTGATATTTCTTTTTAAATAACGAGTAGATAGCTCCTAAAAACAGCAAAAAAAATGGCTTGCGCGGCGTTTTGCTCGGGGAACCGCCTTAACCCTGCGAGTGTCACTGGCTACATAAAAATAGAAAAATAGCGGCTTTTGGGCGCCATATTGTGGGGGCCCAATATTTTTTTTTCTTCCAGTCCCGTCGTGTGGGGTAAGAAAATAAAGGGTTTTAAGAGGCGATTTCAAAAATATATAACACTTATATGTTTAAATGTACCAAATTCGAAAAAAAAAAAAAAAAATTCAATAAATCAAAAAACCCGACTGCGAACTAAAAAGACGTAATCAAGAAAAAAAACATGCTATGCAGTCGGAGGATACATATTCGCGAGCTGGCTGACCAAAACCAGGTAGGTGTATCCTCCGACTGCACAGCATGATTTTTTTCTTGTTGACGTCTTATTAGTTCGCAGTCGGGTTTTTTGATTTTTGGAATTATTTTTATTTTCTTTTCACACTTAGTCACTTGGTAAAGTTGGTAAGTTTGAATGTGTAAGCAAGAGGGCGTGTACAATAAAATATTTGGCCTTATTTATTTATTAGACTTAATGTCTTTGGCATATATATTTTGCCTTATGCTTTCACGACAAGTAAACTGAGTAGGTATTTAACCAATCATACATAAAAACGTAAACAAATGGTGTTGTATCTCACAACATGGCCGTGTGACACACTCACAGCGCTGCACCGTCACTTCGTTACAATATTCAAATCAGCGCACGCGCAGTGAAAGTGATCCGTCCACTTCCAACGCTGATATCGAACATCGCCATTATCTCCATGCCCTAGTATATACATATATAGTATCTATGTACTACTAAAAATAAACAATGACGTTATCATTACGATAATCAGCACATTTTTTGGATGTATGCCAATAAACACTCAAAAGACATCTACAATTCAAACAATGCAGTTTAAGTATGTAATTTTCACATTTTATCTCTTTGTAAAGCAAATTTCCATTTAACACTTCAATAATAAAGAACAATGCACATTATGTATGCAGACCAATATAGTATTAAAACAACGACCTAGAATTACGGAATTATTTGTATTGGTAATTTCCTGAAAAGCAAGGGTCTGTCTGTGCCAAAACACTTGTGCAAACCGCAATGAACTTTATTACAATGGCTACAAGTGTCACCGACATTTGCAGAAACTGCGTAATATTATGGCACAAACTAGTTTTAGCAAATAAATCGTTGGAAGATTATGACGACACTACAAGTTAGTTGGCACAAATAGCGACGTATGATTTCGTCACGAAAGAGTCGGCACTCAACGCATGCGCTTGACGCAAACCTGACAGATGAACGATATGAGATGGGTAATGGTTACACTTATAATTTGTACAATGAAATACCCACTTTTACAGTACGTGACCAGTTGAAATACTAACTGCGTTGTTATTGCACAAAAAATGTAAATAAACCCGTATTGTAATTTTCGATCAACTGTCTGTAAACAAATTGAAATTCAACACATGTTTACGTTCAATAAAAAAATAGTACGCACATTAGAATTAAATGTATGCTGAAAATTTTAACTATGTAAATATTTGTAACAATTAAGGCGGTGCCCTGACCAAAAAATCAGCTTGAGATATGAGCACTGGTGGCGCATGAATTACAGTAGTGAATACGCCCAGATTTTTGAATAAAATCGAATATAAGTCATTTGAAAAAAAAATACGACAAAAATGTTCCTTATTAAATTGTCTATTCATTAGTGTTAGTACAAAAAAATAACTAATAAACACTTTACGAGGAGATGCATGCTATCAATAATTATTTTTCATATTAATGGTTTTGTTGAAAGGATTAGTAAAACATATACCTCTTTAAAAAAAAAGTATACGACGATTTTAGAATCAATAATATGTAGAAATTTAATGTATTTTTATAAGTTGATATAATTTTTGAAATAACGAGTAGATATAGCTCCTAGAAACAGCACGAAAAACGGCTAGCGCGGCGTTTTGCTCGAGGTACCGCCTTAATATATTTCAGCAGCCGCTACGCTAAAGTCCCTAGAAAATTACCCGAAGATACAAAAAATAACATCCACGAAGGAGGATCGTTGAATACCGACCTGTGTCCATCCCATATCGTTGAAATCCATGATGACGACGCGACGGTCCCCCTGACTTGTGACTCGGGCTCCAACATGGCCGCCTCGTGGATCAGGTAGAACAGTCTGAACAGCTGGTCTGCGCTCACTTTCTTTGGGTCCCATGAACCTGACGAGAGAAATAATACGTTAGTTAGATTCACATGAATTGAATATCTATTCGTATCTAATCAATCTATACTAATATTATAAAGAGGAAAGATTTGTATTTTTGTATGTAACGAATAAACTTAAAAACTACTGGACCGGACTGGATTTCAAAAATTCTTTCACCGTTGGGATGCCACACTATCCCCGGGTGACATAGGCTACTTTTTATCCCTATATTCCCACGGAAACGGGCACTACGCGGGTGAAACCGCGAGGCGTCCGCTAGTAACTAATATTACATACATACATAAACTTTTTTTTTTATAACCCTTAGGCTCGCGCTTGACCACAATCTCACCTGATGGTAAGCGATGATGTGGTCGACGGTGAAACACGCTAGCCTAGAAATAACCTATTCACTCTTGACTTAAAGACCCCTAGATTGTAGCTATCGGGAAACACAGACTCTGGCAGGGAATTCCACTCCTTAGCTGTACGCATAATAAAAGTGAACTCACGCCTTTTTCCCATGGAGGTAGGCAGAAACTATAGAACGCCACCTGCTACGATCCTTACATACTTCTTTTGCTTCACACACATTCATACATCTAGTCATACACACACGCCGGTTATGGGTACTGCGCACTTGGCCTTTCTGAAGAACATCACCTATAAGGTCTATGTATGTCTTTCTAGGCTTTCTAACCCTTCCCGGCGTTTCCATTCACGTCTGCCTTGTAAATACCTGCCGTTAGTCGCCTTTCATTCATCCTCTCAACATGGCCAAACCATCTTAACATACTCTTTTCAATTTTAGTCACTACATCTTCTTTAACTAATACTATAAGAGGTAAAATAATTTTTATGTGTGTTTGTAAGGGTTAAACTTTGAAAATACTGATGCGAGCCATTGGTAATTTTTCTCCCGGAAAATGAACGATTTCTGTCGGACATACAGGCCACGGAAAAAGTTTTTTTATGTAATATTTGACACCAGTGAGGAGCACGACGAACTTTGTACTATAATAACAATCCTGCTACAAACAGCGCTGTTGAAAAACCAAACAATGACACAGATGCATAAGGGGTCAAATAACTAAAACACGCCTACAAACATTAAGAACAGTTACATTGTTAAAAGATATTATTTTTTCGAAGAAATGTTCGTGAATTCAGGACAAAAGGCTATTAGATAATTATTTCATGGCTGCCTCTTGTGTTGTATGTCAGCTGGGGAGAATGGGTTTTCGTAATGTTTTGTATGCGGCACACAGCCGGACTGTCACTATTTATGCATATTGCGCATTGGCTTCGGAATACGGAATTACTAGACGTCGCTTTAGAGCAATCCCACAAGTCACGCCGTTGGCGCCTATATTTTCCAGCCTGCCACTTGCCTGAACATTATAGACAATAGGTAGGGTTGCCATAATTGCGTGGCACTGACAAACAGTACTTATTAGTGCCAAATAAATAAAACTGAAAATGAGATTACTAACGGTCTATTAAAGGTAATACAAAATCAATGAAAAACAACAACAACAAAAACTATTCACTCCAATAATGATTTATTGGTTATGTCTTTTTGCTTTTTGACATATTCGTAAAATTGGGCGCGCCCCTGCGCGTCTCTCGGTGCTGTCGGCTTCGAATATTTAGTACGAGTATATTGAAAAACGGGACAAGTAACATACGGGAACATACGGGACATACGGGACATGGTACTTAAATACTATGACAGTCCCGTATATACGGGACGTATGGCAACCCTAGTAACAGCTAACATAGATAACTTCTTAATTAATCTTATAAATAGGTATTTGTTCGTAGGAGGTAATCTCTAGAATTAGATACTAATCCGATATCGAAATTTCTGCCACTGATAGAGTGCTACACTATTGCTGAGTGCCGCAGGTCAACGAGCGGCTATCGCGTTTAAATTTTCCACTAGGGGCGCTGGTGTAAAGTGAGGTCTTCAAAATGTCAAATTTCGAAGTTTTTTAGCGTTTAACGCGAGTTTATTTACTACCTACATTTTTAATGTCGTGAATATTTTCCAAATATGGCAGGTTGAGATAGGTACGTGTTTTACCAACCACTGCTTAAGAATATTATTAATAATAGTAAATAGAGGAGTTATATAGTTTTATGTATCGGTAAAATTATTCCTTTGCGCATACTGCGGCGTACTCGATTTTATATTTAATCGCACAACTGTACTAGAAATGATTTTAATTCAACTTTTAACAGCTATATTTGAGGTCCTTAATCGCCAGTGGCGCCAACTGAAACCCCCTTATTATGCCAATAAAATGCACGATCTCTCTGGGATAACCACAGAAACGAAGCCGAGAGATAAAGCTAGTATAGCAAAAGTGAATCAAAGGCAAACTGAAACTATAGGTTTGATTCGCAGACTCGTTTCATCAACCACAAGTCAATTAAATAGAAACAAGTCATATCCATCAATGTGATGATGAATGACTGGAGGAAAACAGGAAAAGATGGCGTCATTCTAAATAAGTATATTAAAAACATTACCATTTTTAGGGTTCCGTACCCAAAGGGTAAAAACGCGGGACCCTATTACTAAGAACCCGCGGTCCGTCTGTCTGTCCGTATGTCACCAGGCTGTATCTCATGAACCGTGATAGATAGATAGTTGAAATTTTCACAGATGACGTATTTCTGTTGCCGCTATAACAACAAATACTAAAAACAGAATAAAATCAATATTTAAGTAGGGCTCCCATACAACATCACTGCCTCGTTGAATCAAAGTCTATTCAATGAATTGGTGCCTGTTGCCCCATCAATGGTTACTGCAATAAACCCCTCTTACACAATAGATTTAACAGGTCATGATGATTCAAAATCAATTAAATCATTGAGGGTAGTTACTAGTAAAAATAAAATAAAAAAGTACATTAAAATTAACAAATACATAGTTAAAACCAAGAAAATGGTCAAAAAACAAAGGTTCTTCATCAAAAATGTAAAACTTAATAGAGAAAGATTGCATCTACTTAAACAATTAGATATGTATTCATATAACTTAGAAAAAAGTAATAGGAAACACCAAACTGACACAGAAGACTTGCAGTATGAACTTGACCTACTACAGGAGAAACTTAGTTCTATGACCATCAAGTATACAGCCTCTGAAAACCAAATGAGGGAATATGTATTGGCAATGAATGAGCTGGTGAGCTCACAAACCAACAAATGTGATCAGTGTCAACCACCATCTGTTGAACCCACGCCGGACCATTCATTGACAATATGTGATGCCACCATACCGCAGTCTAGTGCCAGTTTGCCATTAGAAATTACTAACTGTTTGCCTAAAAATAATGTAAATACAGAAATAGTAATATTTTGTGATGAAATTGGAAAGGATCTAGGCCATTTGTTGACAAATAGATATCCAGGACACTCAATTATGAACTACTGTATGCCTGGTTGTTCTTTATTTGACATAATGAAAAAAGTTATTAAATGTAATTTTAACCAGGATACTACATTATTAATATTTATTGGTAATAGGGGTAATGTGAACAAAGGAGAATTACTCCAACATTATAGATCTTTGTGCGACCTTAGTTTAAAACAAATTGTGATGTTCACTTTCCCATACAGCCAAAGTTTGCCACAGGAAGAAAACAATCTTAGATTTGAATTGAATAGGACATTACATAATTTAACATATAGTAGTAATTTATTCCATTTAATTGACACTAACAATTATGTTGGTAATAACTTTTATTTAACAAAAGATAGATTTTTCATGGATAGGTACTTTCTTTCAAAGTATTGTAAACGACAGATAGCTGTGTCGCTATCATATTATTTATCTATTACAGCCAAGAATTTGGCTAAACAACTTGCTTCTATTGAGCAATGCCAAGAAGTGTTTTTTAATTCAGCCAATAATTTGGTATCAGAAATTGATATTGATAGTAATTTAAATTACAAATTAGGACAATAGGGACAACCTCTTGCAAAACTGTACATAACGAAAATTGCAAAAAAGAATCAAATAAAAGTTTAAAATCAGTAAATAGTATTAACCTGGTGCATCAAAATATTCAAGGATTTTTGAACAAAGATTTAGAAGTAGATTTATTTATGAATTTTAATAGCATTGATATTCTTTGTATAACAGAACATTGGCTTAAAAGCCACCAGTTTTTGTTTAATTTTAATAATCACCAGGTTGGTAGTTCATTTAGCAGAGTTAATGCTATACATGGTGGCTCTTTGATTTTAGTAAGTAACCAGCTTAAATTTAAGGACCGTAAAGATATTGTGAGCCTATCTGTTGAGCGGACAGTTGAAATAGCTTGTATAGAATTGGAGCAGTTTATTGTATTAAGTGTATACAGACCCCCTTCAGGATTGTATGACTGCTTTGAAAAGGTAATGGATGAAGTGTTACACAAGATTTGTAACTCAAATAAATCCATAATCACTTGTGGTGATTTTAATGTTAATTTATTAGAAAACTCAGGTTCATGTAGTAAAATAATAAGTCTGTTTCAGTCCTACAATCTTGTAAACCTATTTTTGGAGCCCACAAGAATAACCCCTACTAGTGCCACATGCTTAGATAATATTTATACCAATGTTATACCTGTCCACAAAGAAATTATAAATTTACTAGATTCTGATCATTGTGGGCAGAGGATTACTATACAAAACCTAAACAACAAAGTGGCTAAAAAGGATATCACTGTTAACCCCAAAACTGTAAGTCGTTTGGCAGCTTTTAAGGCTAAACTCATTAATAAATTACCAATTTTGTCAATTCATGCTGATCCTAATCACCAATATGATGATTTTTTTAGTATATACTGTAAACAATTTAATTCAACCTTTATTCCCAAGAATATCTCCGTTAATAGTAACGCATCATTCGGTGATTGGGCGACCATTGGTATTCATAAAAGTAGAACACGGCTTTATGAGCTGTACAGTGAAAGGCCTTATATAAACACTGCTGAATTTAACTTATATGTTAGAAATTATTCAAAATTATTTAAAAAAGTTTGTAGTTTGGCCAAGTCGCATTATTTGAGTTCAAAGATTAAAAACAGTAGTAATGTTATTAAAACGACTTGGAATATTATTAATAGTGAAACGGGAAGATCTGGTAACCGAAATACTGACTACAGCCTGTCTATTAATGACAACATCATAAAATCAGACTCACAAGTCGCAGTGGCCTTTGAAAATTTCTTTTCGGATATTCCCATTTCAACTACTAAATCCCTAAACTCATCACCTTCTGTTGCTGAGTCTTTGCTAAAAGAAAATGTTAATGTCTGCGATACGGAATTTCTTTTTGAACATATTACTTGTAGAGACATAATTAAAACCTTTCACACTTTAAATGTTAAAAAGACTGCAGATCTGTGGGGTCATTCTGTAGAAGTTGCTAAGTCTATTATTGATGTTGTCGCACCTAGTTTAGCTATTATCTTTAATAATTGTATCGACTGTGGGGAGTTTCCTGACCTAATGAAGAATAGTAAAATAATACCTTTGTTTAAATCAGGTAGTACATCAGACCCAACAAATTATAGACCTATTTCAGTACTACCTACTTTTAGTAAGATATTTGAGAAATTAATTTTAGAGCAATTGCAAAGATTTTTTAATAAGCATAAATTATTACATAGCAAACAGTTCGGTTTTACAAGGGGTCGTTCAACTACTGATGCCGGTGTTGAGCTTTTAGGACATATTTATAATGCATGGGAAGATAAGTGCGATGCCCTGGGAATCTTTTGTGATTTGTCCAAGGCATTTGATTGTGTTCTTCATGAAACGCTAATCAGGAAACTCCGCCACTACGGGATCCGGAACAGCGCTCTGGATCTTCTTACTTCTTACTTGAGTAATAGGATTCAGACTGTTGACGTTAATGGAAAAAGATCACCCGGATCTATAGTAAAAATGGGAGTCCCGCAGGGCTCGATTCTTGGTCCTTTCTTGTTTCTTATCTATATTAATGACTTGCCTTACCTCATAAAGGATAACCATGACATAGTGTTGTTTGCAGATGATACTTCACTTTTGTTTAAACTTAAACGGCAGCAGCTGGTTACTGACGAAGTAAATAGCGCGATCTCAAAAGTAGTTCACTGGTTCAATGTTAACAATTTACTCCTTAATGAAAAAAAAACCAAATGCATTAAGTTTACCCTACCTCACGTTAGGCAGGTGAAAACTGATGTGTTGATAAAGGGCGAAGAATTGAATCCTGAGAATAGCACAGTATTTTTAGGCTTAACTTTGGATGCTAAGCTTCAGTGGGGCCCACATATAGATAAATTGTCAAAGAAGTTAAGCTCCGCAGCATATGCTGTTAGAAAAATTCGTAATTTAACTGACATAGAGACAGCCCGTTTAGTATACTTTAGCTATTTTCATAGTGTAATGTCGTACGGTATTCTGTTGTGGGGAAATGCCGCCGACATCCAGAATATCTTTGTTTTGCAGAAAAGAGCTGTTCGATCAATATATAAATTAAGCCCGAGGCACTCTCTCAGAGAGAAATTTAAGGAGATTAATGTAATGACTGTGCCCTCTCAGTATATTTATGAAAATCTTTTATATGCTCATAAAAATATAAAATTGTTTAAAAAATACAGTGATATCCATAACATAAATACTAGGAACAAACACAAATTTGTAGTACCTACAACAAGGCTCAAGAAGATAGGTGGCTCGTTTAGATGTCAATGTGTACGCTTTTATAATAAGCTTCCAAGCCACGTACAAGATCTAAGTCTTAATAAATTCAAATCATTCATTAAACGTAAGTTGTGTCAGAAAGCGTTTTATACTATTAAAGATTACGTTGAGGACAAAAAGGCTTGGGATTGAGCTGCTCCAATTAATTTTGATTTTTTATATTTTGCACCGTGAATTTTGTTTTTGTTTTTAATTTTGATATTTTTTTTTTGTTTTCTTGCAATGACAAGAATATTTACTTTTTGAAGTATTATATTATTTTATTTTTATTATTGTGAATGTGAAGATTATGTGGATTTTTGTTTTTTATTATAACTTAGTTAGTTTTTACTCATGGTCTGGCAGTTTGAGTAGTTTATGCGGCCTACCCGAATGTCCTTTCTTTGGTATTGTTCGTCGAATCGTTGAGCTCCGTAAATTCTGAGTTGAGCTGCTCGGTTATTGACAAATGCGTGCACTGACTGGACAGGTCCACTCAATCTGGCTGGTTCTTTCCTCAAAAGACCATTTCAGACATATGTCTACATGGTCTTCACATGATATAACCAAGTTTTTGTCAAGACTTCAAAAGAGACTGTGACCTCTGAGTTTGTTTCGGCCTTTCTTCTCAGAGTAGTCAGATAGGAAACGCCGACCTCATCTAGTTTTAAAAAATATGATCGACATGTAAAAGTGTTTGTACAAACCAACTTACAGAAATAAAATCATTTATCATTTATCATTTAACAAACGTGATTTTGTCGCCGTTTTTTGCGATTACCGTACGGAACCCTTCGTGCGCGAGTCCGACTCGCACTTGGCCTGTGTTTTGTTCTCGATAGATCTCAGAGATATCGTATCATCAAGTACAAAAATAGAAAGTGTTCTCATAGCGTCTCTGCATTGTCTCGAAGTACAGTCAAGAGATAAATCATTACAATTTATCTTCATATTGTTGTTTTATTGGACAAAGATGATACTTGAGTCGCAATCACGATCGTATTGATATTATTTTAAATTTTTGACAGACTGTAATCTTCTTATTCACCCAGTGACTGATACTACGTAGAATTCGTATTTTCAATAAGTTATCTTGTTTTTAAACAAGGTTGTTATTGAATTTCTAAGTAGGCAATCACTTTTGGTATCTTTTTTGGGTGAGTCCAAATATTGAAAGACTGAAGTGGTGTTGAAGTAGATAGCATTAAGGTTGAACTAGTCGACAGCACGAACTATTTTGTGCGCGAGGTTAATCCGACATCCGACAACACTGATGAGCAGTAAGAAGCTAGTTCGTGTACGAATTAGCACTTTTGCAACGTTGTAGCGAAATGGATGATGATTTAGGACGAAAACGAGCACGCGCTTTTTTATAAAAAGACCTTTGGGAGTCTAGATATCATGTAAAAACTACTAAATGTATATTTTCAAAATAACATGATTTGCATTGTTGAATTACTAATCTATCCATGTATGGAGGCCGTTTTGCGATTTTCCTTTTTCTTATGGTATTTATTTCCGCCCAAAGATGCGTTAAAATTAGTATTGAAATATGGCACTTTCGACGCTCATAACTTTCAAATATATTATTTTTTTGCATTTTTGTTTCCATACAGGACTTGATAATGATGAGACAAATTGATTTAATTATTTATATATTTATTTTGAACGTACATCGTCAAACAGTGGAGTAATCTCTAGACTACGTTTGTATGGAAGAATTTTCGACTAGTATAACCTTAATGTGGGTAAACGTCGTAACATCAAACTATGTTTATACTATATAAACAGTACTCAATGAGTTCAAAGGTTGATATCGTATGAATGGTAACGGCTAACCAGCCCTTTGCACAAACAATTATGAAGAAATAATTAAAGTAAAACAAAACAGACGTGGTTTATCTAAAGGTCAGTTTTACCTACTTAACAAACAAAGTTCCACGATTTTTTTATTTTGTGTTTAGTCACCTTGGCCACGCCTGATGAACGGAGACAGAAATGGCATCGGGCGCGGACATGGAACGGGCGGCTTCCTATTCCATTCTAATTTCAAACTAAATGCCTGGAAATAAAGCGCAATTTGATCAGGTGCGGGCGCCGAAATGTCGCGTCATAGCCACGTCCGATCAACGACATATCGTGTGTCCTAAATAGCGTTTTATTTCCATGCATTTAGTTTGAAATTAGAATGGAATAGGAAACCGCCCGTGCCATGTCCGCGCCCGACGCCATTTCTATGTGGCCTGGTCTACGATGGTACAAGTGTCCGAAAAAGATGGCGTTTACTCTTGCTTTGAAAGCATTTGAATTAAGAATTCGAGATAATTATCAAATCTTGGAACAACAAACTCTATGTCATACATCACAAAGTTCTAATTCCATTACAACCCATACTTTCTTTAGGCGTTTTAAATAGAATGTCACTTAAAATCATCCTTAAATTGTACAAGACTACAGTCTATACTTTATTTTGTGGCGATGAATTGAAATTATCTCAAATGATGAATTCAAGCACTTACTTATATGTAACTAGCTGACCCCCGCGGCTTCGCTCCCGTCAAAACTATAGCCTATCTTACTCGGGAATAATACACCTTTTCATAGGTGAAAGAATTTTTAAAATCGGTCAAGTAGTTTCGGAGCCTATTCGGTACAAACAAACAATCAAAAAAATCTTTCCTCTTTTTAATATTGGTATATAGACTAAATAGAGTGTTTCCTAAACAAATTTATATTTAACTGTACAGCTTACCTCCAACGTTGACCACGAGAACCCTCCTGCCCTTGTGGTCACGGCCCTTCAGAACATTCACGACCTTGTGGTCTAAGAACGCTACTGATTCTTGCTCGGGCAATAAGTTATCGAGCAATGATGCGTTGTCGCGTTTGAACTCAGCTGTACGACGCATCTGCAAAGAAATAAAATATATTTTAATAAACCACGACAGAATGTACAATAGTTATTTATGCAACTGTTGTATAATAAGGGGTATTAAAACACGAATGTGGGGAGTATCACACGAGTGTTTTAATCAAACATTCGAATAAGTTTTTATTTTAATTACGGCGCTGTGGTAGTGAAACGCGCGTGCATGACAACGTTCTTTTTTTGAAATTCATAAAGATGTCATGAGAATGTGGCTGTTCGATGAGTAAAAAAGGAGTTGCATTATGAAATTTAGTACAACATTATAACACCCGTTTGTATGATATTATGGTTACTATGACACTGGCTGTTTGAATGTTGGCATTAAGCTAACTGTTTCAAGAACTTTTATAGAGGATTTATAGCATGGGTGTAGATAAAGGGGTTAAAAGCATCCATCACACTAATATTATAAAGGCGAAAGTTTGTGAGAGTATGTGTGTGTGTTTGTGTTTGTATATTTGCTACTTCATCATGCTCAAACGGCTGGACGGATCTGGATGAAATTTGGCACAGAGATAGATTATAGTCTGGAAAAGCACATAGGATACTTTATATCCAGGGAATATGTTCACATGGGATAATTTTCGACATTCACGCGGACGAAGTCGCTGGCAGAAGCTAGTATCATCTTAATTATTGTCGATAAAAGTCTATTAAAATAACAACATAATAATAATATAATAATAAATTTTATTTTAAAAAAGTACAATAAATAAATCAATGCAACACAATGGTAATGGTAAATGATTGTACAGTGGGGCAATTATAAATAACACACTGATTCCCAAACTGAGACTAGCTCGTATTTCGGGATTCGGCGGCTCTCCGCTCTCATGTCATTATAACATCAATCTGTGTGCAATATTGATTTCACTTACATTACATTTATTTAATTATCTGTATATTATAAATTATATTTACTGGGAATATAGTCCCTCGTCTATCAATAAATACAATGCTCTAGAATTTTACAAACTTCAGCAAATGCTAATGCTAAATGCTATCTTATCAAGATCAATAGAAAAGACACAAACGCGAAAGCAGTTTTAGTTCCGCGCCACCTTTTCGATAAAAATTTTTGAATACTTTGTAATGCATTAAATGATTTATTAGGGTTCCGTACCCAAAGGGTAAAAACGGGACCTTATTACTTCATCAGCCTGGTGACAGATGAACAGACAGATAGACAGACTGATCGTGGAGAAGACTCTGTCTGTCCGTCTGTCACCAGGCTGTATCTCATGAACCGTGATAGCTAGACAGTTGAAATTTTCACAGATGATGTATTTCTGTTGCCTCTATAACAACTAATACTAAAAACAGAATAAAATTAATAATTAAGTGCGGCTCCCATACAACAAACGTGATTGTTTTGCCGTTATTTTGCGATAATGGTACAAACCCCTTCGTGCGTGAGTCCGACTCGCACTTGCCCGTTTTTGTTAATCAACCTATCAGTTACAATACATAATGATCAATTGGACATAGACAAGTGAAAATAGGAATACACGAATAGTTACTTTTACTTTAAATTCTAGATTTACCGGTAAAGCATTAGTGCGACAGGGACGTAAACAATCCGTGTAAAATCAAATTCTCAGCAAGTTTTCCTTACATTTAATTTATGCTTAAGTTATCAATATTCCGTGCTTTCCGGCGAGAAACTTTAGCTTCAAAGAGAAAACATTTAATGATATAATTAGACGGTAAAGCTGGGCTAGACGTGTTCGTATAATTTGCGAGTCCGGTCTACCTGGCTTGTCTGGATCTAGCTCATTTGGAACCAGTCTCGTGCTAATAATACCAGTTATTATTACGAATCTGAAATAATTTTATCGGCCTCAGACGTTTTTGGCAAAATGTAACGAGGAAGTCGGATATTTTTAATTTAATGGGGTTTTGGGAACTACTTGTAATATTTTGGTAGCATTTTAATATGAACCTCATCTCCCGTTTCTTATATAACTTGTTAATAATAATTTAGTTGGGGCAATCCCACCGCACTATTCCCAAACCACTGCAACTCCTGAAAGCCAGAATCAACAGTGGCGACCACCAGAAAAGCGCCGAGGAAAAGGAAGAATGAAGCTCGACGAATTCCCGGAGAATGAATTTAACTGTCTTGGATCCCGCAACGAAATTAATCAGAAAAGAATAATGCAGGAGTAGGAAAAAATACAAATTTCCAATTCCCGCCATATCAAGCAGGAGACAGGACAAACAAGACCAATAGGCACAAAGGGTCGTTTACAACTGGGATAAGCCCAGTTGCCTAGCACCACGGATAAAAAAAAAATAGTTATGATTCTCTGTTTTAAATTTGGAAGCGTAAAAACTCTCATATCTTCAGGAATAAATTGGCAACTAGCTTCTGTCAGCGACTTCGCCTACGTGACTGTCCAAAATTATCCCAAAGGAATATATTCCCGGGATAAAAAGTATCCTATGTGCTATTCTAAACTATAATTATATATATAATATATAAGCCGTTTAAGCCTGAAGACGTAACAAACATACTAACACAGCATACACACACACCCACAAACTTTTCTCTCATAACCTTTAGATTATTAGTGTGATTTAACTCGATTTCGTATAATCTCTTCTTGTTATCACAACAATCTGATAGCTTACATTATATCTGCAAAACACAATGGAACTCATTTCCTTGTTAGTTTCGATAATAATCCAATTCAGACACAAAAACTACTTGTGAGTTAATTTGTTGTGAAGAGAGCAAAGAAGACTGCCTCGTGTTCTTGTAGATAGAATACCTATGTACAGTGTTCACGTTATGTAAATCACGTAACAACTTGATGAATGGGACAGCATATACACGCGGCTCATACAAACTACAGGTAATCAATTGTCTATTAATTTACTTCTACTTGAAATTGCGCGCACAAATTTCGGTCGAACGAAATAAGCAGGTATGTGCGTCTAACGTGCCATTAGAATACTTATACTGCTAGCAGCATTGTTTCTTAGGGAAAATTGCTGATATTAAGATAATAGGAATCAGACACGCACGTCTCAGTATTTTTTTATGTTTGCACCCCAAATTGCTGCAATTTAAGCGGTGCAACCGAGTGTTTATATACGTCACGGTCAACAATTTCTCGAAAAAACATTCTAGAACCATTGCTCAGTAGAAGACTGTATCGTTTAGTGAAGTACTTTATATTTATTTGTGTCTTATAAGTACGTATGGCCGTCAAAAGTGTTGGGTTATGATTGATTGCGCAAGCGCAAGTGACCGGGTAACGAACGACTGATTGCAGGCGGTTGCAACTCTCATAGTTAGCACGTTCGGTCGTACGGCCACCATACCATCGCAATTGTTGTTGCCTAATACCTCTACTGTTATTATATATAATAATGTCTAATTGTAGCTGCCTTTGTGAACTAGTATTCACACCTTATGCAATATATAACGAATGCGTTTGTAGTTATTTTAAGAACTGCACATCATCACATCACATCATCAGCCTATTAATGTCCCCACTGCTGGGACACAGGCCTCCTCTCTGTGAGAGGGAATGCGCCGTAATCCACCACGCGGGCCCAGTGCGGGTTGGTGGATGTCACATGTCTTTGAATTTTTGGTTCTAGGACATGCCGGTTTCCTCACGATGTTTTCCTTAGAGAGCAGTAGTGTAGAAATAATGTACACAAAGTAAAGCGCCTGACTGTGCTCGAACCCACGGCCTACAACTTGTAAGTCGCGGCCGATACCACTGGGCCACCACTGCTCTACACCAAGTCCCGTCCAAAGACACCGAGTCATTCGAGTTCATCAATTAAGAACTGCATCTAACACATATATCATTTCTTTGCAAACGTCATGCTTGGTAGAAAACTAATGAAGCAATTCTACCGAAAGTATCGAACAATGTGGAACGTTATTCGTCTATTTATAAAACAAACTGTTATCATCAAAACTGATAATTACTTTAATTTCAACACGAAAACTTATAATACACAAAAACATTCATTGATCTCAATAACTGTGAACCGAAACACTATCTTTAACGATGACGCCTGTGTCTGCTATGTTAGGTATTCCAACGGTCAACTGTTATCAAAAACAGATACCGCTACATACATACAAAAGGTAATTAATTTATTATAAACAATTCTCTAACATATTACTCACATGCCAAGTTTCGTAATTAGGTTTTATCATCCACCTTGTGTTATTATTTGCATGCAAGGTCAAATCGTTTGAAATACACGTTTAGATCTTAAAATTCACAATAGCTTTGGCATTAAAATACAATAAAATATTGCGGTAACTCTACACGTACTAAATCATGGTTTCCCAATCACTGTGCTAGTATTTTAACAATTGTCTATGTAAAAATAAAAATTCGGAAAATAAGTATTAGATTTTCTATTAGACCGTACCCCTGACGCCCTCATGTTGCATTCCAAAAGCGAATCTTTCGAATCTAGGGCGAGAAATCCTATTATATACAGAGTGGCCAAAAAGTCGCGGATCAAACGCAGCTAGGGGTTAAATGGGGCCATCAGCTGCAAAACATTGTTCTACGGGAGGTCCTTAAGGTCAACCCCTGCAGAGTTATAATTTAGTTTGTGTTTTTATAAGAAAACTAGCTGACCCGGCAAACTTTGTTTTGCCATAAAAAGACCAAACATTTATCTACCCTACCCTACCCTACACTACCCTACCCTACCCTACCCTAACCTACCCTACCCTACCCTACCCTACCCGACCCTACACAACCCTACACTACCCTACCCTACCCTACACTACCCTACCCTACACTACCCTACCCTACCCTAACCTACCCTACCCGTGGCAGAGACTGTCCAGCACATACTTGTAGAATGCCCGTTATTTATCAGGGAGCGCTACCAACTTGAATGTGAGCTGGACAGGAAAATAACGAGGGAGAATCTGCATGGGCTCATGGACAAAAAGACTAGGAAGAAGTTTTTGGAGTACTGCACTAGAGTAGCCACTGCGGTTATACGTCGGAACAAAACCTGAAGCGCACCGTGCTTCATTAGTATTTTGTATGATATTTAAATGTAAGCACGGAATGCAGCACAGGCACGTGTAACCGGCAGTACTTCATGTTAGTACCTAAGTTATAACTGTGAAAATTTTTCTGTGATATTATTTGTTATCTGTGCTTGTGTTTTTATCCCTAATCTTATTATGATATTTGATTTTCTGTGATATATCGCTCACTGTATTATGTGATAAACAGCACTTTTGAACAACCTGAAATAAATGGCACCTTTTGCTCAATTTGTTATAATAGCACTTCTTTGCTCAATCTGTATAATTAGCACATTGTATTTTATTTTTAATGTGTTACTGTATTTCATATTTTTATAAGAAATAAATTTTTGCCCGTAGACTAGATTAATAAAAGTGGGAGTAGTCCTACCCACAGAATGCAAGAGATGTATGTAAGAAAGAATCAGTATGAAGAATGAAAGTACGAGAGGCATAAAAGATTGACCGGAATGGAAGTGTCTGCACTCAATAGGCGCCAATTTTGTTGGTGGGGATTAGAGTTAAGAAAAAAAAAAAAAAAAAAAAAAAAAAAAACCTACCCTACCCTAACCTACCCGACCCTACACTACCCTACAATACTCTACCCTACACTACTATACCCTACCCTACCCTACCCTACCCTATCTATATAGCCTATGTCCTTTCCCAGGTCTCAAACTATCTTCATACCAACTTTCATCTAAATCGGTGCAGCGGTTTAAGCGTGAAAAGGTAACAGACAGACAGACAGAGTTACTTTCACATTTATAATATTAGTATGGATTGTCTTTTTTTACTAATTCTTATTAAAATTCGAAAATATCTACATTCCGTATCGTTTTTATAATTTTCACTAGATTGGTACTGATGAGTCCTTGTGTTAGACATGCTATTTATGGTTGTTTATTGGGTGTGTTGAAGATAATATTAAGTGTTACGATTTTTTTTTTCTCAAAAACTAACTTTTTATTTACTTCGGACCCCACTGTGAAAAAAAATACTCTACCGAAAAGTGACCCTGTATTACAAGTTTTGGCGCATTTAATAGGGATTCTAAAAAGATATTGCACATGGCTATGCTTGGCTTTGATATCTTTCGAGGACGATCATACGAATGATCGTCCTCGAAAGCACTGCAAGGCCAAAGTTAACCCAACCATAAAACTCGGTTAGGCCTATTTAAAAATAAACTCTGCAGGTAAATTATACTGCAGGTATATTATAATTATATTGACCTTAAGGACCTCCCGTAGAACAATTTTTTGCAGCTGATGACCATCTAACCCCTAGTTGCGTTTGATCCACGACTTTTTGACCACCCTGTATAGTAAACATATCTGGACAACTATACAAACAATGATGTTATTGTGTAAACTTAGTCGTTAAATGATATCTAATGCTTCTTGAACAAATAAGATTACATTTATGGATAGTAAACACACTTATTAAAGTCGCACTAGTGCGATATACCTATCCTCACTACATATGTTTTAAATGCAACCCACATTAACATAGCATCTGTCTGCGCATACGCAACCGATTGAGTAAGATTGATTCGTTACACGTCAAAGTGCATCATGGAATAGTGTTTCAAAAATATTTGCGTAATTGCCCCCATATTTATATCTTTACCATGGTTATTAAAATATTTCTACGCTTAATTAATTTTAATCATATTATTATGCTCCCTCAAAACATTATTAGTCATTATTAGAAATCGTCGCATTTTCTGTAAGTAGAAGAAAAACGTTGTTTTGAGAACTGTGAGTCACACAACGCAGAATAGTTAAGTAAACAATTTATCGGTTCATGAATTAGTTATACGTCCTTGATTAGTGATAATATAAATTCTTGTTACACTATAATACGTATGTTCAAAGAAACAACAGTAACTCTGCGCCGACAAAATATGTTCGGCGCGAATCAATCGACCCCAGGCTTTTTGGAACAACTCTAATTTGAGACAATAGGTACCGAAGAATAATTAAGAATAAGAAGAATAAGAATTTTATTTGACAAGATTACATTCAAGTGGATTGAATTCCTAGACCTCACACTAGCATTTCCTGTGTCGTGAGATTCAGGCTCCTTCGTTCCGTTAACAATTTTTATAAAAGGCACAATTTTAAATCTTAAAATAGGTAAAGAAGTGTGTATGCATGGTGCTGTGATTTGTGTCAGTTATGTTGGTGTTATAAGAATGTCTGTATGCTATAAGTATTTGTGAATTGTTAATGTGTGTACTTTGAGTTTTTACTAAGCCAAGAGACCTTCCGTCATATTGTAGTCCAATGCAAGAAGCCAGTTTGTTACCTTCACTCTGCATTTTTTTTGTGTTAGTTTTAGTATTTTTTTAATTATCACTAAAAGATTACGATCTAAGATTGGAAGCTTGCACAAAGTCCAGTCCTCTATATCGTTACCAAGCACTGATTAGACTCATTAACATGAATGGAAATATACATGTTGAAAACGACAGTCTAATATCAGCTATTGCAGACTAGTACTAGTATGTATGTCCGGGTCGTGATAACCCACTAATGAACAATGTTTCAGTAAACAGATCATGAACACGCCCTTTGGACAATACAACAAGCCAACATCAAGGTTCACTTTGTTTTGAAATTCTAGTCTTTGTAAATCTTATACCTACTGTCTTTGCGTTAATTACCTTTGTTTTAATTGTTCTACGTGTACATTTAATTGTGTGTCGAAATAGTTCAATGTCATCTAATTTTACGAGAGCACCTACGGTTTATAGCATGCTCATTGCATGCTGCCTTAAAATATCTAGGTTTTTGGGTCTATTCCTAGCTAAGGCAGTTCAGGGCATCTAGAGAAATCGACATTACAGACCTTTTTACAATTTCAGCACAAGTGAAATCCACATTACTGTTTTTTTTACAATTTCAGCACAAGTGAAATCCACATTACAGATTTTTTTTAAATTTCAGCACAAGTGAAATCCACATTTCAGATTTTTTTACAATTTCAGCACAAGTGAAATCCACATTACGCATTGTTTTACAATTTCAGCACAAGTGAAATCCACATTACAGATTTTTTTACAATTTCAGCACAAGTGAAATCCACATTACAGATTTTTTTACAATTTCAGCACAAGTGAAATCTACATTACAGATTTTTTTAAATTTCAGCTTCAAGTGAAATCCATATTAAAGCTTGTTTTTTTATATTTTAGTATGGTATGCTTCACAATGTATACTATCGAAGAATCGTACCTAACTATTAAACTTATGAAACAAATGGTTCCATAAGTTTTCCCAATTTGGGAACCGGTCAAACACGTGCACTGCCACGAAATTTTCAGTAATAGGAAAGTCAAACACGTGCCTTACTTGCTAGACTGTCCATACATACTAGAGACCTTGCTGCATAGTGCCGGCGGCCTGTTTTCCCGACGTTTACAGCACTGTATAACTAGTCTATTGCAAATCTTCCGCGTGAGACAGGCAACGCAACAACACCGTTAGTTGTTTGTTAAACAAATACTGAACAATACGAAGACAGTGCATCAGTGTAGACTTGTAAAAGTGTAATCAAGTCAGTAGAGTACACAACAAATAATCAACAAATAATGGAGTTTCTTGTGCATTCTTCTCCATAACAAGCTACATTCCGAATGCACGGTAGAATCAACTTTTATTCCATGTAGATTTAAAAAGCATGGAGTTTCTTGTGCATTCTTCTCCATAACAAGCTACTTTCCGAATGCACGGTTGAATCAACTTTTATTCCATGTAAATTTAAATTGTGACATTCAAAAGTGCCGCTTGGTGGCCCAGTTGAAATAAATATCTTTTGTCTTTGTCTTTATCCGCTCTCTTACTCGGCTACACTTTTGTAAGGTACTTCTACTTACTAGATGTAGTAATGTGCAAAGTTGCTGACAACTTTTGAAATATACGATTTTACACATACATACTTAAGGGTAGACAGAAACTACAGTATATCTATCTATATAAAAGACAATGTCCCGACTGACATATATACACCCAGCCGAAACCACTAATGTTAGTTGCTGGATATTTGAGAGGATTTTTATTTTATACTGTAGGTCTCATTTAATAAAAAAAATTTTTCGAAATTCATCCCCTAAAAGAGTGAAATAGGGGATGAAAGTTTTTATGATCGTTTTTATTCACTCTAAGACCGTCTGGGAGCTCAGATAGATTTGCCACAACTGACCAGGAGACCAGAATCCTGTAGTAAAAAAAACCGAGACTGGAATCATGAGTGGTGACACTCTAAATACCAGGGGAACAGAAACATGTAGAAAAGAACTATATCTGAAGATGGAATCATGTGTGGTAGAGACTCTTCAAACTACCAGGAAATCATAATCATGAAGTAGAAAATCACAAAATCTATATTAACCAGAGCGAAGCCGGGGTGGGCAGCAAGTCCTACTATAAAAAACCGGCCAATTGAGAGGCACGAAGGGTTCCGTACCATTATCGCAAAAAACGGCAAAAATATCACGTTTGTTGTATGTGAGCCTCACTTAAATATTTATTTTATTCTGTTTTTAGTATTTTTTGTTATAGCGGCAACAGAAATACATCATCTGTGAAAATTTCAACTGCCTAGCTATCACGGTTCATGAGATACAGCCTGGTGACAGACGGACAGACAGACGGACCGCGGAGTCTTAGTAATAAAGTCCCGTCCCTTTGGGCACGGAACCCTAAAAATGGTTAAATATGCTTACCAATGGCTTCAATTTAAGTTAAAACGCGTTTATTTTTCAATTGTTAGTGTAACAAATGGCCAAATAAATTCGCCAAATTATTAGACCATTACGAAGGCTGAACATTTAAAAATAAAACGCATTTAAGTTAAATTTTAATCCATTGGTTAGCATATTTGACCATTGGTTGAGTTATCTACGGATTAAAGAACTGGTGAGATACAAAATAGCTAAAGTTAAACTTGAATATGAACTCAAGGAAAATGTCAATGTGATGTGATTGCTATCAAAAATATCAGTGAACTGATGATGGATAATTAATTCTTATTTTTTTAATCGTGCTGGACACGACAAAATACTTTATTATATATTTTTTTAGTTTCTACGGTAAAATACGTGGTTAATTAAACCTGTGGTTAAACCTGTGGTTAAACACAAAAACATTATTAAACGGAAGAATTTACTTGTTCCGATATTTACATAGTTCTCAGATTAACCGGTTCAACAACATATTATATGCTGAGCAATATGTTTAGTTGCAAATATGTGTTAATTTATAGAGTGGCTGACATTGAACGGAGGCAATGTTTATCTGCACTCTGGATATTTGCGCGAAAACAACGCGGTAGCAATCAAAACAATAATGCGTATCGGAAAAACACATTCATGATACGTAGATAGTATTTGATGTGATGTTATATTAACAAATAAAATCTAGGCTGAAATATTGTTTTCAGTGATTATCGGACAGTGATAACAAGCCTACCAGTTTTTAAGTGAGGTTAGAATGTTAGATATCAAAATATGGTACAACAGAACGCCATACGTTTTCTAGTTACGTACACAGGGAGGGGAATTCGGCCATCTTTGGAATCAAAATAAAATAGTTAATGTTTGTCCTGTATGTTTTAGTGGTGTACAATAAAGTATATTATAAATAAATAAAGGTTGCAAATCGACTTAATTCTAGTCATCACCCATTTGAAAGAATACAGGCGAATGCCCAACAAGTTTGCTTGTGGAAAATGATGCTATTTTCACTTTGTGTCTAATAACTAATCACAAATGTTTTCGCAACATTGCAAGATTGTATAATTTTACGGAAATGGCATCAAAAGTTACTATCTGATGACAAAATTAATTGGCAAATCAGACAGCATTATAAAAAAAGGCTAAACCTGAATAGGACCAAAGTGCAATTAAACTTCGTTTTTTTGATATAATCAAAGCAAAATCAGAAAGAACATTTAAAACAAAAAAAACCGGCCAAGTGCGAGTCGGACTCGCACACGAAGGGTTCTGTACCATTATTGCAAAAAACGGTAAAAAAAAACACGTTTCTTGTATGGGAGCCTCACATAAATATTTATTTTATTTTGTTTTTACTATTTGTTGTTATAACGGAAACAGAAATACATCATCTGTGAAAATTTCAACTGTCTAGCTATCACGGTTCATGAGATACAGCCTGGTGACAGACAGACTGACAGACAGACCCGTTTTTACCCTTTGGGTACGGAACCCCAAAAATGGTAAATTTCGAGTTCGTGTTCCTTTGCGAATAATAAACAAAGAAAATCTGTCCTAAAAGTGTTGTTCCTTTTATTAATTTTCAGGCATTGCTAAGACCTTATGTTGAAACCTAAGCAAAGCACCTCTTTGTTAGTTAAGGCTAGTTATCAAATGATAGACAACTATACGTTTAATATGCAGCGTTCAAGTATATGTTACAAAACCAATTACCACATCCGAATCTAATGAATTCTAATGTTGAATTCCTATCATCCATTGAATGACCTCCATTTCTCGTGACCCCGACTGCTCGACAAATAACATTTCTAATGTATTGTTTAAAAGCCGACAATTTAAAAACACAGCGGCTTTTAATAATGATGGGTGATAACAGCTATCTCGTTGTGATAAACATTGAACTTTAGCATTGCGTCGCTGGCTTATCTCGCCCTTTCCGACGGCAAACGGGCAGATTCCTATACGTGTTTATAAACAGAGGAAATTGTTCTATCAGTAAGCGACTGATAACTTGATGACATTACAACTGTGGAATTGGACTCATCTGTCATGATGTTATTATTGTTTTATTTTAAGACGGATTCTTAAATTGCCTCTAACAATAATATACCTACAGTGATATCTATTGTGTTATTCTTATGATAGACAGTGTTACTTAGTTTTGGTAAATATTTAGCAGTAAACAATTTTTTATTTATTAATTAAAACTTTATGCAACATAAAAGTAAACAGGCGGACTTAATGCCTGAGGCATTCTCTACCAGTCAACCAAGGGTGGTGAAGAGATAGCAAGGCAGGTGCATAAAAAAATGAAAAAAAATATTACAAACGCAAAATAAGTACAAAAATATATAGCTAAAATAAACATACTTGAATATGTACTAATTGTTGTTGTATTCATTGTTAATTGTAATCTACCAATGAATGAAATGCTGTTCGGTGATAAGCAGAGCGCACCACTGAAGACCGGTTGAAAGATTTCAGTGACAAAAATATTTGATAAAATACTCCAAAATTGAGGAAAATCCGAGAAAATCCGTGAGAGCTTTCTTCTATGGGATTTTTTTATGGATTCAGAAATTTGGGTTCAGCTCAATCTTACTAATATTATAAATGCGAAAGCTTGTATGGATTATTATATTTACTGGCCCATGTCCCACGCGGCTTCGCTACCGACAACTGGCTACCTACCTACCCTACCCAACCTACCCTACATACATGATTGTGGCGTAACTTGAACCGCTTACGCAGCGCACGCAACGGAAGCTCTAAAAAAGGCATGATTTTGCCCGTTTTTGTAACATTTTTCATTTATGCTCCGCTCCTATTGGTCGTAGCGTGATGTTATATAGCCTTTAACCTTCCTCGCAAACAGATATTTTTCAATTCCAACCAGTAGTTCCTGAGATTAGCGCGTTCAAATAAACAAACAAACTCTTCAGTTTTTTAATATTAATAATATTTATATATAGTATCGATTTATTAAAATACAAAGTTTATAAAATGAATGTGTTGTTCTGAATTATGATGTTTTTGTTTGTTACTCAATCACGCCAGAATGGCTGAACGGATCTGGATAAATTTAGCACAGAGATAGATTATAGTCTGGTATAGCACGCAGGCTACTTTTACACCCGGTATAATGTTCCCTTGGGATCATAAAACACTTTACACGCGGGTGAAGCCAATGGCAGAAACTAGTTAGTTTATAATTAAAAATCATAACCAAAACGAATTTCAAGTCTTCCATAGGTAAAGTTGGTTAAAATCGTCGCACTCTACACAACATTTCAATACTCAATGCCGTCATGGGCACTTACAATTTACTAAATCTCATTAACAATAACAGCCACATAATAAATAAAAGAACAAACACAAATAAAAAGTAAACGTTCCCAAGATATTGGCTATCCACATTTAATTGTTATTGTACAACATTGTCTCTGCATTACGACGTTTATTATGTAAGCATATACCTACTGTGTATTCCTACGTACATACGGTAATACATGGCTTTAATGATTGCGATAATTTATTTACATAATAGAATCATCGAAGTTTTCGAACAAGTGTGAAGTTGCAACATTTTTGCGCTGGCAAGGTAAAATAAAAATTGTTCTGATATTCTATGATTACTTAACGCATTATTTCAGTGTTACCTACATTTTGAATAATATTTACATTAAGATAGAGATAAGGAATTGAGGGCCTAACACTGGGTTATAAATAATTGAGAAATTCAGAATGTTATGTAAAACCTGTCTGCAGTAACTCATTTGAAAGTTTAAGAAGCTCTAGAACAGGGTTTCTCAAACTGTGCGTCGCGACGCCCCAGGGCGTCGTGGTGCTCCCGCACGGGCGTCGTAAACGACAAAGTACAGCTGTTGGAACTATAAAATATACGTAATACGAGCCAGAAACTACAAAATTCTACTCGATAAATATTAATAAGTAGGTACCTAGGTACTATTCGATTAAAACAATATAATTCAATTTTAGAGTGATGTAATGAATACCAATATTATCCAACTCTGGGTACTGAAGATTACTAGGACCGCTTGATACCTACTTATTCAAAACTGTTTGTCCTGCAGTTGCAGTTATTAAGTCTTAGTACAGATTACAAGCCGGGCTGTTATAGGCTGATGATAATGACCGATTACCTATCATTTGAGAAAATGAAAGAACTGTAACTTTTTCAAAACGATTTTAAAATGTATGCTCAAAAAGCGAGCTCATTGAATACTGGTTTTCCAAATAATCAATATTATTTCAAGCTACTTAAATAGAAAAACAAATAAGCTAAATCAATACAAAAATACAAAGGCGTCGAAAAAAAAACACTTTATATAGAGAGTCACAGTTTAAAAAAGATTGGGAAGCCCTGCTCAAGAAGTTTAAGGTGCAGGCCACATGGAAATAATATGCAATATCAATAATATCAAATATATTATTTGATCAGGCACGGGCGCTTAAATGGCGCGTCATAACCATGTCCGAGCAACGACATACCGTGTGTCCTAAATTGCGCTTTATTTCCATGCATTTTGTATGAAATTTGAATGAAATAGGGAGCCGCCCGTGCCATGTCCGCGCCCGACGCCATTTCTATGTGGCCTAGGCCTAAGGACCCACTTACGGCACCTAATAAAGTAGGTACTTGGCCGGTTCGGTAAATCGTAAGATATTGCACTAAGAGAAATTATGTAAATAACTAATTAGCTAACTAATTAGTATGTAGACGGCCCTAATCGTTATTTTGACTAATTATCTACTATGAAACTAATGAACCCTTAATGAGTAAAGGGACAAAGAGCTTTTTTCATAAGGCACTTTTTTCTAATTTGAAATTAAACCGCTTAAAAATTATAATTTAAAATAATTATAATTTGAATTGTACATTTTTGTGGTTACTGTAATAACACAAGGATACCCGAATTTTATTTGTGAATTACTCTATAGACTATTTAATTTTAAATACTTAAATCATAAGAATCACTTACATATCGATTGATTGAATTCCAACAAAAAGATTTAACACAAAACTAATAATTTTTATGCAAAACGAACCTCGTAAAACGTAAAAGAACCTCGGAATGTTCAAACATGCGTACTTCAAGGAGATGCCCCAACCTCAACAAGAGGCTCCATCAAACTAAGTAGATTATAATCACTGTTTATTATCCTTGGTATAACCGTAGCTACCTTTAATAACCGGGGTCTAGGACAAGTCCAACGAAATCACTCGTTAACCGTTTGTAATTGAAGTTGGCAAACATCTACATTATATAGTGGAGTTACGCAAATTTAGTAGGCTGTAACAATATGACCTGCTTTACTATACGTATGTTAAAGATATTTAGTGATAGAAAGAAATAATAAGAAAGAAAGAAGATTGGTTTAGTGGTTAAATTTTAGCCTATAGTTAATGTAAAAGTGTTACAGATTGGTAAAAACAAGTAAAATGTAAAAATTTAAAAAAACCCCCGACACATTTATCTTGCGAAAACGCCCCGATTCAAACAGTAAAACACCCATAACTTTTGAACGGCTGAACCGATTTTATTCAAACATAGCTAAGAACACTCTCGACAAAATCTATCAAACAAAAGAAACTAAATCGAAATCGGTTCATCCGTTTAGGCGCTATGATGCCACAGACAGACACACAGATAACCCGATACACAGATACACATCAACATACGTGAAACTTATAACACCCCTCTTTTTCCGGCAGGGGTTAATAAGGAACATATTGAACAAGACTATTATCCTACTTAAATGTAGTTTGCGACCGAAGCCCTACTTGTCATGGTCCAATAGTCACATGTGAATAACTTAACATACATGAAGTAATAGATTTCAGTAATTTTCAGTAGAGTCGAGTCTAGTCACTAGAAAGGCAGACGCCTTAAATAAATAAAAAACCGGCGAAGTGCGAGTCGGACTCGCGCACCGAGGGTGCGGACAAACCTGTAGGTATATAAGTAAAAGTGGCCGGCCGGCCGGTGGTTGGCCGGTTTATAGTTTTTTTTTTGTTTTTTTATCATGTAACTAAAAATTTACGGTTTTCGCAATTTTCCTTTATCTGTGCTATAAGACGTTGCTTCGTACCAATTTTCAAGATTCTGAGTTCACGGGAACTACCCTGTAGGTTTTAATTCCCTTGCGAGTGTCGAAAATTTGCGGCATAAACGGCTGCATCTTTTGATATAGCGTTGGCTTAGAAGTTTGTTTTTTTTCACAGCTTTAAGGGACAGTAGAACTGAGAATTTGATATAAATTTCTTATAAATATTTGATATAATTTTTGCTTGATACCTCTACGCGTTCCTGAGAAAACAGGGCTCCGTTTTTACTTTCGAGGTTCGGAACCCTAAAAATGGGTGGACTAAAAAATCAATATCTCCCTTGTTTTTCCCATCTATGTTAGGGTCTAACCAGATACAGCGGAATCAGCGAAGTATTTGATATGAAGTGACCGTCTATCTGACTTCTTAGCTACTAGGTTAACCCTTGGCAAGACTCTTTATTAGACTGCCAGGCTCCTGATTACCCGAAAGAGAGTTACCGCGACCCTGGCTCAAGCAACTGAATGAACACGGGTGGGTTTTAGTCAGTAAAAGTCTAACACGCCTACCCGCTTGACCCAGAGCGGGAGAAGTGACTGGATGACATACCACACCAAAAAAAGGGTTCTGATTACCCTAAACGACTGTCGCACACGAACTTGCACTAAAATATCCAAAAAAAACTTACCAGTGCTAGAGCGCTCTCAGGATACCACTTGCAAGGCCTCAAGAAGATTGTGAGGAGCTCATCATCATCTCCGAAGCACAAGTCTTTGTTCTCCTTCAGCAGCTCCCGTAGTCTCTCGAGGGCCTCTCGGACCCTCTCGGGCGTCTCGCGTAACTCTTTCTCAGCGATAGCTCTCGTCTCCGGCGACAGCTCAACGCTGCGCTCCAGTCTGAACTCGGCTGAACTCATTTTGGTATCTGGAAAGAGGGTAATGGCTTAATTTCAAGGAGGATATCTCTCTCTTAAAACAGAGGTCCTCTTAGTTCAGGAGGCAGGGTTTCTATTATGTTTGTTTACTTTCGAAACTAAAATAGTTCTTGTAACCTATTTGTAACAAAGGTCTCTTGTAAAAAAAATATTCTACTGTTCAATTACGAAACATATTACGGCAACAAGTTTTTTTAATCAGTTGGCTTAATCGATCAGATAAAACGTTTAAACTCATTATTCTCAAAGAGCATCGTTGAGTTACGGCCAGCGGAGTGTGTTGACATGACACTGGCCGCAAAGCAAGGACTTATTGTGGATTCAGAGCACGCTGCGCCCGCGCACGTGTCGGTGTCGCCGACTCCACGTTTAAAAACACATCAATGCGTTGCGTTGGAGATCGATTGCACAAATCCATCGGCCACTTTACCCATTGCTAAAATGACCCGCCGTTCGATAGCCGCTAATAAGTATTATTTCTGATGGTGTTAAGCAACTGGGTAGATTTATGTAATAGGCAGGTTATTTTTGTAATCAGCTCTGTTAAGTTTTATTTAACTGAAGCTTTCACTTCAACAGTCGTATTTTAACTGTTTAGCACCTATTAAACAACTGATTAATCAAATTCTCGATTGTTTTTTTTACCTATTCAATATCTGCTTAGCAGGTATTAATGTTAAATATTTCAGATATATTTATGATATTAAAAGACGCTTCCCTAGAACTTTTTTACAGTCATATTATTTGAAATAAAATCTACACACTTTTCTGATACCGAACAAAATTGACATTGAAAATGCTAAACCGAATATAATGCACATCAATATACGAACGAAATGGAAATATTAAAATAAAATAAAATGTATATTTGCCAACTAGGGATGGCTACACAGATTCCTAACAGAGTCCGCCTGTGTTTGAATAGGTAAGTAATGTATTAAAAAAAAAACTGTTATTACGAAAGGTCTTTAAAGCCTTAGCAACAAAACGAACTACGCACCTGTTTACTATTTCTATAGGTACCCGATGAAGCTATGTAAATAACACTACAAAAGCGTTTGAAAACAAATATATATTGAGTTGAAGAGCTCTTGGACTATGCAAGTAAGATTATTTGCTATTTATCTTGAGTTCAATCAACTCTACACGAGTACAATATTGTTCTACATAATTCGCTTACCTAATAAACTATTAATAATTGTCTACCTAATAGTCAAGTCTTGAAAATGATGAAGAATGATTATTTAAAGACGTTGATTAAGCTAGCTAATCAATTAAGTCGTAAAAAACCATACCAAATGTTTTGTGCATGTAGCCTAAATAAAAAAAATCTTATTGATTATTAATAATGCTTATTAATCTCTATATCGTTCAACTAGCTGACCCCCGCGGCTTCGCTCCCGTCAAAATTATAGCCTATGTTACTCGGGAATAATGTAGCTTTCCATACGTGAAAGAATTTTTAAAATCGGTCCAGTGGTTTCGGAGCCTATTCGGTACAAACAAACAAACAAAAAAATCTTTCCTCTTTATAATATTGGTATAGATTGGTGCCTGGCTTGAAGTTATGGTTTATGGCGTAAATAAAAACAACAGATGATAAATTAAAAATAATGAGTGCGGTTTCCCAAGGAAAGATTTTTATTACTTGTGTACATCTTTAACAGCTATTTATAATCTTAGATGTAGGAAACCTTAATTTGTTTAAAGTAAGATAGAACTAAGTTATCATTAGACATCGGGTTAATATGCATTTGAATTAATTCCAAATTTCATAGCGTTATAGAATATTTTTTTAAATGTTTGTCCTGCAGGTTTTTTTTTGTGGTTTGTACACCACAAAAAAAAACCTGCACCTAAAGTATAATAATAAAATAAATATATAAATTATTTTGTACTTTTTCATTGATAGTGCTTAGTTAAATATGGTAGCAGTATTGTATTATTATTTAATTAAATGCTGTTCTTTATGAAAATTCACGTCTGACCAGAAAAGGTTGCTGCAGAAATGTCGCCAAATTTTAAGTTGTTGAATTAATAATTTAATATGAAGTAACAAATGTCACAAGTTTGCTCTCGAAAATCTAGAAAAAGATTTATTTGTATACAAAAATTACAACTGGTAATTAAATATATTGTGACAATAAACATAAATTCAATTTTCTGCATATTTCGCCCTTTTTAGTGGATATTTGCATGCATATTTTGATAGTGTCATCATATTTTGATTAGGACTCTTTGAGTGATATAGATTTAGCAGAACTTTTTAACCGCCAAGATTTTTTAGATTCCGATGTAATAAATATCACCATTTTTATTTTTTTATTTAGTTTTTTTCTTGAAAATGATACTGATAACCATTATTTAAATTAGATCGGTAAATTCAAACTTCGTTTTAAAATACACCTTTAATCAGTCCACTCCCAGTCACTGCTAAATGAATTATTAAAAACTTAGCAAACAACAAAAAGATAATATTTTCGGCCTAACAATAAAATCCTTTCGTAAAATAATCCACATGCACAAAAACGAGCACAACACAGTTTGAACACAAACTTGCAAACCTTCGCTCTAATTTTTTTCACAAAAAAAAAACAACTGAATTGTGAAAATGCACTAACCTCACTCGCGTGGGTGCACGCGCCGGTGGAAATCACAATAAAGGGCGGAAAATCGATCGTGCGTCGGTGACAGCGCAAGCGAGTGTGCGCGCGCGCAAGCTAGCAGCCAATATATAGACATGATAAGCGCACACGCTTACTTTGTACCCCACAGCCCGCCCCAGCCGCAGCGCCTTGTAACTTAGGCACAGTTTGAAAACAAGCCGCCATGTGTAGATTCAGATCTTATATCTTGTAGAACTTCAACAATAATTACACTGTTTGTAGTTAACGTTGCAAAGCAGCATTCTTTGTTGGCACAATCTCTTTCCACAACCAAGGGATGCAACAATTACAACACCTACTTACTGGCCTACAGTGTTGAGACTTTGCTCGTCAACAGTAGCTACTGAATGAAAACACAATGCTACAACTACACCAACTGTTGCTAAGGCGATTCCTCGACAGCCACATTCAACCTTATTCAAGGGCGGATCCAGGATTTTTTTCTGGGAGGGGCACAAGGGGTGAACGGGCAAAAAAATCAACAAAACTGTTAGAAATAAACTTGAAGTATCATTCTTCAAGTTTATTTCTTCAAGTTCAAGTATGTATAGGAAGGTTTATGAAAGTGTCAAAACAATAGAAAAATTAAATGTTTAATAAAGACAGTTGTCCAGCACTTCATTAGCGTCCATTTTTGTCGCAACAACTTGATGGATATGAAGCCAATCCATTCAAACGCTCTTCTGCCATCCTTTTGCGAAGATAAGCGTAACCGGCGTAAGGTGGAGAAAGATAACTCGGCAGTACTAGTAGTCACTGGAAACACAATTCCAGCTAGAAATAGACAAGAGTTTCACTCATGTTCTTTCTGTTATTTTATTCATATATTTTAACAACTCTGATAATTTGATTTGTTTCCATTGAGATAATATGTAGCGTAGTACATTATTACCTCAATGTTTGTTTCTAAGTATGTACTGTGATGGAATCTCAACAGTAAACAAAAATACCGTCTTAAATCCGACCGTGACTTCGGGGCTCAATTGGCGGGCGGTCAATTGGCTACCTACCTACCTACCATACCTACTTTACCCACCTATCCTATCCACCTACCCTACCTACCCTACCTACCTTACCCTACTTACTCTACCCTACCCTACTTTGCCCTACCCTACCCTATCCACCCTATCCTACCTACCCTACCCTACCTAATCATGTAGCACATAATTTTTACGTATCATCAGTAGTTTTCTCAGCGCACGCCAAAGAATGAATTTTTAAGCAACATTTTGCTACTTTAGGTTACATTATTGCAATTTTCATAAGGATCTCTAATTTTGAATGAAAATATATTATAGACTGTGACACTCAGGAATCATGTAGCTTTCTACTGGTGAAAGAATTTTCAAAATCGGTTCAGTAGATCCAGAGATTACCTCCCTGCAACGTCACAAACTCACGAACTTTACCTCTTTATAATATTAGTATAGATAATGCACCTAGTACCACATTATACAAATAAATTTACTTATCATGTCTGTCTAGACTTTCTAGTTCACTATATAGCACCCCCCCCCCAACTTGCTCTTGGCGAAGGTATGAAAAGGGAGGAATACGAGCGCATCAGGAGAACGTTAATGTCACCACAATGCTGTTATCACTCCAATATTATAAAGGCGAAAGTTTGTGAGTGTGTGTGTTTGTATGTCTGTTACTTCTTCAACCTCGAACGGCTGGACGGATCCTGGTTAAAAGGAGAATGCCCATTTTGTAAGGGAACTTGGGCCCCTTTGAAAAAAATGGTTGTATCTTGATGAATGTGGTATATTGTAGATAAAACACATTATTTTTCGGAGTTCACGAGATATAATGATGTCTCTATTCTTGAAAAGAACCCTTATTGCAATGCAATAAGGTGCACACAAATGTCCAATTGAAGGAACCTGATCTATTGTTGTCTGTACATATAAAGCAAAGGACACGAATGGATAAAAACACAAAATATAAATCCTATTTATGGATAATATTGAAATCGCAGACACGATACCACATAAGGGGCCTGTGTATGCGCAATCTCCTTTGGCACAGAGATATAGATTATAGTCAGGAATAGCACAAAGGTAGGCTACATCCCGGAATACTATTCCCTTGGGATGATACAACACTATTCCCGCTGGCAGAAGCTAGTTTTTTAAATAATACCTAGCAGAAATTATCAACTACATTATAGTCGTTAACTCTCTATCCAACCAAAGTTGAGAAACATTTAAAAACCGGCCAAGTGCGAGTCGGACTTGTGCACCGAGGGTTCCGTACAAACTTCAGCTTAAAGGTATAGACTTAAGTTCATGAGGAAAGGGATAGTAAGTTTAAAATTATTAAAAATATCTTTATTATATGATGTAACTAAAAATTTACGGTTTTCGCAATTATTCCTTTATCTGTGCTATAAGATGTTGCTTCGTATCAAATTTCAAGATTCTGCTTTTTTTTTTTTTTTTTTTTTTTGAGATCACGGCATGTACACTGTAGGTTTTAATTCCCTTGCAAGTGTCGATAATTTGCGGCATAAACGGCTGTATCTTTTGATTGCATTGGCTTAGAAGTTTGATTTTTTCACAGCTTTAAGGGACAGTAGACCTTGACAGACAGACGGACGGACGAAGAACAAAGTAATCCTATAAAGGATCGGGTTTTTTTTTCGAGATACGGAACCCTAAAAAAGGATTACAAGAAGTTTTTTCCAAGTAAAAGTATATCTACTCAAATCATAGACGTCTGCATAAGTTACACAGCTAGATACATAGGTACGAACATTCGTTACAAAGTAATATAAAAATGATTAGATAACCCGATTTACCTACTCCTTGACAAAGGAAATTATCATCACATAGGTACCCATTACTCATAAGTTTTACCTAACGTGCACGCAGTCCATCTGTGTTAGAAAAACATCATGCAATGTATTTGCTTGCTAACACGAGTAAAGAAATATTTTAAACAAGTTGCAGTTAGATACTATACATACGAGACTGTCGTTCGTTGAATTCCATGAAGTAACCGGAAATTTCTTCAAATGGTTCATTTCATGAAGTCTCTACTGTTAGTGAGCCATATCAATGAACAAGGACATGAACATGATAAAAAAAAAAAAACAATATTTTTTATTTCACATAGGCCTACATGGGCACTTATAAAACTTCGACAATGTGCACGGTTCGGGTTGGTCGATTCCAATGGAGAAGAACCGGCAAGAAACTCCATGGTTACTCTTTTAAAAAATTGTTTGGTTTTACAATATTTCCATGTTACAGCAGTACTTAGATGGGGGGACAACGCAGGCTCGATAATAAGTCGTAAGAAACTAAAACAAGAAATGATTATATAATAAATAAACAAAAGATTAAAAAAAGTAAAACGAGATAAAATCTTAACAATCTAGAAATCTAGAAGGCCTACAATGTTCACACATTTACAGACCAATCGGTAAAATAATCTATACAAAGTATAACAAGACTAAATTTAACCATTTATTTTTTCATGACCAAACATTGTATGATAATTTCGTAAAATATTGAATAGGTATACTATTTCATGAAATGACGCCATTTCACGAAATTCATATTTATTTGTGAGGTTACTTCATAAAAGAGTAATTCATCTATCTGGCTTCGACACATACCTACATGCTCTTCGGTTTTGTTACCTACTCAAAAAATGACTATCAACATGTTTCAGGATTTTTTGGCCACTTGAGAAGACAGTCTATTATAACTATCTAACTGATCTGATTTTAACATTAACATTAGAAGCGGGATATTTACCATGTTTACTGTTTGTTGCGAGTTTCCGATATTTTGGTGCTGTTGCTAGCAAAGAGTATGTAACACTACGTTGCTAGCACCATGACCACGGATAAACTGATGTTCTTGCGGGTGGGTGTTTATGAGGAGACAAATCGGTCTACCCTCTTTCTTGTTCGTTTTTTGCACCCAGTACCGCTACCACTGTCATTCACAACTAGATTCTGTTCCCGACACACGAAAATCACTGTGTCCGCTCGCTAATATCCCGCTTTTTAGGGTTTCGTAGCCAAATGGCAAAATACGGAACCCTTATAGATTCGTCATGTCTGTCTGCCTGTCTGTCCGTCCGTATGTCACAGCCACTTTTTGCCGAAACTATAAGAACTATGCTGTTAAAACTTGGTAAGATGTATTCTGTGAAAAAGAAAAAAAACAATAAATTTTGGGGGTCCCAAAATTCAGTTCAGTTTCCCCGGGTAATCAGAAGCCTGCGATCTGACACCATTCTTGCCAAGGAGTACCGTGTTATCCAGTTACTGGGTTGTGAAGGTCAGACAAGCAGTCGATCCATGTAAAACACTGGTACTCAGCTGAATCCGGTAAGACTGGCAGCCGACCCCAATATAGTTGGGAAAAGACTAGGCAGATTGAGTACCTAATTATTTAAAGAGTATTTGACATACTCTTTCATGGGGTCAAGCCCTTTGCCTTGCCGAATTCACTTACGCAATTAGGCATGGTAGTTGGTGCTTTCCTTTGGGATAAATCCCTTATGATTATGACACAGTTTTGTAAAGAAAAATGTTCCAAGGCTTAGAATTTTATCTGGAACACGTGGCCGTTTCCATAGTTCACAAGATCAAAGTATTCTGCATACCTCAGGCATACCTACATATGAAAAGAACAATGTCCATATACGTGACTCATAAGAACATATTGGACGTACTTACACAAAGACACATTTAGTTGTTGCGATAGGGACTTCGTTGTCCTAACGCCTTTGTTTGAGATGTACTCATCATGGTGACAAGTAAACTAGAAAATCTAATCTTATCTGATCTGAAAGATTACTGACCTTCTCCTATATAAATATAAATTATTTTTAAAAAACCTTTTTTTAAAACAAGCTTTTTTAGTATTCTTTCATATTATATTGGCAGTGCACAAAAAATATCTAGACCGCCATCTTGGACCGTCCGTCATATTGGATTTAGAATGACATCACTCAGTTATGCATTATCATCCAAACTAAACATGTATGAAAAATTTCACCTGAATCGGTGGAGGATAACTGCTATAAAATTCAGTTGCAAGATATGACCCGAACACACTTACATACATACATACATTTCAAGTTAAATAAAAGCTTGTAATCATACGGATTGCAGTGTCTCTTGAACTATAATTTATGTATTATAAAAACACATTACACAAAAATTGGATAATAGAAAAATGGCGGATTTTGGGTGCCATATTGTGGGGGCCCAAATTTTTTTTTTTTTCCAGTCTCATCGTGTGGGGTATCAAAATAAAGGGTTTTAAGAGGTGATTTCAAAAATATATAACACTTATATGTTTAAATGTATCTTATTCGAAAAAAACTAACTAAAAAGTTATAAATAAAAAAACTTAATTCAAAAAATCAAAAAACCCGACTGCTTCAAAAGCGAACTAAAAAGTCGTAAACAAGGAAAAAATCATGCTGTGCAGTCGGAGGATACATACGCGCGAGCTGGCTGACCAAAACCAGATGTATCCTCCTCCTGCACAGCATGATTTTTTCCTTGTTTACGACTTTTTAGTTCGCTTTTGAAGCAGTCGGGTTTTTTGATTTTTTGATTTAACTTTTTTTATTTATAACTTTTTAGTTAATTTTTTTTCGAATTAGATACATTTAAACATATAAGTGTTATATATTTTTGAAATCACCTCTTAAAACCCTTTATTTTGATACCCCACACGATGGGTTTGGAAGACAATCCGCCCAAAATCCGCCATTTTTTAATTAACCAATTTAAATGTAGCCTATGACACTCGCAGGATTAAGACGAATCGATTGACGTATGAATCATCAAAATCGGCCAACGCGTTTGGTCTCTGGAACGCCACATAGGAACAAACATACATACATACATACATACATACATACATAGACTGATAAACACATTACCCTCCTTCGGCAGTCGGGTAATAATCAAATAGTCATGAAAACCTTGAAGCCCGTGGTAGATAATGAGAACCTGTATTACAGGTACCTCCATGCCCTCGTCCTAATAGCATTTCTCCCATATATCTAACGTAATTCCAAGTCTGCTAGAACAAAATAATTATTTCAGCCCAAAGACGTGCTCTGCTGGACAGAAGCTTGTCCTAAGCGTCCGTCGCCCAGTGCTGCAATGGTTTGCTGTGTGAAGGAACGAAACGAAGAAAGAAAACTTTGTTCGAATAAATTATATTATCAGTGGCTAAACAAAATGATGCACTAAAAACATACGCCTTTGTAAGTTGAGTCGCTGATATATTTGAAAAAAAAAGTTAAAAAAAAAACCAAAAAACCCGACTGCTTCAAAAGCGAACTAAAAAGTCGTAAACAAGGAGAAAATCATGCAGTGCAGTCGGAGGATACATATTCGCGGGCTGGCTGACCAAAATCTGGTGTATCCTCCGCCTGCACAGCATGATTTTCTCCTTCCAGTCGGGTTTTTTTATTTTTTGATTTATCTTATTTATTTATAACTTTTTAGTTAGTTTTTTTTCGAATTAGGTACATTTTAACATAAAAGTATTATATATTTTTGATATCACCGCATAAAACCATTTATTTTGATACCCCACACGAGGGATTTGGAAGAAAAAAATTTGTGCGCCCACAATATGGCGCTCCAAAAGCCGCCATATTTCTATTGTCCAATTTTAATGTAGCCAGTGACACTTGCAGGGTTAAGACGAATCCATTGACGTACGAACCATCAAAATCGGCCAACGCATTTGGTCTCTGGAACGCCATATAGGAACAAACATACATACATACTTACATACATAGACTGATAAACACATTACCCTCCTTCGGCAGTCGGGTAAAAACAGGTACCACTGCCTTGGCACAAGCAACTGAAGGAACACGGGTGGGGTCAGTAAAAGTCTGACACGCTCTCCCTCTTCACCCAGACCGGGAAAAGTCATTGGATGATAACCAAGCCCAAAAATTAATTAAAAAATCAAAAAACCCGACTGCTTCAAAAGCGAACTAAAAAGTCGTAAACAAGGAAAAAATTGTGCTGTGCAGTCTGAGTATCCTCCGCCTGCACAGCATGATTTTTTCCTTGTTTACGACTTTTTGGTTCGCTTTTGAAGCAGTCGGGTTTTTTGATTTTTTTAATTAAGTTTTTTTATTTATAACTTTTTAGTTCGTTTTTTTCGAATTAGATACATTTAAACATATAAGTATTATATATTTTTCAAATCACCTCTTAAAACCCTTTATTTTGATACCCCACACGATGAGTTTGGAAGAAAAAAAAAATTAGGGCCCCCACAATATGGCACCCAAAATCCGCCATTTTTCTATTATCCAATTTTAATGTAGCCTATGATACTCGCAGGGTTAAGACGCATCGATTGACGTATGAATTATCAAAATCGGCCAACGCGTTTGGTCTCTGGAACGCCTTATAGGAACAAACATAATTACATACATACATACATAGACTGATAAGCACATTACCCTCCATCGGCAGTCGGGTAAAAAATGGTACCTACCTACATAAGCTTTTCTAATGAAAATTTTATTTAAACTTTTTGTGTGTAGATACAATAAAGAATAATAGAAGAGAATGAGAGAACATACTGTACCTGCCCCCGTACCCTGACGTGTCAAAACTATCATATTTCGGCTGTAAAAAGAGACAGATGTATACAAGTCACATACATCTGTCCCTTACGCACTCTCAAAATAACCTTACTCTAAGAGCTTATAGTCACCCCCCTGAAACATAAACCGTAAATCGGTTTTTGAAAAATCCGTCTACGCGCCCAGGAAATGTTGCACCTAGGCTCGTTTGAAGGAAGAGCTAAAACAATACATGCAGCGTTTTGTGAAGCTATCATGTCCTTGATCTTGAGCGGATGCCCTTCCCTTTTCTAGGTACCATTTTTATCAGCTAGTTAGACTATTTGTTTACCTATGTAGCGATGTTCAACGCGCTGGTGGAGACCAACCCTCGTTTGGACTTGTTTGTTTGCAAACATACATTATCCATATGGAAGACGATAATGGTAGAATGTTTGCGGTTCTGTGAGTAGACATAATGATAGGATACATTTAATTTAGTGTGAATGGCTATTTGCTGTACTAAATATAAATAAATAATAATTAGTTAGATAGTGAACTATTAGCTATTTGATAGTTGGATAATAAATGGCGGTCACAATAATGTGTGAACAAACTTAAAATCCTAAACTAAGGCTCAGTTTTTAGGGTTTCGTACCCAAAGGGTAAAAACGGGACCCCATTACTAAGACTCCGCGGTTCGTATGTCTGTCTGCCTTCTGTCTTCTGTCACCAGGCTGTATCTCATGAACCGTGATAGCTAGACAGTTGAAATTTTCACAGATGATATATTTCTGTTGCCGCTATAACAACAAATACTAGAATCAGAATAATATAAATATTTAAGACAACAAACTTGCTTTTTTGCCGTTTTTTCGATAATAGTACGAAACCCTTCGTGCGCGAGTCTGACTCGCACTTGGCCGGATTTTTAGTGAACTCAACCAACGTTTAGGTAAATATGCTAAATATGTTTAAATTTTCAGTAAAACGCGTTTTTTTTTATCAATTGTGAGTCTAACAAATGATCAAATAAGTAACTCTTCAACTTATCTGACAGTTTTTGAGGCTAACTATTGACAAAAAGGGCATTTTACCGACATTTGTAACCATTGGTTAGCATATTTAACAACTGGTTGAGTTAGCTACGGATAAAAAACTGGACCTAACGCGGTCACATTGTTTGGCCTGAAACATAGGTTTGAAAGAACCTAAATCGGGCAGGTCCCTACCAAAAATAGACATTAGTTTTTTTATAATCTTGTAGTTGTAATAAAATATTTAGTTATAGTTTGCATATAAGCTCTATTTATACCATTGTTTTAGAAATTAAACTACTGCACCTAATGTACATTTTTGTGAACGTACCTTCATCATCATCATCTGCCTAGCCTTTTCCCAACTATGTTGGGGTCGGCTTCCAGTCTGACCGGATTTAGCTTAGTTGAGTTTTACATGGAGCGACTGCCTATCTGACCTCCACAACCCAGTAACTGGGTAACACGGTACCCCTTGGCTAGTCTGGTGTCAGATCTCAAGCTTCTAACTACTCGTAACGACTGTCAAAGATCATCAAATGACAGCCGGGACCAACGGCTTAACGTGCTTTCCGAGGCACGGAGGAAACTCGGTATGTTGAAATGGTCATCCATCCACGGACCGACCTCGTCAAGCGTTGCTTAACCTTGAAGATCGACCCATGCGGCTGTTATTATTTAAAGTACTTTCTTTTTAATAAATTATTCTTATTCTATTCTTATTGTCAAGCTAAATTAGTTTATAGCTCTTAAGGCGACGATGCGTATATGGAATCTATACCTTCACACAACGCTCTATAGTGTTGAGTACGGGTATACCATAAAAATATGTAACGCCGTGTTGAGGATTTTAAAATATACCCAACTCCAACATTCGTTTTGGGTATAGTATAAAAATATTTACCGTCGTGTTAAGGATTTCAAAATATACCCGACCGCAACATTCGTTTGGGATAGATATCAGATAAAGGGACGTTTATTTTATAGGTGAGGAATTGAGGTAAATCATACGAGAACAAAAGTGGATAAACAACGTTTATTAGTTACTAGAAAAATAATCATAAAATTAAAAAAAAAGAATTTAGCGCGCATTAAAGACATTCATTTTAACATTCTGGCCTAAGTTATGTACGACGTAGTCCCGCTGCGCGGGGCTCCTATTTCTGTCTGCAGGGTCAAAAGTAACCTAACACGAACGAGATGACGGGAGCTGAGTTCGCTCGCTTTGCTCGCTCACTTCAGCTCCCGTCATCTCGTTCGAACCTAACCTGTCCGTGTCGGGGTGCCCTAAGTTCCCGAGCTCGCTTCGCTCGCTCTTGGACTGATTCTTTGACCATAATTTATTCGTAGATCAACTAAAATAGACGCATTAAATAATATAAAGAACAATTGCTTCGTTGCGGTCGGGTATGTTTTAAAATACTTGCAGGGGCGTATACTAAATCTGAATGTATACCCGATATCAACACGCGCCAGTGACGTCACAAATGTTAGGTAAAGGTACACTTTATTGAAATGATTTTTGTTTACTGGATTTGAAAATATACCCGAAGGCAACGCGGTTTCTGACGTCATGACCGTTGTGTGAAGGTATAGATTCCATAAACGCGGCGCCGATTCCCTTGAGTAGCTGATTTTAAAATGAGAATCACGTCTAAACGGCTAGTCGTAAATTATTGGAAAAAAACATATGAATAAGACCATTTTATTAATAATTTCATCTGAGCAAATTTTGAGTTTTATTCGTATAACATAGTGTAATTAATTTGTAAAGTTATGTCTAAAACGGACAAAACACGACAATCGCACCAAAACCACTGTGCGTATTTTAATGAAATTGAAATCATACCAAAGACCATTAAATTATCTACATTTTGATCTGAAGCTTTTTTTTTAAAAGCATAGAATAATAAGGGAAATACAAAAAACTACAAAATTTTGGGTCGCGCGGGTGTGAAACGAGTGCGCGTTTTGTTCCCTCAAGGTCGTTGGCGTTAGTCGTAGTCCGCACCCTCAATAGAATTCTAGTCTCAAAGGAGACATCAATCTGCGAGCTAGTAGACAATAGGGTAGTTAACTGAAAATTAGTTTTTAGTCCGTCAGGTAGATTAATAAAAATATTGGATACATATTTTTCTTTTGACACGTAAACATAAAGTGACGACGATATAATGCGTTGAAATTGAAACTATACTTTGTACTGCCTTGTTACGTCACAAGCCCCCACTCTTAAACTTTAATGCGCTTTAAATTTGTATTTTTTTTTGATTTGGTAAAGCAAAAAATACGTGTCCATAGCTTATAAAAATGCAAAACTTCTAAAGGGAATAGAAATTTCTTTGTCTTAAAGTTTTCCAAGACAATGGTTTTGTTCGGCAATTCTATATCGTGTATTTCTTGTGGACTTAGCCCGAAACAGCTTTGTCATAACAATGACACAAAGACCGCGAATGTCCGCAGACCGCATGAGTATTTATTATTTTACTTTCTTTACAAAAAAAATATAGGTAGGTTCGGTACATACGTACTAAAAATCTGATTATCCTTGTAACTCGGTTCTGTCCTTGCCCCTGCTGTGCTTCGACCGAAAGTGTTTTATTTTCCAAAGGGAACTTGTTTATTGAAAGTCTATCCTATTGCCAGTCCAAGTCATTGTCTATCCGTGTGCCAAAAAATACCAATGGGTATAACTTGATGAAGAACTTAAATTGAATTAAAGACAAAGCAAAATTATTATTTACTTACAAATAGGTGATCTCCTTTCACTCCGTAAGAGATGCTAAGTAGATGTTTTAGAATAATCTTTTTACAGCTAAAATAATTGATATCATATATACCTAATTTTCTATTTAATCTAGTATACAGAAATGGTCTTAGGAATGTAAAGAATATATTTACAGAGACATTTTTTGAGGATGCATTAGAATCGAAGACAATGTCATTTCGTCTCTTATATTTCAATTTTGATAAAGATTATATTATTATGAAAAGCTGGCGAACAGTCGTGTAGACAAAAGGATGGAAATTGGCTACTTTGAAAATTGCTCTCTGAGTTCTTTCAAGAGGCAGTGGTGTGTGGCAGAGTTTTTGGTGCTCCACCTCATAAGGTAATACATTATTGGAATATAGATTGACCTAGGGTCAAATAGAGTTGGTTTGATCAATTTTGAATCTGCAATCGTTCTCAACTTTTTTTAAACATATTAAATTTCGCACTCTGTTAATTAGGCTATTAATATGAGGTCTAAAGGAGAGTGTTTCATCTATTATCACCCCGATATATTTTATGTTGCCTGTTTTTAGGACTAAAGGATAATTTTAATTACACATCCTGACTGGGTGGAATCCACCATGATGCGATTTGTAATGTCAAATTGAGGCTTGCGCATAGAGAAGTGAATATATTTTGTCTTGTCAGCGTTTGGTGTTTGTAAATTGCTTTGTAGCCAATTAGTCACAGTATTGAAATCTTGTTGTGCGAATTCGTACAATTCATTACTGGTTCTTGCGGTACAAAATTAACGCCGTGTCGTCAACATATGATAGAGTTTGCCTTGTTTAATATCTAAATTACACAGATCATTAATGTAAATCAGGAATAGGGTTGGGCCCAGAATGCTGCCTTGAGGAACACCATAACCAGTATTTTGCGCTCATCGCTAGTAATATCATATATTTTAACATATTAAGATCGATGTTCTAAGTAGTCAGTAAAAAGTTTCAGCGGTGTTGCCCTAATAGATACCTAAAGCCTTTTAGAAGCATAGAAACGGAAACTGTATCAAAGGCTTTAGCTAGATAAGGAAACCCCCAGGGTCTGGTTTCCCTTGCCAAGTTCTCCTGTGATATAATCTGTCAGACTATGCACCGCATCGGCTGTGGTTAATTTGGTTCTGAATCCAAATTGCGCGGATGATAAGAGATTGTTTTTTTCTAGATAATGAAAAAAACTAGTCTATCTACTGTTTTCAATTTTCTCTAGTATATTATAACATGTCAATATACTAAAACTAGGTCACTATATTTATGCAAAAACGTTAATTTATATAATTTTTAATGCATTGATGAACACGTCTGTATGCTACGAATGCTCAATGATGACGGCTTACGGGAGATGTATGACAAAACAACAAACCTGGTACAAGTGCCCTTCTTGCGGGCTATGGGCTCATGTCGACTGTACTGGGGTGGGACTTTTTAGTTCGCTTCTAAAGCAGTCGTGTTTTTCGATTTTTTTAATTAACTTTTATTATTTATAACTTTTTAGTTATCACTTTCTTTTCGAATTACTTTTAAACATATAAGTGTTTTTTTTTGTTTTTCTTAATAATATCTTAAAACTCTTCATTTTACTACCCCACATGATGATTTTAGAAAAATTGGGACCCTCACAATACGGAGCCCATAATCCGCCATTTATCATTTTTTAAATTTGAATATATTGACTTAGTGACACTCGCAAAGTTAAGACGAAACGATTGACGTACGAATCATCAAAATCGGCCTACGCGTTTGGTCTTTCGAGCACTACCTAGGAACAAACATACATAGGTACATAGATAAACATATTACCTTCCTTTGCGTCGCGCAGTCGTGTAAAAAGTAAAGTTATAAAAACAAAGCAATACATAGTTGATTAATAGATTTGGTTTTATTTCAATTCTCGCTTAGGTGATCCTCATTACCTACATCTCCCTTAGAAGACAAGAAATACACTTTCGCAAGTAAAGTAAGAATGAAAGTATGTTTTTGACTACGCCTTTTTTACGCCCGACTGCTTCAAAAGCGAACTAAAAAGTCGTAAACAAGGAAAAAATCATGCTGTGCAGTCGGAGGATACATATTCGCCGGCTGGCTGACCAAAATCTGGTGTATCCTCCGCCTGCACAGCATGATTTTTTCCTTGTTTACGACTTTTTAGTTCGCTTTTGAAGCAGTCGGGTTTTTTTATTTTTTTAATTAAGTCTTTTATTTATAACTTTTTAGTTAGTTTTTTCGAATTAGATACATTTAAACATATAAGTGTTATATATTTTTGAAATCACCTCTTAAAACCCTTTATTTTGATACCCCACACGATGGGTTTGGAAGAAAAAAAAATTGGGCCCCCACAATATGGCACCCAAAATCCGCCATTTTTCTATTATCCAATTTTAATGTAGCCTATGACACTCGCAGGGTTAAGACGCATCGATTGACGTACGAATCATCAAAATCGGCCAACGCGTTTGGTCTCTGGAACGCCACATAGGAACAAACATACATACATACATACATAGACTGATAAACACATTACCCTCCTTCGGCAGTCGGGTAAAAAACGGGACCCTATTACTAAGACTCCGCGGTCTGTCTGTCTGTCTGTCTGTCACCAGGCTGTATCTCATCATGAACCGAACTAAAAACGGAATAAAATAAATATTTAAGTGGGGCCCCCATACAACAAACGTGATTTTTCTGCTGATGGTACGGAACCCTTCGTGCACGAGTCCAACTCGCAATTGGCCGGTTTATTTTTTTATTTACCGTAATCTAATTATTTTATAATAATAATATCGTCAAGAGAAATGCTTTGTTTTGGGGGTTGACATATTAACACATTATCCGGTAGATAGGTAATCTTAACTACGATAGCATATCGTGTCAAAATTATTGACATAGGGTATGTATGTTATCGCTGACGTCATTAATAACCGCTTGTAGGGGTCACTTTGGATTACTTACATAAATATTAAGATAATAATCACATTACATAACGAACCACCGATTTATTTAAATTCAATCAATGTTTTCATTTCAAATACCAAAGCGTTTGTATGCATTGATGCAAGGTCAATATTGTGGAACCACACAGCGTTCTATATTATTTCTCAGTGTTTTACTAAATGATAGATGATCTTATTTCTGTAAGTTGGTTTGTACAAACACTTTTACATGTCGATCATTTTTTTTTTAAACTAGACGAGGTCGGTGTTTCCTGACTACTTTAAGAAGAAAGGCCGAAACAATCTCAGAGGTCACAGTCTCTTTTAAAGTCCTGACAAAATCTTGGTTAGATCATGTGAAGACCATGGAGACTGATGTCTGAAATGGTGTTTTGAGGAGAGAACCAGCCAGAATGAGTGGATCTGTCCAGTCTGTCAAGTATCTACCGAGTTAAAAAAAACTGCGTACAACAAAAACAGTCAAAGTGCAAGCAATAATCCAGTTGGTCCATAGCGGGTGGGTCCAGCATTATTGGACTGGTCTAATGGAGAGTATAAATGTACAATTACTGATAAATGCACGAGCACATAAGATTATAATAAGACTTTTTGAATGGCAGATGTTGCCTCTACGACTACGAGTGATAATGGCATGGTTGGCGCAGTGACTGAGCGGTTGGCTGCTACACTGCGTGCCGCGGGATCGATCCCCGCAGGAAACAAAATATATTAGTATAGCCTCAAGATAGTCGTTCCGGCTCCGGCTGCTTGTGTTTGTAGATTTTGAAATGCATCTTAGCGGGAAAACGGCTTTCCGGTGTATTTTGAAGACGGCCCTGGAACTCTCTTTAACCGCCTTTCCTAAAAGGAGGAGGTTCTATGTTCGGCTGTATGTATGCTTTGTTTGTGCAAACGTCGACTTTGTTGCTTAATCTATAACAATATGATAAAGAGGAAAGATTTTTTTGTTTGTTTGTTTGTACCGAATAGGCTCCGAAACTACTAGACCGATTTAAAAAATTCTTTCACCTATAGAAAGCTACATTATGCCCGAGTAACATGGGCTATAATTTTGACGGGAGCGAAGCCGCGGGGGTCAGTTAGTTAATAATAATCGTACTTACCTGTTCTTTAATAAAACCAAAGTCAACATTAAAATAATTTAAGTAAAATCATATCTATTTTTTACCCGGCCCAATAAGTGTTGGGCAATATTCAGAAAGCCCGGTCAATTTAATTATTTTATTAGTTTTTATCATATTGCCGAGTCGTATTAGTCATAAAACGAAGTATAAAAAAAAACTTAATTCAAAAAATCAAAAAAACCCGACTGCTTCAAAAGCGAACTAAAAAGTTTTTGATTTTTTGAATTAAGTTTTTTTATTTATAACTTTTTAGTTAGTTTTTTTTTCGAATTAGATACATTTAAACATATAAGTGTTTTATATTTTTGAAATCACCTCTTAAAACCCTTTATTTTGATACCCCACAAGATGGGTTTGGAAGAAAAAAAAATTTGGGCCCCCACAATTTGGCACCCAAAATCCATCCATTTTTCTATTGTCCAATTTTAATGTAGCCTACGACACTCGCAGGGTTAAAACGAATCGATTGACGTATGAATCATCAAAATCGGCCAACGCGTTTGGTCTCTGGAACGCCTTATAGGAACAAACATACATACTTACATACATACATAGACTGTTAAACACATTACCCTCCTTCGGCAGTCGGGTAAAAACAGGAACACCGAGTTACGAAATTTAAGTTATTTTTCACTTTGTAGTGTTTTCATTTGGAAGTCGGTTGTATTTTATTGTAAAAAAATTTTTTTTGTAAAGAACTTTTGTTAACACAATCGTGCAGCTATCCACAAGAAAGACAAGCATTCTTAAAATGAAGTGTAAACATAAGCCCATTGATGTATGTCACAACTAGGTACAATGAAACAAACAACCAACGTCTAAGTAGGTTCCCAAGTTCTAAAGTCTAGCATGGTGAACTTTGATTCAACAGGCATATTAGTTCATATTCTTTGTTATTCATTAAATATAATTATTATTTTCAATCGATTGCTCATCGGAACGTATTGTCTGTACAAAGATAACGGGTCAACTTGAAATAGATAAAGTTGCTATGCCGGAACTTTCCGTCGTTGGGGAAAGGATTATTAGATACGAGTAATAATTTATTATAATATGTACTTAGCTTCTGCCAGAGGCTTCGCTCGCGTGAATAGTGTTTCCCAAACCCAAGGGATGATTATACCGGAATAAAAAGCCTATGCCTATATCTGTGCCAAATTTCATCCAGATCCGTTCAGCCGTTCTTGCGTGATTGAATAACAAACATTCATCCTTAAATCCAAACTATCGCATTAATAATATTAGTATGTTCGAATCAACAATCAAATTATCGATAGGTAATATTGAGTCGACCTTGTAAGGACATTACGAATGCCAGGTTGTAGGTAACCTAAACAAAATGAATCTATACCTACCCTGATTTTTAATTTCGTAGAGTAAACTGACATTTGGGGGGTTGCCACTTTATCGTTTCATAAAAATAGTGTCGTATCCTGTCCTGAGTGATCGAAAATCGAAGTAGATCGAACATTGAACTGTTTCACACCAAAAAACATTTGATAAGAAACTTGCGGTTATTTAATTTTTACACCTTTATGCCATTACACATTTTGTTGTTTTCTTATTTATTACAATAAAAGTTTATGTACTATGCGTATGAATACTGTTATATTTAAATATATTACGTTGATATTCATAAAACATTTATTTACACCAATTAGTAAAATTAAATTGAGCTCTCATGTCATCATATCGATTCGATGAATCACATATGATTGAACCTTACTTACAAAACTATGCTCCGCACTTGCAACATTAAAAAACCTAAGGTCATTGGCAACTGTCAATTTAGTCTACAAAATTAAAAATCAGTACAGGTTGACAAACATTATAGAATTGATGGGTTGTAATTTTGTATTATTTTCATTAAGCTTTGAATGTTGCATCGCTTGTGACGTTCTAATACAATCTTACTTGCTTCTGGCCACGGCTTCACTCGCGTAAAAATCGTCTAAATCGGTTCAGTAGATCCAGAGATTACCCCCTACCACAGAATAAATAATAACCCCTACAACCTCTCAAACTTTACCTATTTATTATATTACTAGCTGACCCCCGCGCGCCAACTGGCAACCTAGGTAGGTAACCTATCCTACCCACCCTACCCTACCTACCTACCTACCAATTTGTTAAACTAAGTAGTTGAATAAGAATTAATACGAATGTAAACAACTTTTGTTTCTACCGGCGATCTTATTAAATTTTAGAATTTGTGTTCTAAAATTCAATAAGATCGCTAGTAGCTGATATATAATAGATATAATAGATCCAGAGATTACCCCCTACAACCTCACAAACTTTACCTCTTTATAATATTAGTATAGATGTAGTATAGATTACCATAATAAGAACCTCTCGTAATGGTACTTATGGTTCATAAAGTAAGGGAAAGAAAAACAAGAAGATTGACAACTAACAACATGTTTATTTTGGTAACAGATTACGAATCGTCCATCTCGTTGTCCGCGGTATCGCCCACGTCATCGGTCACCGCATCATCGTCATCAGAGTTGGAGCCACTGTCACTGCCACTCCCCTGCGATACAAAGATATGACAAAAATTATCATTTTTTTTCAATCAATCAATTTCTAGAGTCGATATGTGGTAGGTACACTGACTTATTTATCAATAGTTAGATAGCTAATAATCTTGTTATCTAGGCATTAATTATGTATTTATTCATTAATTATATTTGATTGTATCAAAACAAGCTTACTATATGTCGAATCAAAATTAATGGCGGCTGAGAAGTGTGCTACTCATAATTGGGATTGTCAGATGGTTGGGATTTGTCTGGATTCGCCCGACATTTTAAAGGATCTCCAGACTCTCGAAAAAAACTCGAAATTTCCAGACAAACAAGTTCTATGAAAGTTCTTTCTTTCAGATAATTTGTGTTATTATCAATTCTTGTAAGCAATGCTTACTGTGAAAGGATTTTTAGTTTACTAGATCTTCTTCTTCTTTTCGATTCGATGGCACATTTAATTAGATGGATTTTTGTGGTATGCAAGATAATTTAAATAGGTAGGTACCAAAAAAAAAGAAATCGTTTGATTTAAAAAAAACTGATTTAGTAATAGACTGAATTTTGAAGTCAATTGTTTGAATTTTAAATGTTGTCCGAATACTATTAGGTCAAGGATCTAAATTTGTGGATTCAGTAAAGTCCAATACCAAATACATGTGGCAAGCAAAAATTTTGTGTAATGTACCTACCTTACCTAAATTAGTTCTTACATCTTACATCAATATTAATTACATCTTTCTTCTCACATCAATACTTACTTACTTCTCATGTCTTTTTTACCTTATTATTTATAAAATAAACTTTTATTTACATTTTTATTAACAATATTTATTTCTCCCGACAATAACCTCAAAAGCGAGACATTGTCTTCCAATCTGGCAACCCTCTCATTACCCCTCTCTCTATCTCTGTCACAATTATTTGCTACTGTGCGCAAATCGTGATCCGAGCCATAAGCCTCACAGGTTACTAAATAATATTAGTTTCTTAGTTAAACATACTTTTCCTTGCGCATGACCAGCAGCCTAATTGTGTCAGTAAATTCGGCAAAGGAAACAAACTGTTTCTTTCCCAAAAACTACTTTTCGCAATACAAAAAGTAGTTTTTGGGAAAGAAACAGATTGTTTCCTTTGCCGAATTCACTTACACAATTAGGCTGCGGCTCAGCTGGTCGATTCTGCAGACATCTTACTGTGATGATTTAAGTGAAGTGAACTCGAAGTGAGCTGTCACACCCTAGTATATTGGTTGGAAATTCAGCTCACTTCACCTAAGTCATCACGGTGAGATGTCTAAACGTCGATAACGACGACGACGACGACGACGACGTCGACGATGTCTTTTTGCACTACTTTTTGTTGCTAAACGGGAAAATCGACAACCCCATGGCCTTGTCGCTCTTTGGACTATCCGCGCCGGCTCAGTACACGCGACTGCGCTCGCGCCCTCTCCGCGCGGCTCCCAGAGTCCGGACTCGTACCGCGGAATATGCTACTACCAATCAGGCGGTATCATTGCTGAATGCCCTGACTGCTCAGCAACCGGAGGTCGACATATTCAACTCGAATGTGCGTATATTCCTAAAGGAATGTAAAGAGTGTTTTAGCACCTAGATAATGCTGATTGATTCTGAACGTTTTTTATTATTAAATTTGAATTATTGAATTATTTTTATTATTAAATTTAAATTATTGAACTGTTTCTGATTAAATTATTTGTATTAAATTATTCGTAATAATTATATTTTTATATATCTATTGAATTTTAATTATTGTAAATGAATATTTGGATTATTTAGGCATTGTTATGTTTTTGTTTGTGTAGTTTCTCTGACAATTTTTATGGATGTATATTTGTAATAGTATAAATGTTGTGACTCTCTGCACGTGTTGGGTATAACTGTAAGTGCTTTGAGTAATTGAGATAAATAAATAAAGAATCGACCGGCTGTAAGTTCAGTTTTAGCATTCTCTTGTAGTCTTTTATTATGTACAATTTCACAAAAAACTCTGGTTGAAAATGACCCGAGTTCTAGATAACGATTTGTTTGCAGTAGATGTCCTGACCTCAAAAAGCATAGATTGAGTGTGCAGCATAAAATCTCATGTTTGTGCTGAGAGCAGCCAGCCAGTCTTTCTGCATCTTCGTCAGGATGACTTGTCCAAGAGAGATTTTGGAAGTTTCAGCAATACCAATATTTTGTACCTATTTGGTACTAATTGGTACCAGGCATCAAATAATTGGTACCTCGCTAAAGAGGGAAAACTTTACGAGTCGGTTTCACCTAGTTGTAGGCGTTATAACTAGTTCATCTTTTCGTTTAAATTTAATACCTCATTTGTACCTCAACATATGATTTTCTTAGATTTATTTGATAAGCCAAAAATAAGTTACACCTAGAAGAAGTTTTGCATGGTATCTGGACCACGTCGGTTTCACCTAGTTGTAGGCGTTATAATCTATATTTTTTGTGTAACAAGAGAATAAAGTAATAATGATATGTTTACCTCAAACTTCAATTCAGTATTGTTACTGTTGAAGAGCGTATCCTTGACGTATCGGAACATGTGGTCGCGGCAGATCTCGTCTGTGTTGGGGGGCAGCCAGCCGCGCTTCTGGTGGCACAGGTAGCCCGGTGGCGGCTCGGACGCCAGTATCTCCTCCACCTCGGGTAGTTGGATGTCACAGTACTGGGGGCCAATGATCACTATAAGTTTGCAAGAAGTATGTGTAAGTTGTTCCCTACTTTTAGACATGCCGCAATACTTTAAGAGCCACAGTCCGCAGTAGAGCTAGTGATAATGTCATCATCATCATCATTTCAGCCGAAAGACGTCCACTGCTGGACATAGGGGTGGCCACATTGACCGTGTGTCTCGCAACCATTGGACCCCGCAACCTTCCCCAGGTAATTATACCAGGTGATAATGTATTTACTTAAAAACATTCAGATATACTCGTAACAAACTTGCGAGCGGCCTTAGCCGTTGTACACACTACATTGTTCTGCATGTTTTTTACAGTATAATGCTGGGATCACACGCACGTCACACGGCAATACACGACATATTTTTACAGTATCAAAAGCAGGATGTTGCCGTTTTGATCCAAAGAATGTACTGCAAAAAACGTGATGCTGATCCACGGCGTACATTCAAAAATAAAAGTTTGTCTCACCCACACACCAGATAAAAGGTAGACCTATGTCTATTATGAAGTTTAGATACCCTTTTTTAGGGTTCTTATAGATTCGTCATGTCTGTCTGTCTGTCTGTCCGTCCGTATGTCACAGCCACTTTTTTCCGAAACTATAAGAACTATGCTGTTGAAACTTGGTAAGTAGATGTTTTCTGTGAACCACATTAAGATTTTCACACAAAAATAGAAAAAAAAACAATAAATTTTGGGGGTTCCCATACTTGAAACTGAAATTCAAAATTATTTTTTTATCAAACCCGTACTTGTGGGGTATCAGGGGGGTAACCACAAGCTCTTAGAGTAAGGTTATTTTGAGATCGAGTAAGGGACAGATGTATCTGACTTGTATACAGACTTGTGGATAGGTCTTCAAAAATGATATTGAGGTTTCTAATATCATTTTTTTCTAAACTGAATAGTTTGCGCGAGAGACACTTCCAAAGTGGTCAAATGTGTGTGTCCCCTCCTGTAACTTCTAAAATAAGAGAATGATAAAACTAAAAAAAATATATGATATACATTACCATGTAAACTTCCACCGAAAATTGGTATTGAATTGAATTGTACGAAATCTAGTAAGTAGTTTTTTTTTTAATACGTCATAAATCGTAAACCGCAATTTACCAAGTACGGAACCCTTCGTGCGCGAGTACGACTCGCACTTGGCCGGTTTTTTTACCTACCACAATTCAATTGACACACTTATCTCACGCACACAAACTTCTCAAGATTCGTTAAAAACTAGGCCAAGTTTTTCTAAAAACAACTTTTCCTCAAGACTAAATAAGAAAACAATGTCAGGAGTATCAGAACAATTTTCCTGTTTACCTGGTAGAAGATGTGCCGCTGTGTGGGCGTCATGCCGGGCCGGAAGTACACGATGCCCTCGGCGATGTCCTCGCAGCCCGCGCCTGCCTCCGCCGCGCTGCGCTTCGGCTTGCGGTCGCGGTCCGTCGTGATGTCTTCGCGAGACATTATCATGGAGCGCACGCCCGCTGCGAAGACGAACGAGTTGTTTAAGAGCGGAATCTAGTCAACAGGCATTTGAAAAATAGGTATTTGAAGAAACTATTGCCGTCGCGTCACCTCCAACCTCACCCCGTAAAGTGCGAAAGGGACAACTGCAGCTCAGGCTGATTTTACCTACAAAAACTTTGACTAAAAGACGTTTCGTATTCTGCTGTTTTCTTCATGAAACCTGGTCTGATATAAAAAATTCTTATATCAAAATTTAGAAGAAAAGTATATCTATGCTCCTATCATTTCCTTTTTTGTTAAAAACTTATAAATTTTGTCTGAAAGTCTTCTGAACATGGCGGTAAAAACGGGCATTTTATTCGGATTTTTGGATTGTCATATTTGTTTTTGTGATTATGTTTTGGAAAAAAGGAAATGATACAGGCACGTATTAATTAGACCTAGATTTTATGGAAAAAAAATCATTGCTCTAGAGGCATTATCCACGAAGAAAACAGCAGAATGTGTTTTTATGGAGAAAGTCTCACTAGAGTCCCCTCTCATTGATGAGTCAGTATGTTACTGGTCTGTAACTTTTGAATATAGATTAATAATTACCTACAAAAAATACTTTTTAAATAGTAGCTAAACCATTGACTTACATAACAAGGTCAAGGCGAACCGTGCGTTTTTTCCGACGCCACAATTAGGTCATACATGGGAAATACATAGTAATCCATACTAGATCAAAGTGAACTTGCCACCACAACATTAGTTCCGAGTGTTATAAAAAAATGCCATGTTTCTTGTATGGTAAATGCATTTATGCAAACATTAGGAAACCGTATCTTTACTATGTAAATCTATGGGCCAATCTACTATTAACAATTCATTGTCACCAACAGCTAGTATCAAAAAAACTTTTTAACAAAAAATCAAACGGCCTCCAAAAATAAAACACTACAAAGCGAAAAATAACTTTCTTTTCCGAAGTCGGTGACTTTTGTACCCATTGTTTTCCGATAATCGACACCGACTTCGGAAAAGAAAGTTATTTTTCGCTTTGTAGTGTTTTGTTTTGGCAATCGGTTTGATTTTTATTAAAACGTTTTTATTTTCCTCTTTTTAGTTTTGGTAGGTACCTGGAGGTACCATAAAAACTTCCCATTCACATGTAAATCATTTATATCCAAAGTACAACTCATGACGATTCCAATAAGCCCAGACATGACTAGCATACATTGTTTTATTTCGGAGTTCCAGTGGCCATTGTGGTCTTCGTCATCAGTTCCACTTCACCAAATGATACTTTCTGAGTGCAAATGATTGCATTATATTTGGCTATAATATTTGAGGAGTGCCTTCGATTTCTCTAGGATAACATCATCAGATCCTAGTTTTCTTATCATGGTACCACCGTTGGGACACAGAAAAATATACAAACAGTATGGAAACTGCCGACAAACGCTCGAAACGGCACACTAACACAAACATACGTGACCACTTGTCGCGACGTGGCACTTAATACTGACATTACCTCGAAAGTGCCCGAGCGGTCTCTTCGGTGCGTACGCTTGTGTGAATGTGCCGTTTCGAGCGTTCGTAGGTAATTTCCATACTGATTGTATATTTTTACTGTGGTTGGGATATCTCCTTTCCAACAAAAAAATAATCATCAAAATCGGTTCATAAACGACGAAGATATCAAAAACACACATAAAATAAAAATACGGTTGAATTGAGAAACCTCCTTTTCGGGAAGTCAGTTAAAAACAAAATTACTTTTATTCAGTTATTATAAAAGGATATACCTGCATGCCTCAGCCTGAAGTCCAAAGTTTGGTATTTTCTTGCAGCAGGGTCTTTTCTGGGGTCATACCCATACTTCACCCACATTGACCTCCAGGGGCCAGTTTTCATGTACAAGGCTAAACAGGGCATGATAACTTTCAGTGAAACTAGCCGGATCTTTGTCTGATACCTTATCAAGTTCAGTGACCAGATTGGTCTCTCTTCAAGAAGCTAAAAAACAATGTTATTTATTTAGTAAAGAAAAAATTCATAATCATTATTGATAACTATGTTTTGAATACAAAAAAACTGTTTTGCAAAAAAATACTACCAACTTCCAAATAACAGCACTTTTTTTTGGTAGGTACATTTTTTTTTCGTTAAGGACACCGACGTCAAAAAAGAAATTTATCAAAAAAAGACATACATAATGTCGAACATAGACCCTCCTCCATTTTGGTGATTCGTTTAAAAAAGAGTAGCATACCTTCTTAATAACTTCATACTCTTCAATCAAGCGAGGATGCAAATCGAATTTGATCTCCTTTTGCTTTAAATAAATTTCATGAGGTTCACTCGGCATATCATCAGTCAGGTTAAATATGTATGGAGTCAGTTGTGAACCTCGCAACATTCTGGTTTTGCTGTGAACGCTGTCTGTGCGTTCGGGAGAAGACCTGTCTGGATATCTCTTGTCAGTGTAAGCATAACAGATAGGCTTTTCAAATCTTGTGAAGCTTGAAGGAATGAGTATAAGTGGCGATGGCTGTCTGAAATAAAAAAATAATAATATGAAAATTTAAACATGAATATAAATTTGAAACAAGGTGTAGTAACTTACAGCATAAAATCAATAACATCAACTCCAGAAGGTAGAAGTTTTTCTAGAGCACAACTAGGGCCATCACTAGTTCCTTCTCTATGTACAGCCAAGAATTGGAAGTCACACATTGCTGGAACAAACAAGAGACTATTATATGCACTATATTTTAACTACAAAATACAGTCCAATGCTGTATTTCATTACTATCATAGACATTTCAGCCAGCCTGCCCCAAAGAAAGCCACAGGAACTAGCCGTAATGATCAGACGTCGCCACACTGATCGGTCCTTTGCGTTTCGCATCCACCGGACGCCCGCAGCCTTGACCAGATCGTCGCTCCACTTACAGGCAGGCCTTCTGACGCTGCGTCTTCCGGTACGCGGTCACCACTCTAGAACTTTTCGGCCCCAACGGCCATCCATTCTGCGAGAAATGTGCCCTGCCCACTGCCACTTAATTTTGGCAATTCTTCGGGCTATATCGGTAACCTTGGTTCTCTTGCGGATGTCTTCATTTCTGATTCGATCACGCAAGGAAATTCCGAGCATAGCCCTCTCCATTGCCCTTTGGGTGACTTTAAGCTTTCTGATAAGGCCCATTGTGAGCGACCACGTCTCGGTCCCATAGGTGATCACTGGCAACACACACTGGTCATAGACTTTTGTCTTGAGACACTGCGTTAAATTGGACGAGAAGATACCACGCAACTTCCCGAACGCCGCCCAGCCGAGTCGGATTCGACGGTCTCACGGACTCGGACTTTCTCGAAGTTGGACCTACCCAACTGGACCGTTTTTCCCAGGCAGACATAACCAGATTCAGCATAACCTTTGTTTTATCCATGTTCATTTTTAGACCCACTCTTTCGGAAGCACTACTGAGGTCATCGAGCATTGTACTGAAGTCCTCCATGGTCTCAGCCATGACCATGATCCTCGGCAAACCGAAGGTTAGTGATGTACTCGCCATTGACGTTGATGCCTAGCCCTCTCGAGTCCAGAACCTTGAAAACATCCTCCAATGCAGCAGAGAACAATTTCGGAAATATGACGTCTCACTGTCTCACACCTCGCTGCAGAAGAATAGATTCTGAAGTCTGACTGATATGGTAGCGTTTTTGTACAAACACTTCAACACCTCGATGTACCGGTAGTCGATTTGGCACCGTTGGAGAGACTGCAGTACAGCCCAAGTCTCGATTGAATCGAAGGCTTTCTCGTAGTCCACAAACGCTAAACAGAGAGGCAGGTTATACTCTTCGGTCTTCTGTATAACCTGCCGTAGCGTATGTATGTGGTCTACGTTGCTAAAGCCTTTTCGGAAACCGGCTTGTTCGGGAGGCTGGAAATCGTCAAACCTGCGCGCGAGACGATTCGTGATGACTCTTGAAAACAACTTGTAAACATGGCTAAGAAGGACTATAATTTTTCAATCGGGCATTGTCGCCCTTCTTGAAGAAGAGTACCACCACACCCCTGCACCATGCCTGTGGCGATTTCCCTTCGAGTATGACGGAATCAAATAGCTTCTGAAGGGCTTTAAGTACCGGTTTTCCACCCGCCTTCAGAAGTTCGGCCGTAACTCCGTCATCACCTTGTTGTTCTTAAGTTGTTTCAGAGCCATCCTAACCTCGTAGAGGCTGCCATCCGGGATGTCTTCGGTGTAGTGTCGGGTCAATCTAGCTCTTGGTTCGTTTGCTAGATTTGCAACGGGTTTCTGATTGACGTGTACAACTGCCCATAGAACCCCTCTATCTCCCTCAGAAGCTCCGGTTTGGCGGATACGATCCTGCCATCGTCGGTCTTCAGTTTCGTGAGCTGGCTCTTCCCAATAGCCAGATCTCTTGCAAAAACCTTGGAGCCCTTGCTCCGCTCAATCGCGTCTTTAATACGCTCATTATTAAAGCGGCGAAGATCGCTTTTCAAGGACTTCGAGATCTGTCTTTAGAGCCGCCGATAGATCCACGCATCGTCTGAAGACTGCAGGATCATTTGGCGCCTCTCCTTCATGAGCTTGAGAGTTAAATCGGATAGTTTCTTGTTCTTATTGGCACGACGCGTCTTGAAAAACTTAGACCCGACCGTATGGACAGTTTCCACGAACCCATCGTTTTAATCGTCCACCTAGGCACTCGAAACGATTATGGAGTTCGAGCTGAAAGCTTTTGGGGTTTTGAATCTAAAGCTGTGCTGGACGGAGCGTAGACTTCATCAGTCGAGATCTTACCAGCTTAATATTTAAATTCAATGTGCCTCTTACCATGCGATGATCACTTCCGGTTTTTACCGCGTTGATCACAGAGACATCATTGAACATTTGCTTCTTCGTCGACATGATGAAGTCTTTCTCATTTTTCGTTGCACCATCGGGGCTCTGCCAGGTCCACTTCCTGTGCTCACGCTTTTTGAAGAAAGTATTCATCATATAGAGGCCCTCCTCCATAAAACTAGCCAGTAGGTGACCCCGGTGGTTCCGTTGTCCAAATCCAAATTGACCCTCTCGCAGCTCATAATTGTCTCGTTTACCCAGTTTCGTGTTGATGTCCCCCATGACCACGGTGAAGTGAGTTTTATGACCATGCATGGCTCTGGAAATCTCTTTTTGTTCTATATAAGTTTATTATTTTTACCTGTCACTGTTTTTTTAAATGAGAAAGAATTCTGATGTCAACATTAATAAAACAAACTTATGTTTTACCTAAACTCTGTTTGTTCTACTACCAGAAAACTATATCTCCTGTAATTTCTACTAACTACACACTCTGCAGGTCAGTGGGACTTGAGTTACCCCACTAACAACCAGGATGTGGATGATTTTTTTTTATGCCAAAAGACTTTTTCCCACTTACCTTTTTATACGCAAATGTACAGTGCATGCCACAAAAGATGAGATTTGACCACACCTCCCGCGCTCTGTCTGTTTCTATCCAACGCACCGAGCGTCAGCGCACAACTCATACCACTAATGAAACCTATAATTGTCTACTGCGCAAGGCAAACCACATGGTGTGTGTAGTCTCATCTTTCGTGGCATGCAGTGTACATTATTATTATTATTTTATATACATAGTTCATAATATTTTAGTTACATATTGTTAATTAATTATAAAATAAAAGTTAATACTTTGACAATAACAAATGATAAATCTGATACTAACATTCAAACCTGAACATAGTTTTGACCGACCCAACCACAGTTGTTGATACCACTTCTCTTTTTATTTCATTGCCTTCTTTTACTTTCTTGACTCTCACCTTCAGTAGTACACCAGCTGCTTTCTTGGCATTACCATATATTTTCCGCACATAAGGATTGTCCGGCTGAAAAGACAAACCTAAACGCCTTTTGTTAGGATTACTGTACACCTGAAAGACGAATAGAGATATAATAATAATTAAACCATCATAACAGTGTAACTGGTCGTAACCGGCGTGCATGTATGACTAGATATTATATGACCGTAAATAAAGCAAAACAAGTATGTAAAGATCAGGTGGCGTTCTGTAGTGTCGGCCTACCCTTATGGGAAAGGGGCTTGATTTTACATAATTTAGGTGACCTGCCTTACATTTATGCTGTTCATATAATCAAACATAGGCTACAATACCATCTCTAAGAATACATAGGTAATATCGCTCTTTAATGAAACCACGTGAATAGGGACATGAAAGGTTTTATACCTGTGAAATGCTTCTAATACCACCCAAACAAGCAATGGCTTTGTCTTCATTTTTTACTATACCAGGAAATTGAATACCGACTAATTCACGGTCCAAATTTCGACTATCCATTCTTGTTGGATATTTAAAAATTTCTTCAAATATCACCAAAACAATAACACATGCTTTTTTTATTTTGACATTAGCTGTGACAAGTGACAGAAACTACTACTTAAATGCTGTCAGCTGTCAAAGCTGACTTCTGACATTTCGCGTTTCATCATCATCCGAAAGACGTCCACAGCTGGACATAGGCCTCCCCCCAGCATCGCCACATTGACCGGTCCCGTGCGGCCGGGCGTCCCGGATCCAACATTTCATTATATTTTTGGGCATTTCAAGACCCGGCTACTTACTTGGGCCTATAAGGTTGCCCTAGTCGATCATTCTTCGATACAAACGAAGAAGAAGAAGATACAAACGTAGTCTGGCGATAACTCCAGTATAACGGAGTACGTTCAAAATACAAAACGATATCAGTTTGTCTGATCTGGCCCTATATGGAAATGGAAACAAAAAGTTTAAACAATATTTAATTGAAAGTTATGAGCGTCGAAAGTTGCTTATTTCAACACTTATTTTAACGCATCTTTGGGCGCAAATAAATACCTTACCTTACCTGAAGGAAAATTGCAAAACAGTCACCCAGGGTATCCTAGTATGGACTCCAGTCTCTCACAAAGGGTCATATTTTTATGCTTCTTTTTTGTTGGTATTATTGTATATTTGTGAAGAGTTAAAATAAAGGATTTATAAAAAAAAATAAAGGATTTAGTCACCATACGGGGATAGATATGTAGTTCAACAATGCAAGTAATTGTATTTTGAACAGACGTACATTTAGTAGTTTTTTCATGATACCCATACTCCTAAAGGTCTGTATAAAAAATTTCGCGCGCGTGTTTACGTCATATTCGTCATTCACCAATTTCGCTACAAATTTGCAAAAGTTTGTATTCGTACGTGAACTAGCTTCTTACTGCTCATCACAGCATCTATCTCTTTCGCACGTGTTGTTGGATGAGATAGCATGGATTTTAATCCCGCGGACAAAATAGTTCGTGCCGTCGACTAGTGCAACCTTAAGACAAGTCTTTACTTTTTTGATAGTACCTACCCCTAGTTGAACAAAAGAAAACGTCCTGCATTAGAATCATTGAGATAATTATGTACTGTACATTATTACCTCAATGATTAGAATGGGGATGTTTCTTGTTTTTTGAAGTATTTTCTAGAAAATAAGCGATGATAAGCACGCTTGCCTAAAGGAAACCTATTCACTCTTGACTCCCAGGTTGTACCTATCAGGAAACACGGACTCCAGCAGGGAATTCCACTCCTTAGCTGTACGCATATTAAAAGTATTTATTCTCAAAACGTTTAGTGCGTATGGGTGAGATGTCCGCCATGTACCGATGACGCATCGCCATACGTCTTTTAGTCCGATGATGGAACGGACTAGGAGTTCTAGTTCATAAAATTCCATCGCACATTCCCCGGTACTTGGCAGTTCCGTCCCAAAGATGAGCGCAGTACTCCATGCATGATCGAACTTGCCCTTGATACAAGTTGAGCAGCTGTTCTGGCGTTAAGTACCTACCGTCTCACCTTTGCAAGGATGCCCATCTTTTTGGCAGCCAGCTGAGCTTTTGCGTCAATGAATGGACCAAAATTGAGGGTCGATGACAACATAACGCCAAGAAGCTCAAGATAGTCCGCTATCGGCACGGTCTCGCGAAGAAGAGTCTGGTGGAATTGGCTTCTTTTAGCGGAAAAAAGACACGCCTGAGACTTAGCAGCATTGAACCTGACCAGATTGACATCGCCCCATTCGGAGACTGCCTTCAAGAACAGTCGGAGTGTCCGGATCTGAGACCCTGTAGCGCGCGCGTCGGACTCGTATCTCTCAGTAACAGTGCTGTTGTCTACATACTCGAAGGTCTGGTAAGATTTTAGCAGATCGTTTATGTGCAGCAAAAACAATGTTGCTGAGAGTACAGACCCCATCGATAACTATTCGAATAGACCGGTCCGGAAGTCTGCAATCCAATCGCACAGACCATGGGGAAGAACAAATGAAGGAAGCTTACCAATAAGGCTTTCGTGCCAGACCCTGACACAAGCCTACGAGATGTCGAGGGACGATAGGATAGGATACATATGGACCCTCTTTTCCGCACTTAGACCATTTGGTCCGTTGTACGTGCAGGCCTCCTTTTTGTGAGAGAGAATGGGCCGTAATCCACCACACGGGCCCAGTGCGGGTTGGTGGATGACACATGTCTTCGAATTTTTGATTCTAAGACATGCCGGTTTCGTCACTATGTTTTCCTTCACCGTTTTGAGAACAGTGGTAATGAAAATAATTGACTCAAAGTAAAGCCTGCCTGGGTTCAAAGACTTAACTTACAAGTCGCGGCCGTTAACACTGTGCCACCACTGCTCTCAAATTTCGAGGGAGACGGCAAGCATTTACCATTGCCTCTTCGATGGCCTCACTCCAGATCTGAATGGCGTATGCTAGAAGATCCCCAGACATAATATTACGCTGTAAACAGAAGGATCAACACGAACCACAAAGCGACTCCATTGTTCATGGTCAAGTACAAAATAATTTATTTATTAGCTGATTTTTTTTTCTTATTGTGAGAGAATTTGTATCTTTCGTTAGGAAGTCAATGAAATAAAATTTTATTTATGTAACTATTCTAAATATTTAATATCACAATTACTTATTCTACACTTAATGATGGCTTATTATATAATTATTATTGCAGTCCTTAATTATTACAGTATAAAAATATAACTATGCTTGTTCGTATTAATATTATCGATGCGCCACTGCCTCCACAGCTACCAGAAGCCTGAAATGTGAAAAAAGTTATAATAATTGCTAGGTAGAATAAAACCATTCAAAGATCCGTATTGCTTTAACAAAACTTGTTTTTTTTTTTAATAATTGAATTTGTAAAACAAACTAAAACTTACTTCTCTAAGAGGACATTCCTTTGTCTTTCAATCTCAAGCCTGTCTTTTTCCATTTTGATTCTTATATTATTACACCTTTTTTTCTCTAAAAGCTTCTGTTTTTCAATTCTTATTCTTTCTTCCTCTAAATTAAGAAGTCTGTCATGTACAAGCCCTGGAAATGAAAAATATTAAATGGTTAAGAAAACCATTTAGAGGACTGAGGACATCCTCGAATTTGCACTGGACCAGGGTTTAAGGCTTACCTCCTCTCTCAGAGGAAGTGTTTCCTAGCATTGGCACGGGGTCTAATTGGTAAGAAAGAAAATTTGGTTCAAATAAATCTCACTAGATGGCGTGATATCGAATTTTGTGTAACATTAACATTTTCTGGAATTGAACATTTAAATTGTATGTTCTTGTTTAATCAACTCTCCTAAGTACAAAATTATGGAATATTGGGTTCTTAATTCATATTTCAAAGATTATTTGAACGGATCATTTAAAATTGATGAAAGTAGATGGCGCATTTTGAAATTTCTGAGGCATTCCACTCGATTGTTAAAATTTGCATTGTAACACATTTTGGTGCAACAAAAACTGTAAAAACGTGCAAAAAATACTATAAAACGGATCTTCACTGAATTTAAAGAAAAATATGTTCACGAACCTAGTATACCCTTTTACTTGCCAGCTGCTAACACCATCTATTGCCGTGAAACGTGATCAAACGCGATTGATGTACTTACAAAAATAACAAGATTAATCAGATGAAAAACGATAGTTACGACGGCACGGTTTCTTTGTATGGGATGAGGCATCTGTATGCTAGTATTATATTATCTGTGGCATTGGGAACATGATAAACTGGTAATACTATATGCTTACAATTTAAATGGATACAGATACTTCTTGAACTGGGAATTGGATAAGTTTAAATACATATAATTCACATTAATACTGACTGACTGGCCTGCCTCTTTTCCACAAAGGTTTCCCTGTGACTGGAGCTGAGGACACCTCATTGGGCCCCATGCCAGCATCAGGGTCTGTCACTACTCCATCACCAAGACTCATCTCTAGGTCTGCTGCGGTAAAGTGCTGGGACTCTGACGGCCATTTCTGTTTACAGAAAAATAATAATAAGTAAAACATAATTTCGTCGCTTATACACTTCTTTTCACTTAAACCGGCGGCAGTTTCTTTTTCCCAAAATAGGGTTTGTACGTCATTCGATAAGGAATCTCAAGACGCATCGTTTGACGAATCAAACACGAGAGTTTGAACAAATGGTGAGGCGTTAAGAAAAACACCGCGTGTGTCAGTTTTGTGCAAAACCGCGTAACTCAGCTGTATTGCGATAGCAAAAGCACGTAACTCAGTTTTTTTTTAAACTTGAGTTACATACTGCTCAACAGATTTTTGTTTGCCTGAAAAGTTTCCGATATTGACGTAAGCGGTGTTAGAACTTAAGGTAATCGACGGCATGAACTATTTTGAGCGCGGGATTAAAATACATGCTTCTTCTTCTTCTCTGTCGTTTTGCTCTTGGCAGAGCGGTCGTGGTCACGTCGAGGCGTCCATGTCGGTGGTAGATGCAGACACAGCTCTCCGCACGATTGCCCGCCATCTCTCCCTGTTGGCGGACTGTTTGGCGCAGTCTGATAAGCGGCCTCCTACGGCGGATTTCACTCGGTCAGTCCAGCGCATAGATGACCTGCCGCGCGACCTGGTTCCCTCCACTTTTGCCTGTACGATCAGCCGCTCTATGGAGTTGCCATCCCGCCTAGAGAGGTGTCCAAAGTATTGCAGCATGCGCGACTGTACTACGTTCGACAAACGCTGCGTGATGCCGAGTTCATGGCAATGCATGCTATCTCATCCGAAAAACGTGCGAAAGATATAGATGCTGTAATGAGCAGTAAGAAGCTAGTCCGCGTACGAATGCACACTTTTGCAAATTTGTAACGAAATGGATGAAGATTTAGGACGAAAACGAGCGCGCGAAATTTTATAAACAGACCTTTGGGAATATTCCCAAAGGTATGTTATAAGGTATGTCAGATACATTTAATAATTTTTCCATGATATCCATATGATATCCATATCTGTTCAAAATAAAATTATTTGCATTTGTGTAACTGCTAATCTATCCGTGTATGGTGACTAGTTTACTCAGTTTTTTCAATTTTCCTTCTTGTTATGGTATTTATTTCCGCCCAAAAATGCGTTACTTATGCGTAAATATGGAACTTTCGACGCTCATAACTTTCAAATATATATTTCTTAACCGACTGCCGAAGGAGGGTAATGTGTTTATCAGTCTATGTATGTATGTATGTATGTTTGTTCCTATATGGCGTATTATTCATACGTCAATCGATGCGTCTTAACCCTGCGAGTGTCATAGGCTACATTAAAATTGGATAATAGAAAAATGGCGGATTTTGGGTGCCATATTGTGGGGGCCCAAATTTTTTTTTCTGCCAAACCCTTCGTGTGGGGTATCAAAATAAAAGGTTTTAAGAGGTGATTTCAAAAATATATAACACTTATATGTTTAAATGTATCTAATTCGAAAAAATCTAACTAAAAAGTTATAAATAAAAAAACTTAATTCAAAAAATCAAAAAACCCGACTGCTTCAAAAGCGAACTAAAAAGTCGTAAACAAGGAAAAAATCATGCTGTGCAGGCGGAGGATACACCAGATTTTGGTCAGCCAGCCCGCGAATATGTATCCTCCGACTGCACAGCATGATTTTTTCCTTGTTTACGACTTTTTAGTTCGCTTTTGAAGCAGTCGGGTTTTTTGATTTTTTGAATTAAGTTTTTTTTTTACTTTTTTGTTTCCATACAGGGCTAGATAATGATGAGACAAAATTGACATAATTTTTTATTTTGAAAGTACATCGTCAAACAGTGGAATAATCGTCATACTACGTTTGTATGGACCACAGATTACCTCCCAAACGACAAATACGTTTTTTTGCTTATCGAAAAGTATCGATGATCTATATTTAATTAGGTATATAGGAGAACAAAATAATTTTGTTAAAATTGATTATTAAAAAAAAAAACATTTTACTTTATTTTAACTTTAAACTAATAGTTCTCTACTCATAACAAGAGCTCAGGGTCACTGTTTCCGTAGGATTACAATTAAATTAAATCACTTTTGGCCAAAATTATTTATTTTCTCGATCGATGTTTATTCTTTATTATTATTAAAGTAATTATAAAATCGCCGCATACGAAATTTTACATAAAATACGAATGGTATTTGATGTAAAATTATATGTTTGAAAAATATCGATATTTTTATCGACATTTAATGCGTATGTCCCATCACTACGACAGGTACTGTCACCTTGAATAGCCAATCACGGCGCACTTGTCACTCCCCGCGCAACCCGTGCCTTCCGCCAAATTTGGTGAACTCGGAATAAAACAAAACAGTAGACAAGCAGTATCTATTGGGAGGTAATCTGTGGTATGGACGAATGATCGACTAGGACAACCTAAAGCGACGATTTATTATTTAACTAGCTGCCTCCCGCAGCTCCGCCCGCGTTGTATTAGTACTTATCCCAATATATTTTTAAATAATAGCCTATGTGTTATTCTAATGTATATGCTATATCTTTGTAAAGTTTCATCAAAATTCATTCAGCAGTTTTTGCGTGAAGAGTAACATCCATCCATCCATCCTCACAAACTTCCATCTTTATAATAGTAGTTGGATTAATAATTTTTAATTTTATACAAAGAATGTAAACTCTTTATAACAATGGTTAGGTTAGGTTAAAACGGGCTGGTTTCCGCAACTCCACGACCAAGCGCGTATTTTGCGTACGGAATGAGACTGGGATGAAACTGAAGAGAAAGCTTGAAGGATGACTATCTTATCCAATCAATAGAATGCCTAAGTCAATAATAGAGATGATAGTTTTTTAGATAATTTACATACAGCACTTTACTCATCATCATCATATCAGCCGAAAGATGTCCACTGCTGGACTTAGGCCTCCCCCAAGTGTCGCCACATTACTCAGACCAATCAAATAAAATTAATATGCTGTAGAATATTACCATACTACTTGTAGAGGGATCAGCACTGCACATGTCATCTGTGGGCCCAGTACTTTGTGTGGGTGCCTGAAACATGATACATGATATCAATAGGAGGATATCCCTCTTTTTACTTTATTCCCATTTAAATGCAATGCATGGATCATTGTAGTTTTTTTTTTTTAATTAAACGTTGCCTCCCACTAGTAATTTCTTCCTGTATCGTGGGTGCATTTACAAACATATAAACTCACATACACAACACCCAGAGCCGGAACAACTATCTGTAGGTCATACAAATATTTGTTCCGTGCGGGTATCGAACCCGTGACACGCAGCACAGCAGTCAATCGATCAACCACTGCGCCAACCATGCCCTTCTCCAAACTGTACATTTGATTGGTTTAAAACCAATTAACCATACATGAATTTGTCCAACATACCATGGTGTTGTTCATTGCTGATGTCTCTGGTACCCCCGAGAGGCCAAACACTGAAGTATTTGTACAGATAAGTCTCAATATTTTTTCTTCAGCCTCTGTTAATTGTATGTTAGCATTACAGCCGGGTGTGAATCTGTTTTTCCGTATTTTAAAAGCTTTTTTCTTAACATTTGATTTCCAATCTCTCCATGTCTGAAAAATATATGTATTTTCAGTTTCAACTATGTCTAACATTGGATAATATTGCATCTTAATAATTTGTCAAATAGCACAAATCGAATAATATTATCTACCTGTTGCCATTTATCTGGGGTTTTAATTGCACCTGAACCAAAACCTGAATTAGCATTAAGTTTTTCTGTTATTTTGATCCACGCATTCGTCTGACGAATTCTTCCATCTAAACCTGTGAATTTTCCAACAGCTAGTTCCTTATCTTCCTCAAGGAAATGTAAAAGCATGTTTAGCTGTTCCGGGCTAGCTTTCCGTCTTTCCATTGTTATAAATGTTGAGATCCTATATAAACTGTGGCGAAGTTATGCTTCTAAACTCTTGCAAACAGTCATTAAATTGACTGCTAATTCTTATAAGTACAAAATTCAATTATTTCCTGTTATAAAACAAAGAAATAAATAAAATAAAAGTATTTGTTGTTACCGCATTACCGTAACACAAGTTTGTTTTTTTATTTCTGCTGTCAATCTGTCAAAACTTATTAAGTCAAATGTGTCCAAATAAGAGTTAAGACCCTGTTCCACGAAACAAAATATACAAATTAGAAATATGTCGTTATTCTCGATGTTTTAATAAGTTTTGTCAAAAGCCGGGTTTTAGGGTTTATATTACAAATGTTTAAAAAATTAAGTTGTCAATTTCGATAGTCTCTGATAGGAAATATAAAAAAGTTTGTGAATGTTTGTTTACATTTTTCGCGTTTTTCTATGTACGTTTTTCGTAAGATTTCAGCATGTTACATTATTAAACATCATTGGTAAAACATGTAAAAAAAAATATCTGAATCCGAAAATGAAATTTATGTAAAAAAAGCTAAAATACACTTGTTTATTTTAGTTCTATTGAATAAATACCAGAAAAATGAATACACTTTTGAAACTAAAAATATTACGAGGCAGTGCTTACAAGGAGAGAATAGCTCGAAGGCATTTATCAGACTTATCTGACTGTATTAATTTACCAGACTCTTATTTGTTGAAGAACTGCAGTGTAAATAGAGAAGTTTTCCATCACATACTGAGGATTCTTGAACCAGTTGTTCCTAAGACTCAGAGATCAAACGGTATACCATTCCCTTTGAAGGTGATTTAAATAACTCTTATAATAACTTTTAGCAAGTCTAGACATCACTTTCTTACTCAGTAGCTGCTATAGATCCTTATAATAATTGCTTGCTCGTTCGCAGGTATTGGTGACACTGTCTTTCTTAGCCAGCGGTTCCCACCAGAAGTCGGTTGGCAAAGACTTCAGTATCAACATATCACAGAAGTCAGTTAGCCGAGTTATCAAGATTGTGGTTGAAGGCCTCAACATGGTCCTTAATGACTGTATCATATTTCCAAGTTCTGTGATGCAGAGAGACCAGATAAAAGAAGGGTAAATTTAATTACAAGAGCTCTATAATTTATAAGAAGATGTAATGTGTTTATAACACTGCTTCAATTGGTGTTACAGGTTCTACAGAAAGTATCATTTTCCTGAAACCATCGGCTGTCTGGATGGTACATATGTTGAAATAGTTTGTCCAAGAGATGATGAAGAGGCCTTCTATGATAGGAAAGGACAATATTCCATACATGCACAAATTGTAAGTTCCCATTAATTTTTTGTAGGGTGAATGCTTCCCTTTCATGTTAGTAAGATAATGTTTTTCCTTTACAGATGTGTGATGCAGACACAAAAATAATAGCAGTGTGCTGCAGATTTGGTGGGTCTGCCAGTAGTGCATATATTTGGAATAAAATGAATATCAGACCCTTTATTGAGAGTATCAGTAGACAGGGAGAGATGAGTTGGCTAATTGGTTTGTTTATTTTACACACTATATTCTTAGATAAGGTACAAAAATCATTCCCTTTAAAAATGATTTTGTTTTCCAGCTGACAATAAATATCCACAAAGGGCTTGGCTAATGACACCTATATTACATGCCTCTCAAGGAACCCCAGATTCTCAGTACAATCATTTTCAAGGCAGAACAAGAACTTGTATAGAAAGATGTATTGCCAAGCTCAAGGGAAGGTGGCAGTGTCTACACAAAAGACCACTGCACTACACCCCACAGCAAGCAGCTAAAATAATAAATGCTTGCGCTGTGTTACACAATCTTTGCAACAGAGCAGGCCTGCCAGACCCTCAACCTTACTTGGACCCAGAACCAATGCCAGTCATAAATGAAGTGACCGAGATGCCTGAAGATAATGTAAATGATTTGTATATTGGAATAGAAGTTCGGAGGCAGCTTGCAGAAAGAATCTACTACAGTGTGTAGTGTACAAGATTGACTTTGGCAGATTCTGATGCCACTTTTTTGTTACTATGTTATGTTCCGCCTTAATTTGATGAATCATTATTTACTATTTCTGTATTAATAAAACACAGTATTATTAATAAAAAATATTTAATACGTAATCGAAACGAACTTTTATTCTAAGAAAATTTAGTTAATATTAATGCATCAGTATTTGCATCTGCGCCAGCTGGCTGTAGGTGTCGCCGGGCATTCTGTAGGCGATGTTGCCTGCGAATGTGTTCAGGACTTCAGCTTGTTCACGCAGCCATTCCACTTGCTGGAAACAACACAGAAATGAAAATTCAATAAAAAAAAATATAGAAACCTACCCCCCCCCCCCCCCCCCCCTTCCAAGTAGTTTTTAGTAGAATAGGTTGGTCAATCTTCATTATATTCTTACCTTATTGTTCTGCCCTGCAAGCGGTTGCGCCTGCGCCGCGGTGCGTAACCTTTGTCTTTGCGCCAGTAGGATGGTGCAGAGTGCTCTCAACACGGCTGGCAAGCTTCGCAGGAGCTCGCCACGGGCAGTTCGCGCGGCTGATACACGCGCATCTAACTCACTCGCGTTCAATGGTACCAGTTCACAGTCACGAAGGGTCTGCACAAAAAGATTTTTAACTTTAAATGATGGCTCGAAAAAACTATTACTATGGCAGTGGCACATGCACATCAATATTCAGGAAAAAATTGCTACAGCGGCCAACGCACCAAGCGCTAGATCAAAAGCCGACAACACAACTAGCACTTTGAAAATATATCGCATCGCATAGAATATCGTGAAAATTGAAGTATTAAGCCCGCCTTTGTCTAGTTTCGCCTCACCTCAAGAGCGCCTTCGTAGTTTTCGCTGTGGAACTGATCGAAGAACGTCATCAGCTTGCACAGCTTGGTGTAGGCCTCCACTAACGCCGCTGACAACGCGGTACCGTCGGCTGATCGCAGTCTTTTCGACACGTGTTCCGCGAGCGTTGACAGGCGCTGACGTAGCCCGCCCGCGCCGCCTCCGCTGTTCACTACTTGTGCTAGTAGGACGCAGAACAGTTCTAGAACCTTCTCCAAGTTCTGAAAAACATAATGAGGTACATGTAAGTAGTGATTAGAGCTATAGAATCCCAAAAAATAAATGTAGATTGGCGATGTACAATGATAACTCACCCCAGCAATATCATACATCGTGATGGCATCTTCAAACAGACCTTTGTTTACTAACTGCTCTGCTACATTCAGTGCTATAACCTGCAATACAAAGTATGATTATAACCTGAAGACAAAAATAAATATGATATTGGGGACCAGAGCTGGCAATGTGCATACTTTGCTATCAATATGTGGATTGTTGAATTGGTCCAGTAGGCCTTGGCTTCGCAGTCCAGTCAGGGCGTCCATTCGACCGAACAGCAAGTCGTAGTCACGACTTTCAAGCGCCAGGTCAGTGCAGCAACACATGAATAAGTTCTTACCACTGGGATCTTTGAGGTTTCTGAAATTAAAATGACAAAAATTTTTTTCACACAAATAATTACTTTAGATAAATCATCCTGTGCCGGCGGATACATATTCGCGATGTGGCTGAGCCCTGATCCTTCAGACTGCACAGCATGTTTTTTTCTTGTTTACAGCTTTTTCGTTCGCTTCCTATGCAGTCTGGTTTTTAATTTTTAAATTAACGCTTTTTATTTACAACTTATTGGTTATAATTTTTTTTTAAATTAGTTTAAACATATAAGTGGTACATATTTTTGTAATCACCTCTTAAAACTTTTGATTTTGATACCCCGCTCGTTGAGTACGGAAGAAAAAAGAATTGGGACCCGTACAATATGGCACCCAAAATCCTTCAGGTTTGTTTTTTTTTAACTTCACCTATCCAAGGACACTTCGGCGGTCAAGATACTCGCGAAAAACATAAACCCTTTCCTTGCAATTGGGTAAAAAAGAAGTTATGGGGAGAAAGTTTACCTTAGGAAGAAGTAATAGTGTAAAGCGTCAGAGGGATCTGTGAGCTCAAACTTTCTGACATACAAGAGCAGCAATCTCGCCAAGTTCAGACGACGTAGGGGCGACGGATCGTCTGTATCGACAGATACTGCAACAAAAAGTTAGTTTTATATTTCAATGTAAAAACAATGAATATAATTTTAGCAGGGATTGACAGTGACTGTACTTACATAATGGAGCTTGAACATTACGAGGTGTGCCCAACATGTAGACATCGTGAAGAGCTAACGCCATGTGGACGCCATGGACTTGGAATCTAGAAAAATACATAAATTTAGGTCCATATTCAGTAAACATATCATTCCAAATATAGTCTATAGTAGTATATAGTATTAAATAAATACTGAAGCAAATCTACCTTGGTATTCTTGATAAGAATTCAATTGCGGGTTCAAATTGGCCAGTCAATGTCAGCATTTGGAAGTACACTACTGGTTTCTCATACGCATGGTAATGTGTTTCACCTACAAAACGAAACATAGTATTAGTCATCTAAACATTATTGTAAGGTAACTCGTGTGTTATGATTTAAATTACCATATTCCTCTAAGATCATCTTCTGTAGATCAGAATACGAGAAGGTTTCAGTCTCATTGTTGCTGCGTGACTTGATAAACGATAGTTTGAGCCAGAGGTAATCGTCGGCTGTCCTCGCCACTTCGTAATGCTCGTCGGCGAGGTCACAGCATCCTATGACGCAGTATACCTGTGAAAATTTAGACATCAGTATAAATACGAGTACTTTCAGATAGCTATAGTTTAATTAATAATTAAAAAAATCAAAAAACCCGACTGCTTCAAAAGCGAACTAAAAAGTCGTAAACAAGGAAAAAATCATGCTGTGCAGTCGGAGGATACATATTCTGACCAAAATCTGGTGTATCCTCCGCCTGCACAGCATGATTTTTTCCTTGTTTACGACTTTTTAGTTCGCTTTTGATGCAGTCGGGTTTTTTGATTTTTTTAATTAAGTTTTATTATTTATAACTTTTTAGTTAGTTTTTTCGAATTAGATACATTTAAACATATAAGTGTTATATATTTTTGAAATCACCTCTTAAAACCCTTTATTTTGATACCCCACACGATGGGTTTGGAAGAAAAAAAAAATTTGGGCCCCCACAATATGGCACCCAAAATCCGCCATTTTTCTATTATCCAATTTTAATGTAGCCTATGACACTCGCAGAGTTAAGACGCATCGATTGACGTAGGAATCATCAAAATCGGCCAACGCGTTTGGTCTCTGGAACGCCACATAGGAACAAACATACATACATACATAGACTGATAAACACATTACCCTGCTTCGGCAGTCGGGTAAAAATGCAATCAAGTGCCAACCGCCACCCGAGTCTTAACACGCAATAAGCAAATGTCCGCCGGTATTATACACACAACAGATCTTTGTTCCTCTGAATTGGCTGCAAGACCCTGTTCAGCAGCTATTTTTGTGTCAATGTTGAAGGTGAAGATAGCAACGTATAACTGTCTTTTTCAGTCGTTTACGTTTTGTCGCATCGTCCTATCTCGCTTACTCTATGCAGTATACTCGATGACAAACTGTTCTTCAGAGACACAAAGATCCGCTGTGACTATTATATGTAGGGATTATATTAGACCGTGTTCTACAGTTTCTGCTTACAGTCCACGGTAAAGACGCGAGTGCAGCGGTATACGTAAGGTACTTACAGCTCTTTTGTATGGGTCTGTAGAGTTGCGCACTTGTATTCTATATTGGAAGTTGATGGCAGTTTGTAATTTATCACTCAAAGGCTTCTCTGGATTATTTATGTACTCTTCCAAAGCTGATATAAACTCCTCATGATCTCGACTGTAAACATACAAAAAACATGTTAACGCCTGCCATAGATATAACTGTCTTGTTTTGACTTTTTTGATATCATAATCAACAGCATTTTTCTCAAACACAATATTTTTCACGTTTTTTTTTTTTTTTTGTTTGTAGAAATAGTGATTTAGTGCTTACCCAGCCTTCCTCAAACAATGTAACGCCGCATTTGCATCGCCACTCCTCAAGCAGTAATACACCATAGGCCACAGTGGGCGCTCGTCGATCACGCCGTCGGTCAGCACTTGCACATTCTGTCCCTGTAGGCGGAGGCCTACGAAGCCCCGCACTAGAGGGTACGTGCCCGGCTCACCACCGCGCATCGCTGCTGCAGGGTTCGCGCGCACCACATCACTCATGTACAGTTTATATCTAGAAGGATACATTGGATTCACAGTTTTAAAATGATTGTTTGGCAATCCAACAACTAAGTCAAGCAATAATTGTGCAATCTTCACAACACTATTTAGAACCTAGTTCACATTACCTTTTTTGATGTATAATCAAAATAATAATGTGAACTTTATTGTGTTATTGACAACAACAGTGAACTGTATTGAGTTATTGACAACAACAGTGAACTGTATTGAGTGATTGACAATAACAGTAATATGCATACTATATTCTGCCAGCCTCTTAATAAAAAGTATCCTATGTGCTTTTCCTGACTATAGTCTATCTCTGTACCAAATTGTTCAGCCGTTTTAAGGTTTATCCACCCATATCAGGGTCATGCCAGGGACATGGACGGACCTTGCCCTGTCAGGGGCTCAAAAAATATTGGTGTGTACATTTTATATGAAAAAATACATTGGGTAATAAACAAAAAAATATAAAAGGTTTTCATCTGCCAACCAAGCAAAAATCTACCTGACTAGCTTTTTTCTAACTATGTTGGAGTCTATTTCTGAACACACAACACACCAGATATCAACTGGTAAATAATATTCATCCATGCAGGCCACCATCACAGTATAAAGCTGGGACTTTTTAATGTGTGAGACTGAGCCACTGCACTAGTTCTCAGTGACAGCTAGTGTTGACTGAAGGCGGCAAATATTTTAGCCAGCTGTTTGTGTAACATACCTTTTCTCCAAGTATTTCTTTCCTTGAGCAACAAGACACTGCTGGATGGTAGGGTTGCCCCTGGCCTTGAGAGGGTCCTCATCCCTCACTAAAGCTGGAATATTTGCCATTGTCTTGATTATCTCCCACATTTCTTTTACTTTCTGAAAAAACGAAATTTAATTAGAGTATTATTTTAAACAATATTTATACTTGTGATGTTAGTAATTAAAATTGTACTTTCAAAACACATTAAAAAGGTGGGATGTCTTACGGGATCATTAAATTCTTCAGCAACTTGTGCAAATTTCTGATGTAGAGCTGTCCTTGACTTAGATCCTTGGAACACCAGCTTGTTATACTGATGTACTTGTCTGGCATAAGCAGCCTCTATGTTGTCAAGCATAGAATGTCCAAACTTCTTTGGTGTATCAGCAATACTCGGTGGTTCTGGGGTCCTCTTGAGGTCCAGCCAGTTTTGTGAAGGACCAATCATAGCATTCATTAACTTTATCTTTTCTCTGTTCCATTCTGATAGCATATGTTCCCATTTCTGATCTTCAGTAGTTTGTAAGGACTAAAATTAATAAAGAAATACATTTAAAAATAATGTGAAGGGAATGTGAATTTCAATATTGTTATGTAAACAGAATAAAACAAAGCTAGTTTTTAGAAATTAAACTTACATTTTTGTTAACTTCATCAATAAGTGATAAAATAGCATTTTCTCTTTCATTTCTCAAAAAGCTTTCAATATCAGAGTCAGCTATAGGTTGAAGTGGCTCGAAAGTACGTTTGGAGCTAAGTGTTTCTAGTTTTTGTGATATCTGTTGTAAATCTATTCCTTTTGAGCCAAACAAAAGATGCCTGTAACAAAACACACGTTGGAAGGTCATGAGTTAAGACAAACTGGTAATAAATGTATGTAAAACGTAAAATGCATTAAGTTCTTACGCTTGAATATCATTCGCTCCTGACTGGATGACTCTTGAGTATAGCTCCTGCGACGCCTCAAGCACCTGGCCCAAAGAACGTTCAACCCTCGGCAGCTCTTCATTACCCTCAATTTCAGTCGTCAATTGTTCAGCTTGTTGCAAAAGTTTGCTGAAATCATCGTCTGCCATCGTGCAGTTAGGTTATCAACGTTTGTTTGCACAAAAAATCACAGATATCTTAACTACAACTCTCTACTCTGATAAATGGTTACTATTAAGTCTAGAATTACAATCGTAACATAGTACACGATTTAAATAAAAACAATAAATACAAGAAATAACGGGCAACGGACCGGTACGCGCTTACTCAAATCGTTTGACAGATCAGATTTGAGATTTGACAGCTGGATTTTTTATTAAACACAAACTATGCAATTACTTTTTATCTCTTTGAAACCATGCATTTTTGGTACGGTTTAGAAAAAGTTATTTTTTTAATAACATATTATAGAGTCTGTCAAGCGAGTCCCATGAAAAAGCAGGCAAATTCAAAAAATCAACGATACAGTATGCTGAAAACTTGTTTGATACTGGAATTTTTTTTTTAATGATAAATATAAATGTAGATAATATTTCTATCAAACAAGTCTATCATATCTCTAAGTAGTCTGTGTCTGATACGTAGTATCTCTAAGTAGTCTGTGAAGTCTATCAAGACTCGCTTGATAGACTCTATCAAAGATTACTATTATATAACTCAGCCTTTTTTTTGGGGTTCAAATGCAGCGCATGTGCAGCGCCATCTATGAACCGGTACCGGGACTACATATGCATGTGTGTGTACGTATGGATGTAAATGTGTGTGTATATGTATGTCTATGCATGTGTGTATAAGTGTGTCTATGCATGTGTGTTGTTTTGGTGGGTAAATTTTATTGGAAATAAAATAATGAAAAAACAAATACAATTTTAGTCTATTTATTTAAAAAAAAATACAGAATAAATAAATTCGAGCATATTGAGGTTTTTAGTATCAGTATCAGCACAATAAAGAAGAAAAGTAAAATTTTGGTTTACAAAATGCAAAACTTTTTGTTAATTTTTTTAGGAATCACATTTTTATCAATTATTCATTTAAATAACGTATTATCAAAAACCCAGATTACTGCAGATTTTTCCATTGGGATCTCATACTATATGTATTAATTCTTTACAATTTCAATAAATATTCATTGGAAACAGGTCCAAACTCTAGAGTCTCTATATGTACAAGTTCTGGATGATGTTATTATGTTTTTAAATGGATAATATTTTTGTATAATATAATAATATACTATGTATGCATTTCTAAAATATTGATCTTAAACCCGTTTAATTGTTTTACTATAATTAAACTACTCGGCCAACCAAATACGTTGCATCAAACAAATTCCAAATTAACACCAAGATATAACACTTTTTACTGTAGTGCGCTGCAAATATTCTATTGTAACAATAACTATTTTATTCTTCCCCGAAAAATACTGATCGTGCACCAAATATTAGTTGATCTACGAATAAATTATGGTCAAAGAATCAGTCCAAGAGCGAGCGAAGCGAGCTCGGGTACTTAGGGCACCCCGACACGGACAGGTTAGGTTACTTTTGACCCTGCAGACAGAAATAGGAGCCCCGCGCAGCGGGGCTACGTCGACTTATTCGAAAACTAAAACGAAACTTAACTAAAAAAATAAATGCTTGTTTTTAAAATTAGGTGTATTACTATTTTTACAAATTTGCAACAGTTGTTAAATAGATGCTCGTCATGACATATTTTAATGAACATATTTTGGTGCACATTCAGTATATTTGGTGGAATACAGGCAAAATTAGGTAAATGAAATGGGAATAAATTGAAGTACTTTTAAATACCATCCTTTTTAAATATCTGCAGGAATCAGGGTTTTTGATATAGAACATTATTTTAATGAATTATTGATAAAAACTTAATACATTGGGTACTGCCGAGTTGTCTTTCGAAAGTTAGTCGCCTTGTACCTTTAATTAATCAAATTGTAATGATTTATTTTTGTATTGTAAACAAAGGCCTACTATAGAACCCAGCAGCAATGTATATTTTTTTTATCAATTATTTATTTTAATTACGTTTCATAAAAAACCCTGATTCCTGCAGATTTTTCCCTTGGGATCTCATACCATATGTATTAACTCTTTACAACTTCAATCAAGATGCAGTGGAAACATCCAAACTCTTAACAGTCTCTAGGCGTAATTAAAATCTGCAGGAATCAGGGCTTTTGATAAAACGTTATTTAAATGAATAATTGGTAAAATTTATATATTTATTTATATAATTTTTACTGTACTACCGGGATGTCTTTCGAAAGTTAGTCGCAAACATACAATTTAATTATTTAATGAAATAGTATGTTTTTTTTTGTATTTTAAACAAAGACTTACTAATAGACCCGGCAGCAATGTATAACATTTTTATCAATTCTGCATTTAAATAGTGTTTTATGAAAAAAACTGATTCCTGTAGATTTTTGCCTTCGCATCTCATACCATATGTTTTAATTCTTTACTGCTGCGCTATTTCAATCAAGATGCATTTTAAAAAGATCCAAGCTCTAAAGAGTACCTATGCGTAGTTCACAGTAACTTTACAAGTTCTGGATGTTGTATATAAAATCTGGAGGAATCACGGATTTTGATATAACATTATTGAAATTAATGTTACTAATATTATAGACTATAGTAAATGGCAACGAAGGCAATACTCCTGGGTTAATGGTGTCACAAAATTTCATGGTTTACAGTATAGGTAGATTATAGTTCCATAAATTGTGGTTAGGTGAGGTTGAGATCACACAGTCCTGTAATTTTTTTCTCCTATTATCGCGCTAAAACTGTCAGGCATGCTGTCAAATAAATCATCGAAGGACATGAGTAGATATGCTGCGGCGTTACTTTCTTTTTCAAGGACTTCACATCCTGCAAATGAGAAAAGATATATTAACACAACTGAAATTCGGCATTTACAGATCGTGTAAAGAAGATAGACAACAGCATCTTTGTTTGTGCTAAGAAGATACTGCAATCAGTAATATGCCTGCCAAGTGTAGAGTATATAAACTGACTGATATTGTCACGATTGAAACTGATATTAAAGACAGATAGCAAACAAAAAAGTGTAACTTTCAAACAATGATTAATAAATAATAGTAAACTGCTTACCTGCCATAAGTCCAAGGCTTACTCCAACTGATTACAATGGCTAGCTTATTATAGCTTCATTGTTGAGTTCTTTCCCTGAAACATAATTCAATATCTATATATAGTTAAAGACCAAGTGATTGTGCTTGAAAACATCATTACAAAGTGCAAAATTACTTTCTTTTCCGAATTCTTTAGTCTTTAGAAACCATTGTTTTTCACTTTTCAAAATTTTTTTTGGAAGACGGTTTGAAAACCTTTTAAATATTTCACGTTTTGGTTTTGGTACCTCAAATTACCATAAAAAATATTTACAGGCAAAGTAAATCTCATGACGGTTCCAATGAGCCCAAACACGACTAGAATACATGTTTTTATTATGGAGTTCCAGTGCCTACCTGAAAATGGTACTATTCCATAAATTGTGGTGAAGTGTGGTTGGGGTCACACAGTCCTGTAATTCTTTTCTCCTTTTATCGCGCTGAAACTGCCAGTTATGCTGTCAAATAAATCATCGAAGGACATGAGTAGATCTGCTGCGGCGGTAATTTCTTCTTCAAGGACTCTACACCCTGCAAATGAGAAAAATATATTAACACAACTGAAATTCGGCATTTACGGCTCGTGTAAAGAAGACAAGCATCTTTGGTTGTGCTAAGAACATACTGCAATCAGTAATATGCCTGCCAAGTGTAGAGTATAACTGACTGATATTGTCACGATTGAAACTGATATTAAAGACAGATAGTAAATGAAAACCTAACTTTCAAACAATGATTAATGAATAATAGTAAACTGCTTACCTGCCATAAGTCCAAGGGTTACTCCAACTGATTACTGAATATTTAATTACAATGTTAACCCTTATTTTCGGGAATAATGCCGGCAACACGTGGTGAGATTAGCTTAACCACTAGCTTCAAACCTTTATAACTGGGACACTTTTTATACAACTTCACATTGTGGTCCCATTTCGCAATGCATTCTTGGCTGTTAATGGTAAATTTAAGGTCTTTAGTGATCAGATTATTTGTAATCACTTTTATTAGGTGGGGTGGATCATTTGATGTGAAAGCTAGGGTCGGCTTGCTTATTATAGCTTCATTGTTGAGTTCTTTTCCTGAAACATAATTAAATATCTATATTTAGTTGAAGACCAAGTGATTGTGCTTGCAGCTTAAGAATAATATTAAAATATTGTCGATATTTATTATTTGTTCCGACAAAAAAAAACTATTTAACGAAAAAATCAAACGGACTTCCAAAATAAAACATCATTACAAAGTGCAAAATTACTTTCTTTTCCGAATTCATTGTCTTTAGAAACTATTGTTTTTCATTTTTCAACGTTTTTATGGAAGACGGTTTGAAAACTTTTCTATAATTCACTTTTTGGTTTTGGTACCTCAAATTACCATAAAAAATATTTACAGGCAAAGTAAATCTCATGACGATTCCAATAAGCCCAAACACGACTAGAATACATGGTTTTATTATGGAGTTCCAGTGCCTACCTGGGAATGGTACTATTCCATAAATTGTGGTGAAGTGAGGTTGGAGTCACACAGTCCTGTTATTTTTTTCCAATTATAGCCCTGAAACTGCCAGTTACGCCGTCAAATAAATCATCGAAGGACATGAGTAGATCTGCTGCGGCGGTACTTTCTTCCTCAAGGACTCCACATCCTGCAAATGAGATTAAATATATTAACACAACTGAAATTCGGCATTTACGGTTCGTGTAAAGAAGATAGACAACAGCATCTTTGTTTGTGCTAAGAACATACTGCAATCAGTAATATGCCTGCCAAGTGTAGAGTATAACTGACTGATATTGTCACGATTGAAACTGATATTAAAGACAGATAGTAAATGAAAACCTAACTTTCAAACAATGATTAATGAATAATAGTAAACTGCTTACCTGCCATAAGTCCAAGGGTTACTCCAACTGATTACTGAATATTTAATTACAATGTTAACCCTTATTTTCGGGAATAATGCCGGCAACACGTGGTGAGATTAGCTTAACCACTAGCTTCAAACCTTTATAACTGGGACACTTTTTATACAACTTCACATTGTGGTCCCATTTCGCAATGCATTCTTGGCTGTTAATGGTAAATTTAAGGTCTTTAGTGATCAGATTATTTGTAATCCCTTTTATTAGGTGGAGTGGATCATTTGATTTGGAAGCTAGGGTCGGCTTGCTTATTATAGCTTCAATGTTGAGTTCTTTTCCTGAAATATAATTAAAATATCTATATTTAGTTGAAGATCAAGTGATTGTGCTTACAGATCAAGAATAATATTAAAATATTGTCGATATTTATTATTTGTTGCGACAAAAAAAACTTTTTAACAAAAAAAAACAAACTGACTTCCAAAAAAAAACACAGCAAAGTGAAAAATAACTTCTTTTCCGAATTCAGTGTTTTTGATACATATTGTTTTCCGTTTTTCAACGGTTTTTTTGGAAGATGGTTTGAAAACTTTTTTAATTTTTCACTTTTGGTTTTGGTACCTCAAATTACCATGAGAACTATTTATAGTCAAAGTTAATCTCATGAAGATTCCAATAAGCCCAAACACGACTAGATTTTAATTTTTTTATTTCCTAGTTCCAGTGCCTACCTTTCGGCTTCAGATCTATTTCATCTATATATGTATCAATCGCTATATGTATGTCTATGATATGGGACGAGATCCCTCAATTTCCATGAGATCCCATCATCAGATCCTGATCTGATGACCATGGAACTACCAGGAAGTATCAAACAAAGGAAGAATTTGCCAAATCGATCCAGTTGTTTGAGTAATCGGGCAACATAAATAATAATTAAAAAACTCAAAAACCCAACTGCTTAAAAAGCGAACTAAAAAGACGTAAACAAGAAGAAAATAATGCTGTGTGTTCGGAGGATACATATTCGCAAGTTGGCTGACCAAAACCAGATGTATCCTCCGACTGCACTACATTATTTTCTTCTTGTTTACGTCTTTTTAGTTTGATTTTTTTGTTTTCCAATTTTAATGTAGCTTGTGACACTCGCAAGGTTAAGACAAATCAATTGACGTAAGAATCATCAAAATCGGCCAACGCGTTTGTTCTCTGGAACGCCACATAGGGACAAACATACATACATAGACTGATAAACACGTTACCCTCCTTCGGCAGTTGGGTAAAAAAGATTCTGACTTGAGAACCGCCTCCCTTTTTTTAAAGTTGATTAATAAATGCATTGATGAATATATATAAAGTCAACAATTATTAGTATTACCTTGGATATGTAGTGTTCAATTGCCAATTTAGACAGTCCACCAGTCGGATACTTATGAATCTCTTCAAAATGTCTATGACAGACATGTTTGTTGCCATAGATAGTATGATGATCAAATAAAATTAATTCACCAACAATATCTAAAACCCCAACTTTTAAGTTTCTCTTCACTTGTCTTTGGATTCAGAAACAGGTGTAGCGGCACATCTAAAAAACATGAAACAATTAGTTGTGTAACTTAAATCAGTCACTGGAGGAACGAGGAACTATACCTTACTCAGCAAGAGCTTGAGACAAAGAACACAATAATCTCTTCGGATTAAGGATTATATAAACTATATTTCGACTAAGCATGATATTCATGACGTTAGTTTTCAAAATATTTTGTTTTATTTTTCCATTAGTCTAATTAATATAGGTACTTTTAACTCTGATTTAATGTGATCAATGAGTCTTCATTCCACATGATCACTAATAGTTGCACTTGTGTGTAGCTAACTAATTTAACCTAAACTAGCTTTATCAATGCTGTGAAACTCTGTTATTGGCTTATAAGATAATTCTCATCATCTCGCTGTCACTGTGCAGTGTAAGCGGACAATAAGATGCTAGTAACTTTGACGCAAGTACACTGGGCTGTTCATTGACAGTGGGATGAACAATATATCTCATGTAATTTAGTAATAAGCTGTTGAGTTTCCAAATAAATAAAACCTTTCTAAACATTCTTAAAAAATAATTACTAACAAAAAGAAATTGTGTTAAGCTAATCTAATTGCAACACTAATTTCCGAAATAAGTTTTGATTTTTTCATAAGATAGTTTTGTATAAAAGAAAATATAGTAAGATTGCTTGTACACTTTGTCCCAAACCAAGTAAAATGAGTTAGTTTTATATAATACTTGTTAATAATAGTTGTGCCTGAGGCTTTGCTCCTGTCAACCCTACCTACAGTACCTACCATACTTACCTACCTATTACCTACAATTATGACAACCTACAATAATTATGCAAAGTTAAACTACAGCACACCCAGATACACACCTGGAAGTGCTGTGGTTTAACTTGTTACAATTCAATCTATTTGGGAGACTGGGACACCAGAAAATTTATATTTCATATAAAAAATGGATAAAGTGAGAAATAAGTTTTTGCACAAATTGCACCAATGATAGAAAATTTTAAAAAACCGTTTGACCTGGTAATGTTCGTACGTCGTGTGATGAGGAGGGATGAAAGGGGTCGGCCCTTTTAGTAACATGCGTTTCATCCCTCCTCATCACATGACGTACGAACATTACCAAAGAAAAGAGGGATGGACTGTGTGAGGAGTGATATGTAAGAAAAGGGAGTCCGTGATAGCGTGACGGGGGACAGGTCGGTATGGAAGAAGAAAACGTGTAGCGCCGACCACAAGTAACAACATATAAGGGCAGGAAAATATAGATGATAGTAAATTATCAAGAACAGTCACAATGCAGATATTTTTCTGCAATGAAGAAAGACAAACAAAATTAACTTACCGTCTTTACCAATCACAGTACATCCAGGTACACACTACACAGCAAGAATTTTGTGACATAGTGTGGATTATGATAAAATATTTATATAAATCGCACTTGCGAAATAATGAGAACTTTATTGCAAAAAAAGAAAAAAAATTCGCACGGTTAGTTATACTCTCGTGCAGCGGCCATTTGTAATTGAGGTGTGCCCATATAAACAAAAGGTTTGCATTTTTTTTAAACCAAAATATATCTTATGCATTATTTTGCTGATAATAAAAACCTCATTATGTTCTAATTATTTTTTCTGTTATTTTCTATATTTACTTCAAGAATAACATGATTGTGATTATAATTTTATTTTTTGATTTAGGTTTTTTTTTATATCTGACAAAACTCCCAGTATCGGCGTAATATATTTAACTATGGCAGCACCGCAATTTTGGTTCCGGTACCGGTTCATAGATGGTGCTGTTTTAAATCAAAAAACGGAACCGTAATTTTGTTCTAAGTTACCATAGCATGGACTCTATTGTCCCGCTGCTGAGCAAAGGTCTCCCCAATAGCTTTTCACTATTTCCGATTTTAGAAAAATGTTTGACACAATTCTGTTGCCCAACTTTTTTGTAAACATCAATACTGCTGGCAATAATATTGCGCTTCTTTTATTTAGTGCGTTATAATGGCGCAGCCATGGCGATATTTTAAAAGAAAAACTATGCCATATGTTTTTTTTAAATTGTAAAAGGTTATTTCCAAAACCATAAAGTCAAAGTTATGGTTAAAAAGTTTTAAGGGTTTGAACGTGGCGCGCTAATAGGTACTGGTACTTGCATGGGTAGGTATTGCATGAATCTCGATATTATTACCAAATCAGCTTGCAGATGGGGTTTCGTCGCCGACAGGTTGCTTGACATGATTCATGAAGTAACTTCTGCCAGCGGTTCCACCTGGTTATAGTGGACTCCTGGGATAAAAAAGTATCCTACGCCCTTATCTGTCGTGGTGGCCCAATGGTTAAGACCTCGCCTCTCGTACTTGAGGTTGTGGGTTAAAATCCAGGCAAGTACCAATGTGACTTTTTCAATTCATATGTACTTTCTAAGTTTATCTTGGACATCGCTGACAACGGTGAAGGTAAGGCATGGTATATCTCGTAAACTACTAGAGTACTAGTTTTGAATTTTTGGGCATTAATTTCATCTTGCAGGGTAGTAATTAAGGTAGGTTTGAGGAAAGCAACAAGCTCCTCAAACCTGCAATCAACATTCAAAGTCATGGTTCTGCTGAACGAGCGGGAGAAAGTTATCATCGTTGATTTCTCGGTAAATACAAATGTTCCGGTTCTGCTTTTGTGACGAAATGAATCACATAAAAGGGAAATATTTTTATTATTTTTTTATTTAAAAAAGAAAAAACGTTGCCTCACACTAGGAATTTCTTCCTGTATCGTGGGTGCGTTTACAAACATATAAACTCACATACACAACACCCAGAGCCGGAACAACTATCTGTAGGTCATACAAATGTTTGTTCCGTGCGGGAATCGAACCCGCGACACGCAGCGCAGCAGTCAATCGCTCAACCACTGCGCCAACCGTGCGCCCACCCCGTGGTCCTGCTATTTTGTTGTTTGAGAACTAATTGGTACCTACCAAATATGGAAGCGATTGGTGTTGGGGGTCCGGCGGTAGTCACGGACATCTAAAAACGCAAGGGCGTAATTTTCGGAACAACGGGCCATATAAAAGACGTACCACTGGCCACCTTGCCGATGCAATTCAGTCGCAGCTCTCAGCCACCAAAGAAGCAACAACTACTAGAAGAAAAGCCGAAATCTGCGGAACAAAATTCTCAAGAAAATCCGCTTTTATTATTTCTGTTTCTATGGTTGTCAAATACGTGTGGTTCTCGTACTACCCTACATATGCATTCAGCGGTGCGTGGTGACGAGTGCCACCAGCGGAGTCACCAGACTCAGGAAGTAGGGAGCGCACATCAATCAAACCCAAGTAGGAATAGTGGGATACTGTCCCAGGGCGACCGTGGGTACTTACACCACCGCCCAGGTACCATCCGGAAAACAACCCGCAGCCGTATTGCGTAAGTGCGCAAAGAGTTTCAACTCTATCCAACCGACCAAATCGGCCAATCACACAAAGCGGAAATCCACATCGCGTCATTCATCTCGAATGTGATTCAATTGTCGTTTCAACAATCGAATCACATGCGTTTTGGTCGTTTGGATAGAGTTTAAACTCTTTGCGCATTTACGCAATACGGCTGCTGACCTTGTTTGCGCCACTATTGCCCCAGAATAATATTGAATCATGTTCATATATATAAAATATGAATACGAGGTATGGATATGTTAGCAAATAAATAAATAAATGATAATAGGCACTAATTTATTTCTGAGATATTATAGTATTTTATTAACATACAACAAACATAGTACATCAATCTCACGTCAATGTACACAAACAGAATTCTTAATTCCAGGACAGAAGGTTTAAAAGTTCATCGCGCCAAGGTATCCCACAGAACTCGCCTTTATTACATTTTATGTAAATTGCAACTCTATATTAACATTAGATTGTATGTGATAAAATTACAAATCGTAGGATTTGCGCATTCGCCTTAAAATAAGACGCTCCATACTTTTTCTATAGAAAGCCATGGGTTATTTAAATTTTTTAGGTCCGAATATGAGGTCAGCATCAGGCGCTCCTTTAGGATGCTGATACTTCTGCCGCACATGCTGCCCTCTGTTAGGGTTGCCACTTCCACCAGAACCCCCTCCACTTTCCGCGCTGTATTCTTCCTCTTCTTGCCTTTCGGAGATATTCAGGGTTAATCTGAAACATTTCGAGTTTCAATTAGTTCATTACGAGGCCTTAACAATAAAATGTCCCACTTTGATAAATATATCTTATAATACGTACAGCTTCATCCTCTCCATCTCCTGTTTGTCCGCCAAGGCCTGTTGTTGTAGATTGCTCGCGAGTTCAGGAGGAGCATTAAATGATTTGTACTGCGGCTTAGTACCTTTTCGCACCATCAGCACAAATTCCACGCCTTCTTTACCTTCCTGCAAATGAAGCTTATCATAAGTATAAGTTTGAATGTGTACTTGTGCTAGCTGTAGTTTGTGAAATATGAAGATAATACGTGCAAAAACTCACACCTAAGGGAGGGGAGGGAGGGAGTACACTACATGCTTTTAAACAAGACCCTTACATACTACTTTCTCTCCGTCGTATATTGACTTACATTACATACCAACAACTGTTCGTAAGTTTTCTTGGTGGTCTGTCGGCAGGTCATGGGGACCGCTATGTCTCGCTGTTGAGGCCTAGTCTCACGCTGTCGCTCTGCTATGTTTTCCATTACCATCTTTTCGAAAGCTGATTCAAATTCAACATCTTCAACCTATAAAATAATAATTGTAAAGTTAGTTTCAGGTGCAATTATGTTTGATGTCAATATTTTTGTTAAGTTACTTACAGGTTTCGGGGCCGGCCTCCTTGGTTCATTAGCAATATCGTCGTTTTGCTGAATTTCATTTTCGTCGTTGCCAGTATTCTCTGTAATAGGCTCTTCATCAGAGCTTTCTTCAGGCAGTTGAGGGTTATCTGTCTCATCATCAGTCTCTATAATAGTATCCAATCCTTCGTTAACACTATCGTCGCCTTGATCATCGTTGTCAATATCTTCCTCGCCTAGTTCTGGGTACAACGTTAAACGCAATTCTTCTAAAGCGTCTTTACACTCCTGCCAACTTTCAAACAAAGTCAACTTAGGCCTCAGGGTCGTTAAACATTCTTGGTATATGTATTTAACATAAATAGGAAACATGTTATCGTCAGTCCAGTAAGGATCAGATTGCTTGTACCAGTAGTAGTTTTGAAAGAATGTTAAAAAGTAATCAAGACGTTTTTTGCTAGATCCACTGTTAAAATAAGCGCCACAAGTTTCGAGAAGGGCGCAGACCAGTCTTATTCTGAACACATTGTCTGGAAGGTCGAGAGGAGAAACGTTAGCGTGGTCGTTTGTCACTCCGAAAGTTATAAAAGAGTATAAAACGGTGAACACATCGCGGGAATCTAGCAGCTTGTAGTTGTACAGCTCGCCCAGATATCTGACAGTTGCTATTCTCCTCTGATTGTATCTAGGGTGAGGATCTTCCATGGTGACTCTGATCTCTTCAAGAATGGTGTCTACTACTGCGGGAGCTACAGCTTCCTGCCACGCGGCTAGTTCAGCCGTCAGTCTGGCCAGGGCTCTCCTGGCACTGGCCCGCACTCTCCAGCCGCCCGCTAGATGCTGTATGGCAATAGCTGCAGTGTCTGGATCATCCCAGTTTAGCTTTCGCATCAGTCTTAGTATCTTCTCCTCATTGCTCTTCTGCAAGTCTTCATGGAGTACTTTCCTTATGAACTGGTGCATTGGTGGCTCTTCCTCCTTAGGTTGAGCTGGAGCTTCGGGTGGACACACGTAGTAAAACGCATTTTCAATTTGCGTCACATAACGTGAGTCTAATGCAGATACAGTCTGAAATTAAAGTTATTTTTAACCGACTTACCAAAAACGAGAAGGTTCTATGTTCGAATTTATGTTTTTTTTTTTGTGTATGTTCCGAATATCTCCGGCAATTTTGGACCGATTTTGAAAATTATTATTTTGTTTGAAAAAGTATGTTCCGAAATAGGTCCCATTTTAATTTGGTGAAGATCTGATGAAGAACTTCGAAGATATATAACAGAACTCTTCAATAAATAACTAGTACGTTCTTAAGGGGTACGCAGATCTCTCATTTCACCGGTTATGTTCAAGTTTCATGATATTCGGGTAATCTATTCTGGCGTTATAGGTAACTTACTAAACAACTTGTCTATTAGGTAGGTACAACTAAAAAGTGAAAAATATAAAAACTTTATACAAAAAAATACTACCGACTTCCAAATACAAAACTACAAAGTGAAAAATAACTTTATTTTTGGAAGTCAGTGTCCATAACGCTAAAAATTGGTACCTACGAAAGACACCGACTTCCAAAAATAAAGTTATTTTTCACTTTGTAGTTTTATATTTGGAAGTCGGTAGTATTTTTTTGTAAAAAAGTTTTTTTAATCAATAGGTTAGTTTACTGAAAATTAGTTTTTTGTCCATCAGGTAGATTAATAAAAAATACGTGATACATAAAATGATGACGATATAATGCGTTGAAATATCGTGTGACGGCACGCCGCTAGTACACTTTATACTGCCTTAGTTACGTCACAAGCCCCCACTCCTGAACTTTGATGCGCTTTAACTTTGCCATTTTTTATTGATTTGGTAAAGCAAAAAATACGTGTCCAATATTATTTCATAAACTCACTGACGGGCCTATTATAATTATCATTTTTCTACCCAGGAAATATTCTTATTACCTATTGTTTTTTTTTTTATATTATTCATTAACAAAATAGTAAATTATGTTTTACCTTTTTCCTCATCATTTGCTGCAAGTAGATCATGGTGCGTTGATGCGTATCTGGGTTACAATACAAGAACCTGCCACAAGTCTCCAGGAGGTTGCACGCCATTTCAATATGGTGATGTTTGAAGTCATGCAAAAGTACTTTTAAACAGTACAGTGCTTCCATTTTCGAGTAGAGACTGAATTTTACCAACTCCCCAATAAAACGCACCACTTTTATCTGCAATGCAAAAAAGAAGAATGATAACTAGTGTCCGACCGAAAGTTCGAGTTTCGGCGAAACAACCGAATTTCGGTTTCGGCGTTCTACCTGCTGAAACTACGACCGAAACCGAAACTGCATTCGGGAGTTCTCGCGCTGTGATCGGTCATGTTCGGCGCGTTAAATTCCATCCAATCTAGTAAGCGACGAAGACATTTTGCCGCGTCCACGTGCCTAATCATGTCGTGACTGGCTTGTGTTTGCAGTTAGTTTTTGTTAAGATAAACAAGTAAAATTTCAAAATTTAAAAAACCCCCGACACATTTATCTTGCGAAAACACCCCGATTCAAACAGTAAAACGCCCATAACTTTTGAAAGGCTGAACCGATTTAATTCAAACATACCTAAGAACACTCTCGACAAAATCACCTTTCATACCACAGAACACCAAAAATCACCAAACGACAAAACCTAAGTCAAAATCGGTTCATCCGTTTAGGCGCTACGATGCCACAGACTGACACACAGATACACAGCAATTCACGTGAAACTTATAACACCCCTCTTTTTCCGACGGGGGTTAAAAAATAAAGTCTGACTGATTATAATACCGGTTTCCTTATTCCAAATTTCCTTACAAGGATCATGTTTGAGGGTAAACTCAAAACATGATCCTTGTAAGGAAATTTCGGTTTCGGCCGAAACTATGACTGTTGTGATATTCGGTTTCGGTCGGACACTAGATAACCATATTCTATATACTTTTTAGCCAGAATAAAGAATAGTAACTACTGAAGAATAATTTACTTACCTTTGACTCAATATTGATTTGATCCTTTTTCCTAACATGGTACTTAAAGTCTTGTTTCAGCATCTGACACAAATCCACACATACGTCAGGTAACACTGGGTACAGTATAGCTGCAAACCTTGAGTAGAAGGGCAGTAAATCTAGTCTAGTTCTGGCAACACTGAAGAGGACTCGCGTAAGTTTTTTCCTATTATTCTTTGTATTGAGATTCAGAACAAAATCCACTGCAGCATTGTCAATCAACTCTCTATTGATACAGTTTGGCAGCTCATTCAAAAAGGCATCCAGTGCATACCTGTGAAAAAGATGATTTTATAGGCTGCCCTCTTAGGAAACATAACAGCTTCCGTCAAAATTTTCAATTCAAAAAGGGTAGTACAACATTTTTACAAAAATAATAATTTTCTAAGGCTACTAAGAATAAGAGGGAAAACCTAAAAAAAAACATGTTCCATCCAAACTAGCATAAAGAAGAAGAGGAGGATATACAGAAGGAGATATAGAAGAAGTGGAGGGAGGCCTATGCCCAGGAGGGGGGGCAGCGCGAGCAAGCAAAGTAAACAAAACTATATATACAACGGCAAATGAGGTGACCTTTCCCTGCTTCTCTCCCGTGCCCTATCCTTCCACAGAAACTATACATTTTCTGGAATAAAAGGAAGCGTTTGGCACCAGCTATAGTGTAGCTTTCTACCAGAATAATTTTCTCAATTGGATTAGTACTTCTAGAAATTACCTCCTACAAAAAACAATTTCTAATATTAGTTTAAAATTACAACTTATTTTGTAACATATTAAAATCTATCAGAATTTCAATTCAGTCAGATATTTTTTACCTGAAGAATAAATATAACAGTTTGACTCGTTTTCTCTACAAAAGTAAACTGCAGTATTCATTCGTCAGACAAGTTACTAGCAATTGAAAAATCAGCGCTAACTTATCACTGGCCCAAGAATATTAAATACTAGCGGAAGCCTCGCGGTTTCACTCGCGTAGTTCCCGTTCCCGTGGGAATACAGGGATAAAAAGTAGCCTATGTCACCCGGGGATAGTGTAGCTTCCCAATGGTGAAAGAATTTTTGAAATCAATCTGGAAGTTTTTAAGTTTATTTGTTACTAGCTGTTCCCCGCGGCTTCGCGCCCGTGGTCACACACAGGACCCGTTTACGGGATTAAAAAATAGCCTGTCATTGAGGAATAATGTAGCTTCCTAATGGCGAAAGAATTTTTTAAATCGGTCCAGTAGTTTCGGAGCCTATTCGGTACAAACAAACACACAAACAAAAAAATCTTTCCTCTTTATAATATTGGTATAGACATACAAACATACATAAATACAAATCTTTCCCCTTTTTATATTATTATATTATATAGTATAGAAATATGTTAATTAAAATAAAGTACATACTTGTTGGAAACATTAGATGGCTGAGCCTCTTCCTGCTCCATGTCAGGAACTGTGAGAGGTGCCTCACTGTCACTCAGCTCATCCTCCTTCAAATCCTCGTCCAACATTTCCTCTGTCACTGTTTCTGTTTTACTTTTTACTGTCTGTAAGTTTACAAAGGAATGAAATTATAAACACTTGCATGGAGCAATGGTTATAAGCTGGAAATACAGAGTATCTTTTGTACATGGACAGGAGTTTGATAAGGTTGAGTAAAGAACTAAGCCTGAGCTGCCTTCACAAATGAGTGTATTGCAAGGAACTTTTAGTTAATCTGTGGTATTGCCACGAGTCTCCCTGCTTTCATCAGAAGGTCTCCAAAACACGATTATTCTTCCACTTGTGTATCGTCATGATTTGCTCCAGATTCTGGATCGCCACCTGACCGAAACCACTCCGCCATGCAAGTGGTCTTGTTGAGAAAGAATTACATCACGGCGAGTAGGTCGCGTCTAGCGGCGAAAAAGCTGTATGTAGATCGAGTTTAGCGGCGTGCGAGGCAGGCCGAGATACACTCACTCATGGAAGTGGCGCCTATAATAATAAGTTGACCTGGCTATTTCTCAAAGTAACTGCAATTTTGTTACACTGGTCACTTACTTCTTTAACCTGATAATTAGGCATAAACACTTTCAAATCAGGCAAGCTAGTGTAAAAAGTTCTGGTGTCCTCATCTTGCCAAGGATCTGTGCCAGCCTGCATGATGAACTCTTCATTACCACCTATGGTCACAGTGCCCTGTGTTTCAGTCACGGTCATTGACAATGTGGGTGGTTCTCCAGCTTCTCCTAATTCTTCACCTAATACTTCTGCAAAGCTTTGTGCACCAAGCAGTAGCTTGTCATAGGTAGCCTGAAAAAGAAATAATATTAATCAGAAATGATCATTAAAAGAGTGGATTTAAAGAGGCTAGCCCTTTAATGCCTGCTTATCCCAACCAGCTTTAGGCTGGCATTGTGCAAGTATTACAAAAGTGAAATTTACAATATTGTTGCAAATTCAAGTTATTCAGAGCATAAGTAATCTACCTGATGTTGTTCCAACTGGTCCTTCCTCTCCTGCGATAATTCTCCCCTGGTATGCAGAGTCCTCTGATTGGCTGCATGCAGGGCTTGCAGCTGTGCCCTCTCGGCCAGCAAGTGCTTTGAAAGAGATGAGAAGTAATCTCTGAGCAGAGTTCTAACAGCTGTTTGCTTTTCAGCTGGCAAAAATGGGTTTCTAGGAATAGTAACATTGTATTTCTGAAAAAAGAATAAACATATTTATAACATACTTTAAAAAAATATCTATAATGATTAATTATTTATTATCTCAAAAGATTATATACTTTGCCGTTAAGCTAAAACAATGAGTGAAAATAGTTACCTCAGCCGTTTCTCTTATCTTCTTTGGAACTAAACCTGCATAGTCCTCACCACAGTGTTTACAAAATGACAACAATATTGGTATATTGTTATGCTCCTCTTTATCCATATTTATAAGAACTGTGAGGACATTACCTAATAAAGGCAAACCCATTTTGTTAGTAAATATACCAACAGCCACAAGCTCCGCATAGAATCTGATATCCACACGCAATTTAGATGAGTTAGTTATCTTATCCGTAGCTTTGAAAGTAAGGATCTTCTGCCAGTTTTCAAAAAAGTTTGCTGAAAAATCTGCATAGGTGCGATGGAGTGCCGAACATAAATTAATAGCAGCTGCAATATCAGACATCTTTAGCTTAGCTTCCGCAATCGCTGCTGCTACTTCCGAGATGTATTTAGTAAGATTTAAGGCATTGAAATCTTTTAAAAGTGTATCAATTTGGGTAGCACTAAATGACTTCAACTTCTTCACAAAAGTTGTATTCTTCTTTAATCCAGAATCCAATTTTGAGAAATAATTATCTGGTGGCCGAACACAACTCAGGTTTTGATTTCGAAGTTCAGACTTTTGTTTCACCCTAGATTCTAGGTTAGCTGTGTATTCATCGAGAGCTGCTTTCTCATCTTCAGCATTTTCTGTTTGGGTTTCCGTGTCTGGCTGTTGCTCACTATTCTCCGCATCTTTTTCAGTGGACGTCATGTTTATAATAATTAAAATAGCATAATTATTATCAGTAAAAGACGTTCCCTCTTGTATCAAAAGCAAAAATTGTTATTCTTGTCTTGATTGCATCTGTGTTTACTTTTTGACAGAAGATGATGACACAGACAATCAACGCGACAAAAAAAACACACCAACCAAAACTAGACTGCCCAGTATATCTTTCCTTGCAGCAGATTATCACGCATCAGAATTATAGTCAATTATAGTGGATAAATCATCCTGAAACTGGCGAGCCAATGGACGTTTTTTTGTGAAAATTATTTCATCAGCAACTTTATATTTGTTTTAAGTGCCTGTGTGATTCATTTGCGATTTCAATACAATTTTAAATTGAATACTACTCTATTCGTAACCATAGAGTTCGCAATTTTGTCATAAACTTTTCATTCAAAATCAATCAAAATAATTTCAAATGTCAATGACAATGTGACGTGAATGTGACAATGCTCTTGTAAACATTGCTGGCTTGAGGTTACAAAATATCTTCTTCTTGAATAATTTTATTTCATACATAAGTTGCTGCAAATTATTGATCCTACAATGTGCGGAATACTGTGTGAAATATGTTTCTGTAACAACACACCAAACAAGGTAATTGAAGCAATCGAGACCATCTGAATACTTAACCTTGTTTTCTATTTATTTTCTTAAAAACAAACATATTTTTAGGACGTCCAAGTTTTAAAACGCATACAAAACAGAGGCCCCAATTGTACACAAACTTTGGAAATGAGTTTAGGTAATAGCATGAAAGCATTTTTCTGTGGAGCAGTATTGTGGATGCAAGGTCCACAACTAACACCTCAACCCATGGAAACGGATCAAGGTGTGTTACTGTATAATGGAGATATATTTGATGAAACATGGCCCAGCAATATTAGCGATACGCAAGTGATTCTGGAAAAACTAAACAATCAAACTGTAAGATTTCACCTAACTTTATATAAGCTATAATTATAATTAGTAAAATTTGTTAGAAAATGATAAAAAGATAAAAATAAATAAGACTAACGTTAAATTTAAATTACAGGGTAAATCATCAGAAGAATATATTGTACAGCAACTTAAAACATTAAAAGGTCCATTTGCCATAATATACTATGACAAAGTAAACAAAAATATATATTTCATGAGGGACAGAATCGGTAGAAGTACCTTACTGTTTCATAAAAATGATAATGCCATTATTATCAGTAACATTTTAGGAAGAAATTATGACTGTGTCGAGGTTCCAGCAACACATATTCAAATATTAAATCTAAGTACAACTATAATAAAGCTTTGTCCATGGAATGATGACTTAAGCTCAACTGAGGAATATTCTATTGAAGATTGGTTAAAACAATTAAGGATTCAACAAAGTCTACCTGATGATGAATTTAATTTTGAGTATGCCAAGGAGGAATTTTCAGAGAAAGTAAAAAAAATTTGTAAAATGTTTTACCATTATTTTATTTCAAGATGTTTATTTCAACTTACATTTCACCATTACTTATTTCAAGGTGCTTTTCAACTAAAATTTTACATTATTTATTTCAAGGTGCTTTTCAACTTACATTTTAACATTTTTTTTTCAGGATGATTTAGTGAAATTCATTGAATCAGTAGCTAGACAAATAAAATGTAAACTGACGGTAATGAAGAAACTGTTAGAAAATGCTTTAATACAAGAAACAGTTTTGAAAGTGACAGAACTGTTAGAAAGAAGCATTAAACTGCGTTTGAATAGACAGCCAAATAAATGTAAAAAGTGTTTAACTGATGGAACAGATTCCTGCAATCATTGTACAGTTGGGGTATTGTTCTCTGGTGGTCTTGATTGTACAATATTAGCTTTACTGGCAGATAAATATTTGCCTAGGCAACAAACCATAGACCTTATCAATGTTGCATTTAAAAAAGATGAAAATTCAACATATGAAGTTCCTGATAGACTAACAGGCAGGCAATCATTATTAGAATTGCAAAAACTATGTCCAACAAGGTGATCAAACTTCATCGTCTATCAGAATTTAAAAACAAACGAAAATCTATGAAAAGTAGAATGTAAATAATTTTTTGTATATTTTTAGGAAATGGGTTTTCCGAGAAGCGAATGTACCCAAAGAAGAACTAGAAAAATATCAAGAGGATACTATAGGTGACCTAGTTTATCCTCGACAAACTATCTTAGACGAAAGTCTTGGAACAGCATTGTGGTTTGCTGCTAGGGGCCAGGATTGCTCAGATACCTCTACAAGCAGGGTAAGTTAAATATCAATTTAAAAAAAAAATTATAAGGCTGTCTGTCCACTTGAGCGGAGCGGAATTGCGGACTGTATCTGTCCATAGACGCGGAGATAGGTAGCGGAGCGGAGAGAGAAAGAAATGCGGAGCAGAGTAGCGGAGTGGAGTATCGGAACGGCATAGCGGAGCGGAGTATCGGAACGGCATAGCGGAGCGGAGTATCGGAACGGCATAGCGGAGCGGAGTATCGGAACGGCATAGCGGGGCGGAGTACCTGTGTTTTTTCATACGTGGATCTGGGTTGCACTCGTTTCTCCTCTCCTATTCCCCGTTCCGCTTCCCCGCTCCGATCCCCCGCTCCGCCTCACTGGTCTGTTTCTTATCTCAGCGTAAATATATATGAATTTTAAAACTAATTTTGAAATCCCTGTCCACTAAAGCGGAGCAGAGTTTTTATGCAATTCGATTGGTTTGCTCCGCACCTCTTTTCTCCACTCCACAGCAGCCTTATTAATATAGATTTGGGCTTTAATATCTACAACTTCTAATTTCAGGTTTTATTAGTGGGTTCGGGTGCCGATGAATTATTTGGCGGATATATCCGACATAGAAATTCTTTTAAACGTAATGGCTGGCCAGGTCTCAGCAAAGAATTGCAACTAGACTGGAAAAGAATTTCATTCAGGAATTTGGCCCGTGATAACAGAGTCATATGTGATCATGGCAGACAACCTAGGATGCCATATTTGGATGAAGACTTCACAAATTACATACTACAGTTGAAACCATGGCTGAGGTGAATATGAAATATTTTATTGAATAAAGGAGAATGCCCATTTTGTAAGGGAACTTGGGCCCCTTTGAAAAAATGGTTGTATCTTGATGAATTTGGTTGTAAATCGTAGAAAAACATGTTATATTCATAATTAGAAAACTTTTTTATTTATTTTGCGGGGTTCACGAGATATAACGATGTTTATGTTCTTGAAATGAACCCTTATTACAATGCAATAAGGTGCATACAAATGTCCAAGTGAAGGAACCTGATCTTTTATTGTCTGTACATATAAAGTAAAGGACACATATGGAAAATAACACAAAATATAAATCCTATGTTTGTATAATAATGAAATCGCAGACACGATACCTCATAACGGGCCTGTGTATAGGCAATCTCCTTTGATTACATTGAGATTAAGCTATATTCAGTGTTAGATACTTAAGTTCTTTTCTATTAAACCTTTTTTTCTTTTTACAGGTGCTTCCCCAGTGAAGATTTGGGTATCGGTATTGGAGACAAGCTCATGTTAAGGCTAGTTGCATTCAATATTGGATTAACAGAGGCTGTTATTTTACCTAAAAGAGCCCTGCAATTTGGGTCGAGAATAGCAAATAAAAAAGAGAAAGGTAGTGATATATCAAAAACCTTTACCAAAAATATAACAATTTCAATGTAAATTACATCTTTTTATTGAATTAATAGCTTCTGCCTGCGTGAATGTCGCAAATTATCCCAAGGGAATATATTCCCGGGATAAAAAGTATACTGTGTGCTATTCCAGACTATAATCTATCTCTTTGCCAAATTTAATCCAGATCCGATCAGTTGTTTTTGCGTGAAAGATTAATAAACACACGAACTCGCAATCTTTCGCCTTTACAATATTAGTGTGATGACCATCAACTTCAACAGCTGAACCACTGGGGGATTGTGAGAGGCAGGGTGGTTGTGGCAGTCTGCCCGAGGTCCTCAATCTTAGGGGGCTCAAAATCATTTAAAAAAACCTACCTAATATGTTAGTAGTTTAGGACCTCCTACGCATTCGAAATATACCTAAATAGCTGTAATAGTTTCGCTCGTCCTTTCCTTTCGTTATTTTGCTTTTTAGGGTTCGAAAGGAAAAAACGGAACCCTTCAGGATCACGTTGTTGTCCGTCGGTCCGTCTGTCTGTCAAGACCTTTTTTCTCAGGAACGCGTGGAGGTATCAAGCTGAAATGAATTAAATCTTCGTAAACATAATTTGAAGACCTTACTCTACACCAGTGCCCTTAGCGGCTAATTCTAAACAACCATCTAGTTCTTCGGAGTTCTACCATGCATGACTGTATGAGTTTTACCATCTCTTCTAGACATTGGCCGGTTGGCCAGCCATGATATACTGAGCACACTGTAACAGCGTCAAATTGTTGCTAGACCTGCTAAAAAAGCTGAAATAATCGATACTTTTCATTCACATCTCTATAACCATAGATAATCATATTAGTTGATTGAAGTTGAGGAGTTTTTGGCGGGATTTATTCGAGTGAAGTTCAGCGGCTGTTAATATCATTTGCAAATCACATCATCAGCCTATTAATGTTCCCACTGCTGGGACACAGGCCTCCTCTCTGTGAAACGGAATTGGCCGTAATCTACGAGCGATATGAAACAAAAACAAAATAAAAAAATGCCATCGTGTGTATTTAGAAAGTGTACCAATAGGGAACTATCCGCAAAGCTGAGCTCAGATGGCGCCACTGAAAACAAAGGATAACCACAGAACATATATACCCTAAGCCGGGAGGTTAACAAACTATACCAAAGAGTATGTAACACTACGTTTTATTTTTATACTGTCAAAGTCGAGCGGCAATATTTCGCAGTTTAAGCATACAAAATATAAAACTAATAGCATGTGCTAATAGTGAAAGAAAAATGGAGCTAACTAATAATTGAGGAAATCAGACCATACTGTACCTAAAAACCCGGCTTCAAGAGCGCGGTGCATCAGTAAAAGGAAAAAGAAAACGGATTTAGTTGAAAGGTACGAATATGAATGCGAACATTGGAAATCTTGTGTAACTTGCAGATATTATATCAATTTAATATGTAATGAGATCAATGTACTTCCAATTAATATTCAAAACAATACTTCCAGGTTGATTTTTTATGACTTACATAATTACTTTGCAGTGGAACTGTTTTGCACACGGTTACATTTTGATGGTGGACAGCAGTCCAACGCACTATTAATTGCCAAAAGCCTTACCAAAGACCTAAACGCTGACTTCCTTACCACCCTTAATCATTTCGAATAAATATATATATTCTTTTAAGAAGGTACCTGTAAAAGCAGATATTAAAATATCTTTGTTTTGATAGTTCTTACTCTAAAATTTGAAATCTTGTCATTGAATCATAAATAAGTTTATTGGCACTTGATATTATTACATTTCATTTACATCTACTGTCTTCATTCTTTCAGGTTTGATCTAAACATAGAAAAAGGACTGAAAATGTATCTGCGTATCTGCTGCGCGTTAGAATGGCATTTGCAGCTAATGCTTGTTATTATGTTTTATTGCACCACCCGGTCTAAGGCCTCCATGAAAATATCAGTACCTATTTTTACAACAACAAAATATATATTATTATTTTTATGTGTCACCTGGATGAAAACTGAAATTAACATCTAGAATACACACAAAATTTGTTTTGAGTGGTGTTATTTTCCATTGTCAATATTGTCATAACATAGGATCACACCTATTTTCAAGATGGGTCAAGGGCTAGATAGTTGTGTATAAAATAAGTACCTACATTTACCTAAATTTCAGTGCTGTGCTATTAAAATGTACCTACTGTGTGTTACTTAATTATAACAAGAAATAAATGAAAATTCTTTGTACTTGTATGTTATTTATTTTTCTTAGGATTGATTACTAATACAATTTATATACAATGTTGACTGCCAATATAATCGGAGAAATCCTGGTCAACCTGAGTAATGTGTCAAAACCGTTAAAAATAGACCAACTGTTAAAGTAAGTAACCGGTGAAACTTATTATTTCTGAGAGTAGGTACTGAATCTATATTATTGTCCAAGTATCAAATTAAGTTAAAAAGAAATATATTTCTTTATTTACAATATTTCACATCAATTAACAAGAGTTTTAGAAGGGTTATTGTCATGAAACTTAGGTCCAGAGTTGAGTCTAAATCTAGGCTATCGGGGTATATCCATGATATCAAAGTTACATTCTTAAGGGCCAAGTTATTCTACTTACAAAAGGTGTTTTCTTATTGTTTTACCACAAATGAAATTTAGCTTTTTGAAACACTATTTTTAAGACATTATTGTGAAACTTATTCCAACAGCACCGGAAATTTAAAGTGCTGATTGTTTCTCCTCAATTTGTTCAAAGTTTCCTTCTCTGTTTATCTTTCATCGACTCTTTTTTCTCCAAACAATGGTAGGTAACCCCCTTATTTAATATTTTTCTATTTAGTTTCAGTCCTGTAAGTATAAATTAGGTTTTATTAACACCATATGGTTAAACATGCGTATTTATGTAGACATTAAAACCATTTTGTAGTTGTGTTTAATTAGTACACAATGTTATGTACCTTCTTTTTAATGTCTATAGCATTAAACATAATAATTACTGTTATTATTTGAATAAAGGTTGCCTTAGGATAATACACTGACCTGTAAAATACCTTCTTTATTAAATATTCCGCTTTAGAACGGTCAGGACACAGCCTTGACTTTTTTGTAAAATTCCTGCGACGAATAGTAATTTCCCATTGCTTGCGAATATTGGCGTTTTCTGGGATCATATGGCCGGTTTTATTTCTGCATCCATAAACACAACACTAATGCATTCTTGACCAACAGCTAGCAATATTATTATTTAGTTTTTGAACACAAGTTATACTTAAAACAGTAAAATTAGTTCGGTAACCACTAACACAAACTGTAGTAGACGCCATGTTGTTATGTTTTTGTTTACTTTTAATCTTCAAACGCCATCTGGCGGGAGCAATTGGCAGTAATGTTCCCTATTATGATACCAAAGTAAATAAAACAGAAGGGATCTCATAAAATAATGTAAGTACGCAATACACCTCAATTTACTAATTTATTTCAATTTATTTTTCTAATATTCTGATAATTGGAGGTTAGCAATTAGCAAAATAAAAAACATTGGTGGTCAGAATAATGCTTGTTTACATTCACACGCAAGTGACAAACACTAGCTGTTCCTTTTTCTTGTTGGTTTTATCAAGCCATCCCTTTCGACTTGTAGTGTTATGTCAGATGAATGAATAATACGAATTACGGATGAATGGTAGGATATGTGTGCTGCCGCTGCTGCGCGGAACACTTTTTACAAATTGTTGTGTGAGTGTATAACGTATCTGTTTATTTGAATATCATTGCTGCAAATTGATTCCTAGTGGATATTGTGATATAATATTAGTGTAGTTTTGTGTCTCAACTGTCTACGCAACTGGACAATATGTGAAATCATTGACAGGAGCGATCTCAGGATAGTGGAGTGGAGAATTTTATTGTAGTATTGACTACCTCTGCAAAGCTTACTGGGAAGGCTGACTCGATACTATTTGCTGCCAAATACTCCAAAAACCATTAGAATCTGTTACATCCGTATTCTAATGCATACTAACCCCTTAGATGTCCACCAGGCAGGCCGAAAATCACCCATGTGTCCGGGTACCCTGGCGCCTTTTGCGCTATGGGCGCGGTGTCAGTAAATCGTCGATTTCTCGGAAGTTTTGTATGGGAACCATGTATGAAACTTATGTTGTTACAATCTCTATGAAATAAGCTATCATATTCCAAATGGATTTATCCAGTTTTACCTTGTAAGTATTGGTAATTGTTGTGTAAAGTCAGTGTAAGGGATTTTTTTTCCAGTTTCGTGTATAAAAGGAGATAGAAATAAAAAAATAAACCATTATTTCATAAAGTTTTAATTTTATTTACAGGAATACACCCTATTTCACAATAATCAATCAAAATTACACACCCCCCGATACATTTTTTCATCCCACGAGAATTACAAACTTTTCAAAAAAAAAATAATGCAAATTGGCAGGGTGGACAGTTGGTGGCTGTTTTTTTTTTATTCGAATTTGTTTCGTTACCACTACAATTAAATGCATTATTTCTGTTGTTAATTAACGTAGCATTGTAAATAACAACAGTTTGATATAGTCATATTTGCAAAAATAAGAAATAAAAAATAAAATATTCGCACGCAGAAAAAAATAAACAACAATGTCGGACGGCGTTCGTTGAAATACGTATATCTGCTGGAATTTAGGCCAAATACAAAAAAAAACTATTAAAAACAGTTCAAAACTTACCGTTCCATGTTTTTCCAGCAGAAAACAACAGCCACTCAAAATAAAAAAACTAAATTTTTAATCACAAAAAGTTTGAGCACGGCCCCTTGTGCTGTCAAAAATGGCGACCGCCCGATGCACAGATTTAATAAATAAATATTACGGTCTTGGGCGGATCCAAAGACCAGCGGGGTATTTTTTTTTCATAATTGTCTATTAAAGTATCGAATGAAACCAAGATTTGTCGAGAATATCCTCCTTACTGACATATTTCAAGCCAAAAACAAGAACAGCCATAGAATATCAAAAATTGGCAGAGAGGCAGACTGGACATTTGAGCGACCGATGACAGCTGGCAGAGAGGCAGAGTGGACATCGGAAGGGCTAAAGAATGTTAAAATTGCACTGAAGACGAGGCGGTATGGTCCAAGACCTTAGCCTGCCCGAGAAGGGCGAAGGAAAAAAATAATAAAATAAGTTGATTTGATTGATCAACAATTTAATATAAATAATCAAAATTACTTTTAAGCAGAAGCACACTTTCAAGCATTCACACACACCTCAATCTCAATAGTGTACCAATCCGTATTATACATAAAGATACCTATATAAATAAAACATTACCCACACATAGATTACGTTGACGTTTTTGCGTATATTTCACGCGCAGCGAGGGAATTTTGGCGGGAGTGTGTCTGGGTGTCTGCAATGAACCTCGCCTGAGACCCATAGACATACTAAATAATATGGACTGGAAATACCTACGAAAAAAACGTGCCTACCTAAACCTCAAAATGTCTCATAAAATGGCCGCCGATTCTAAGGTTGTGTCAATCAAGCAACACACACACACTCACAAATCTCAATAATACAATATGTAAACAACCATTTGACAGCAGGACTACCACGAACACAACCACAAAATTCGTCTCATAAAATGGCGAATATGGCACGTACCTACAACCGTCACTAAGTCATAAACAAAATGTTGCCATAATGAGCAACAACTGAAATATTGTTGTCTCTTTCATCAAATACGTTTACTGCATTAGAAAGAATGAAACAAAACGATGTTTCACATTCTGTATCGTATTTCACTCATATTTGTATAAGCTAATGTATGTATAGAACATCGCGGCGCCTCCATATATTTCCTATCTCAATGCTCAGACCACGTCCCTTATTCCTTTATTATATATATTTTATCTCTAAAACCCTCGGCCAGGCACGGGATTGCGCGAGCACAGAAGATCACTTCCCACCTGTCAGACAGGAACCAATATCTACCATAAAGAACAGACCCCTAGCTATCGCTGCAGCGCAATAACAGTGTCGCGGGTATAGACCTGATAGGATCCAAGGTTCGCAGCGTTGCTATAGGCCCCAGCGTTGTCTCTGTTGGCTGTGATCCGCAGGCCTGTATTCAACACTAAGATATAGGTACTTATCATTTCTTTCAAAATCACAAATCACAGATTGTTTACTTACACTAACTTATAGGTATTTATCATCAGGGTTACAAATACAGCTCCTGCAAATACAGCGCCTGAAATATAAAAATTGATGTTTTTTGTGTATTTTTACATATTTTGACAAATTCAATCTGTTATTTACCTAAATTTCAGGTCTCTGCAATGCTTAGTTTTAAAGATCACCGTGAGCGCGTGGTTCGCCGCGTTTCAATGGCGCGGCCAAGTTCAAACCCTTAAAACATTTTAACCGTAACTTTGACATATTTATGGTTTTGGGAATCAACTTTTTATTACAATTTTTTACAAAATTTAAAAAACAAAGTTTTTTTTTATAAAAAAAATCGCCGTGGCCGCACCATTGAAACGGAAACGCTAAGTTTTACAGTAAGTCCCATGCTACGTAACCTTTTGAATACAGCTCTCAATTTTTTTAATATACAAGTCTATTTGAGCCGGTATAAAATACAACGCACCCTGGCACCCCACGCAGTGTCTCCTCCATAATCTTCTGATTTTTTTTCAGTATAACCGACAACCCGTAAAGTGTACGTCGATACACAAATGTATAGGTGTACCAGAATCTCATGGCATTTTTTATTTTTTTTAAATTGTGATTTTCATATGGCAATGTCAATTGTCACCTGTCGAATCAAAGTACTTGATGTGTCAACCGCTGCTGAAATTTTTTGATATTATCTGGAAAGTTTGTTATTTTTGTGAAAATGTCGAAAAACCCACTTCGATCTCATGCGAGACATATTGTTTTCAATGTGTATCATAAAATAAGGCAAGAAGAAGGCGTAAATCAAACTCAATCTTTGATTTTAAAGTGCGTCGTAGAGTGGATCGGTAAGTTGGACTGACTTGTTTTGATACTTTTTGTTTATTTTATATTTTTCTTACTTAATATTAATTTCTTTCCATTACTATTATATGGTAAATCGTAGGTCAGGGCACATCGAATGATGGCCGGAAGGAAATGGCAACAGTAATGTAACTGTTACTAATTCTTCGACAAGATATTGATTTTAACGGAGATTGAGAATCTTTGACGTAAGAAAAATATTAAGTAATAATCTGCGCCCTGCAGTGGGACGTGTATATAGACGGGAGTTTTTGGCGGGATTTTGTCGAGTGAAGTTCAGTGGCTGTTAATATTATTTGCAAATTGATTCCTAGTGGATATTGTGATATATTATTGGTGTAGTTTTGTATCTCAACTGTCTCCAAAACTGGACAATTTGTAAAATCATTGACAAAAGCGATCTCGGGATAGTGGAGCGGTGTATTATATTGTAGTATTGACTGCGTCTGCAAAGCTTACTGGGAAGACTGACTCGATACAATTTGCTGCCAAATACTCCAAAAAACATTAGAATCTGTTACATCCGCATTCTAATGCATACTTACGAATAAATATAAGATCCAAAACTCTTTCCAAAGACGTGGCTAAAAGGTCCTAGCAACCAGGCCATAAAACTTACATAAAAAAAATATATATAGACTGATGATGATGAATGACTTTAAGTAACATGATACATTTTATTATTTTTTACAGACTTTATTTTTACTTTTTTTTTTTTTTTTTTTAGAGAATAAGTAAATGCCAATGAAAAAGAACCATTTTGATGGAGAGAGATGACATAAAACTACAAAGATACAAGTTTTTGAAATGCCAGTGGAGTTCATGGAATCGTATTCTAGTTTTCTAGTTCTGAATGAGGTTTTAAGTTATTAGTATGATTTAAATGCTAAATAATAAATTAGTACATAAATTAATATTCAATTGATTTATTTTTCCTATGTTAAGAACACGATGTATAACAACATTATTCATACACATACCTATAATACTCACAGTGGATCTTTGTGTCTCTGAATTGGTTGCAAGACCCCGCGCAGTAGCTATTTTTGTGTCAATGTTGAAGGTGAAGATAGCATTGTATAACTGTCTCTTTCACTAGCTTATGTATGTCACATAAGCTTACGGAGTTTCTTGTGCATTCTTCTCCATAACAAGCTACTTTCCGAATGCACGGTAGAATCAACTTTTATTCCATGTAAATTTAAATTGTGACATTCAAAAGTGCCGCTTGGTGGCCCAGTTGAAATAAATATCTTTTGTCTTTTCTGTCATCGTCCTATCTCGCTTACTCTATGCAGTATACTCGATGACAAACTGTTTCTTACGCAATGGTTGGCAGGACCAAGTTCAAAGACACAAAGATCCGTTGTGACTACTATAATATAGGTACCTCATGTTCATTAATACTAAAGACATAAATAAAAATTAAACAGTATCAAGATCGTTTGATCCATTTTCCCCAGTATTGCATACAACAAATTTTTATTTCCCTTTTTGCCATGAGATTCTGGTAGACCTATACCCATATGAGTAGTTATAGCTGTTTATTATAGGTTGCGAATCATTCGATAAAATGCAATGTTCATACGCATGTTTCAAGTCTATTTTAGTAAATTTATCGCCCCCACTGAGATTCGCAAACAACTCCTCGATACACAGCGATGGATAATAATCCCTTTTTAGCTTTGGGTTGATGGTTATTTTATAATCCCCACAAATGCGTATGCCCCCATTTTGTTTAATAACTGGGACAATGGAGTTCCATAATCCGAGTAATCGACGCGGTAGATGGTAGTACATTCTCAGTGTCAGTCAAAGTTGCTTACATTTCGTAAAAATGTGTTTTTCCATGTAAGGCGCCTGTCAAGGTATAAACCAAGGTATTTTACATGTTCGGCATGAGGCAATTTAACATTGTTCAGCTGTATCGGTGGACAGGTATCCTTTCTTTTAGTGAATGTGACATTTACTGACTTGGCCTAATTGGCTTTTATCCTCCATTTCTTGAGCCAGAAGGCTATGTCGTCAAAGCAGGTCTGCAGCATAGCTGTTGCTACTTTGTGATCACTATGACACACCAGAACAGCTGTGTCATCCGCGAACGTTCCTGTAGTCGCTAGATTTGATATTGGCAAGTCAGCAGTATGAAGCAAATATAAAATCGGCCCAAGCACACTGCCTTGAGGAACCCCAGCAGAAATAGGACATAGCTTTGAAGAAGCTTCGCCACTTTCGGAATTTTGTTTTGATGCGTGCCAGACTCTACCAAATCTTGAGAAATGTCAAGGAATGCTGCTGCACAATATTCCTTATCTTCAATCATACTATGAATTTTTGTAACAAGCCTGTGGACTTGATCTATTGTGCTTTATTTTTATTTTATTTATGATGAGTTTGCTCTTGACTCTAGTCTAGGTCAGAGGTGACAGAGACAGAGTCTACGATGGAGTGAGCTTACCCAGAAGAAGCCTGTTCACTCTAACTTTGAAGAGATTCGGGTTGAATGCGTTCAGAAAAACAGACGCAGGTAGTGAGTTCCATTCATTCGCTGTGCGCATTATGAAGGATGTTTGGAAGCGCTTGGTGCGAATTGGTGGAATGGCAACAAGGTAAGGATGGTAACTTGCAGTGCGTCTAGATGTCCGATGGTGGAAGGGGGCTGGTGGGATGAGGTCGTGGAGCTCTTGAGCACACTCACCGAAGTGCAGTCTGCAGTCTCGACATAGCTAACGATCGTTACGCTAGCTAACATTCGTTAACTCTTACCACAAAATAGTAAGTATACAGAAGGGCCACTCCCGCCGTTTGGAAAATTGACAGCTAAACTTGACAGATTCACTAGGACTTGCGTGCCAGACCCTGTCGAAAGCCTTCGAGATATCAAGCGATACAGTCTTGCTGTTTGCTTTGCCGTGTCTCTCGATGGCTTCGCCCCAGCAGTGCGTGACATACACGAGAAGATCGCCAGTTGACCGTCCCCGGCGAAAGCCATATTGACGGTCACTGAGGAGATTATTGTCTTCAAGGTAGGACAGCAACATACTGTTCAGTATCCTTTCCATAACTTTGCACAGTATGGAGGTAATGGCGATCGGACGGTAATGGGCAGGGTCAGCACGGTTGCCTTTTTGGGCACTGGTTGCACATTTGCAAGCTTCCAGGATTTCGGTACCGTTCTTTTAAGAAGAGAGAGGCGGAACAAGCGTGTCAACACAGGAGACAGTTCAGGCGCACACTGCCTCAGCACTCTCGCTGGAATACCGTCAGGCCCGCTGGCCTTATTCACGTCTAGACTGCACAATACTCTCCGGACCTCTTTAATGTGCACAGCGATCTCAGGCATCGAAGAGTCGCAATGAGGTACAGAAGGTGGTTGCTTGGAGCCAGCGTCCAGACGCGAATTGTTAGCGAAGAGAGATGCAAATAAATTTGCTTTCTCACTTGCAGAGTAAGCCAGCGACCCATCAGGTTTCAGCATTGGAGGTAAAGTGGGACGACAGAAATTCGTTTCAACCTCTTTAGACAAGGACCAAAACTGTTTACTATAGGTCTACCAGAATCTCATGGCATTTTTTATTTTTTTTTAATTGTGATTTTCATATGGCAATGTCAATTGTCACCTGTCAAATCAAAGTACTTGATGTGTCAACCGCTGCTGAATTTTTTTGATATTATCTTGAAAATTTGTTATTTTTGTGAAAATGTCGAAAAACCCACTTCGATCTCAAACGAGACATATTGTTTTCAATGTGTATCATAAAATAAGGCAAGAAGAAGGCGTAAATCAAACTCAATCTTTGATTTTAAAGTGCGTCGTAGAGTGGACCGGTAAGTTGGGCTGACTTGTTTTGATACTTTTAGTTTATTTTATATTTTTCTTACTTAAATTTTATTTCTTTCCATTACTATTATATGGTAAATACACAGGGCACATCGAATGATGGCCGGAAGGAAATGGCAACAGTAATGTAACTGTTACTAATTTTTCGACAAGATATTGATTTTAACGGAGATTGAAAATGTTTGAAGTACGAAAAATATTAAGTAATAACCTGCGCAGTGGGACGTGTATATAGACGGGAGTTTTTGGCGGGCTTTTGTCGAGTGAAGTTCAGTGGCTGTTAATATTATTTGCAAATTGATTCCTAGTGGATATTGTGATATATTATTAATGTAGTTTTGTGTCTCAACTGTTTACGCAACTGGACAATTTGTAAAATCATTGAGAGAAGCGATCTCGGGATAGTGGAGCGGAGTATTTTATTGTAGTTTGACTGCCTCTGCAAAGCTTACTGGGAAGACTGACTCGATACAATTTGCTGCCAAATACTCCAAAAAACATTAGAATCTGTTACATCCGCATTCTGATGCATACTAAAGAATAAATATAAGATCCAAAACTCTTTCCAAAGACGTGGCTAAAAGGTCCTAGCAACCAGGCCATAAAACTTACATAAAAAAAGTATATATAGACTGATGATGATGAATTACTGTATGTAACATGATACATTTTATTATTTTTTACAGACTTTATACATAAAGAGATTGGTTTTGAATATGTTAAATGCCAATGAAAAAGAACCATTTTGATGGAGAGAGATGACATAAAACTACAAAGATACAAGTTTTTGAAATGCCAGTGGAGTTCATGGAATCGTATTCTAGTTTTCTAGTTCTGAATGAGGTTTTAAGTTATTAGTATGATTTAAATGATATATATTAAATTAGTACATACATTAATATTCAATTGATTTATTTTTCCTATGTTAAGAACCCGATGTATAACAACATTATTCATACACATACCTATAATACTCACAGTGGATCTTTGTGTCTCTGAATTGGTTGCAAGACCCCGCGCAGTAGCTATTTTTGTGTCAATGTTGAAGGTGAAAATAGCATTGTATAACTGTCTCTTTCACTCGCTTATGTATGTCACATCATCCTATCTCGCTTACTCTATGCAGTATACTCGATGACAAACTGTTTCTTACGCCATGGTTGGCAGGACCAAGTTCAAAGACACAAAGATCCGGTGTAACTACTATAATATAGGAACCTCATGTTCATTAATACTAAAGACAAACATAAAAATTAAACAGTATCAAGATCGTTTAATCCAATTTCCCCAGTATTGCACACAAAAAACGCGTATTGCGTTTTTTTTTAAAAAAAGAAAAAAGAAAAAGAAAAGAAAGAAAGAACGAATTTTTATTTCCTCATTTGCCATGAGATTCCGGTAGACCTATACCCGGAGAATGCGATGCCAGCTTGGCCCCAATACGTCCAATATGGTCAAAACGCGCCCGACGCAGAACCCGCTTGCAGAACTTGGCTGCAGAATTAAAGGCTCTTTTCCTCGCGCGAACCCTACGCGCTCTAACTTTGCGGTCGCGGTCCCCGACCCAGGCTTTGTAGGCAGACTCTTTTCGGGCCTCAGCGTGGGCACATTTTGCATTATACCAAGGTCGGGATTTGTGACCGAGCGGAATGTCGGAGAATGGAATGAAATACTCCATTCCCTGCCGAATCACATCCGCAATCGCGTCCGCACAGCTCGAGGGGTCACCCGAGAAGAAGCACACATGCCGCCAAGGATAAGACGCATAAAAGTGCCGCATCTCGTCCCAGTCTGCTGACTCGTATCGCCATACTCGCCTCGTGCCTCTAGGACTCTCATCTGGAGGAGAGCAAGTCGACACGGATTTCACCAGACAGTAGTCAGACGTTCCCAGCGGGGCTGAGACCGATACCGAATGACTGTCCGGATCAGTTGTCAACAGAAGGTCTAAGCAATTGGGTGTATGGCCGTCAACATCCGGTACCCGCGTTGGCACATTCACCAGCTGGGTTAGATCTAGCGATAAAGAAAACTTGCGCGCCTCTAACCTGGCATGGTCAGTTTTCCGGTACGGGTACAACCACTCCTTATGATGGGCATTAAAGTCCCCCAGAAAAATAAGCTTCGCTGTTGGGTACCATTGCTGGGCCATATCAGCCGACTCCACGAGGCAATTAAAGAGCGCTGTTGTCTCCTGGTCACCAGCGTGCGATCGGTAGACGCCTACGATGGGGCTTTTACATGGCTCACAATCCAGCTAAACATCACTGAGAACTTTTTCTTTGTGCTCTGGAGGCCCCTCGTAAGGGTGGGCTGAAAACACCTTTTAAGTGTTCGGCGAATGTCGTAAATTTTTCCACATCACTTCGAGCCCTGTCTGTTCCTGTCGGCTTGCCGAAGTGGAGGAGACGGTTTTTTAGGTCGTTTTAGTTTTCTCGTGGCTTTCCACAATGAATAATCGGTAGCAGCTATAGCATCTAGATTACTCAGGAACGCCTGAACTCTATTGTTCCTATCATTTTCTAGAAGCTTTTTGAGTTTTCTAACAGCATAGTTTAGTTTTATCGCCAGGACATCTATATTTTGCCATTGTTTTCTCAGTCTCCTTTTTTCAGCATTTTTTTTAATATATATTTTTATATTTATCCAGTATATTATAGGTTATAGATTTATTTTTGTTATTCAGTTCTATAGTAGGAGTAGATTGCCAGGCGGCGGTTTGGACTGAATTATTGTAATATTCAATTGCTTATACTATATCGTCTTCTGTTTTTAAACTGGCTGTGGATGTTAAAACAGACTGGTTGACCATCGATTTGAAGACTTCCCAATCTGTCTTTTTGGTGTGGAGGACGCGAGCTTCTGGAGTTTCTTTGAAACGGCTCAATAGGGTAACTAAGACTGGTGAATGGTCCGATGATAGCTCACAGCTAATCTGGCACTTAATATTTTTTTTTGATATTCCTTAAATAGCACAGAAGTCTATTAGATCAGGTCCTTAACTTAATAAAGTAGGCACAGAAGTCTTTTAGATCAAGTCCTTAACTTAGTAAGGTAACAAACCATTTGTTACCTCGTGCTGCTACATTTAGGTTGAACATACCGTCGTCCGATTCATCACTGGCATAGTTATGTCGACCACCACTTGTTTACACACTGCTTTTAAATGCCCTTTTTGGCCGAACTCATCACAACTGTAATTTTTAAACCAACACCTCTCGGCCGAGTGCGCCTTGCCACAGCGCCAGCTTGGCCGCGCGCGCCCTTCCATTGTTCCTGCAGACGCTGCTCCTGCGCGATGACCGGCCGCGCTGCCCTTTATGGCCCTGATGTCGCCGCCACCGCCGTCGTTGTGCCACTCACTTCGGCGTGTTTCTCGGCTGCCTCTAGTGCCAACGCTAGTTCCACTGCCTCTTTATATTGTATTTTCTTTTCGCCGAAAATTCTGGATCGCATCGCATCGTTCGTCAAGCCTGACACGAACTGATCGCGTAAATTCTCCTCCAGCGACGAGCATGACTTGCACTTCCCGAAATTGCATGTAGACGCGAGGTGTTTTAACGGCTGCAGGTACTCTGTGAGGGACTCGCCGGCCCCCTGTCAGCGTAACCTGCGCGTGTCGCTCGGCAATCGCCGACCGTTGTGGTTCCAGGTGTTCCGTCACCTGTTGCACTAATTCGTCATACGTTTTGCTTGCCGGGAAGCTAGGTGAACACAGATCGCACATAAGTGCATAGGTTTCTTCCCCTACAACCGTTATTAACATAGGCACCTTTAATTCATTGCCGATTTCATTTAGTTTTATGTACTGATCCACTCGACGAATATACGCTGGCCTGTTTTGAACCCAAATTAAAAGATTCCATTTTTCCGATAGGCATAATGCTAGCTATTAAAACCGTTACAACGTGGGCAAAAAAAAAAAAGAATAAAAAATCCCATCCTCGTCGCCAATGGAACGTCAATAAAATACGTGGCTCAACAACAGACGGTTTATTGCAAACTAAAACTAAGCTACCCACCACCATGACAATTTAAATAATATCCATGTACCGACAGATCGTCACAATGTACCTATTTATAAGTATTTGCTTCATCATAGTTGGTTAACTATTCGAGATATCTTATAACCCGTGACATTAATGAACTCTGTAACCTTATAATCAACGGTGCGAGAATACTGTCCTACGTGGATGACACCGCTATTATCTTCTCTGCTAAGACCTGGGACACAACTAGGCTGGAGGCTGAGAGGGGACAGGTCAAAATTAGTGATTGGCTAAGGGAGAATCTACATACTCTAAATACCCTAAAAACCAACAACGTCTGCTTCACTAAATACGCAAACTCTCAGCCTGCGCCTGCCTTTAACATTAGAATACAGCAAACTCTCAGCCTGCGCCTGCCTTTAACATTAGAATACATTCTGTCGTACCCCAACCCAATCTACCTGTTTCTATTACAGGGCAACTGCCCTGTAATTCAGAAGGTAAATTCCGTCAAGTACCTAGGTATTGTAGTAGATCAAAGGTTAAGCTGTTACCCACACCTCGAACTAACTATAGGGAGGGTAAGAAAACTCATTTATGGGTTTTCAAATCTTTGAGACATGATAAGAGTACAGAACTACAAAATAAAATCTACATTGCACTGGCCCAATCTGTAATCATATAAAGTATCTCGGTATGGGTAGGAGCAGCTCAGTCGTATTTTAAAGAACTAGAGAAGGCACAGAGATCCTTGATTAAGGTCATGTACTGTAAGCTCTACAGGTTCCCTACTGAAACTCATAAACACACATATATACAAAACACACTCTAATTTCACACACTGCCATAAGCACGATCTTTATTTTTCTTTTTATTAGTTTAATCAATACCTAATTATAGGTCTACCAGAATCTCATGGCAAAAAGGGAAATAAAAATTTGTTGTATGCAATACTGGGGAAAATGGATCAAACGATCTTGATACTGTTTAATTTTTATTTATGTCTTTAGTATTAATGAACATGAGGTACCTATATTATAGTAGTCACAACGGATCTTTGTGTCTTTGAACTTGGTCCTGCCAACCATTGCGTAAGAAACAGTTTGTCATCGAGTATACTGCATAGAGTAAGCGAGATAGGACGATGACAGAAAAGACAAAAGATATTTATTTCAACTGGGCCACCAAGCGGCACTTTTGAATGTCACAATTTAAATTTACATGAAATAAAAGTTGATTCTACCGTGCATTCGGAAAGTAGCTTGTTATGGAGAAGAATGCACAAGAAACTCCGTAAGCTTATGTGACATACATAAGCGAGTGAAAGAGACAGTTATACAATGCTATCTTCACCTTCAACATTGACACAAAAATAGCTACTGCGCGGGGTCTTGCAACCAATTCAGAGACACAAAGATCCACTGTGAGTATTATAGGTATGTGTATGAATAATGTTGTTATACATCGTGTTCTTAACATAGCTTAAAAATAAATCAATTGAACTTAAAAATAAATCAATTGAATATTAATTTATGTACTAATTTATTATTTAGCATTTAAATCATACTAATAACTTAAAACCTCATTCAGAACTAGAAAACTAGAATACGATTCCATGAACTCCACTGGCATTTCAAAAACTTGTATCTTTGTAGTTTTATGTCATCTCTCTCCATCAAAATGGCTCTTTTTCATTGGCATTTACATATTCTCTAAAAAAAAAAAAAAAAAAGTAAAAATAAAGTCTGTAAAAAATAATAAAATGTATCATGTTACTTAAAGTCATTCATCATCATCAGTCTATATATATATTTTTTATGTAAGTTTTATGGCCTGGTTGCTAGGACCTTTTAGCCACGTCTTTGGAAAGAGTTTTGGATCTTATATTTATTCGTAAGTATGCATTAGAATGCGGATGTAACAGATTCTAATGTTTTTTGGAGTATTTGGCAGCAAATTGTATCGAGTCAGTCTTCCCAGTAAGCTTTGCAGACGCAGTCAATACTACAATATAATACACCGCTCCACTATCCCGAGATCGCTTTTGTCAATGATTTTACAAATTGTCCAGTTTTGGAGACAGTTGAGATACAAAACTACACCAATAATATATCACAATATCCACTAGGAATCAATTTGCAAATAATATTAACAGCCACTGAACTTCACTCGACAAAATCCCGCCAAAAACTCCCGTCTATATACACGTCCCACTGCAGGGCGCAGATTATTACTTAATATTTTTCTTACGTCAAAGATTCTCAATCTCCGTTAAAATCAATATCTTGTCGAAGAATTAGTAACAGTTACATTACTGTTGCCATTTCCTTCCGGCCATCATTCGATGTGCCCTGACCTACGATTTACCATATAATAGTAATGGAAAGAAATTAATATTAAGTAAGAAAAATATAAAATAAACAAAAAGTATCAAAACAAGTCAGTCCAACTTACCGATCCACTCTACGACGCACTTTAAAATCAAAGATTGAGTTTGATTTACGCCTTCTTCTTGCCTTATTTTATGATACACATTGAAAACAATATGTCTCGCATGAGATCGAAGTGGGTTTTTCGACATTTTCACAAAAATAACAAACTTTCCAGATAATATCAAAAAATTTCAGCAGCGGTTGACACATCAAGTACTTTGATTCGACAGGTGACAATTGACATTGCCATATGAAAATCACAATTTAAAAAAAATAAAAAATGCCATGAGATTCTGGTACACCTATAGCACAACGAAACAATTGTTAATTAATCGAGGAAGATCGAGGTTTATCCATAGACATACTAAATTATGGACTGGAAATACCTACGAAAAAACGTGCCTACCTAAACCTCAAAATGTCTCATAAAATGGCCGCCGATTCTAAGGTTGTGTCAATCAAGCAACACACACATCACATCACATCATCAGCCTATTAATGTTCCCACTGCTGGGACACAGGCCTCCTCTCTATGAGAGGGAATGGGCCGTAATCCACCACGCGGGCCCAGTGCGGGTTGGTGGATGTCACATTTCTTCGAATTTTTGGTTCTAGGAGATGCCGGATTCCTCACGATGTTTTCCTTCACCGTTTTGAGTGCAGTGGTGAAGAAATAATTTACACAAAGTAAAGCTACCTACTTGGGCTCGAACCCACGACCTGCAACTTGTAAGTCGCGGCCGATACCACTGGGCCACCACTGCTCCAAGCAACACACACACACTCACAAATCTCAATAATACAATGTGTAAACAACCATTTGACAGCAGGACTACCACAAACACAACCACAAAATTCGTCACATAAAATGGCGAATATGGCACGTACCTACAACCGTCACTACGTCTTAACAAAATGTTGCCATAATGAGCAACAACTGAAATATTGTTGTCTCTTTCATCAAATACGTTTACTACATTAGAAAGAATGAAACAAAACGATGTTTCACATTCTGTATCGTATTTCACTCATATTTGTATAAGCTAATGTATGTATAGAACATCGCGGCGCCTCCATATATTTCCTATCTCAATGGGTTTATCCCATCACAAGTATCTTCGGATTACTTTCTGGGAAGCTCCGACAACTTAATATATATAGATTTAAGATAATAATAACTTTTTTTTTATAATATTCGTTTAGTTTAAGGTTTCAGTCCAGTGGCCATCTTTGGTCTTCTTCATCAGTTCAACTTCACCAAATGATTTCACTTTCTGATTGCAAATTATTGCATTGTTGATGAAATAATAATAAAATACAGGCTTCCGTTTTTGTGCGTATTAAGCGCACGGATTGAATTAAATTTTCGTAAACATAATTTAAAGACTTTACTCTACACCAGTGCCCCTAGCGGCTAATTCTAACCAACCATCTAGTTCTAAGGGGTTCTGCCATGCATGAGTTCTACCATCTCTTCTAGACATTGGCCGGTTGCGCATCCATGATATACTGAGCACACTGTAACAGAGTCAAATTGTTGCTAGACCTGCAATGATATTCAAATAAACAGATACGTTATACACTCATAAAACAATTGAAAAAAGTGTTCCGCGCAGCAGCGGCAGCACACATACACACTTTTCATTCATCTGACATTTCACAACAAGTCGAAAGGGATGGCTAGATAAAACCAACAAGAAAAAAAGAGACAGCTAGTGTTTGTCACTTGCGTGTGAATGTAAACAAACATTATTCTGACCACCAATGTTTTTTCTTTTTGTAACCTCCAAATATCATAATATTAGGAAAAAAAAAAAAAAAATTAGTAAATTGAGGTGTATTACGTACTTACATGTATGAGATCCCTTCTGTTTTATGTAATTTGGTATTGTAATTGGTGCACTTTCTAAATACACACGATGACATTTTTTTAATTTTGATTTTGTTTCAACAAAGCGTATCGCTCTTCGCCATCCGTGACATAAACTAAAGACTAAAGTATACAATTGTCTCCTATTCGAGTCTTCACAATGCGCGCTCTTATAACATATCTGTTTATTTGAATATCATTGTAGACCTGTTAAAAAAGCTGAACTAATCGATACTTTTCATTCACATCTCTATAACCATAGATAATCATATTAGTTGAAGTTTGTTTGAAGTTGATTTGATTGATCAACAAAAAATACTTTCAAGCAGAAGCACACTTTCATGCATTTACACACACCACAATCTCAATAGTGTACCAATCCGTATATACCTATATAATAATACCTATATAAATAAAACATTACCCACACATAGATTACGAAAATGGCTGCAAGTCGTCGCAAGCAGGACGATAAAAATTTAGAAATTTTACGTGAGCTTATTTCACATAATGGGAACAAATATTGTTTAGATTGCAACCAAAGAGGACCTACATACGTGAATAGTACAATCGGTTCTTTCGTGTGTTCGAAATGCTCGGGAATGTTGTGAGTATTGTTTCTGCGTTATTCTGCTTTTGTCTAAATGAGTAAGATCAACAAACGGATTCCTGTATTATGTTTCAGGCGTGGCCTTACTCCGCCTCACCGCGTGAAGTCCATTTCCATGGCCACTTTCACGCCGGAAGAAATAGAATTTATAAAAGCGAGAGGTAACGACTACTGCAGGCGCGTTTGGTTAGGCCTTTACGAGGGTGAAAGTGTGAATTTTACTGATGAGCAAAGCGTTAAAGATTTCATGTCAGACAAATATGAGAAGAAGCGCTATTATTTGGATTCGCCTGCACTAAGTAACACTACCGTCAATGGAAGTTCGATAAAAAATAAGCCCAAAGTTAAGACCGGAAGTAACGCTTCGGGCTCGACGCCTTTGATATCGATTTCGCCGCAAACACCGAAGAACACGGTCAATAATAACACAGTTGTCCAAACTGCGAAAGTGGTAAACAATTTGCTGCCTGCTAATGATATTGCCTACAGACAATCAGTTAACAATTTGGCAAAGCCTGTTTTGAACACCCCAGTACCTGCAGTTGTAGCAGCCTCAGTACCTGAGTAAGTCTAAATAAACAAAGAACACAAAAACTACTATCCAGAATGATATTTACAGATCTTATCAAAAATATTTCTTTTGCAGTTTTCCTGTTGATTTTTCTACAGCAAATATTTATAACAGTAGTCAGTTCAATAATAATTTGAACAATAGTTTTGCATCGCCTCCGTCCATGACCTCACAACATGCATTCAATGCTTTTAGTCCTCCAGCTCAGCCTGCAAGTAAGTTCAAAAAACTGTTAACCATAATTGATATTGTTATTTCTTATTGTGGCGAGTAAACATATAAGATTATTTATGTTTTTTTTTTTACAGATGACCGCTATGCTGCACTGGCAGATTTAGATGTGGCTTTAAGACAACAGAACATGAAGCATATGGGTAGGAATTAAATTTTTGTTTTACTCCATGTATTTTGTTCTAATGTTGAGGTTTTCCTGCATTATTTATTCTGGGTGATAAAGGCCCTACCTAAATATTTATAGCCTTTTAAGAGAATTTACTATCACTTAAATACTTTATTATGCTTTAATTAATTTTTATATTGTTTCAGAGGAAAAGAACATCATAAATAATAAAAATCCATTCCAAAGCACCACAACCAATGATCTGTTTGCTAATAAGAACCCATTTTTCAATGGAGGATGGAGTACCGCTGCAACAACTGTACCAGTCAACCCATTTATGGTAAGAATTGTTGCTTTACATTCAACTAGCTCTTTGTTACTAGCATCCTAGAGAAATACTGCTTATTTATCCAAAAACATAAACATCCAATCTAATAAAACACAAAAGCAAACCTAAGAGGATTATCCATTTTGATGATAAATTTCTCTTTAGAAGCACTAGAATCCTCCAAAAATGCTGAAAATTGAGCGTCAACAGAGGCCTAGTGTACAATTTTGACAACTATAAATAAAAACATAGAAGCACAACATATAATCTTTTTTATTCAATTTATGGAATACTTTTAAATTTGTCCAATACTGGAGGAGGAAGTAGGCGAGAGCCAAACCTCGTATTATGAATTTTTTTTAAAGAAATACAGTCAGAACTCTGCCCACATTTCCTCCTAAGTTTGCTTCCCAAAAGAAGGTCATGAGGCCCCGAGCTATGGCATATGCCTATGCTATACGGTTGATCCAGGATGGAGACCTCTTGTGTACGTATTTTAATTGATTTTGCTGTTAATGATTGAGTAACAAGACAAAAACATCCAAACCGCCATATTTATAATTATTAAAAAGGATAACAACACAGTTCCATAGGAAAATAACATAAAAATATATTGATAACACATTTACCTGTTCGCATTCAATATTATAAATGTGTGATCAATAAATACGACCTTTTATTTGACTATTTCATAGTTGGAAGTAATATTATTTTTAATATTTTGTACACTGACAGCCCTAAATTCTTCTCCTATCTTTCAGTCCATCCAAAGGTTGTCTGTAAGAGATTGCCTAGTGCGATAAGACCGCCAATTGTACACTTGTATATGTGAACGTTTGTCCTGTGTGTTTTTTGTGGTGTACAATAAAGTATATAATAAATAATAATAATAAATAAATAAATATCTTGCAAGTGAATCATTTTTAACCCCCGCCGGAAAAAAAGGGGTGTTATAAGTTTGACGTGTGTTGCTGTGTATCTGTGTATCTGTGTATCTGTGTATCTGTGTGTCTGTCTGTGGCACCATAGCGCCTCAACGGATGAACCGATTCTGATTTAGTTTTTTTTGTTTGAAAGGTGATTTTGTCGGGAGTGTTCTTAGCTATGTTTGAATTAAATCGGTTCAGCCGTTCAAAAGTTATGCGCGTTTAACTGTTTGAATCGGGGTGTTTTCGCAAGATAAATGTGCGGGGGTTTTTAAATTTTGAAATTTTACTTGTATATCAATTTGGATTTAACCTTGAAACTGTTGGTTGTTTACATTAGCATATTTGTTTGTATTAGATATTGACAGATCTATCAGGCATGTGATTGAATTTAATAGATGTTTCCTATTGGAGGTGCATCATATTAATGAGATTTATTTTGCATCTGATTCCCATTTGCTAGATGTAGCAACCGTCTGGCATAGAATCAACTAGTATTTTTTTGGACCTTATAGCCTATTGTTTTCTATATTTATCTTTGCATTGGTTTATCTGGATCTTTATTCCTACCTGTGTAATGATAAAATAAACAGTTCTAAGGTTCTAACACATATACACAAATACTAAATGTAGTTTGCTAAATGATTTAAATAGTTTAACATATTTTTATATGAACCATGTTTTTGCTAACCCATTGCATGAATTCATTTACGAACTATTTCGATAATGTTATCTACTGAAAACGGACAGGAAACCAACACTGATAGTTTGTTTTACTTCCCTACATTAAGTGTGCAGTTCACAGAAATAGATGTATGACTAACTATGTTTGTATAGCAGGCAGTATCAGTATGTGTGGATAATCTAGTGACTCATTTGTGTGATGATAATATTTTATTGGCTTATCATGTTTTTAGCAGTCTACAAATAATGGCGGTTTCGCGAATTCCAAGAATCCATTCCTCTGATTGGACTACATGAAAACTTAAGAACTAAGTGAGATGTCAAAGAACAAACTTCGTAACAAAAAGCACAAACCAAGCTACAAATTTTATGTTATTGAACAATTGTATAGTAGTTGAATAATTTATTAATGTTAAGCCATAGTGGGGATACAGTAACGCCTCGAAATTACGCTCTCTTTCATAAATTTTCATGTATTTAACTTTTACAAGATGAGAAACGAAACGGCGTAAGTCGGAATATTACTGTATCTTAAGCATTAACAGTCCATAGCTACCACCATGCACCATGCTTGTTATGGTTGTAAAATTGAGTGCCTCAATATGCCTTACATTTTTAATATGTATTTACAATGAAATTATTATATTATTATATATCTCAAAACTATAGAAAATGAAAAGTATTTCGAATATGAATAGTGAAATCGGATGATTTGTGAAATGTGTATAAATATGAAATATTTTGAGGAAGACTCTGGTTTTAACTTTATTCTAAATTATTTAGATACCTAGTATTGTACTGAACTGATCAGTAGTAACGAAGCTATTTACCTCTAACACGAAAATTCAAACACAGGTTACAGGTATCATAAAATGTATCAGCAACTGTGTGTCCGTTAACCGGTGCCTTGTGTAAGTAAGTTTTGTTGAGTGAGTCAGCCAGTGGCCGGGAGAAGCCTGCGCAGCCCGTGCGTGATGTCATACAGAGGTTACTGGCCTTATTTGATAGAGTAGTTTGGAATTGTATAGAACGGTACAAAAAAATATTGATAAAATATGTAAGATAAAATTTATAAGATTATTGGGTATTTTAATGAGTAGGAGTCCGCATTTTCGTGTCACTTGAATTATTCAATGCAAGTAAAAGTATATATTTCATGTCCATGTATGAATTGCTCATTTTATATTAAAATATATTGAAAATGTATGAACCCAACAAATAATTAATTATGCTTCTAACAAATTCTACCATTTCAAGCATTATTGAGTAGTGTATTGTTGACTTTTTGTAATCACCACATGAAATGTAAGTTATTTTTAATGTTATTTAATATTTTAACATTTTGCTTGACAAAATTGTACTGAACATTTTCTTAGTCAGGGTTTAACATTTATATACTCCTATATTTTTAAAGAAAATCAGTTGCAAATGTAGTTATAATTAGCCAGTTAGAAATTGAGCTCTCAAATTATGTGCTTCATCTGTGATTATAATCAGTTTTATTTTTATTTGCAAGGAGCTAACTTGAACAATTTTTTATTTTCTAATCAATGCACTTTCCTATTTATTTAGTTCTTAAAGTAATTGTTTTTTACTATTTGAGCACTAAGATCTGTTAATTTGTATAAATAAAAGTAATCACTATTATTTTTTATACATAATGGTTTTCATTATTTTGATACATATCCCTAACAATTCTTCATCATTCATTAAAGCTTGGCGTAGCTGGAATCTACAAAAATAAAACAATACGCTTGAATTGCACGAATCGGTAGATAACGGGTATAGTTGGGTATCTTTATATCGACACGGTTGGCGTAGTGGTTGAGCGATCGGCTGTGCTTCGCTGCGTGTCGCGGGTTCGATTCCCGCAAGGAACAAATATTTGTACGGCCTACAGATAGTTGTTCCGGTTCAGGGTGTCTTGTGTATGTGAGTATAAATGTTTGTAAACGCACCCACGATACAGGAAGAAATTCCTAGTGTGGGGCAACGTTTTTTAAAAAAGAAGAAAGAAATATACCCTCACTTCGCAAATTAGCGAGCTCGAGAAAGTTTCAAACAATTTGAGCAATGTCCTGAGGCTCTAGACTAGACAAAGTGTCATTCGAAGTCAGCGATGGCGATGGTCGAAATGACAAAAAATTTAAGGGATTGATCACATGCCATTTCGATAGCGCTTGCCAATCGCAAACATTTTTGACATTTTATCAATCGTTTTTGCGGCATTTTCATCGATAGAATGTCACTTGTCTAGAGCGTCTAGACATTTCCCGATTTGTCCTTCAGCCATTTTGAAGACACACTAACAAAAGTAAAACAGCATTTTTTTTAAGGCTACCCTCTACTCAGCAACAAAAATAAAACTAATTCAGTATAGAATGTTGTACATCTATTTCACGGGGTTGGTACAGATGAAAGAGTTTGAGAACCTGAGAACATAAAATATCCAAAAATATAGATTTAAAACTTTCGCGTTTCATAATTGAAAACAATATAATTATCACGGGAAATTTAACGCGATGATTTCGATTGTTTGTTTACCTATTTCGCCCGACGTTTCGGCCGTGGTCCCGGGTAGTGTTGTACGACCGTTGCAACACGGCCGAAACGTCGGGCGAAATAGGTAAACAAACAATCGAAATCATCGCGTTAAATTTCCCGTGATAATTATATTGTTTTCATCCAAAATTAAAGGACTAGAAGAGCGATTAGATCAGAGCGAATCTAAAATTTGCACACTCCTGCTGTATACTATACTGAGACGTGTAATAAGCACACAGATAACTATATACTAGTCAATTATGCATTGTATTGACGGCACGATTGACTGCTGCGCTGCGTGCCGCGAGTTCGATTACCGCACGGAACAAATATGGTCTGGGGTCTATTAAATGTACCTATTTGTTTCGGGTCCGACTGTTTGTGTGAAGAAGAAGAAGATAAAGATGATTTATTTGTTAAAACATGTGTTTACGTAGAATAGGCATGCAAGATGTTCAATTCTTTTTAGCGCTTACAGACATGTTTTGCCTTATGAGGCGTACAAATATGTGTATTACAAATTGATTAATTCACTAAAATATAGCAATGTCAGATATTATTATACTAAAATCACAATAGATTGGCCTTTATCTTAATTAAATGTCATGTAAATCAGAATTAATAAAATGAAACAATGTCAAAAAAGTAAAATAAATAAAATCTGAAATAATGTATATTCATAAAATGTCATGAATAATATTTTATAAGTTTACATTATTAGAAAATTACAAAAATTTCACGCAATAGAAAGAAATAAATAAATAAAAAAACTTAAAATGTCATAAATTGAGATTAATAAAATAAAACAATGTCAAAAAAAAATCACAAAATAAAATTAAGGTTACACGATACAGGAGAAATCCTTAAAGGGGGCAGCATTTAAAAAAAAGTGCCTTGTCTTACTGTGTGTATCACAAAGAAGAAGAAGCGCAGAGTAAAAGCGTTTCGGCGGCCATTGCCGGCGCTACGTTCTGTGCACTGGACAAAAACGCAATTAAAGAAAACCGGTCATGTGCTAGTCGAACTCATGCGCCGAGGGTTCCGTACATACCCATTATACCGCCTTAATTAAATTGGTATTATTTTTATAGGTGGCTAAGTTTTAAAGATATGGGCGATACATATAGATTTTCGCGAAAACTTGTAAGGTCCTAAATTCACCTTAATTTTCAACGTTTTTATTTTTTGGATTTTTGTTCTGTAAGACCCCTCTTTTTAATACATCAATGGTAAGACCTTACTTTTTTTGGATTTTTCCTTTATTTGTGCTGTAAGACCTTACTTTTTGCCAAATTTCGTGATTCTAGTTCAACAGTAACTACTGTGGTATCCTATAATAAACGACAGAGCAATACGTGCCTGCGTCTACCTACTTATTAATTATTAAGTTGTCACCCACATCGGTGACAGGACGTATCCATGTGGAGCTCTGTGCTTACTGATAATTTGAGTGTATTATTATAAACCCCAACCCCTAATTAGTGAACACCACATTGGCGACGAGTAAAAGCGCAGTGAGTAAAGTGATTATATCAAATAATGTCCCACTTACGGAATTTGGTCAGCAACAAAAGTATTATTTTATTGCATGTGTTTTGGAAAAAATAAAAGATAATGAGGGTAGTAAGTAATGGAAATGTGAAATTTAGCAGAATGTTATTTTTATAATTATTTGCCTATTCATGAGCGATCCGCATCGGCGATAAGCTGAGGGATATGCTACATAAATCATTGAAATCATTACTTGACTTGTGTAAATAAACAAAACCGTGTACCGAAATGTGGTTATGAAATTCAAATAAAAACTACATTTCGACAGCAATAAAAAACTCAAACCCGGTTTAATCCAGTTGACCAAATCCGTTTGCTAATAAAGCGATGGAGCGTTACCAACGTATATAGTTATAAAACGATCCATCGCACAAAACAATAATCACATATTCAAGTTCAACAGTTATTCAAGCAAAGCAAAACTATCTATTTTCTAAACTGTCTAATTTTCAAAACGATATATTTCTCAAACATCACTCGTTACTTATGAAACGAAACCAAAGCTGTGTCACAACGCTATAAATCCCCGCAAACTATAACACACCCACTTCAATTTGTCAACGTAGCGGTTGAAGAGAATAAGCCAGATAGAGCGTTTTGATGCGTGCGAGTAAGAGAGCTATATTCTTTAGGGTGGATGATAAGCTGAATTTGACAATGCGATAATGAAGCTTATTCCTAAGTAACTTAGGACGATATTATTATTATGTAAAACTTCGTTTTGAACTTTGACTTTGTCGCATACGTTGCGATTGTAACCTGCGACACAATTGTTTCGAATTTCGATTTACTATCTCGATATGTACTAGCAATCACATAAATGCAATGTTAATAGCAGGACGTGGAATCCAGCCAGTCCTAAGCTTGGTAATGTACTAAGGGAAGTTCATCGAATACTATAAAAATCGTTTAGTAAACGTGTTTAAGTTAAACCGTAGAGTAACACATTAAACATTTAGAAATAGATAGTTGCCAAAATAGATAGTTTTGTCAAAGGTTGACCAATGATCAACGGTGTCGTTACGTTGTTTAAAAAACGATAACGACACATCAATTGCCAATCATATCGAGAGAGAGAAAAAAAAAAAAAAAAAATGTCAATCATATCGAAAGATATTATTGGATCTAAAGTGACAGGTCGAAATAAATGATGTCAATCATATCGAAAGATATTATTGGATCTAAAGTGAAAGGCCAAAATAAATGATGTCAATCATATCGAAAGATATTATTGAATCTAAAGTGAAAGGTCGAAATAAATGATGTCAATCATATCGAAAGATATTATTGGATCTAAAGTGAAAGGTCGAAATAAATGACGTCAATCATATCGAAAGATATTATTGGATCTAAAGTGAAAGGCCAAAATAAATGATGTCAATCATATCGAAAGATATTATTGAATCTAAAGTGAGAAAAAAAAAATAAAAAAAAATGATGTCAATCATATCGAAAGATATTATTGAATCTAAAGTGAGAGAAAAAAAAAAAAAAAGATGTCAATCATATCGAAAGATATTATTGGATCTAAAGTGAAAGGCCAAAATAAATGATGTCAATCATAACGAAAGATATTATTGAATCTAAAGTGAGAAAAAAAAAAAAAAAAAAAAAAATGATGTCAATCATATCGAAAGATATTATTGAATCTAAAGTGAGAGAAAAAAAAAAAAGATGTCAATCATATCGAAAGATATTAATGGATCTAAAACAAAATATTTGAACGGTGAACCGTTAATTGATGCCAATTAATTGAAACGAATTATTGGGTCAAAACAAGATGTTTCAGCGATGAATCGTAAATTCATTCATTCTGTTATTTTATTGAATGATAAAAATGAAAAAGTTCCACTTCGATAAATTCGAAGCAATATGATGCCAAATTAGGTATAAACTTGTTGTTAAAATTAAAAAAGTATCATGAAATTTGTTAAGGCTAAATAAAAATCAAATCGAATGCATTTTGTACTGACTATATATTCAAATAAGAAAAAAATAAAGAACCGTTTCCTGAGGTGATAGACTGGGACTCGAGTTAACTGGCAGTCTGGCACTTAACAGGTACTTGAGGGACTTTTGTGGGGCTTGCTAGCTAGAGTTTGCTTATTTAAACATTCCAACGTAAACAGAGCCACACTGAACTCTTGTTATGAATAGAGCTTAATCAGTTTAAATATAAACTCAATTGTTAATTTTATAATTAGCATTTTGATTATTTTAAAAATGTTATAATTATTGCAAGAAGTTAATTTGAATGCAGCTAATGCAACATGCACTGTCAATTTAAATGTAAGTAGCAAAAGCAAACACTAGAGTCAGCATAACGTTGTCAGAGCCAAAATGCAACAAGTACTTGCCTTATTAAAATTGATACATGAACAAGAGGTATAACCTCTTTTGTCGATATGGCAATACAATCACAAACGTGATAACTAACGGTTTCTGCCGTATTTATGCCAATGTAGAGATGAGCATTTTGGCACTTAAAACGTAATGCAGTAAACTGCTCCTGAGTTACAAAGATAATGCTCAGTTACCAATTCCTAGTACAATGAATGAGAACAGAATAAAAGGAGTTTTCTAATGTTATTTCCAAAAACACTACAAAACAAAGGCCAATAAAAGAAAAGTCCCAACTTTTGTCTGTCGAGGTGTTTGTCGAAGCTTAAAAGGTCCACTTTTCTAGACTATATTTTTCAAGTCAATGACGATGCAACAATTGATTACAAATTTGCATGTGCAAAGCTTATTGGATGAACAGTTAAGACAGTAAAACTGGCTCTAAATGATTAGTGGTAAAAACTAATAATTTGGGTAAAAGCTGCCATTGACCCTAATGTACCTACTACAAAAGGTTTTGGTCTGCATTCCACTAAAAAAAAAAAATAACAAATTTCCAAATTCGAAAAGGTTTATCTAGAGATTTCTATTTTCAAAACAATTCAATCAATTTGGTCAACGAATCTTGTGGATGAAATCTACCATTTTCGTTAATGTACTAAAACAAACACTTGGTCTGAATGCCACTGAAAATAAACAAATGTTCAATTTCGCAAAATTAAATCTAGAGATCTCTATTTTCAAAACAATTTGACAACCTCATAGTTAAGTCCCAATTCCTGGAATCAAAGGTAAAAACACAATACGAGCTAAAGACATGGAACCCGTAAGTAAAACCATAATCTAGGGTTTCCCCAAGTTTTAAAGCCTGATAATGATATTCTTATAATTTGGACATGCATATAGCCTTAGATAATATATAATACTAAGGTAGTGTTGCTAAGTAAACCACACATGATTATCACTCCTTAATCCCAGACTGCAATATTTTTCTATAAAGTAAAAATCAAAAATGCTTTTGTTCATGCATATTTTAAGCATATATTGCTTGGCGAAGGAGTGCTAAAACTTATAAACAACAAATGTAATAAAAACGATGAAAGAAAAAAGGGAATTGTCAAACGCACGCGTCTGCTACTGCGATTGATCGAATCCAAAATTTGCATCACTTGACTGACGTTTAATTGTGATGCGTTTATAATAATTTAACCGGTTGGTGCAATCGACGGTTAAACACAAACGCTCAAGTAGGTACTTGGAAAGTATAAAAGTAATCCAGTTTTCTGGATCAATTTTGTTGGCAAGTGGATCCTTAATTTCAAAACTATAAAATCGATCTATAGTTTTGAAACTAAAATATTGTGTCTCTATATTGCCTACCCTTGGCTACAATGACACAAAAGTTTGTATTGCACCCAAGTTGTCGCTGACACCAGTTCTGTTACTTTAGTGACTGTACTGGTTCAGTTCGACAAACAAAAACAATTAATTTCACTCATGTGGAAACTAAAGATAGACAGTGTACTGTCAGAGAAAAAAAAATATAACGAGACGATATTAGTCTTTGTACAAAAAAGAAAAAAAAAGAGAAACGAACTCTTAAACTGGTTCTTTGGCCAAATAAAAACAAAGACCTAGTTTAATCATGAGTCCAGAGTATTTAAATATGAAATATGTTTAAATCCATAAGGACTACTAATGTAAAATCTAAATATTTTACACAAGGTCGAAATTGTGAAACTTCTAGATAAAACACAATAATAGTGTTATGAAATATATTTCAAAAGCCGTAAATCGTAAAATTATAACATCTAACAACGGCAGATAATTTATGTCATTAATTAGATATTCAAATAACATCCAACAACGGCAGATAATACTGTAAAAAAAAAAAAAAAACCTGTAGGCCACTTAGGCCGGAAGGTTATCGATCAAGAAGTGATGATTCGTAAGACTTTAAATAAAACACTGTATTGATTAAAACATATTATATAATATGTTAGTATTTAATGCAAATACTAAATGCTGAGTATTTCTATAATCAAAAGTAGGTTATTAGACCTACTTAAAACTTAATTATTGCCTACATGCAAAATAATGTGTGAGTACTTTTAATACTTTACGTAGTATAGTGTGTAGTGCTATTCTGGGTGCATTGTCCTCACATATGTGAATTTATTAATGTATGTACTCATGTACCTAAATATTGTAAAAATCATTCTTTCTAAAAGAGTAAGTATGGAGTTTCTTGTGTATTCTTCTCCATAACAAGCTACTTTCCGAATGCACGGTAGAATCAATTTTTTAAAAGAGTAAGTATGGAGTTTCTTGTGCATTCTTCTCCATAACAAGCTACTTTCCGAATGCACGGTAGAATCAACTTTTATTCCATGTAAATTTAAATTGTGACATTCAAAAGTGCCGCTTGGTGGCCCAGTTGAAATAAATATCTTTTGTCTTGTCTCAATAAATATCTTTAATGTAATTACACTTGCAAAATAATTATTATTATAAAAAGGAAGAGATGTGGTATCCTATAATAAACGACAGAGCAATACGTGCCTGCGTCTACCTACTTATTAATTATTAAGTTGTCACCCACATCGGTGACAGGACGTATCCATGTGGAGCTATCCATCCGTATCTCTGTGCTTACTGATAATTTGAGTGTATTATTATAAACCCCAACCCTTAATTAGTGAACACCACAACTACCTTAGAAGTTTTCGACCCAAAACCTATAGGGTACTTCCGGTTGACCTAAAATTGACAATTTTGGTTAAAAGCAACGTCTTACAGCACAAGTAAAGGGAAAATTCTGAAAAATAAAAATTGTTGAAAATTAAGGTAAAGGAGAATGCCCATTTTATAAGGGAACTTGGGCCCCTTTGAAAAATGGTTGTATCTTGATGAATTTGGTTGTATATTGTAGAAAAAACATGATATATTCATAATTTTATTAGAAAACATTTTTATGTCCGTGACTACCGCAGGACCCCGACGGCAATCGCTGCCATATTTGGTAAATAATTACTACTCAATTGGTACCAATTAGTACTCGAACAACAGAATTGGTACCTTAGTAGTTTTCGAGAAATTCGACTTTGAACGTGGTCCTGCGGTAGTCACGATCCATTCAGCAGGACCACCATGGGCGCCGAAAACGGGGGCATGCTACAGCTATTCTAAGTATACAAATAATTACTACCCATAAATGTGATCCATTTCGTAAAAAAAAACAGAACTGAATCATTTTTATTTATCGAGAAATCAACAATGATAACTTTCGCTCGCTCGTTCAGCAGGACCACGACTTTGAATGTTGATTCCAAGTTGGAGGAGCCTGCGACTTTCCTCAAACCTACATAGAAAATTACTACCCTGCAAGATAAAATTGATACCCAAAATTCACAACAAGTACTCCAGTAGTTTACGAGATATACCATGCCATTGGTGGGGTGGCGGTAGTCACGGTGTTAAATTTTCATTACAAGATTTCCCTATTAAAAACTCTGTGAATTCTTCCCAAATTTATACAAAAAATACTACTCCTAAAGAAGTTTTAGCGATCAAACATTCAGATACCTAAGTGTTGTATTTTAAGAGAAATTAGCTTTTATTACTTTTCCATACTAAAACTCCACGTATATCCCGACCATATGAAGTTGTCAATGGTATTTAGCTGTTTAAATGTATACCTACTCATGCACTTAAGTTTATGTATGTCGGAATAGTAATAACAACAGTTCTCTTATCTATAATTTTAAACAAACTGTGTACGTATGTGCAGAGTAAGAAAAAAAAATGGGTCCATATTGGCTCACCTAAAGTTCTTTACCCGAAATTGTTCTTCCTAATGATTTGTAATCCGAATGATCACTCTTCCTAAAATTTTACATCCTAATGTTTTCATTCAAACTATTTGTAGTGCTACCGGCGATGTTCATAACACTCATGTTGCCGAAAATTGTAATTAATAATATCATTAATGTAAATATATTTAAACTCCTACTGTTTTTTATCATAAAGCTTTTATCCCTAAACATAATTACCATTATTTATTGTTATCAATAGTAAATTATATAGCTATTTTTCCAATTGAATATGTTTAATTTAACCTGATTTTAATATTAAAAGTATTGTATTGACTATTTTAGTACCAACTGTATTCGGGTATGGCACGACTAACCAATCGGACCGCATTGGTTGGAATGTAGACAGGATGGTGGGGTAAACGTAACATTGGTTGTCGTGCCAGTGCTCCGAGCTCAGTCGTGAATATAACGTCAACTTGTGCACTCGTGTATAAAAAATAGTGTTGGTTGTATTGTGTTTCGGTTCGAGAAATATAATAAGTAAGTGCATGAACAACTATCTTTTATTCTTCATTTAAATCCTAAAGCCCTGTACAGTTTATTTATTATTTATGCCAAAACATTACTTGATTCTATGTAAGAGTCAACATTTCAGAAGTGAGATAAAGAATCCTATTTTGGCCAGTTTATTCGTTATACTATCCCAATTTAAATTACCTGCAGGTGTATTGAGAAATTAGTATAAAATATTTGGCTTGTTGTGTTATTATCTTTTTTTTTTCTTCTCTTTTTTTTCCATTATTTACCGAGGGTTATGATTACTAGTGGATGTTGTTATGGGTTGTACTTTATGTGGCCTATATATTTATATTCAAAAGTTAGTAAGTCGCTTACCCCTAAGTCATACTCAACATGGACTAGCTAAATATTGGAAGATAATTAAATCATACTCGGTTGCAAGTTCTTCGTAAATAACGTGCCTATTGTGTTTGCTGATAAAGCTCTTTTGATTTATGGCAATTCTAAGAACGAATTCTTTGGGATATAATTTCTGTTCCAGAATTACCCCATGGAGAAGGACAATCGAGAGCGTGTTCTCTACACCCTGACAGATCCTACAGGATCACCTGCTCCTCCTCATCGGACACGCAGCCCTGTTAGGTGTAGAGATGGCACTGCTGTCACCCGGGAAGTGAATCGGTCACGCAGCCGGCTGGGTCTTCAATCAAGAGGGTGCCTTAGTCGATGCTCGCCAACCCAAGCCGTGCATCCTCGAGGCCCGGATAGTAGCCGCTCATGCAGCCGGGTGACACGACGATCGCACTGTCCAGAGGCTACTCTGCGAAATGAAGGAAGGAGCGGCAGCCATGTGGATCGCCGGACCGGAAGTCAAAAGGACCACAACGTCGACCACCGCGCTTCTAGCCGGGAGGTTCACAGGGCTTCCAGCCGGAAGGATCAACGCGTGGATCGCCGGGCCGCCAGCCAGGAGAACCACCACGTGGACCACCGGGCTTCTAGCCGGGAGGTTCACCTCGTGGACCACCGGGCTTCCAGTCCGGGAGTACATCGCGTAGATCACCGGGCTTCCAGTCCGGGGGTACATCGCGTGGATCACCGGGCTGCCAGCCAGGGGGTTTACCGCGTGGACCACCGCGCTTCCAGCCGGGCGGTTTACCGCGTGGACCACCGCGCTTCCAGCCAGAGGGTTCACCGCGTGGATCACCGGGCTTCCAGCCAGAGGGTTCACCGCGTGGATCACCGGGCTTCCAGCCGGGAGGTTCACCGCGTGGACCACCACACTTCAAGCCGGGCGGTTCACGGCATGGACCACCGCGCTTCCAGCCGGGCGGTTTACCGCGTGGACCACCACGCTTCTAGCCGGGAGGTTCACAGGGCTGCCAGCCGGGAAGATCAACGCGTGGACCGCCGGGCCGCCAGTCAGGAGGACCACCGCGCTTCCAGCCGGGCGGTTTACCGCGTGGACCACCACGCTTCTAGCCGGGAGGTTTACAGGGCTTCCAGCCGGGAAGATCAACGCGTGGACCGCCGGGCCGCCAGTCAGGAGGACCACCGGGCTTCTAGCCGGGAGGTTCACCTCGTGGACCACCGGGCTTCCAGTCCGGGAGTACATCGCGTAGATCACCAGGCTGTCAGCCAGGGGGTTAACGCGTGGATCACAGGGCTTCCAGCCGAGAGGTTCACCGCGTGGACCACCGGCCCTCCAGCCGGGAGGTTCACCACGTGAACCATCGCGCTTCCAGCAGGGAGCTTTACCGGGCTTCCAGCCAGGAGGTTCACCGTGTGGACCACCGGGCTTTCGGCCGGGCGGTTCACCGCGTGGACAACCGGGCCTTCAGCTGGGAGGGTCACAGCGTAGATAACCGGGCTTCCAGCCGAGATTACCGCCAAGCCACGGCACGTCTCTCTCCTGGCACTGCAAAGTCCCGTCACGTGACTACGTGACTACTACTTACTGGACTCAGTGAGGCAGCCCCGGGCCTGCGCTGTGAGGGATGTCCCAGCCTCGACGCAGCAGAAGACCACGGGTGAGTCCACTTCTCTATCAGAGTTATACAGTCTTTCGGACCTTGTTAATGTTTTAAAATCCATGTCTAATAATGATTCCCATAAACTAGGTTCCTTTAACAATACGATTCCAGAGTTTGACCCAAGTAAACGAGAACAGACAATGACTATGTGGCTCCATAAAGTTAATGAGTGCGCCACCATTTATGCGAGGTCGGAAAAGCAAGTAATACATCTTGCATTGCCAAAATTAAAGGGATTAGCTCAGAGATGGTATGAGGGCCTTTCGTCCGTCCTGTTTACTTGGGCCGAATGGCAGTCATTGATAAGGTCCAAGCTGACCTAGAGTTGCTGATAGTCCCAGACGATGCCATGCATGTGCCCCTATTAGTAGGATAAATCTTTACGGAACAGCCGATGCCTTAGAAATTTCGGAACTTGATCACCAAAATACAGTACCCAATAGTAAAATAAATTTATTTTGTAAAGGATCTGAAAAAGTTTTGGGTCTTGCCATTGTGGAGGTGTATGCGTATCCACCACATCAAGGCGACATCTTTGTCAATGACAGTAGCCGATTTTTTAAGGGCATTCGCTATTCAGTGGCTGCCGGATTGTTCTAAGTGGATGAACGTGGAACAGGACATATCGTTGTCAGTAACAGTTCAGCATCGCCATTGGTGCTTTCAGAAGGCACTTAAATTGCTCGTGGTCGTGTAGCTCGAGAAGAGTCCAGTGTCCAAGTCTTGAAATAAAGAAAGAAAGATCGATCTTGCTTTGCTTTTAATTTGACGGAATTAGGGAAAACCACGGCTGGTCACATGACTATAGATCTCCATGATAACGAACCCGTCGTATATAGACCCTATCGTTTATCGTTTAGCGAAAAGGAAAACGTTAGGGAAATGGTTTCCGAATTGCTGGAAAATAATATCGTAAGACCACCAACGTCATGTTATGCGAGTCCTATTGTCGTGGTTAGATAGAAGTCTGGCGAACTTCGCTTATGTATCAATTATCGTGCACTGAATAAAAAAAAACTGTCCGTGAAAACTATCCCATGCCACTGATTGACGATCAACTAGATGACCTCTCTGGTAATAAATATTACACTACTTTCTCTACCTCTCTCTCTACCAATCAAAGAAGCAGACAAACATAAGACTGGGTTTGTCACGCCGGATGGCCACTACGAATTTAATCGTATACCATTCGGCCTTGCAAACGCCCCAGCTACGTTCCAACGTATTATGAACCAAGTCCTTGGGTCATTGCGTTATAAGGAAGCTCTGGCTTACTTAGATGACGTAATTATTCCTTCAAAGGATATAAATGAAGGGATGTCACGACTAGAGTCCGTGCTGCGTCTATTCATGGATGCTGGTCTTACATTAAAGCTTCCCAAATGCTTCTTTTTCTGCAGCTCTGTCGAATATTTAGGCTTTGAAATTTCTGCCAGTGGCATCCGGCCAGGCGAGAGAACAGGTAGAGGCTGTGAAGCTCTTCCCAATACCTCAAAACCAACATAATGTTCGTCAGTTTCTTGGATTGTCTAGTTTTTTTCAGCAGATTTGTTTGGAATTTCTCAGTTATTGCAAAACTTCTCACACAACTCTTAAATAAGACGCTATATGGTCTTGGGGTGTAGATCAGGAAACCGCATTCCGTTATCTACAGAAAGAGCTCGTCCAGCGTCCCACTCTGGCTTTATAAAATCCGAAGGCCGACGATACTCAGCTTCATACGGACGCTTGTAAGATTGTTGTAAGATTGGAGTGGCAGGTATCTTGTTGCAAAAAAACATGGAGATGATGTTCTTAGGTCTATTGCTTACTTTAGCAGGCAGACAACGCCTGAGGAACAAAACTACTCGTCTAATGACTTGGAAACGTTTATTTAGTGGGTATCAAATTTAAAATAGTTACTGACTGCAACTCTCTTCGCGCAACCTTTCAGAAGAGAGACATGATTCCCCGAGTCGCTAGGTGGTGGGAACAGATGCAGGAATACGATTTTTGCATCGAATATAGGGCTGGTCAACGCATGGCTCATGTTGATGCACTCAGTCGGAACCCGATACAGCAGACTCATGACGTTATGGTCGTTAGTGAAGGTGATTGGTTAGCTACTGTCCAAGGCGTGGATAGTGAAATTCAAAGGATTGTTGGTATTTTAAAAGATCCTCAGTTTGATGACGTGGTTGACATTAAATCAAATTATAAAGTGAAGCATGATAGGATCTATAGTGTTCGCGACGATACGTCACCTTTAGATAGGTTGTCATGTGTAAAATATAAATAGTATTGACAGACACACGTCTGCTCACCCCAGAGCGCCATCGCATACTAAGCGATGTCGGTAGGTGAAAAAACCTTTTATAGTAAAGCTCGTAACTAATTTTTGCTCATGTTTTTGAGACACTAAAATTATATTTTATGTGTCTATCAGTAGGTAATAGAATTATATAGTCTAATAACAATAAATTAGAAGCTTTAATACGCATACTGATTGTGTTATTACGGAAAGAAACAAGTATTTAACTCCGTAAAAAACAACCGTCCTCAACGAGCGTTTAGTTCACAATGACCTGTAAGAGGGCGGCACCTTATATTTATACTAAAACCAGTTTTTGTAGAATTTTGATAACTTTAAACTCATGTTTTGGGGGCTTTTACATAGTTTATAGTGTGAATATAGCGCTTATGTGTTAGAATTATACATAAGGTACCTTAGTTATATGATAAATGTATAGGTTTAAGGAAATAAAAATATTTTGTTTACTTATTTTAGACCCCCCGTTTTGAGCAGGGTATCAGGTGGTGCTATAGGTATTCTATTCACCAACCAATCAGATTGCTTCCTTACACATAATTGTTTTGTTAGGAAACACCATCTAGGTGTTCTAGATAGGATGGCTGGATGCCATGACTGAGAAATTATACATAATAGCAGTACATGGCCAGTCTTAATGCATTTTTACTCTAAAAAGGGAAATATACATACATTTTACTCAAGTAAGTGTTTGGAAAATTCGATACAAGCCATTTTAGCGCTTCTAGGTGACCTAGAATTTTGTCTAGGCCCTATAAATAGACAGCACCTATGTAATTCTAGTACATAGGCGTCACTTACTTGAGAGGATGTGTCTGTGTATGCCGGCATGGACGTTTCTATGCGGCTGCCGATGTGTCACTGCGTCCAGGGACATTCGGTGCCTGGTCAGCTATAGATATGCTGTCTGAAGCATTACCTTCGTGGACCCTCAGGCAGGCGCCTACACTCAGTCATGACACAGAGCTAGTATATAGGGGTATGTAACGCACACAGTCACATTAAAGATGTGAGACGACGTAAAATTTAGTATTCGGCCGCTTCCCGGCACCTAAAGCTGCGGAAAGGCTGGTGGTACACCCATCAGGGTACCGCCGTCAGACAGCCTAGTTTTCCAGCTACCCAACCACACTTCCGGAAGGAGCTTAGCTCTGGTGGTTGAGGAGTTAAGCGACCTGATATGGTGCGAGGTTACATGGATTTGCTATGTAAACAAACTTGTAACAAACGATAACTCATCGGGGGTTGGACATGTAGCTACCGGACTTCTACCTTGGGATAGCCCATCACGAGGGCTACCCGGGTGTGAATGTAACTTGAAAATCCACCCAGCGGTCTGAGTAGGAATCGAGTTTATGTGCCAAGATCAGGGGCATAAGCTAACTTCTCGCACCATTTCGCGGCTGTACGCCTGAATGTTTTGAATATAACTGTAACACTTATGTGTGTCAACGGCCCAGTAGGAGGGCTCCAAGTCCCTCGCTGGTACCCTAGAGCTAACATGTCTAGTTTTAGGAGAAACTCGATTGTAAAGCTTCAAACTGGCGGGAATTCCCTTTCTTCGACGTTCTCCTTACGAGAACTCCCTGATGGTAGGGGCTAGGGACCTGGATCAAAGACCGGAGGGAAGGTCTCCTCGAGACCTATCCAAAAGTACAAGTTTCACCAGAATCGGTCCAGTGGAAGGGTAGTTCCTGTCAGTTTCAAGCTACGAGTCTTAGCGTACCTATATTATTTTGAAAATAAAAGTTTTTGCGGTCGGAATGTTGTGGTCCTCGTCGCAGTCGAGTTCGCTTCTTTAATAGTGCGCAGGCGCGTGAACATTTCGTAGCCATTATTTCACTTAAAGTATTTCCACGCATCATTGCGCATCGAGGACCATGAAGGAACATCGCTTCTGGCCATGAACAAATAGTTTTATTTAACCTGGACATCACGTTTTTCACCTCAACCTACTTGGCAACCTTCAAGTGTCTCCAAGGTCCATAGTTACCAGATGACAACTGAACAATAGGTGCAAGGGGCGTCAACGCGTTCAAGCAGGAGCCTTACAACCTCCTGATTGCCTGTCGGTCTTGGACGATCACGTCCGTCCCGTACATTTGCTGGTCCTGTCGAGCCGAATATTGGTAACCTACGGACCATTTGCTGGTCCTTCGTACCGGATTCTCTGGTAAAATACCAGACCAGCGGACGCTGTGAAGATATAGGCCAACGAAGAGCCTTGTTCGAGGGAACAAAGAAAACTGATGTCCCGGACGCTGTGAAAATATAGGCCAAGGAAGAGCCTTGTTCCCGAGAACAAAGAAAACTGATGTCCCATTCCTGTGAAAAAAGAAACCTGATGCCCTGAGGACACGAACGCTGCCTTGAGAACAAACAAGCCTGATGTAAAGTGACCTTATATACTGAGGTTACATTCCTGTTTCTTGGGTAATGTCAAAACGTATCGTTCCTGTGAAAACTAGTACCTGAGAACAAAGAAAACTGACGCTCACGCCTGTGAACATTCGTGAGAACAAAGAAAACTGATGCTCAAATATCTCAAGGTACCCTCAATATAAATCTGGTAAGACCACACAAATGTGCCAACTGGGGTACTAAGCGTTGCGTTCGTGAGAAAAGTTCCAGGGAAATAAGAATACTGACGTTCCATCTCGTAAACCTTACAAGTGCCAGGGTTAAGATCATGTTTCTTTAACAGTCAAAAACATAGCGTACACTCTGGGACGATAGAAACCCGTTTCCTGGGTGAGATAACCCAGTTACTGGTCAGCAACCGTATTACTGGGTGATTAGCGTCGTCAAAAGGCGCAACGTACTATCGTCTCATAGTAGAAACTTCCAGAGCGACTACAGTCGTGAAGAGTGCACGAGTGGATTAGGCCCACGCGTGGACTACCTGGAAGACAACCATTTTGCTGGGACACAGCAGCCATTCCTGAGCTATTCCTGTGGTTCTACCGGCTTCCTGAGAAGCTAACCGTTCCCGTGTGATTACCGTCGCGAAAAGACGGTTTTTTGAGCTGTTTCTGTTGTGTAACCTGCTTACTGAGAATTCACAGTAATCGAAGATTACACAGAAACTGTATCCTGAAGGAATATAGCATAGCCTGAAGAGTTATCGCTAGGAAACTCATAATCGGAGTTTTCAAACAGCGGGTTGGGAGCTCGTTCAGGAGATAGAACGAACATACGACGTTCATAGAATTCCTGAAGGGTTACGGCTGAAGGATTATCGCTGAAGCGTTATCCAAGAAGAGGCTTACACACAGAAGCATATTGAATAGTCGTGTGGGCGACTTGTTCTATAAAATAGAACGAAAAAATAGTTGCTGAAATTTCCTGAAGCGTTATAGCTGAAGGCTTATTTTCGACTTAGAATTTGTTTAAAAACAAATAGTCGTTATCGAGATAGAAGCTCTCGATCGAAGTCTGGAGTTTCAAACCTGGATATCTGGAGTCTGAAGTGACTACTAACGTCAAGAGTTGGACCAACAGTTCAGTGATTGGTACCAGACCGGCTGCTCAACCTTGGAGGCTGCTGGACAAGTTGACACTTAGACAACAGTAAGTACAGTGAAAACATATGCTCATGTGCTTACCCATTTTGTGTTGAAAGTCTTATAGTGAACTTGTTTACGTATCAACATTGAAGTTTGAAGCTGATTTGGAACTTATAGTTTTGAAGACTGACTAGCGACTTATAGTTTGAAGAATAACCTGGAGTTAAGAGGGTCGGATATAACCCGGAGTTTAAACTAACCCGGAGTTTGGAGATACTTTTCGAAGTTTGAAAAAAGGAAACGAACCCTCTTCAAGCCGACGACTGAAATCGGACTTAACCCAGAGTTACCACTTAGCAGTTTTCAAGAAAAAATTAAGTTTGGACATAGCCGTTTTGAAGCTCGAAAATAGATGTCAACCAGTTCGTGTTGAAGTCTAGAGTTGGACTCAGCCGATTCAAACTGACATTTTGAAGAAGTCTAGAATTGGACTCAGCCGTTTCGAGCCAACGTTTTGAAGACAAGTTGAAGATTGGACTTGTACTTGGCGTATTCAAACTGAAACTTTGAACCAATCAGGATGCCGACTACCAGATCCCAGGACAAGAGGCCTGAATCATGGACAGTCCCCATTGAGCGTCCAGGTGCGGGCGTACAACATCAGCTGCCCCCACGCTCACCGTCTACTACTGAAGGGACAGAAAAGTCCATACCAGTCAGAAGCCCACCAACGTCACAGATAGGTGACAACACGCCCACACATGTGGAGGAGGAACCACAGGAACCAAGCACACGCAGGAAGGCATCGAAATCAGAAGATTCTTCAGAAAAAACACTGAAGCCTTCTGGTAGAAAACAAAGGATCCAGGATAAGACCTTTGTTCAAGGAGAAGTAATGGCTACCCGGGGTGACGCCCGTATCGAACATACTGGACCGCCGTCAACTAGCAAGTCGACCCGGTCACGTAAGAAAATTTCAAGAGCTCGTGAAGACTTATTGAAAATAAAGTTGGAACTCGCTAAGTTAGCACTTCAAAAAGCAGAAGAAGAAGCTTCTGAGGATGAATATATGGATGACAGAAATTCTAATGAAGAGTATGTCCGTTCGTGGCTCGAAGAGGCGCCAGAGCCCACACCGTTGAGGGAGAATGACGTCGCCAAAGGGGACAATGACGATTGGACCCCGGCTGCGGCCGTCGACGCTATAGCGGACTCCCGGAAACATATCGACCATATAGAACATCCACAAGTGAAGTCTAACATCGAACCACCTAGGACAGAGCCGTCCAACGTGGAGCCGCCAAGGCAAATAGAAGCGAAAGAGTCACTCCGTCCTTTTCTAACGGAGCTGACATCCGCTATAGCGTCGCTAGCCGACAGAAAAATCGAACCATGGACGCCTAACCGATCGGCGTCGCAGGTTATCATGACTCTGCCGAATTTCGGTGGAGCTCATACAGAATGGCTATCTTTTCGAGCCATTTACGAGGCAACTCATGCCTACTTCAGCGACATAGAAAACACGGCAAGACTCAGAAGGAGCTTGCGTGGTCGCGCACTGGAGACAGTGAGCTCAGAGCTCATCGGGAACGCAAAGCCGGATGAGATCATGAGAGAATTGGAACTACAGTTTGGACGTCCTGACTCAATAGCTCAGGCCGAAACAGACCGACTTAGAGGGCTACCAAAATGCAGCGAGTCGCCCAAGGACATCTGCACCTTTGCAAGTCGAGTCAGAAGCGGAGTTGTCACTCTGCGAGCTCTCAAGAAGGGGCACTATCTGCTCAATGCCGAGCTGGTGCGCCAGCTAACTGAGAAGCTACCCAATTCTCTGCGTGTACAATGGTACAGAACGTACACGGAAAAGTACCAGTCGCTGCCGGATCTGTCACTCTTCAGCGACTTCATAACCGAGCAAGCTCACTTCTGCAGTGCATTCGCCCCGCCTGAGAACATCAAGGAAACGGATTCTCTAGCGGGAAAACGCGTCATACAACGGACGCATACAGCTACCGACAAGCCGGTAAACAAATGTCGAATTTGCGACAAAAGTGGTCACTACGCGTCTGACTGCCAAAGGTTCAGAGACGCAGCAAGTGACAAAAGATGGGAGCTAGCCAAGAATTGCAACTTGTGCTATCGCTGCCTAAGACAACGTCGTGCTGGACACACTTGCAACAAGAAGCAGTGTAGTCATAAGGGGTGTACAGCCACGCACCATCGACTTCTTCATACAGACAGGACAAGGAAGCCTGCTGTTCCAGAAGAGAAGAGGAAGTCGCTAGAGATAGTGGCCAGTTCGCGAACTGATTCGAGTCACGCTTTCCTGAAGATAATACCGGTCCGGGTAATGGGACCGGCGGGAGAGGCAACACATACGCACTCCTTGACGACGGATCCACCGTTTCGCTGATCGACGAAGCAATCGCTCAGCGAGTGGGAGCAGTGGGCCCAATCGACCCTCTGAAGATCGGTGCTATTGGAAACACCATGATCGACACTCCCTTATCGAGACGTATAGCCGTCACTCTCACAAGTCGTATGAGAGATAGGGTGCCCTTCAAGGCGCGCACCATTTCGAAGCTCAACCTGTCACCACAGGCAGTCAGTCAAGAAGACGTAGCCCGCTGTAGGCACCTTCGAAACTTGACGTCGCAGCTTACGTATCCCGCTGGAGTGCCAAAGATACTCGTCGGCCAAGACAACTGGCATTTGTTGTTGGCCACTGAAGTCCGCAGAGGACCTAGAAGCCAACCCATCGCGTCGAAAACCATGATGGGCTGGACATTGCACGGCGCGCACACCAGAACACTGGGCCAGCAGGTGCACTATGTCAACGGGTGTCAGTCCGTTGACGCAAGGCAAGATGCGGAACTGAACGAGCAGCTCCGTGAATTCTTCGCTATCGAGTCGTTGGCTATCAATCCGCGACGGCCGGCTTCTGACCCCCGGAAGAGGGCAGAGGATGTACTGAGCCGTCGCACAGGACGGTTGGGAAATGGGCGCATGGAAGCCGCTATGTTGTGGCGGGACGAGAAAATAGAGATGCCCGATAGTTACGAGACGGCATTCAAGGGGCTGGTCTCCATAGAGAAGAAGCTGGATAAAAACCCCGCTCTTCGTGTGAAATACACACATCAGATGGACTCCCTGATAGAAAAGGGATATGCTGAGAAGGCTCCCAAGTCAAGCACGCCAGGAAAAACCTGGTACCTGCCTCATTTCGATGTCTTCAACCCCATGAAGCCAGAGAAAATTCGAATAGTACATGATGCCGCCGCAAAATCGAGAGGAAAGTCACTCAACGACTTCCTGCTAACTGGACCAGACTTGCTGCAGTCGCTGCCCGGCGTCATGATGAGATTTCGTAGACACTGCGTGGCCATCTCCGGAGACATAGCCGAGATGTTCATGCAAGTAAAAGTACGAAGTGAAGACCGAGACTCACTTCGCTACCTATGGAGAGGCAACAGAAGAGATGGAGCCCCAGAAGAATATCGTATGACGTCCATCATTTTCGGCGCGGCAAGCTCGCCGTGCACCGCTATCTTTGCGAAAAATTGGAACGCAAGAAAGCACATCGAACAGCATCCAGTAGCAGTGAAAGCTATAGTAGAGAGCCATTATATGGACGATTATCTGGACAGCTATAAAACAGTCGAGGAGGCGACAGAAGTCGCGACAATGGTGAAGAAAATACACCAACAGGCGAAGTTTGACCTAACAAAATGGGTATCAAACAGTAAGCGCCTGATAGAAAATATCGATCCGTCACAAACCTGCACTGAGGTTGTGAACATCGGAGAGACAGTAGGCGCAGAGAAAATACTCGGCCTGATTTGGAGACCTAGTGAAGATACGCTAGGTTTCAACCTAACGCTTGCAAGACTGCCGCCAGGAATTTTAGAAAAGGAGGCCCCTACAAAAAGAGAGGCTCTCAAAATTGTTATGTCGTTATACGACCCCCTAGGACTAGCCTCGCCTGTTACGATTCGAGCTAAACAAATATTGCAAGAAGCTTGGAGGCGAGGCGTCGATTGGGACCAGCTATTAGAGGCTGACCTGGCATCTCAGTGGAGAAGTTGGATCGAAAACCTGCGGCAGCTCAAGGGCATCAGCATACCAAGATGTTATCCTGGTTATAGTGATGCCACAGAAATACAAATACATGTATTTACCGACGCAAGCGAGTTGGCATATGCAGCAGCTGTGTATTGGCGAGCCACCACAGCAGTAGGCACACAGAAGGTGAGCCTAGTCATGGCCAAGGCGAGAGTAGCTCCATTAAAGCTACAATCGATACCGCGCCTCGAGCTGCAGGCAGCGGTGATGGGAACCCGTCTGGCTGCAGCTGTGAAACGTGAACACGACAACAATCCATCGTCGGTCACGTATTGGACAGACAGCAAAACAGTCTTGTCGTGGATAAGAAAAGGAGCACGAACCTATAAAGCCTTCGTAGCTCATCGCATAGCTGCCATAGAAGAAGGTAGCAAAGTGGAGGATTGGCGATGGATATCCACGAAGTTGAACATCGCCGATATAGCGACTCGTGACGTGCCGCCGAGGTTTGACTCACAACACGAGTGGTTCTGTGGCCCAAGTTTTTTGTATGAAGACCCTTCTTCATGGCCATCAGAAAAACCTCCAATCACAGAAGAGACAGGAGAGGAAAGAACGCTCACTGTCACAGAAAAAGAAAAATCTGTTTTGGAGAAAATAACAGACAGACATACATACACTTCGAAGCTCATAGAAGCTATACCTAATCCCGTCAACTTTTCGAGATGGGAGCGGCTATTACGTGCGACTGCTACCGTCCTACGTTTTATACATCTCTGTAAACAAAGGACAGAGAAAACGTTCTACAAAAGAACCCGGAAAAACGCTGAGGAGGACACGGACTGGCGAAAGAAAAAGAAGACAGCGACTGCAGCAACCAAGCCGTCATACATAGCGCCAGAAGTCCGAAAGCAGTACATAGATGCGAGCTTTCTTCAAAAAGCCGAGAAAATACTCGTACAAGTTGCACAGCAGCAATCGTTCGCTCAAGAAATAGCTAGATTGCATGCACATGAAATAGTGGACAGAAATAGTCCGCTACACGCGCTGCAAATAGAAGTAGTAGATGACCTACTACGTATTAGAAGCCGTATAGCCGCCACTGACGAGGTCACAGAAGATGTAAGGCGACCGCCAATATTACATGGCGACCATCATATAACCCAGCTCTATATAGACTGGACACACCGCAGCTTACTACATAGTGGGACTGAACTCACAATAAATGAGGTACGGCAGCATTATTGGGTCGTAAGGATGCGTCCCACCACCAAGAAAGTACTGGCACAATGTCTTCAGTGCCGTATTCGTAAGGCACAAGCACCTGTGCCAGCGACCGGCGACCACCCACGAACGCGCCTGGCTCATCACCAAAGGCCGTTCACGTACACCGGGCTAGACTACTTCGGCCCGCTATCTGTCACCGTGGGTCGCCAGCATCACAAGAGATATGTAGCACTGTTTACATGCCTCACCACAAGAGCTGTCCACCTCGAGATCGCCGCCAGCCTCAGCGCAGACAGCGCAATATTAGCGCTGCGCCGTTTCGCCGCCCGCAGAGGATGTCCAACTGAGATCCACTCAGACAACGGCACCAACATGCACGGTGCCGATCGAGAGCTACGAGAGGCCTTCCGAGAGGAGGCCAGTCGCCGAGGCATCACTTGGCGCTTCATCACCCCATCAGCGCCCTTTATGGGAGGTGCATGGGAGCGTCTAGTTCGCTGCGTAAAAAACGCATTGTATACCGTACTCACAGAGAAACACCCACACGAAGAGGTGTTGTCCACACTGATTTGTGAGGCAGAGTACACGGTAAATAGCCGCCCGCTGACACATGTATCAGTCGACGGCGATGACGACGAGTCTATCACGCCGAACCACTTCCTACTTGGTGGGTCGGCTAGACTCCCAAACCCCGGCGTGTTCACCGAGCAAGACATCGACCACAAAAAGATGTGGCGTCGGTCACAAATCCTGGCCGACATGTTCTGGCGCCGGTGGGTGCGAGAATACCTGCCGGAGCTCCAAAACCGGCGGGAGCCCCATAGCCGCGGGCCTGGCCTGCTGGTGGGCGACCCCGTCCTTATCGCGGACGGGCAGCTGCCTCGCAACACGTGGCCGCGAGGCCGCATCGAGGCCATATACCCTGGCCCTGATGGAGAAGTCCGGACCGCTGAGGTGCGCACCACTGGCGGCACTCTAAAGCGTCCGGTGAAGAAGCTCATTCCTTTGCCAAAATGAGTGCAGCAGAGTTCCAGCGGCGAGAGCTGAGCGACGTGTCGCAGAGCGTCGAGGTCACGAGCGCTGCCGACGTGCGCCGCTCACAATGCTGATGCAGCGCCGCGCCAACGTAGCATCGAGTCGACGCGACACTGCACGGCGGGAGAGATGTTCGCGACGATACGTCACCTTTAGATAGGTTGTCATGTGTAAAATATAAATAGTATTGACAGACACACGTCTGCTCACCCCAGAGCGCCATCGCATACTAAGCGATGTCGGTAGGTGAAAAAACCTTTTATAGTAAAGCTCGTAACTAATTTTTGCTCATGTTTTTGAGACACTAAAATTATATTTTATGTGTCTATCAGTAGGTAATAGAATTATATAGTCTAATAACAATAAATTAGAAGCTTTAATACGCATACTGATTGTGTTATTACGGAAAGAAACAAGTATTTAACTCCGTAAAAAACAACCGTCCTCAACGAGCGTTTAGTTCACAATGACCTGTAAGAGGGCGGCACCTTATATTTATACTAAAACCAGTTTTTGTAGAATTTTGATAACTTTAAACTCATGTTTTGGGGGCTTTTACATAGTTTATAGTGTGAATATAGCGCTTATGTGTTAGAATTATACATAAGGTACCTTAGTTATATGATAAATGTATAGGTTTAAGGAAATAAAAATATTTTGTTTACTTATTTTAGACCCCCCGTTTTGAGCAGGGTATCAGGTGGTGCTATAGGTATTCTATTCACCAACCAATCAGATTGCTTCCTTACACATAATTGTTTTGTTAGGAAACACCATCTAGGTGTTCTAGATAGGATGGCTGGATGCCATGACTGAGAAATTATACATAATAGCAGTACATGGCCAGTCTTAATGCATTTTTACTCTAAAAAGGGAAATATACATACATTTTACTCAAGTAAGTGTTTGGAAAATTCGATACAAGCCATTTTAGCGCTTCTAGGTGACCTAGAATTTTGTCTAGGCCCTATAAATAGACAGCACCTATGTAATTCTAGTACATAGGCGTCACTTACTTGAGAGGATGTGTCTGTGTATGCCGGCATGGACGTTTCTATGCGGCTGCCGATGTGTCACTGCGTCCAGGGACATTCGGTGCCTGGTCAGCTATAGATATGCTGTCTGAAGCATTACCTTCGTGGACCCTCAGGCAGGCGCCTACACTCAGTCATGACACAGAGCTAGTATATAGGGGTATGTAACGCACACAGTCACATTAAAGATGTGAGACGACGTAAAATTTAGTATTCGGCCGCTTCCCGGCACCTAAAGCTGCGGAAAGGCTGGTGGTACACCCATCAGGGTACCGCCGTCAGACAGCCTAGTTTTCCAGCTACCCAACCACACTTCCGGAAGGAGCTTAGCTCTGGTGGTTGAGGAGTTAAGCGACCTGATATGGTGCGAGGTTACATGGATTTGCTATGTAAACAAACTTGTAACAAACGATAACTCATCGGGGGTTGGACATGTAGCTACCGGACTTCTACCTTGGGATAGCCCATCACGAGGGCTACCCGGGTGTGAATGTAACTTGAAAATCCACCCAGCGGTCTGAGTAGGAATCGAGTTTATGTGCCAAGATCAGGGGCATAAGCTAACTTCTCGCACCATTTCGCGGCTGTACGCCTGAATGTTTTGAATATAACTGTAACACTTATGTGTGTCAACGGCCCAGTAGGAGGGCTCCAAGTCCCTCGCTGGTACCCTAGAGCTAACATGTCTAGTTTTAGGAGAAACTCGATTGTAAAGCTTCAAACTGGCGGGAATTCCCTTTCTTCGACGTTCTCCTTACGAGAACTCCCTGATGGTAGGGGCTAGGGACCTGGATCAAAGACCGGAGGGAAGGTCTCCTCGAGACCTATCCAAAAGTACAAGTTTCACCAGAATCGGTCCAGTGGAAGGGTAGTTCCTGTCAGTTTCAAGCTACGAGTCTTAGCGTATATTATTTTGAAAATAAAAGTTTTTGCGGTCGGAATGTTGTGGTCCTCGTCGCAGTCGAGTTCGCTTCTTTAATAGTGCGCAGGCGCGTGAACATTTCGTAGCCATTATTTCACTTAAAGTATTTCCACGCATCATTGCGCATCGAGGACCATGAAGGAACATCGCTTCTGGCCATGAACAAATAGTTTTATTTAACCTGGACATCACGTTTTTCACCTCAACCTACTTGGCAACCTTCAAGTGTCTCCAAGGTCCATAGTTACCAGATGACAACTGAACAATAGGTGCAAGGGGCGTCAACGCGTTCAAGCAGGAGCCTTACAACCTCCTGATTGCCTGTCGGTCTTGGACGATCACGTCCGTCCCGTACATATAGGACAACTAGTAAGGGCGATAGGTGGGTCGTGCCGAAGGGGGTAAGATGGCAGATCGTAAAACAAAATCACGACGATATAGGCCACTTCGCTCTAATCAAAACTTTGGAACGTATCAAAGCTAAATATTGGTTCGCAAAGATGCGTGGTTTTGTCAAGAAGTACGTCGGTTCTTGTCTGGAATGCGCTTATTCAAAGGCTTCTGGAGGTAAGAAACCTGGTACTTTACACCCTATACCATGAAGTCGGTTAAAAAGTAGATATCCCCTTTGACACTATTCATACAGATCATGTGGGCCCCTTTAATATGTATGTGCTAGCCTTGATTGACTCATATACTCGGTATATTTATTTGAAACCCGTAAAGAACACAAAAACATCTACTTCTATAAAGGTTTTCCATGAGTACTTTGGTTTGTTGCGCGTCCCAAGGAGGGTCATAACGGATCGTGGGACCTCTTTCACTAGCAAAGGCTTTAAAACGTTCATAAACGATAAGAACATTAAACACGTGTTGAACGCCGTTAGTACCCCAAGAGCTAATGGTCAGGTTGAACGATATAATATGACTCTCGTTGATGCTTTGACTGCAAAATGTGTTGGCTTCCCGAAAATAAATGGAATGAGCATCTGCCCGATGTGCAGTCGGGAATGAACAACACGCTCAACAAGGGCATAAATCGGACACCATCAGAGGCTCTTTTCGGCACTAGACCATCGGGTCCAAGTGACTGTAGAATTGTATCCGAACTGACAGACGACTTATCAGCTTCTTCTAACAGTCATGACATGTCACGAATTAGAGAATAAATTAACTCTTATGTTAGCTCAATCGCAAGAGTCGCAAAAGAAGGTTTATGACTCAAAGCACTGCCCAGCTCCTAAATATATAGTAGGCGATCTTGTTAGGGTTGAACGTCAAGTCCCAGCTACAGGAAATAGTAAAAAAAAACTTGTTCCTAAGTTTCAGGGACCCTACAGAATTACAAAAGTCTATGATTTTGATCGATATCAAATTGAGGATACTCCCCTCACGCGAAAATCTGGACGGTCTTATTCAACAGTAGTTGCAAGTGACAAATACCATACCATACAAGTGACCGATATATGTGGGTAATTATGTCTAAAAATCAACTGTTTAGAAGGATTAAAGGTCGTTTCACTGATTTTTGTCTTAAATGAATGAAATTCAGGTCAGAGTGTCGTCTTGGGGGCACTATGAAAAAAATTCTTAGAAAAATTTCGCGACCAATTTCGAGGCAGTTCACTGCTGCCAAAACAAAACGCTGCAAAGTGAAAAATTACTTTGTATTTAGAAGTCGGTGTCAAAAAACGCAAAACAATAGCTACCAAAGACACCGACCTCGTAAAAAAAGTTATTTTTGGCTTTGAAATGTTACAAAGCCAAAAATAACTTTCTTTTACGAAGTCTGTGTCTTTGGTAGCTTGTTTTGGAAGTCAGTTTGATTTTTCGGTTTAAAAGTTGTTTTACTGCAGTAAATTTGGTTTTAAATACGTAGGTACTTAGGCTTGCAGCAATGGTAAATCAGTAGGATACCAATAGAGAAGAAATACCTATCGCTCTTTAATAATATTCGTATAACAACACAGAATCTAGGTACTTACAATATAGAAACATAATTATTCAACTACCTACCTACCCTCGTCATTAACAAAGGTATTATGGGCCTTGGGCAACTATAGGTATTTTTTTCTTTTTCTGTACATAGGTACACAGTTTGCATAAAAAATATAGATAGAGAACTGTTGTTATTACTATTCCGACATACATAAACTTAAATGCAAGAGTATACATCTAAACAGCTCAATACCATTGACAACTTAATTTGGTCGGGTTATACGCGGAGTTTTAGTATGGAAAAGTAATGAAAGCTAATTTCTCTTAAAATATAACACGTAGGTATCTGAATGTTTGATCGCTATAACTTCTTGAGGAGTAGTAATTTTTGTATAAATTTGGGAAGAATTCACAGAGTTTTTAATAGGGAAAACTGGAAATGAAAGTTTAACACCGTGACTACCGCCACCCCATCAATGGCATGGTATATCTTGTAAACTACTGGAGTACTAGTTGTGAATTTTTGGTATCAATTTTATCTTGCAGGGTAGCAATTTTCTATGTTGGTTTGAGGAAAGTCACAGGCTCCTCCAACTTGGAATCAACATTCAAAGTCGTGGTCCTGCTGAACGAGCAAGCGAAAGTTATCATCGTTGATTTCTCGATAAATAAAAATGATTCAGTTCTGTTTTTTTTTACGAAATGGATCACATTTATGGGTAGTAATTATTTGTATACTTAGAATAGCTGTAGCATGCCCCCGTTTTCGGCGCCCATGGTGGTCCTGCTGAATGGAGCGTGACTACCGCAGGACTACGTTCAAAGTCAAATTTCTCGAAAACTACTAAGGTACCGATTCTGTTGTTCGAGTACTAATTGGTACCAATTGAGTAGTAATTATTTACCAAATATGGCAGCGATTGCCGTCGGGGTCCTGCGGTAGTCACGGACATAACTTTTTTTATTTATTTTGCGGGGTTCACGAGATATGACGATGTTTCTGTTCCTGAAATGAACCCTTATTACAATGCAATAAGGTGCATACAAATGTCCAAGTGAAGGAAGCTGATCTGTTAAGTAAAGGACACGGATAGAAAATAACACAAAATATAAATCCTATTTTTGGATAATATTGAAATCACAGACACGATACCTCATAAGGGGCCTGTGTATGGGCAATCTCCTTTTGGTACTTTCAAGTTTTCGTGACAATCTAAAGCTTAGGTATATATTTTTTTCGTGTTGACTCAGGATCTAAATTTTTATACTATAGACTTTCAGGATCTGGTATAAATTGCAACTTGCTAGGTCCACCCATTCCTGAGAAAATCGGTGGTGACACACGGACAGACAGACAGACGGACAAGAAAGTGATCTTATAAGGGTTCCTTTTTACCTTTTGAGGTACAGAACCCTAAAAATAAAACATCAGTTCATATTCATGAGATTTTTTATTTAATAATATTTTTTTACAAGTGGTCTTGATACACTTACACTATAAGTCAGTCTCTTCACATTTTACATTTTTTTGCAATTGTATGTCACATTTTATATTTACTGCCCTTTCGCGTGAATACCGGCGTGGAGAAGTTGTCGGGCGTCACGTTAGGACTCGGAAGCGGTGTTTTAAGGGTTTCCTGAACTATTGACACAGTTGATGCATTTTTGATGGCATCTGGCAAATCGTCAGGCAGATTTACAGGTTCCGAAGATGTCGCCGATGACCGCTTCTCCGATATTGTTTTAAGGATATTTTTCCCAGCTTCTTTGGTCTGCAAATTAAATGTGCATTGTTGACAAAAATATACTTAAAAATGCAATAGTGACACTGGGAATGGGATACTCAATATCCTTTTTATTTTAACATTAAATGAATACTGTAATTCAAAAACAACCAACTTACACTTTCGTGCTCCAAACACTTGTAAGCATAATGAGCGGCATGGTCCAGTAATGAGAACCTGAGATAGTACTGTGCTAAGTACCGCTGCGCCGCCGGTAACTCCTTGCTGCCCGCGTTGGCCGGGTCCTGGCAAGCGGCTGTATACGCCGCCGCTGCACTGTTCGGCATATTCGACTTTTCATACAACCTGAAATATGCATATTATATTGATCAAGCTAGCAATGGTATGATGCTTGATAAAATTGATTAACCATCCTTTCCCACTAATCTAAATGAATAAAAGCACAGATAATATAATACTAGCATACAGATGCCTCATCCCATACAAAGAAACCGTGCCACGTAACTAGCGTTTTTCATCTGATTATACAAATTATTTTTTTGAACATCGATCACGTTCTGTTCCGTTCCACGACGATAGATAGATCACCATCCAATAATAAATCAATATCGATAGATAAATAAAATAATCAGTACAGTACTCGGGATAGATTATTTGGATGGGATGAGACACCACTGTAAAAAGTTAAGAATAAATTCATATGTTTTTAAAAGGTCAATCATTGAAGGCTATCACAATCTGTTACACATCCATCACAATTTATTGGTGCAGTTTATTTTTCTAGGGCTTTCTCTTATTAAAATATTAGAGCTCCTTAATGTTAATGTTAATGTAGTTTTAAGTTAGTATTTTAAATTATTGAACCACTGCACTTACACTATCTGGCCATGTATGGCTAGAACTTATGATTCTTAATAAAGCAAAAGGAGTATGTAAGGATCAGAGTAGCAGGAGGTGTTCTGCACCTTTTGCCTAACCCCATGGGAAAAAGTGTGATTTTATTAATGTATTGATGCACTAACTTAGCTAGTTTGAACAAGGCCATTCCTTCAATATCACCAGTGCTGTGAGCTTTGTAGTAGCACTTCAGTGCATTGGGGATTTTATCCATTTTCTCATAGGCTTCTCCCAGAGAAACCAACATCCTCGAGTCATCAGGCTTCAGCTGTGCTGCCCTTGAGTAGTAATATATACAGTAGCCATTCAGCCCTAGAATCTCGTAAGCTTGTCCAAGCCCATTCCATGCACGATAATCATTTCTGTTGACATCTGAAAGTAATAAATAATATTACAGTCTTATAAACTTTTGAATAATAAAATAAAGTTTATCAAACTAGAATATTTTAAGTATTTACCAATAGCTTGTCTGTAACATTGTATAGCAGCGTTGGAGTTCTGTAGTTCAATGAACTCATGCCCCATGAGTATCCATGCAGACAGGTACTGAGGATCCAAAGACAATGCTCTTTGGAAGTAAACCACAGCTTTCTGGTGCTCACTTCTCAAACTGTAGTAGTTTCCTGGAAGTCAAATATGTGCTTGTAACAATTGCTTTCTTTTTTGACACATTGATCCTAATTTCAGGAAACTTTCAGATTTATTTTACAAGTGGGTGCACCAGTGCCACACCAGGAACCAGTAGTACACCATTTCAATCTTTTAACCGAAATATTAACCTTCTGTTGAATTTCCCGCAACTTTTTTTACGTTTGGTAGCCCTACCGTACTTCTACCAATCATGTAAGCATAGATAAAACCGATGTACACGCCATCTACATCAGTAAAAAACACAAAATCCGAAATGACAATCGTTCACTTCGTTCCGGGCGGCCATTTTAGTAAGCACGCGTACGACGGTAAGTTTTTTAATCCTTTTATATCTTGGTTTAAATCAATCATTGTAACCTAATGTGCAATTAACTGCATAGTATAATGCATAAAGCAATAGTATTACTTCTTATTTCATCAGAAAATGCCAATTTAAATCATTGGTTGTCATAGTAAAACTAATGGAACACGAATTCAGTGATGTCCTAGTAATATATCATTTGGTCTACAACTGGTGATTAAACCTTTTTTATTTTTTTTTGTTTTTTCTATTTCATTTATACTCACTTCAGGTACTGCAATAACTTATTATAATAAACTACAAAAAAAAAACCAGTACTCTAGTTGTAGACCAGTGGTTTATTACTGGTAACATCTATACAACGAGTTTGTTCCAGTTGTAGACCAGAGGTTTGTTACTGGTAACATATATACTAAGAGTTTGTTCCAGTAATTGACCACGTACTCTTTTTTAACATTTTTCAAATATAAGGAGGAAGATGTCCTTAAAGCGATGGACGAGACAAGTAATAGAGCAAAAATAAATAAATAAATAATATGTAAAAAAGGCCCTCGCACGCCTTTCAAACGTCCGGGACCCCAGGGTCCTGTAGCATTTAAGTATTACATGAAATTTGTACCCTGATTAAAAGTTGTTATGATTATTAAGTACAAAACTTAATTAAATTAATTAGTATCAATAATAAAATTATTCTTCATTAAAAACATTCGTTTTATTTACTGGTTCACTATTGGCACATTGTCTGGTATATTACTGGTACAATCTGGTCCACCTTAGGCACATTGCGACTTTCCACATTCTAATTTAAATTAAAAAAAACCTCATAATTATTAAGAAAATTGGATTAAGCTACATGATTCTATGGTAGATAAGGAGTATGATGATTTTTTTTTGCAAAGATTTTTGCAATAATTGAGTCACAGCATATTTTTTTTTTTCAAAATGTCTCTTAATCGGTTTGTTACTGGTGCACCCACCCTATTTCATTGTTCTGTTGATATGTAGACTAAGAAACCCTGTGCTGATGATGATGGATACATAGTCTTCGCCAAACTTGTGGACTGCCCTGAAGTTGGCTTTCCGATGCGCAAGGCACGTGCTGTTTTCATATGAGTTTTACTACTGTGCAGTCATTGTAGCCAACTTCATAGAGGCCAAGAAGTTAGGAAAGGATTACACCATTTTTTTTTGTTGTTTTGCTTATTTTCTTAAATTAGTATGACCTGTAAGATTATAACTAATTGATGTCAAATAAGCATACAACTTACCAATAACGCAACAGGTCTCAACTCTATATTTATCTATTGACACAGCTCTCTGAGCCAAGTTAGCAAGTTCCATTCGTTTTTCTTTTAAGTACAGAAGGTGAGAGTACACGTCCCAATTGTCCAGTCTATATGGGTCATTCTGGTAGAGTTCTCGGAATAAACTGAGAGAAGAGTCAACATCTGAAACATTCAAATCAAATGAAATAAAATCTTGATGCTTGTCATTAAAATATTCATACATAAGTACTTCCATAGATATTATTTTTAAGCAATGTAACAATATAGATATTAGTATAAAATTACCTCTTCTATCATGATGGGCAATAGCCATTTGTGCGGTAACATAAGTACTCTTTTCAAACCCTGCTGCAACCAAAACCATGTAGGCTTCCAAAGCTTGCTCTGATAATTTTAGTTCAACAAAAGCATGTGCAGCAAAAAAATACATCATCCAATGTTTGGGGAGTTGAAGTGAATCTAATGCTTCATACTCATTAGCGAGCCCTGCAAGCTCCACCCAAGCAGCCCACAGTGTGGGCGCCGCGGCCACGGCTGCCTGCAGCACTGTTACCGCTTGACTCCGCAAATCTAATTTTTTCAATACCACTCCCTCTAAGTACAGCAGATATCCATCTAGGTTGTTACGGTTTGCCTGTAGAGTAAAATACCTCATAAGATATTTAGCTAACTACTGAGGTAACTTCAATAAAAAGTTACGATTATTAATTAAAATAAAATGTACCTTAAAGTAGGAAAGCAAATCCAGTAATACTTGTGTAGATTCTGTATTTTCGGTGCCAAGATCTGTAGCATTGTCTAGTCGCTTTTTCTCACTTGACATATACTGGGAATACTTGTGAAGAAACACGCATTTAGAACTCAAACAGGTCTCTAAAAAATGTGCAGCCCTGTCGTATTCTTGACAGTCGAAATAAGTTTTGGCCAGGGTGTAAGCCTCTTTTTCTTCTTGGGTAATACCGTCATTGTGAGGAGTTGGAGGGTGATCAGATGTAATTTTGTGCTCTTTTAGAGAGAAATTTAACTCAGCAAGCCATTTAGCTGTTTGTGTAAGGCCTCGATCTGTGCATTCACGAATGCCATGTATAATATCAATCCTTACTTGGTTTATATCAATTTGAATATCACCTTTAGAATTAATTGTTAATGGCTGCATGATATTCTGCTATGAATATCGTAATCGTATTGTGATTACAATTTATTTTGTAAAGTTTACCGGGGAGTCGGGGACAAATTATAAAACGGAAAATTGAATTTGACATTGACTGTTGACTGACGGTTGACATCAGTTGACTGATGTTGACACTAGGTCCACAGACTACTTAGAGATAACTAGATCTTTTCATAGATAAGAAATTCAACTACTTTGGGGGTTTTCTGCCGACCGCCATGGCAAAAAGGCGTGAGTTTATATGTATGTAATCTAAAGAACTGGAATTGTAGAAAAAAACAAAATTCTTCGATTACAGTTGCCATTTGAGAAATATTATTTCGTTCACAAGTCTATATTGTCTACGTGAACAAGGCTTTCCATGTCAACAAAATCGTTAGTCTCGATGACATGAAACATAAATATTTACAGTGTGCTATCCTTGTTCTACCGCCAACAGAAGAAAAGAACAAAAACATCCACTTTTAGTAAAGCGGAGTTTTTGAATACGGTACGGATGAATGTAAAGATGTAAAGTAAAGTAATATTGTTCCGGGTTTGGAATTCTTCTTCGTGTCATGTCGTCATGTCATTTTGTTTTGTCAATCAATTCGCTAGGCAATGTTTTAGTTTAACTTTTAGTAGTTGAATTTTAATTTATGTTACACGGAAAGTCGACTCGATTCAGTAATCGCTAGAATTCCGACGTGAAAGCACTCTCTGTGCGTTGAGGTTTTTGTTAGGAGATACGTAAACTAAGAAGTATTGATTTAAAAACAAGGCTGCAATTCGGTTGAAGAAGAGAAGAATTTGAGCGATGGCAGAACAAAACACAGAAACAACAACAACTGACGTGGAGAGCACCTACACAGCGCCGGGAAATGATCCTAAAAACATGCAAGAGGTGACACAATATGTAAGTTGCCTATGTAGTTAATGCACTTAGTTGTTCATTATTTAACGATTCTAGGTTTTGATACGACGCAATAATACATAGCATTGCAGTTTATTTATTAGTGAGGTTATTTGCTTGAAAACATTAATTATGTAATGACTAGCTTACATATATAATGTCTTCCAAATTAACTATATAGTACAAGTTGTGATAGTCTTTTCATTTAGAATAGGACTACATAGAAGTTGATAGTAGCTACTAGCTATAAGGGCAGAACATCTATCATCTTCTTGTCACTGTTGATATGATACCTCAACTAATATAACCACATGTATTCCTATACATCCTTAGATCAGTGGGTTATCTATTGCATTAATATTTTACCCTATACATAGAGCAATGTGGCAATGCATGGGGGAGGCTTATGACCAGCAATGACGATGATGATACGTAGAGCACACATAATAAAAATTTGAGATTTTAATTGTTAAAAGAATTATAAGGGTTCCCCAATGAAACTGCAAAAGGAAATTTATTGTTCTATTCATAGGCAGTCACTTTAGTTGCTTCATATATTGTACCTATGTTAAGACAAGTGCATAGTTATTAAAATGAGTTAAGTATGCCAATGTGCTTTAACCTCTTGAACGCAGATCTACACGAGACACAATGGCTTTTTCATTGTCTCTTAAGCATACAAGGGGTTAATGGAATTGATAGAAAAATAATAATTGAATATAACAAAACAAGCAATTGTTCTCTTGTGTGTATTAAATTTATTGGCATATTATTAACTGGCTTGTAGATTACGTACATGCGTTTTATTCACAATTTTTTCCAACAAATTTTAATTTATTTAAATTTTCCAGGTGCAGTCCCTATTACAAAACATGCAAGACAAATTCCAAAGTATGTCTGATCAGATCATCAACCGGATAGACGAGATGGGCACGCGTGTTGATGAATTGGAGAAAAACATCACAGATCTTATGACACAAGCTGGTGTTGAAAACGAAAAGTAGATATAAAATAGCAGCGATCCTAGAAATAACACCACATTGTTTTGTGCCTGAATCATGTCATTTTTACCATTTAATGTCAAAGTAAATACTAAAATGCATATACATATAAAGATATATATAGGTGATGTCACTCCATAGGGGCTAAATGATTATGTGGCTCATGTATTTATAATTGTTATGTATATGACCACCCAATATAGATAAGATAATATTATTTAAACATAAGTAAAAAGGCAGGCAAGGTGGCCATAGCCAATTTCACTCCATATTTGTAGGCAATAATAATTACAATAAATTACATGGAGTGTAACACCAATTAATAAGTTAATATGGAAAGTCAGATAATTGATGTTTTTATATGGTATCAATACACAAAGGCAGGTGTTTAGTTATTATAGAATTTTACATATTTCTGAACACCATGTACGCACTTCCTTGAGTAACGAAAATTAATCCTGGAAATAGTATGCCGAGTTGTGTTGCTGTATTCACTACGGAATAGACTGGTTAGTTTACACATTAAGATGTATATCATGGACATATTTACGCCGTTAGTGCATGTAATAGAGTTAACAGTAATGTAAACTAGACATAATGGCATAAGGTTGAATTTGTTCAAAGATATTGGGATTTACTGAATGGATTAAGATGTCAGAAGTGTTCCTTTGTTACATAGTACGCTAGTAGTTGTCTAATCTATAGGAAGTGGATAACACATTAAATGCAAAGGAATATGGAGTGATCAAATAATTGTTTTCTTGGAAGATTTTACTAAGCACAGTGGATGTATCTGTGTTTGCGCAACTATTTGTATGATTGTTTATTTTGTAATTAAATTGTGTTGTATTATAAACTTGATGTTTTTGTTATTAGAATAAACAAGGGTTAGTATACTGCGGGACACGTAAGTTGAACCAAAATGTATTATCGTTTTACTGAAATTAAACCATTTAAACCGAAATAAAACCCTTTTCTACGACCTAACCGTTTACAATATACAATTTGACAACGGTTAGATCATAAAGAAAAGAATAATTTCGGTTTAAATCGTTTAATTTCAGTAAAACGATAATACATTTTGGTTCAACTTACGTCTCCCGCAGTATATCTTGAGGGTGAATATTGATCAGTACAGTCATACAGTGCCTGGCGCGGAATGGCATGGGATACACAACATCGCGTGCACGTCACAATGATATTTTTAAGGGCATTGCAATTTCACATGCGATTCTGTTTTACTAATAATTTTGCCCTCTTTATTGAACTGGAGCCATTATTTTTCATCGAAAATATTTTTATGGCTCGGCTTTGTAAAGTCCTTGAGATTTTCCTTAGATTATAATCCATAATAATCGTATTTGTATTCGCCACTCTAAATTACGTGCATATTGTGATGCTGTACCTACTATCCATAGGTATGATAAACAAATTCTTATGCTCAACTAATATGAAAATGTACAAAATAGATTGTGTCTGTATAATATTTACGATATCCATTAATAAGTTACCTACTTAGTAAACATAGTTTTACGGTTAGTCTTTTTAATATTTTGCAGTGCTTTGTGGGAGAACACTCTGGAGTATAATACCTACTAATAGTTCTAAATAAAATAACGAGTCATATTCATACAGTGTATTATTTGGATGTTTGTCTTAGATTAGAGAGATAAGATCTTAATTTCTATACATGTAACATCATTTATCACACACACACTCAACATAATTAAACAAACTAACGCGATTCGGTCTCTTCAGAAGAGTCTTCCTCTTCAGTTTCCTCTGATTCCTGCATAAAAAATGTTGATTATTAATCCATGGGATCATTCCAATTTTATTCCATAAAAATAAACATAAAAGGCCATATTACGGATGTTTCCTCGTCGTCTTTGGTTGGTGAATTATTCATGAGAGCTGCTAGCGAGCTGGATCTAGCCATTCCGGAATTAGCATATTTTTCAGGCGACTTCGCTTTTCGCATGCTCTGTGGGTAGTGAAAATGTTTAATTAAGCTCCCTAGTTAAATCACTGTTGTTAGGTATTGGCACGTATTGGTTTTTCTCACGCACTTGTTATATTTTCATAAGTATGGTCATTGATACGTGACCGTTAAACATGCAATGGGGCATGGGTCCTCCCCAATGACATAGCATTTTTGGAATAACGGTCGCGATGATCAAACCGAAAACATTTATTAGAAAAGAATACAGTTACTTTTTTATTAAACTTTAAGCTTTACAAATAATCATTGCAATAGAAGCTTAAACGAGGCTTTAGAAAAGTTTTAGAGTCCATTCAGACTAAGGTACAAAAATTTGTAAACACACAACGCTATCAACAGCTGCTTATCGCAGTAGGTATGGGAAATATCGATCTCGTCATAGCAACCACTGTTGACGTCGTGTTAAAAAGTTTTATCCATTCTAACTACAAACGTAGCCGACATGTATGAAAGCTGTTTATAGGATCTAAGGGAAAGGTGGGGACATTTTTTTTTTAAACTGCTTCTACCCTTTCCTTCCTTTGGCAGATGCAGTTTTAATATATATTTCCGCCTTTCCGTTACACCCTCTAAACGATGTTATATGAGTGAAATGCTAACCACTGAGTCCTCATCAATAGGGGACTGGTTCATGAGTGACGCGAGTGAAGATGATCTTGCCGACATTCCAGGGTTCCCTTGCTTCTCCGGCGATCGCAATTTTCTTCTGAAGTTCTGTATGTGGTCATTGAATGAATGTTATAAAGTAGCTACATAATTAAGCAAACATTAAATAATATTTACCGTTGAATCCTCATTATCTGAAAGACCTGTGTTTAGGCGCTTTACAGAAAAAAAAATAACATTAGAAAGTAATTTGTATGCAATTTCTAAGTACGCTAAATAGTTACGTATCATTAAAGGGAGATGCGCTGTAGATCCTTATTTTTACCAAGAACAGCAGCCTTATTGCGTAATTACTTCAGAAAGGCAAAGAGTATGAAAAATTTACCAATCACATGCGAGATGCAAGATTCGATGTGGCTTTCCGTCTATGTGATTGGTCGATTGTTCATCCTCTTTGCCCTTTGTTCTTTCCGAATTCATAAGGCAATAAGGCTGCGTCAATCTTCGTTCTATAGTAACAATTTATCTCAATAAATATTAGGGCAATCCCGTACCTAATTGTCATGATACACCCACGAACTCACCTCCAAATCAGCCCTGTCATTGATATCATTGATCTGTTGGTAAGCAACAGTGAGCAGTTCCACTGCCTTTGAGTGAAAGGTCATCTCGATCATCACGAAATCTGACAGAAGAGTCTTCAGCTGCTGAAGTTTACGTCTCTCGAAGAACTCCGTCTGCTCACTCAAGCCTTTGGCAGTCCGCGACATTTCCGCGGAAGCCTTCAGTAGCTCAGATTCTGCATATGTCTGTAATGAAATTTTAATTCTAAGTTGCCGGATAACTATTCCGGCAAATCAATATCGGGTGAAGCGAATCTGCACAGCAGCATTGTTACTACTATCACAGGCAAAGTTTACCTACGCCTGCCTTCCCTCGGGAATACTGTCTTGGTGATTTAAGCGCGCGCAATCCACTTATAAGGTTACACTAGTCGAAAATTCTGCCATACAAACGTAGTCTAGCGATTACTCCACTGTTTGGCGATGTATGTTCAAAATAAAACATGATATCAATTTGTCTCATCATTACCTAGCCCGGAAACAAAAAAGCAAAATAAAAAAATAAGAAAGATAAGAGCGTCGAAAGTTCCATATTTCAACACTAATTTTAACGCTTTTTTGGGAGGCAATAAATACCTTAAGAAGAAGGAAAATTGCAAAATGGCCACCTTAAAGGGATAGAGCTAGTTACTAGATAGTTCAACAATGCAAATAATTTTAGTATGGAAATATACATTTAGTCGTTTTTTCATGATAACTATAGACTCCCAAAGGTCTATTTATAAAATTTCGCGCGCTCGTTTACGTCCTAAATCAATATCCATTTCGATACAAATTTGTAAAAGTGCTAATTCGTACGCGAACTAGCTTCTTACTTCTTGCACTGCTCATCACAGCATCTTATCTCTTTCGCACGTGTTGTCGGATGAGATAGCATGCATTTTAACCTCGCGCACAAAATAGTTCGTGCCGTCGACTAAAGGAACCTTAAAATAAAAGCATGCCGTTAAATTACCAAGCGTTTTCAGGTGCAAACACGATCTGATTTGAGTGTTAAAGTTGGTTTATTAACCCCCGCCGGAAAGAAAGGGGTGTTTTATGTTTCACGTGTGTTGCTGTGTATCTGTTTGTCTGTCTGTGGCATCATAGCACCTAAACGGATGAACCGATTTCAATTTAGTTTTTTTTGTTTGAAAGGTAATTTTGTCGAGAGTGTTCTTAGCTATGTTTGAATAAAATCGGTTCAGCCTTTCAAAAGTTATGGGCATTTTACTGTTTGAATTGGGGTGTTTTCGCAAGACAAATGTGTCGGGGGTTTTTTAAATTGTGAAATTTTACTTGTTAATATCAACCTAAGTTACATTACATATAGGTAGGTGCCTAGACCTAGTAATTATGCAGGCTACCGGTGGGTAATATGAAGCTGATTACAAAGATATTGGTTCTAAGTAGGTACATAAATGTACAAGGACTATCGTACAGCAGCGCAATGCGGCTAGCTGCTTAGTCGTGCATACTTTATCACTTAGAATTCTCAAGGTGTAACTATAGTTCTTAGTTCAACATACGACTTGCTGTCTGTTGAACGGTTGTCTCTCCCTGGCCTTATCGAGCACTTTCTTGCGTGCCAGCTCCTTCTCGCGGACGTTCATTGTGTGCTTTAACTCCTCTCTGGCATGTTTGCAAATTGTCTCGTATTGGCACAGCTCACCAATTACCTGAGTAAGTACATTTATATTAAAGGTTTGGACATTTAAGTATTTCCTACTTTCTAGACGGAACAATATTGAAACACCACAATAATTACGGCACGGTTTGCGCATTTGCTGAGCGATTGGCTGCTGCGCTGAGTGTCGCGGGTTCGATTACCGGACAGAACAAATATTTATCTGGTCTACAGATATCTGTTCCAAATCTGGATTCTGGATGTGAGTTTAAATGTTTGTAAATGCACCCAGGACACAGGTAAAAGTCTTGTGGGACAAAGTTTAAAAAAAGAAAAAACCGGCCAAGTGGAGTCGGACTCGCGCACGAAGGGTTCCGTACCATTATCGCAAAAAAACACGTTTATTATATGGGAGCCCCACTTAAATATTTATTTTATTCTATTTTGAGTATTTGTTGTCATAGCGGCAACAGAAATACATCATCTGTGAACATTTCAACTGTCTAGCTATCACGGTTTATGAGATACAGCCTGGTGACAGACAGACAGACGGACCGTGAAGTCTTAGTAATAGGGTCCCGTTTTTACCCTTTTGGTACGGAACCCTAAAACAGAACAAAATAAGCACAACGATCAATAGGTAGGTAAAGTTACCAACTTATACGACTGCAAGTTACTTTACCTTGGCTTCCAAACGCTGCACTTCACAATTCCGGTACTCTTCAATGGCTGTTAATGTGGTGGACAGGTTTTCTAAGCCATTACTTAAAGATTTGTTAACGATTTCATTATTGGCGTAGTCCTTAAGAACTTTTACGAGTTCATCTCCCATGTCACGCAATCTGTTTCAAAATATCGGATATGGCTTATGATTGTAGGTATTTCAGATACCATAGTTGCCTTTATAGGACGAAAAGAACATGATGGTTTAGGTAGAGCACTGGATTTGAGGTACCCCACCTCGTACCTACAAGATAATTCCCCAATCCCGCGACTTACAAGTTGTAGGTCGTGAGTTCGAACACAGGCAGGCGCTTTACTTTGTGTAAATTATTTCATTACCACTGCTCTCAAAAACTTCACAGTTTTTACCCGACTGCCGAAGGAGGGTAATGTGTTTATCAGTCTATGTATGTATATATGTATGTATGTTTGTTCCTATATGGCGTTCCAGAGACCAAACGCTTTGGCCGATTTTGATGATTCGTACGTCAATCGATTTGTCTTAACCCTGCGATTGTCATAGGCTACATTAAAATTGGACAATAGAAAAATGGCGGATTTTGGGCACCTTATCGTGGGGGCCCAAATTTTCTTTTCTTCCAAACCCATCGTGTGGGGTATCAAAATAAAGGGTTTTAAGAGGTGATTTCAAACATATATATCACTTATATGTTTAAATGTATCTAATTCGAAAAAAACTTAACTAAAAAGTTATAAATAAAAAAAGTTAAATAAAACAACCCGACTGCTTCAAAAGCGAACTAAAAAGTCTTAAACAAGGAAAAAATCATGCTGTGCAGGAGGAGGATACATCTGGTTTTGGTCAGCCAGCTCGCGCGTATGTATCCTCCGACTGCACAGCATGATTTTTTCCTTGTTTACGACTTTTTAGTTCGCTTTTGAAGCAGTCGGGTTTTTCGATTTAACTTTTTTTTTGAGATCAGTGGTGATGGATAACATCGTGAAGAAACCGGCATGTCCTAGAACCAAAATTCGAACACATGTGACATCCACCAACCCGCACTGGGCCCGCGTGGTGGATTACGGTCCATTCCCTCTCACAAAAAGGAGGCCTGCACGTACAACGGACCAAATGGTCTAAGTGCGGAAAAGAGGGTCCATATGTAACCTATCCTATTGTCCCTCGACATCTCGTAGGCTTCTGACTGGGTCTGGCACGAAAGCCTTATTGGTAAGCTGCCTTCATTCGTTCTTCCCCATGGTCTGTGCGATTGGATTGCAGAGAGGAGGCCTGTGTCCCTGGTCCCAACAGTTAGAACATTAAAAGGCTGATGATGATGATGATATAGATAATCAAGTCAGGCTACCGCTAGACAGTATGCAAGGGTGACACCAATGTTATACCTATATCAATTAATTTCTATCAAACTTCAGACATAAGGGATTAAACACATTGCAATGTTTAGGATTGCTTACCTACTTTAGGTACATACAACCTAATGTAGTACGTAGCGTAACATATGCTAACTGTATAAAACCTCAATACTTATGTATGTTCTAACCCCTATTAGGCTGCCTGTCCACTTGGCGCGGAGCGGAGAAAAGAGGAGCGGAGCGAACCTATCGAATTGCATAAAAACTCCGCTCCGATGCGCGAGCAGAGTTTTTCAACGAAAGATCGCATAATAAGTCACATTGGAAAAATCTGGGTTATTCCTATATCTTCTTTAATATTCGATTCATTCCGATTCAGCTGAAAGCCAGAAACGAACGGCCTCCAGTTATCTGACATTTATCGTTGAGCTTCGAATTTAAATTAAAGGCGCTATAATGAGAATATTGTACCTACTAGCTTGTAAACTGTAATCTATATAAATAAAACAAAGACGGGTTTGTTACAACACTTATAACTCGAGATCTGCTGGACCAATTTTCATGGTTTGTGATTCGTTGGATTTGTCTCCGCCCAGAATAGCAGAATACATCTTAAAAACGTAGGGTAGGGTAGTTAATTAGCCAGTTGACGGGAGCGAAGCCGCGGGGGTCAGCTAGTTGGTTATATAAACTGTAATTGCTATTTGCTTGTAAACTTGGGAGCTCGGTTGGCGCAGTAGTTGAGCGATTGACTGCTGCGCTGCGTGTCGCGGGTTCGATTCCCGCACGGAACAAACATTTGTATGACCTACAGATAGTTGTTCCGGCTCTGGGTGTTGTGTATGTGAGTTTATATGTTTGTAAACGCACCCACGATACAGGAACAAATTCCTAGTGTGGGTCAACGTGTAAAAAGAAAAATTGTATAGATGTAATCTCTGGAAGTAATGAACCAATCGAAGTGCATAAAAACTCCGCTCAGACGCGCGAGCGGAGTTTTATGCAATTCGATTGGTTGGCTCCGCTCCTCTTTTCTCCGCTCCGCGCCAAGTGGACAAGCAGCCTTATATTGGACTTATCATAACTGGTAAATGTGGGTGTAATACAAATACGGTTGTATATTGATGCACCTCTGCCCACCTGCCACCTGCCACCCTTCGAGGAATACAGACATGATGCTACGTAAATATCATGTTCCTACTAGCGCCCTCTATGAACATTCAATGGCATTGTCTCCAATGTAGACTCTGCCCGGCGAGCATGGCCTACTGTGACATCGCTTAAGTCACACTTTTAATCACAGTTTGGGTGATAAACTCATTTTGTCTTAAATGCTAGCACGGCGGCGTGAGATATTTTCTTGACTTGTGGCATAACTTCTTGACGTTTATTTTTTCTTTTTCGGAAATTTTCCAATTTTATTGTAGTTTCGGTTTAACCTTGGCCATAAAAACCATTTATGTTCTGAGAAGCATAGCCCTACGACGCACTGTTGCCGAATTATGGGCCTCCGTATCTTATTTTATTTAGCATATTTCCAAAAAGATATCTCGAAAACGGTATGCCCTAGGCCAAAAATAACCAAAATTTAGCCCCCCCCTTTGCTACCCCCATGTTAGCAGCATCCCAACATGAATTACAAGTTTTTTTTTTTTTACATTGCTTTGTTTTCGACTCGGTCTTGACAAGTTATGATAAAATATGTCATGTCTTACAATTTGTCTTAAATGCTAGCACGGGACAACCATGTGACATAATTTACAGGCGCGACTTGCTTTTCTTGTTGTTGACTTCATAGTGCGACATAATTTGAATAGACGACCAAATAAAATAATACGTAAAAAAGTATGCCGTTCATACAGCTAAACAACTTTTTTATTTTGTTGGGAATAAATTAATATTTGACCCACGACCATAGACTTATGCACACTTTATTTTTCTTTGTTTGTTTGATTACATATTAAGTGCTTGTTAGAAAGATATATTTATTGTGAAAATTTTAATAATTACTAAAAAATATAATAGCTTGGACCAATACCGGTGGGCCCCTATTTTTTATATTTTAAATGTTTTTTGGGGATTTTATTTAAGAAACATTTAAAAATGTAGAAAGCAAGAAGAATATGGTATAAAAGAAAATAATTATAAAAAAAATAATCATTATTAAAATAAGAACAACAATAAAAAAAAATACAATTATGAAAAAGTAATAATATAAAAATAATTAATAATCTTGTAACATTTCAATTAATTAATAATCATTGATCACCAATTCACCATACACACAAAATTAATTTATTGCCATTTGGTGCCGTAATTAGAAGGCAAATATATTTTTTTCAACTATAAAATTTTATCACCACCTCCGAACGAAAGTGATACATTTTTCTAAATCATCTGTCAAAATGTGACATTTGTGACAAATTGGGTGCGCCCGTATTAGCAATTAAGACCCGATGAGTCCCAAACAAACGTCAGGAAATTTTAACACGCCGCCGGTGCTATTATTTAGGACAAAATGGCGTTATCGCCCAAACTGCGATGAAATGTGTGACTCAAGCCATGTCACAGTAGGCCGTCCTCGCCGGGCAGCAACAAGAAAGGCATGTTGCAGCTTTAAAATATGTCACATGTTTGACCCGTGCTAGCATTTAAGACAAATTGTAAGATATGACATAATTTATCATGTCATGTCACAAATATCTTGGGTACGCCCATGCTCGCTAGGCTGCATTTGCAATGTTTACCCCGGTTGCAGACCAAGAGGAAAGCTAAGTTATTTTAGTTCGCATAGTTGAAGCAATTTTTCATACATACAATTTAGACGACCGCGACGCTTAGCTTAAATTTTTTGTGATCCATTTATCTACATACAAGAATGAAACCGCAATGCGTACTTTTACTTCAGTCTGAAACCAGGGTTTTATTGATAAAGGTTGTGTTGGTACCTGAATAGTAGTGTAGCTTAACTAACATAAACATCCTATTTCATTTTAGTTTCACATTCTCAGTTTCTCACCTTGCTGTTTTTCTTGTGTAGTCGCCAAACGCAACACAAAGTTCCCCAAAGTTTTTCTCCACATTAGTAATTCGGTCTTGAATGAACTTAGCTTGTTGTTCATAACTCAAAGAGTGCGGATTATCGCCTCTAAACATAATTATATATATAAATGAAATCTAAACAAATTTACTTGCTCTTGCAACTGGTCTTTATTTATTTACTTTTTGGTAACTATGACAACCGTTAGGGTATATATGTTCTGTGCATGAATGTGACGACAATCACAGAGAAAATAACCATTACGTCAAAGAGTAAAATGGGAGTTTAAATTGCACTAAGTTTTAACGACAATCACAAGCTATATGTGCTATTCTTTTCTGACACTGGCTACAAGAAAGTTTTTTAACTATCTGATAATTAATTAATTGCTTGTCTTAGGCCACTGCTACTCTCTCCAACCCACAGATTACTGATATGTAGCTAGCTACTCCAACCGTGTCCTTCGATTGGGATACACAGGTTGGGTCAAAAATTGTAGGATCTAACGAAACAGGGCAATATTTGGGGTTATTTGCAGTAAGTCACAAACTATGGTCACAAAGTAAAAAAAAAATTAATTGCTAATGTCCCCAACTATCGCCTTAATTTGATCGTTTGATCCACGATTTTTTGCCCACTCTGTATTGTATGTTCTGTGTACGTGCCCCACCTTTTCAGCACCAGTGTTGCAATAAACGCGACGATCGCGTATTAGCGCGATGATCGCTTTTTATTAGGACGAACCCTTTTTCATTATTGATAAACCCGCGTTTGACTATTATAATCAACTGATTATAAAGTTTTTCTTTCAGTAATATGACTCAAAAACTTGTTATGGGAATAACATTAATGCCGAAGAGAGCATGTTATTTCTTGAGTCGAAAACTTATTTCACAGGTGAGTAGTTAAATTTTATTTAGCTCACCCCGGCCTAAAACAGCTGCGTATCCGAATGGTCCCTGACCTTCTCCATTTTGTGTACCCGGCATAATAAGCTAATGTTTAAAATCTTGAAATAAGGACCTGTAACGTCGTTCACAGTGACAGTGGCAGTAATGTTATTGACATGTTTTGTTGTTGTCATTATTTGTCAGTGTCAATCGTGCCAATCCCAACAGCTGTTTGTTTTTTGTGTTTGTTGCCCTACAATTTCTTTTTACCACAGAAATGAATGAAGAAATAGATGAATATGATATTTACCATCAGGATTTTACGACAGTATCAGAGTGGGAAGTGTTTATTGCTCGTATAGAAGAAGTATTAAACGAATGGCGGTTGTCTAAATCAGCATTGTCTAAACTAACAGGGGGGTACACAAAGAAATGGACAAGCAAAACGGAGGAAATTAACTTCCAGGGCAACAAATTTGTATTATCATATCATACGCTGGAACCTGCGAAGCCTGTGGAAAACTCTGCAGAGTCAGAGGATAAATGTTTTCTAAAACAGTTGCACAATGGTATTTGGGAATCTACCACAAATTTTATGGATGACCTCGATGGAAGTCCTTTTCCAGTGTCCAGCTGGTATGGTTTAAAGCGGTACATAATGCTGTGTTCGAGTATAGCATTGGTTGATGGAAGTTTAATAAGGCTTGTGATGAGCACTGCAAATATTGCTTTTGCCAATGTAGACTGCGGTGTGCCTTTCTTTGTTAAAATACGTGAACACTGGCAGCAAACATATTTAGGGTTCTACGAAGACAGTGAACATAAAGTCAACTTTGACACAATACATTTGAAAAGAATTTCAAATCAATGCTCACATTTGAGTGGCCTTGTAAGCTTATTTAAATCAAAAATTGCTTCACCAGTAGCTCTGGATGCTGTTGTTGTTTCTTCTAAGTTTTCTTATGAATTAAGAGAAGTTGATGCATTTGCTTGGAAGAAGACAACACAATCAAATGAGTTTCTGTCAATAGATGGATTTGATGTAAAAAAACTGATAGAGCTTCCTTTCGGTTCTGATAAGAATCCCATACACAGTGTATTGCTCAATGCTATCTGGCCGAAGTTCCGTGAATGGGCCATAGTAGATTCTTCTACATTTTCTGAAATAGATCCACTCATGGCTCCTACTTGGACAATTACCCTCAAAATGAGGGATGATTTCAACTGTCAATTATCTGAAACCATTAGTAAAATTATGGATTTATTAGATAATAATAATCTACTTATGGACACTCTGGGGTTGAGTAAAAGCTTGGGACTAGTGAATCCTCTCCATAAGATCACGGAAGCTCCCATTACTATATCTAAGTTAGTGAAGGCTGCGATGGGACAGAGTAGACATACAACCGATTTTAAGGGACCTATAGCTGATGAGCTGCTCATGCCTCTGCTGTACTATGTGTTCCCTGATGCAGTTGAAGATAATACTTTCAACTATCCTGAACAGTTGGAAGTGGCATTCAAGCAGGTAAGATGTTATTTGGTTTTGCCAGTAGATGGCGCTAGTTGTCTCCCTTTAAGAAGCCATTTGTTTATGGTTGATTGTTTGCCTGTTGTCTTTCCAGGTGGATGGTGAACAGAAGTTGTGTGGCTATGTGAAGACGAGCCCCGAGGGGGGGCTAGTGTGGCGCGTGTCGGTGACGGCAGCCCGGCTGTTCGACGCGGGCGGCCTACCCTACCTGGCGCATCTGTGGTACGAGTTCTGTCAGGAGCTGCAGTACCGGTGGGAACATCGTATTCTTGTACCAGGGTAAGTACATAGCATATAGAGATTGACATTGAACTACCAGAATATTTTAGCAGGATCAGTATTAAAAAATATACAAAAAATAATCAAATTTTATTTTAATTATGATGATTAACATTACAAAAATACTCTCATCAAGTTTTATAATTCAATTGACACAAATATAATTTATGATCTTGAGCAAGCACCTTAGAAGGTTTTCAAAATATTCCAATATAAAAATAAATTTTAAATTCACAATTTATTATATTAAATAGAATGTACATTAATGTTTCTATAGAAAAATAAAATACTATACCTACATAGCACTTTCGTATAGTATCATTACTCTATCTAAATAGCACCATACTGGATTGTCTTTCATTTGGTAAATAATTGTTAATATTATAGAATTGTTTATGTTACTTTAAGTATGAAGTCTTTTTATAGATCATAATCATTGTGTTTATATGCTTACATTACCTAAACATCTATATTAAAATATATTATGTACAACTTATAACATAATTTCAATCTTAAATATAAATAAATATGCACCATAAAAATTAAAAGTATTATACAATACAAATCAGTGGTAATAAGAACACCATGTGTTCAAAATGCGAACATTATTTAATAGTCAGTAACATTCTGCAACCTTAGTAAATTGATGTCTCTATACAGTGAATTATCAAAATATTGGAACTAGTTTTCACTAACCAATAGTTTTAATTTTAAATTCATCCGATATTTAATTTCATAGTAATAGGCACTTATCAAAACTAATTCCATGCCAATAAGAAATTATATAATTCAAAAATTACTTCTATGAATCATAAGTAATACAGGTTAACTGCCAGATGCCCGACAAACAATACATTTTCTATTGTGTCTCGTTCTCTGGCAGCCAAACTGTTAACTAGTCAAAACCAAAATTTATAATTTAATCTCAAATAAAATATTAACCATAGAATTAGCAGTCCTTGACATACATACTAAAGTACACCGAAAATAAGATAACTATACATGATCGCAAAGTTAGTAGGTAACAATTTAATTACACTTTAACTCAATATTCTATCGGATACCGGACACACTGGCTCCGCGCTGCGAGTCGGTTACAGTGCGCGTGCGCACGCCTGGTAGTCTTCTCATGGCCATGTCGGCGAGAGTGGCGGTGCGGGCGCTGGCCCCGCGCCCCATGGCTGCACCACGAGGTGTAGCCAGCGGGAGCCCTGCGCGAGGGCGAGGAGCGCCCATGACATGTCACGTCTCCCCGCGCCGTGTCCCTCGCACGCTATAAAGGCACTAGTCCGCTTCGGGTCGTTGGGTTCCGCGCCATGTAGATATCCATATCATGATCAGTCCAGTTGTCGGAAGTGTCGCAGTAGCCCATACCTAGAGAGCCGACACTGTACCGACTGGCGGGCCGCGACCTGGAGCGCGGCCTCCTCCGGGAGCCCTGCGTGCCGCCAGTGGCCCCGCCCGCTGCGCCGCTTAGCGACAAGCGGGACGCACGTTCCGATGCTGCTCCTAAGGACTGACGCGACTGTCGCAGATCTAAAAGTTGAAAGGTAATTAGTTTTTAAGTATTATAATAACAAAACCGTGCCAATCAAAATTGTGAAAATATTAAGTAAAAGCCGGAAATGAAACGAAGAAGTAATCAAAGCGACAGTCAAACTTACCAGCTCGTGATCCAAGGAGGCTACTAGGGTAGCCAGGCACTCCATAGCGGCCAGAGTGGGAATAGCTATGTTGTGATTGACCATCAGCGAGGGAACGAGCTCTGCCAGGACGACCCGGGAGCGGGTCTGGCGGAGCCGGTTCGGTATAGGAACGTGCACGCGGGATCGAACGTGCGCTATAAGCCGACACTTGATCCCACTCACGCTGCTTTCCAAATGCGCCGATTGTAGCCAATGAAGAGAGCGGGCCGTTGGGGCTCGGCGTGCCGGTGAGCCCGCCGCAACAAGGGTTGGGCATCTTCTCAGGAGCTTGCGAGTGCAGGCGGTGCACGGTGCGGGAGCGACGCCGCGACGCTGCGGCGAATACGAGCACAGCCACGACGATGGTGCCGCAGATGGCGGCGCTGGCTGCTATCGTGATCTTGTCCATGTTAGAGGCGGCGGCGGAAACAGTGCGCACCTCGCGGCACTGAGAATACGGCACCGTCTCTGGACTCACGTGAACCTCCTCCAAGGAGATCACGCAGACCACGATACATTCCTGTAAACAAACCGTCTTCGTTACTAAACTGTTACTACTTGACAATATAACATTGAAATTTTGGCTGATTAATAAGTTTCTAGGATACATTGGAGGTATACACACCTGAGATGGAACATTTTTAATTTTAAATTCTCTTTCGCTGGCTTCCAAAGGTGGTCCTTGTTTAAAGGTTTTGTCTCCGAAGAGTCGATATACGACGCGGAAGCCGAGTATGTTAGCAACATCTGAGTCCCATTGTATGATAACAGAATTGTCTTGCCTGTACGCATTTTTCACAATAACTTCATTGGAATCATCTACTTTTGGTTTTTGCTGTGGGAAACTCATGACAAGAGGAGGACGCTGGTGCGGGGCGTGGCGCCAGGTTGGTGCAGCGGGTCGGACGGAGGGGACGCGGCTGGGGCGTGCGGTGCTGGTGGTGCTGGTGGTCTGCATGATGGCTGGTTTCGTGGGTACATCTATATTATTGCTTATTTCGGTTTCGGGTGGTGCAGTGGTACTGCTGCTTGATGGCGGGGCAGAAGTGGTGGTGGTTGTAGTTGTGATGACGTGACTTAATTTCCAATCATTCAAATCTTTTACTGTCGTTGACTGCCTTTCTGTTGTTGAAGTTGTATCATAATCACAAACAAGTTCGTTCGGTTCAAAACTGTAAAACCCACGCTCACGGAAGTGCGGCGGATTGCCGCAGAATTGCGGATTTCGTTCTCGTGATGTTACTTGTAATTCTCCGTTGCGAATCCATTCAATTATCCATCGCAGGCGACAGTCACAGTTTAAGAATCTACCGCCAAGACTGAGGCCCCGGAGAGTTTCGTTAAGGTGAGAGAATGCTTCCTCCGGCACTGTGGGCAACGGATTACCATCTAAAGCAAGTAAAGTTATTGATGGATTATTTGCAAAAGCTTCGACTGGTAACTTATTTAGTAAATTGAACCCGATATCTAGTACTCTCAAGTCGCTCAGTGTTCCGACTGCAGCAGTTGGAAACTCAGGCAGCAAGTTGTTTAAAAGGCTTAATGAGCTTAGTGTACTCTTTATTCCAGCGAACGCATCTTCTCTAAGATGGACAATGATATTCCGTTCCAAATTTAGAGCAGTCAGTGAGTCTAAGCCCTCAAAAGTTCGGCTGCCGTCGGGTCCTGGCAGTTCTCTGATACTGTTTTGTGAGAGGTCCAGGAAAGCCAAGCTCCGAAGACCTCTTATACATTCGGGTACTGTTTTTTGTTTCGTGCCTTTAAGGTTTAAATTTTTTAACGAGTTTTCTAATCCAGTAAGAGTTTGTGGTTCTAGTGTCACATTGTTGTCGGAAACTTTCAGTGTCGTGAGCTTACGAAGAGTGATAAAAGAATGGTTGGCAATGTGTGAAATCCGGTTTTTGGATATATCTAGCAGAGAAAGATTAATTAATATTTTCAGGGCTTTTACTGGAACTTCGGTCAGATCGTTATCTTGCAGATTCAAGTTTTTGAGATATGGCCCTTGTCCTCTAAAAGCGTCGTCTTCTATTCGCTTTATTCCACATCCAGATATTTGGAGATTATGGATTTTAAGGTTTACGAACATGTTGTGAGTGAGGATGGGGATGCTTGAATTATTTATGTACAGTAGATCGATCACAATATTTCTTGCGCTCATGTTTAAAGCTGATAGTAGCGTTGGGAAGTCAACCTGTTGATGAAAAAATATCATGGTCACTTTATTTATTTATTAAAAATTTCATGCACAAAGGTACAATGGCGGACTTAAAAATAAGTTGCACATACATATTATATCTCTTTCATTTATCATAAATAAAATGTCTATAGAAAACTGATTTACCTGATCACATTGGACTGACAAATCCCTTGCTAAGTTAGGTGCGCATATACACGCGGCTTGCAGCGTGGGCTCAGCCTCCCACGGACATTCTGCGCTCGCGCAGCGTGCCATCAGCATCAGCAGCATTGAACACGACCATGATCGTGTCTGTGCGTGCCTGGATTCTCCCTGAAAACAATAGCAAAGACAGGTTAGAAAAGAGGAAAAATTAGCAAGTATCCTCGAAAAAACAGGTTCAATTATAATTTGCGATATCCTTAGATTAAACAAAAATGCATTTGGCTAGAATTATGATATATCTTTAAAGCTCAATTTTTCTTCTATGATGGTGACAGTTGGTTGTAAATGAACTTGTTAGAAAATGGAGGTAATAACGCATACAAGTAATGGTTAATGTGTCGACTAGCCCGATGACACACAAACAGACGGAGTATAATACCTATGTCGAAGTTATCGTGAGGTGTAGTCATATCCATAGAAAGCTATCATATATCAGTAACAAAGGGTGCGGTTCCATTGAGAGCTATTAATTATTTGACTACAAAGATGTGTTCTCATTGGAACCGCACCCGGAGCTATTTTGTAGTCAAAGAAGATCTGTGTTGCAGTTTCATCTGCGAGGTTAGACATAAATTGCTATATACCACTAAAATGCCAGCTCACTTCAGCTCCCGTCATCTCATTCGAACCTAATCTATCTGGGTCGGGGTGTCGCGTCAAGTTCTCGACTACTACTACTTGTAGTATCTGCTCTCCTGATGATCGAGATTGTTGACTGCTTCCAGACTAGAAGTCTAGCGATGGCGTGGACTAATAGTTATAGCTTGTGAATTAAAAGCTCATCAGCTAGTAGCTTGTCATTGTGACCGACCTAGACCCCGTGACTGCTATTGGCTTAAATAAACCAACTAATAGTTGATAGTTCTCAATGGGACCGCGCCCTAAAGGTCTTTAATGGGAGACAGACATGGAAACAATCAAACTGTAATTTCCTATTTGCTGACTACTGAATAGATAGACGCTATAGCATATTGTAGCACGAATGTTAAACAAAGCGGAGAGTTATTCGTTGTTCAATTAAATTATTACTCATCTCAGATAAACACTGACAGAATCTGTTTTTAATTGCGCTTTTGCAATTATAAGTGATAAGAATAGTTCTTCAACATTTAATAATTGCACACAAATGTATGTTGTACATTAACACTTATTCAGAGAGAGATATAGAGATAAGCACTTCAGCAGACTGTAAAGTCTAGTGTGTGTGTGTGTAGTATTTTTATTATTAAACAAGCTTCTGCCCGCGGCTTCGGCCGCGTGAAAGTCGGGTATCCCGAGGGAACATAAATAAATAAATAAAATAAATAAATTATAAAAGTTTGCCGAAATATATACCCGGGATAAAAAGTATCCTATGTACTTTTCCTGACTATAATCTATCTCTGTGTCAAATTTCATCCAGATCCGTTCAGCCGTTCTGGCCGTGATTGAGTAACAAACATACATCCATCTAAACTTTCACATTTATAATATTAGTAAGATTAGATAAATAATGCAGTTCAGAAACGATGCGTTTTTTAAATTTTATAAACTAAAAATACCACCTTTAGCTCTGAAATAATTATGTACTTAAGTCGGATTTCGTTTATGAGATTCGAAGAAGCCGAGGAAAAGTTTCAGCTGTAATCCTCGATAACTTTTTTTAATAATCTCATTTAAGGTTTCTGGGGAAGCGACCTAATTACGTAATCGAAATGGTGTGCTTATGCCTAAAGCTTGGAGTGTGGGCTATTTGATGGATGGGTGGCAATCAAGCGGTGCACAGACCGTTGAGGAGAAGTGCAGCGTGGCGGCCACGGACTACTAGCCCGGAACATCTGGCTTTCCCTGCGCTTGCCTTGCTAATTTGCTGCAAAGACAATCCAATCATATAAATGAAACTACCATTAGAAACCAAATTTTTTACATTGTTTCATTTGTTGGCGGAATATCGGGACGGGGAGCCGTAACTTGTAATCAATACAGAACAGGGCATGACAAACATTTGATCTGTGGACACTTGGACAGCCAACGTTTGCGGATGTCTGAAATAATCGATGGGTCAAACATTAGGCTCGGGTTGCGGAGAGAGCTCGTATATACCGTACTGAATTGGTGTATGTTCATATAACTCAGGTTAAATGTCCTATTTGATAACCATTGTATATTGAAATAAGTTCAAATGTGAGTGAATCATGCTTTTACTAAAGAAGCTCACTTGCTTGCCTCTGCTTCCTTGTTGACTCTTACTAATTACCAAATAGTTTATCAGAGGAAATATGGGCAGAGAGCGCCGACTGAATTTCCTTAGTAAAAAGTCATAATTCGAAGTTTGGCTCTCGTCGATTTCCTCGACCAATATTGGACCAATTTAAAAGATATTCCATCTATATATATAAAAATCAATTGCTGTTCGTTAGTCTCGCTAAAACTCAAAAACGGCTGGACCGATTTGAATAATTCTTTTTTTGTTATGTTCGACAGAATACAGGGAAGGTTTAAAAACAAAAAAAAATATGGTTGGTTGGATAGGGTAGGCTAGGTTAGATAGGTAGGTAGGTAGGGTTGGGTAGGGTAGGGTAGGGTAGGTAGGGTAGGGTAGGGTAGGGTAGGGTAGAGTAGTGTAGTGTAGGTAGGTAGGTAGGGTAGCGTAGGGTAGGGTAGGGTAGGGTAGGGTTTTTGTAGGGTAGGGTAGGGTTTTGTAGGGTAGAATAGTGTAGGATTGGGTAGTATAGCGTAGGGTAGGGTAGTGTAGGGTAGGGTAGTGTAGGGTAGGGTAGGTAGGGTAGATAAATGTTTGGTGTTTTTATGGCAAAACAAACTTTGTCGGGTCAGCTAGTAAACTATAAAAGTAAGATATATACTATGCTCCTATGTTTTCCATTTTTCATATATATTTGTCAAATTTGTACACTAAGCCTCTGTTTACAGCGAAATTTTTAAATTTTTTGAGGGGTCTAGTGCTTCTAAAGATAATGTATCATCAAAAAGGAAAACATAGGGGCATATAATGTATCTTTAATTTTTAGGGTTCCGTACCCAAAGGGTAAAAACGGGTCCGTCTGTCTGTCTGTCTGTCTGTCTGTCTGTCACCAGGCTGTATCTCGTGAACCGTGATAGCTAGACAGTTGAAATTTTCACAGATGATGTATTTCTGTTGCCGCTATAACAACAAATACTAAAAACCGAATAAAATAAATATTTAAGGGGGCTCGCATACAAAAAACGTGTTTTTTTTGCCGTTTTTTGCGATAATGGTACGGAACCCTTCGTGCGCGAGTTCGACTCGCACTTGGCCGGTTTTTAGTTTATGAAATATCTCTTAAATTGGTCCAATATGGGGGGAGAAAATAGGCGAGCGGCAAACTCGAATTATGACTTGAATTATGAATTGGACTAATTCAAAAGATATTCCATAAACTGAAAATGAAAGATATACTGTTTTCCTTTTTGATGATACATTATCTTTAGAAGCACTAGAACCCTCACAAAATGCTCAAAATTGCGCTGTCAACAGAGGCTTAGTGTACAAATTTGACAAATATAAATGAAAAAAGGAAAACATAGGGACATAGTATATATCTTACTTTACCAGTTTATGGAATATCTTTTAAATTGGTCCAATAATGGAGGAGGAAATAGACGAGAGCCAAACCTCGAATTATGACTTTTTACTAAGAAAATTCAGTCGGCGCTCTCTGCCCCTATTTCCTCTTAAGTATTTAATAAAATAATCGGCCTATATGTATAATAGAATCTACTTATACCATGTAAAGTGAAAATTCAAACTTTTTGATCAAGATCACAAAGATAGTAAACACTGTAGCAAAGTTGCGGAATGCTTGTGTTTTGGTATAAGTTCCACTAGCCTCTTTACATAAATTTACCAGTCATCCGATTTCGCCGTTAACGGTACTGTTCGCGCGGCGCCGGAGACGACTCGCTGGCTGGTTGCTGCCGAGACAACCGGCCAGTTCACTTTCTCATGGCCTTTGGCTTAGCAGATAGTCGGAAAGTAGGATCTTTTCAATATTTTAATTATCCATTTTTTTATTTAACGATAGGCTCGCGTTTGATCACTATCTCGCCTGATGGTAAGCGATGATGTGGTCTACGGTGAATCACGCTTGCCTAGAAGTGACCTATTCACTCATGAATTAAAGACCCCAAGGTTGTAGCTATCAGAGGCCTTAGTGCGAGTTTTTACTCACGCTCAATCGCGTTAACGTAAACGTCTATTTGTATTGAAACTGGATAAGCGCCATCAGAGGCCTTAGTGCGAGTTTTTTAACGTACTCACTCGTGATAACGTAAACGATCTTTAATGACAAAATGTAAACAAAAAAAGAGGTTTTTCCTTACCGTCCCCAGACGGCGCTTATCCAATTTCAATACAAATTGATGTCAACTTTGACGTGATTGAGCGTGAGTAAAAACTCGCACTAAGGCCTCTGGTGACGATAAGGGGAAACCTCTTTTTTGTATACATTTTGGCATAAGAGATCGTTTACGTTATCACGAGTGAGTAAGTTAAAAAACTCGGAATAAGAACACTGGAATAAATAACGAATTTATCGTCTTCCGGAACGTCTATGTGTTAAAATGTATGTGGAGACTGATCATCATCATTTCATTCATTAAACGTATTAGTTGTGCCAGAAAGCGTTTTATAACATTAAAGATTACGTTGAGGACTAAAAGACTTGGGATTGAGCTGCTCCAATTAATTTTGATTTTTTATATTTTGCACCGTGAATATTGTTCTTTTTTTAACCCCCGCCGGAAAAAGAAGGGTGTTATAAGTTTCACGTGTGTTGCTGTGTATCTGTGTGTCTGTCTGTGGCATCATAGCGCCTAAACAGATGAACCGATTTTGTTTTAGTTTTTTTTGTTTGAAAGGTGATTTTGTCGAGAGTGTTCTTATCTATGTTTGAATAAAATCGGTTCAGCCGTTCAAAAGTTATGGGCGTTTTACTGTTTGAATCGGGCTGTTTTCGCAAGATAAATGTGTCGGGGGGGTCTATAATTTTGAAATTTTATTTGTTGGTTTTCTTGCAATGACAAGAATATTTACTTTTTTAAGTATTATATTATTTTATTTTAATTATTGTGAATGTGAAGACTATGCCATTCTTTTTTGTTTTTAATTTATCGTAGTTAGTTTTTAATCATGGTCTGGCAGTTAGAGTAGTTTTTTCGGCCTACCCGAATGTCCTTTCTTTGGTATTGTTCGTCGAATTGTTGAGCTCGTTAAATTCTGAGTTGAGCTGCACGGTTATTGACAAATGCGTGCACTGACTGGACAGGTCCACTCAATCTGGCTGGTTCTTTCCTTAAAAGACCATTTCAAGATTTTGTCTGGACTTTAAAAGAGACTGTGACCTCTGAGTTTGTTTCGGCCTTTCTTCTCAGAGTAGTCAAATAGGAAACGCCGACCTCATCTTGTTTTAAAATATATGATCGACATGTAAAAGTGTTTGTACAAACCAACTTACAGAAATACAATCATTTATCATTTACCAGCCTCAGCCAGATGGCTGGTACAGCCACACACGACAAGACGTTTATCTGGGAGTTCCTATTCCGGCTAGACGGGTTATTTTTCTTCACAAATACCTGTAAATTAATTATTTGTTTGTCGATGCGTGTACACGCATGTATTAAAAACATGTAATGATGCCGGTGGGTACGTGTTCGCCTAGCGCCTACTCGTAACGGTCGGCATACGTTATGCAGCAGGGGCAGTGCGGAAGCACATCTTTAGCATGCTGTGCAGTTACTTTAGTAAACACGTAGAGTTGCGCAAGAGTTGCTGACCTAACAACACGCTATTGTGTTTCTTATCAACTGTTGATTATTAGCTCAGCATCGATTGTTACGTTTACACGTTCTACGTAAGTCGGGACGTAAAATTCTTACACACATTCCCGTGTAATCAGATTTTAGAATTAATTTGTCGAAGAGCACCCAAAAAACCGTCGTTGAAACTTTAAAATCACACATTTAAATAAAGTTTTTAGGATGACTGACCTGAGCATTTAGTAAATTGGTTACCGAAGTTTGATAGCAGTTGGGAAAGTTTCTATGTTAAATTCGTTAAATTATTCAAAAGCTGCAAACGAGTATCTCTCCTCTTCGCAGCTTTCTACCGTTAGGCTGTTATTATTGAATTTGCTTGTAATGTAATATATTCTTTGATTTGAATGACGACATGGATGGCAAGACGAAAGTGAATTTGGAGAAATATGGAAGAAAAACGAGACTCTAACGGAAAGGATGGTGACGAAGATTCTTTGTTTTTAAATTAAATTAAGTAACATTTAAATGCACCATGATCAAGATATATTGGTAGTTCTGATTGATTTATTTACAGTTCAGAATGACAATAATTTATAGAAATAAACGCAAACTAATTAAATATAGTCGATAAGAAATCGGAATTTCAAAACCAATATATGTTACGACTGCAATAATAGGAATCATCCTGCAATATCGAAAGTCAACTCTAATCGGGACCTGGATCCGACTTGGATATTAAAGTTCAAATTCGATCTTTGATAAAGCAGTTTTTGCCTAAGAGTAGTTAAATTATTTATTAAATTACCGCTTTCCATACATAAGTAGATGATGAAGTATCATTTTATGACATTCATATTCCATAAACATTAATGTTGGTCACAATTTACATGTGACAAGATTAATGTTGTTTGAATATTTATATGTACGCTTTAAAATGTATTTCTATTATATATAAATCATTGATGCAGAGGTCTCATAGTTTATTCATTCCGTGTCAGGTGGTGTCAGTTAATTAAGCTAAAATAATTCACCAGTTGTCGAGGACTCTGTTTGAGTGACAGATCGATTAAAGTTTCCCTAATTTCGTGAAATCAATGTCGTTTTCGCCGCACCTCAGCTGGCTCAGAAGGCACATTTTAAAGAAGTATTTTCAGCTGTTGCTGCTCACCTGTCACCTCGGAATATGACACTTCATTTTAGATTAAATCTGTCGTCTAATATCTTGATGGCAGACTGACAAAAAATATAATTTACTCAATGAAATTATGTATTCAGCTGGGGAAAGTTGTTTTGATGAGTTTATTTGTAACTTTTTAGGGATTTAAAAAATATGGTTATGATAATTATTGGGCTTGGGATTTGTACCAAATAGAAAATTAGCGAAAGTAGGTCAAATTGTTTTTTTTGGTGTGTGTGTGACTGTGTGCACAATATTTGTGGCTATCTAAATTAGTTATTTTGTATGGAAATTAATGGAGGGCTCGAGGAGCTTATATTACAAATGGATTTTTAACACTTTTTTATTTATTGCAAATCATTATCACTTTTATTATAGAAGAAGTAGTGTGAAGTAATTTGTTCACACGAAAAATCAGTGATGTCGTCAAAAACTAAGCCATAGCTCGATAGATGGCGTTGGCGTCGAGTTAGATGGCGATATGGTTGTGTTACCGTCGGCCGCATATAGTATCCGCGCGGCCGTGCCTAAGTCGATCTTTCCAAAGGTTATTGGTTAAACGGGGAATGATGATCGGATTGGACTTGCGACTGCATGATGTCCGCCACCGAATGTTACGCTTAGGCGGGCCAAAATCCTTCTGACCCCCAAATTTTTGAAAGATCTATTATCATCTATTTATATACAATATATAATATATACATAACTGTTTGACTTTAATACACTACACTCTACAGTACTATCTGAACTACTATAATTTTATAGCTTATCTAGATTTTTTTAATTATTTTTATTTCCAATTTTCGTTTTTTGAAGTATTTTGGTCACTACTAACATAAGTGCTTGTTGTGCGTTGTGCATGAACGAGCATAGACTGACTGCTCTGTCGTTGCTAGAATAAAGAAAAACTTAAGTCATCTACATAAAACTCATTAAAATTATTTGATAATTTTATTTACTTACTTCACAAGTGTTTGTTATATTGTTATTACGTGACCTACAACGCCTACTACGTCATTCGACGCCGCTCGCTAAATTAATTCAAGACACGATCGGTATTACTAGCGACTGAAGAGGCTCTCCTGGCATTACTTTAATGATCCTCAACGATATTTACATTTTAAAAACAAACGTGCAATTGTTTTTATTAGTGTTGATAGTGTTGTATCGACACAAATTTTATTATTTGCAATTTCAGAGGTTGAGGTGATACTTTGATATATCTCTAATGTTATGAACTATTTGTAAACTATTACTTAATATGATTAGTAGAGACAAAATAATACAAATATTTTTTTAGAACTCTTGGTCCACATCCGATTATTCCCGATGTCCACCACTTGGTTGGCCACCACTGGGGGACAGCGGGAAAACTTTTAAAAAATATTCTCGTTGTCCACCACTGGGGGACAGCGACACGGATTTTTAATTTATTCTCGTTGTCCTCCACTGGGGTTAGTGCCACGGATTTTTCATTCCCTATGGCCAACGCTGGGAGACAATGTCACAATTCTGTTTCATTTTGTTTGTTTATTTGCTTTTTTTCTTTTTTCCTTTTTTTTTGTCAAAAATGCAAATAACTCAAAACAAAGAAAATTACAAAAACGCAAAAAAAGTACGTTTACAGCGATCACTTTATTCATGAAACCCAATTGGAACTTGTAAACGGCCAAATATCTGTGGGTCAATTTCTAGGAATTATGATAAATGAATAGTTTTTTTTTTTACATGGTTTTGCTCTTAACTCTAATCGTCAGAGGTGACAGAGATAGAGTCAACGATAGGGTGAGCTTATCCAGAAGAAACCTGTTCGCTCTTACTTTGAAGAGATTCGGGTTGAATGCGTTTGGAAACACAGACGCAGGTAGACCATTCGTTCGCAGTGTGCATTATGAAGGATGTTTGGAATTGCTTGGTGCGAATTGGTGGCATGGCAACCATGTAAGGAGACCGACCATTGTACACTTATCTTTATAAATGTTTTGTCCTGTAATTATTTAAGCGGTGTACAAATAAGTATATAATAAATAAGGATAGTAACTTTCAGAACGTATAGATGTTCGATGGTAGAAGGGAGGGAGGGAGGGTGGGATAAGGCCGTGGAGCTCTTGAGCACTCACCAAAGTACAGTCTGTAGGAGTCTGTTATCACTGTGCAAATATTATGCCGGTTAATTACTCAATTAATAAAAAATAAGCAATCACACTTTTAATAAGTAATAGGATGATGATTTTTTTAAATATTTAAGTGAAACATAAAAAAAAAGAAAAATAAAGCAAATAAACAAACAAAATAAAACAGAATTATGACATTGTCTCCCAGCGTTGGCCATAGAGAATGAAAAATCCTTGTCACTAACCCCAGTGGAGGACAACGAGAATAATTTAAAAATCCGTGTCGCTGTCCCCCAGTGGTGGACAACGAGAATAATTTTTAAAAGTTTTCCCGCTGTCCCCCAGTGGTGGCCAACCAAGTGGTGGACATCGGGAATAATCGGTCCACATCAAGCCAAATTTCACCGTCACACTTCTTATCGAAGTATTAATAGCAACATGTGATCATTTTTGGATCTCAAAAGTATTTTGACTCAAACTACAGGAAATAAAACGCCTTGTAGGTAAACTGAAAAAGTACCACGTGAGCGTTATTAGAACTTGAATGAGTATCTTCTTTACTATATAATATTATAAAGAGGAAAGATTTGTATTTTTGTATGTAACGAATAAACTTAAAAGCTACTGGACCGATTTGAAAAATTCTTTCACCGTTGGGAAGCTACACTATCCCCGGGTGACATAGACTACTTTTATCCCTGTATTCCCACGGGGACGGGAACTACGCGGTAGAAATCGCGAGGCGTCCTCTAGTCTATTGTAAAAATATGGGCTATGAGTATTTATTGGCGGGTAAGAGGATTCTAGGACGTTTTTGGATTAAAACTGAAACAAAACCACGTAACAAAACCATACGAAGACATAATTATCTACTAACACTGATGCAGACTATTTGACCAACTCCTTTTGGTGCATTAGTCACAACGACAATGACCTCCTTGGAAGTCGGGTTGTATTCGCAATTTGTACTACGTAGACGCAACATAAATTACTTAGTTCTCGATCAAGGTCAGATTATGCTCTACTGAGCCAGATCTACTCTGATAAGACTATCTATAGTAGATAATCCTAACGCAGCGATATTCATTTGAATCGGGGTCATCGATACTTGATGTAATTATTATTGACGTCACATTTCCCATTGAACTGTTGGTCGTTAAAGAAGGAGCATTGCTCAGGGAGTCCACAAAATTATCTATTCTAATAATTTGGATATATTTTTGGTGCTGATTGAAACAACAGATGTTTTGATAAAGAAGAATAGAGAAAGTACCTACCTAGATAATTTGCTCACTGTATTACTTAATTTTGAAACGCGGGATTTAGGCATGTTTTCTATATAAAGGAAAAACAATAGTTCCGATGCTAGACTTAAAAGACACTGATGTGTATGACAGATGCATATTTTGTGTCACTTCTTCGATACTATATTATTGATGCCTATAGTGTAACCTGGTGTCTACCTCATAACTATATGTTCGTAATGCCTCGCGTTAAGCGGAATTCTTCTAGTGTTAAACCACAGATATAAATCTAACTAGATGACGCGACTGTATGTACTTCGCGTGCCAAAAAACGGAGTGAAGTTACGATAAATGATCGTAATCTGAGCTTTTCATTTATCATTATCAAATGCAGCATCGGAAATCCACCAAAATCTAGAAAAATCCATTTTTATGCCATATTGAGCTGTAAAGAATGTAAACAAAAAGTTGGCCCAGGCATTGGAAATGTTTTCTTTCCTAAGTAAATTGGTTTTTAAATTGTTTGTGACGAAAGTGGCACGTTTGGTTTTCATACAGATGGAGGGGCTTGCGTTATCTAGTTAGATGTATGTCTGTGTGTTGAACCCTCAAGCGTTTTTAATCTGTTAGGAGAGGCATTTTGCCAGCCTCTTCTGTCTCAGAATCTATATTCCCCGTTGAATTCTCTAGGATTAAGTTATTGTCATCGCCTCGATAGAGTTTTACTTTTAACGCCTACTATTTAAGACGGTACCCTGAGCAAAAAATCGGCGTGCGATATGAGCATTCCTATTGGTCTAGCGGCACTGGCGGCGCATGAATTACAGTAGAGAATACGCCCAGATTTTAGAATAAAATCTTTATAAAATCGAATTTTGGTCTTTTGAAAAAAATAATTCTACAAAAATGTTCGTTATTAAATTGTCTATCCATTAGTGTTAGTACAAAAAATAATTAATGAATACTTTACGAGGAGATGCATAATATCAATAATTATTTCTCATTTTTATGTTTTTTTGAAAGGAGATTAGTGAAATATATACAACATTTAAAAAAAAACTAAATCTACCATTTTAGAATCAATATTATGTAGAAATTTAATGTATTTTTATTAATTGATATTTCTTTTTAAATAACGAGTAGATAGCTCCTAAAAACAGCACAAAAAATGGCTTGCGCGGCGTTTTGCTCGGGGAACCGCCTTAATAGATCATAATATTAAGAAAGACTCTTGAAACATAAGTATAAAACTCTATTTATTTTCTTATAATTTCAAAATATTTACTCAGTTTCCGTCCCAACTATAAATCACTCCGCTTCCGTTGTATATGAAAAAATTGATTACTTCAATAAATTGCGGCAAAACCTGCGGGTCGTGAAAACTGCGCTAGTTCGAGGACGGCCATGATTAACATTGTGTCAGATTTTGTATCGACTGCTATCAAATGGATTACCTCCTGCATTAACAGTAAAAATAGGACCTCTATTATGTGAGAATGATTGATAACACGTTAGTTTCCTCCAAACTGTTAAGCGTGAAATTACTTCGAAGGGTTTCGCTAATTTGTTTATCGTTTCTCAAAGTTGTTTATAGTCGGCAGAATATTTTGCTAGGAGTAATTAGCGGTCATTTAATTACGGCGGCTTTATTAAAGTCGGAGAGAGTAAAGAAAACTGTTTTGCTTGTGCAAAGGTAAACTATTTTCAGCTCGAAGTGGTGTTGGTATGTTAAGAAAGCGTGTTTGTACCCTGACGTGAGAGACCATGACAACGTGACGCTTCTGCACTTATCCTGCGCTTAGAGGCAATTAAGCAGACGCATTTATACGTGCATAGTATTTAATTACTTTGGGACATGTTTGCAAGAAGCGTTGCAGTTTATGAGTTTTGTTTACGGATATGAAGCAGTTGAGTAAAAGCTGGTTACATCCAAGTGGGTCTCAGTTGATCTGTCTCTTTAATTTTTAATGTGATCTTTTTCTTATCAAGTTTAAGTTTCAGGCGAGGTTGTAGCTCTTGCCAAATTTATCTTGAGCCGCTCCACGATATACCGTTGCCATTAATGTTTCACGGGTTTGACAACGCTAGGGAGCCTGCTATTTGGATCTCCTGTTGAAGTTTTAACTGGATCCAAACTTGAAACTGTATCTATTGAGGGTGATTGATTTAAGACGGTACCCTGACCAAAAAATCGGCATGAGATATGAGCGTTCCTATTGGTCTAGCGGCACTGGTGGCGCATGAATTACAGTAGTGAATACGCCCAGATTTTAGAATAAAATCTTTATTAAATCGAATTTTGGTCTTTTGAAAAAAATAATTCTACAAAAATGTTCGTTATTAAATTTTCTATCCATTAGTGTTAGTACAAAAAATAATCAATGAACACTTTACGAGGAGATGCATAATATAAATAATTATTTCTCATTTTTATGTTTTTTTGGAAGTAGATTAGTGAAATATATACAACATTTAAAAAAAACTAAATCTACCATTTTAGAATCAATATTATGTAGAAATTTAATGTATTTTTATTAATTGCTATTTCTTTTTAAATAACGAGTAGATAGCTCCTAAAAACAGCACAAAAACGGCTTGCGCGGCGTTTTGCTCGGGGTACCGCCTTAACTCGATCGTCTGTACGTCAAGATTGTGTTACGACTCGAACGTGTGTCCTTTGATATAAACGTTTTCTGCTGAAATATTTTTGCCTGACTGCCGAAGGAGGTTAATGTGTTTATCAGTCTATGTATCTATGTTTGTTCCTATATGGCGTTTTAGAGACCAAACGCGTTGCCTGATTTTGATGATTTTTACGTCAATCGATTCGTCTTAACCCTGCGAGTGTCACCGGCTACATTAGAATTGGAAAATAAAAAAATGGCGGATTTTGGGCGCCATTTTGTGGATGACAAAAAATTTTTTTTCTCCCACCGACCGTGTGGGGTATCAAAATAAAGGATTTTAAGAGGTTATTTCAAAAATATACAACACATATATGTTTTAATGTTACCTAATTCTAAAAAAAAAATACTAAAAAGTTGTAAATAAAAAAAGTTGATTAAAATAGGTACTCAAAAAACCCGACTGCTTAAAAAGCGAACTAAAAAGAAGTAAACAAGAAGAAAATCATGCTGTGCAGTTGGAGGATACATCTGGTTTTGGTCAGCCAGCTCGCGAATATGTATTTGCCGACTGCACACAATGATTTTCTTCTTGTTTACGTCTTTTAGTTCGCTTTTTAAGCAGTCGGGTTTTTTGAGTTTTTTAATTAACTTTTTTAAGTCAATTCTACAATTACTTACGTACTCCTAATAATGTATAATATACCACAATCTCCTACCTACTGTATACTATAATATCGCTGCTTTATTTCAAACATCGTGTTGAAAACATCTATCGTCTTTGGAATGTCGGCAGTGAAACTGCAAGAAAATTGTGTTAGCTAGAGCCGGCGACGAACATTCCTTGCTTTACGAATTTATGATGACAATAATTAACATTGTCATCTTCATAACATATATGTCATCAAAGAAATCACTAGCAAGTAGACGCTACTCGGAATCTGTTAGCATTTTGTTCAAACCATCGCTAGTGGTGACAATTTCATCTTATGAAGATAGTTGTTTGTTTAAGGACCTGTGCACACCACGTTTTAGAAACGCGCGTCGACGGCGCGCTTTTATCCTACAGAGCAGTTTGTTGTCGTTTGTATCGATTCAACCGCGTGGTACCGGCGCGTCTGTATCGATACACACGCGCGTTAGTATAGCGTTTGTATCGATTGATATCCACATAATCTTCTCTCGGTTGTAAATGGGTGTACTCAAAAACGTCGGTAATTTTTCTTCTTCCTTTTTAAAAAAAATAATATCAAAGCGCATGCAATCAATGCTATCTCGACCGACGCCATCTTGCTACTGTTGACGAGGTTCTGCTTAAAAACGCAAAATCCCATCGGGTTTGTATCGATACACACGCGCGTTTGCATCGCGTCTGTATCGCTAAACACGCGCGTTTGCATCGCGTCTGAATCGCTACACACGCGCGTTTGCATCGCGTCTGAATCGCTACACACGCGCGTCTGTATCGATTCAAACGCGTATTTGTATTTATACAGGTGTGGAAAGGTCTACAGGCTGCGTCTGACTTGCGTGCGTATCGCGTCTGTATCGCTACAAACGCGCGTCAATGGCGCGTTTAAAAAACGTGGTATGCACAGGCCCTAAATCATTATCACAGTCAAGTATATACAGTTGAAAGGCAAAAGACACAGGCTATTAATAGCCAAGTGCTAAAACAGTCAAGTGGCTAAAAGATTCTCGGTTCAACAGCTTTTATAAGTGGTGTTGTGGAATTCGCGGGCGAAAGTTGGTGATTCAACATTATCTTGACCTACCGAAAGCTTAGCAAAACTGGCCTCACCTTTCTCTATTGGATCATATTATTCATTACAACTTTTACCTTCATTATTTAATACATCACACAAATCATATCCGTTTGTTATTTTAGGGTCGTTTATGTATGATTAATATTTCATAAAAATCTCATTATTTCCACTGTAGAATGAATAAATTTCTCAGAAATATCTAAGCCAATCTCGATAGAATTGAATTAGTTCTTAATATTTGCATGTTTGTTACACATTTGCCTAATAGAGCTTAACGACAATGCGCCCGTTTGTGGTGATCTAACCGGCTTCTAATGTCGGTCGCCTGCGCCCGCGCCGCTGCTGCCGGCCTTACTCCCGGAACGTGCGGTATGCGTGCCCCACTTGTGTCTCACTTGCTCACTAGATCGCAGCTTCATTTACATTTCATTAGCAACAGATGATACCTCATCAACGTGTAGATGGACGTTTGATATTGTACTGTCGTATCTGAATATCATACGAATTCCAATCATCGTTCTGTTTCCAATTAAAAATATAATCTGCGGTTTCCATATTTGATTTTTTCATTTCATATATCCGATTTTTGATGGTAAAGCCGATAATACGTGTAGCTAACCTGTGTCAACAGATACGGCACGAGGGCGCGAGTATGATGGCGTGGGGAGCTAATGCCGAACGGGCATACTTGCCTACTTGGAAAATAACAGTCGCAGTGTTTACTTAGGACCGTAGGACTGCTGTTCCGTGGTATGCAGCCTCGATACCGCCTCCGTATTTAAACAAAGGCAATTGAGTGCACGTACTATTTGTGTTAAGGAAAATTGGTTCAACCGATGCTATCGAGTGCTTGCATACCTATTGGAGTCTTAAATGTGTTGGTTTTCAATATTGCGTAAAGTTTTATGGGAAATCTATTTTCTATTTAGTCCAGTACTGCTGTAGTTTTCACAATGGTATACAACAAATCCCAATTTCCAATTAGCCTCGTATACAAACACTAAATTTGGGCTTATCCCAGTTGAATATGACCCTTTGTGCCTATTGGCCTTGTTTGTTCTGTCTCCTGCTTGATATGGAGGGATGTGGCAATTTACATTTTTCCTACTCCTCCGTTATTTTTTTCTGATTGATTTCGTTGCCGGATCCAAGACAGTTAAATTCATTCTCCGGGACTTCGTCGAGCTTCATTGTCTCGGCGCTTTTCTGGTGGTCGCCACTGTTGATTCTGGCTTTCAGGAGTTGCAGTGGTTTGGGAATAGTGCGGTGGGATTGTCCAAAAAAAAAAACACTGTATCTGCTTCTGTTCGTTTTTTTTCTGGCATGAGAAAGAGAAGCCGTCTTCGATATTTCTTTTCAAACAGTTAACTTTTTTTTTCATACAACTAGCCTGGCTTTTATGCCTTAATGAGAAATGTTAAGCTTCAAGAATTTCATACGAATGTTTCGATAGGCTTTCTGATTGTTCCGATAGCAGGTAGTAGCATGACATACTTTCAATTTCTTTTCTCTGCATTTGTTAAAACTAGCAGACTGATAACTCATTATGTTGAACTAGCAGACTGATAACTCATTATATTGTATTTATTAAGTACTAGCTTCTGCCCGCGGCTTCGCCCGATCACTCAAGCGAATACAAACTATCCTCTATCCTTCCCAGAGTCTCAAACCATCTCGATGCCAAATTTAATCTGAATCAGTTCAGTAGATCCAGAGATTACCCCCTCAACCTCACAAACATTACCTCTTTATAATATTAGTATAGATATCATCACAAGGAAATACAAACTATCCTAGGTCCTTCCCAGGGTCTCAAACTATCTCCATGCCAAATTTCATCTAAATTGGTTAAGTAGATCCAGAGATAACCCCCTACAACCTACAAACTCACAAACTTTACCTCTGTATAATATTAGTACAGATAATATTAGTATAGATATTTAATTGAAGAAATCACGCAAATATGTGCAAACACACATACATTTACAGATCAAAATAAGAACTTAAGAAACTAATCTGCGATCGGCTCTCTGACTGAGTAGACATGCGTACTAATTAGGGAGGTATAGAAGGAGGTACCGGTGTAGTGTCTTGTGATACCCATACAGGTCATAAGAGTCACTCAAGTGGAAAGGGTCACGGCAAACGACGCGCATGGCTTGGCACCTATAACTGTTTGTATACGTAAGTATACATGTTGTTATCTATACAAAATGCGAGATGAGACTACTAACATCTAGGTTGACGAAAATAGACAATATCTTTAACGGTAATGGAGCTAATACGGAATTGTACAATTTGGTTAATTGTACACGGAATTCTCTGTACTCTGTAATACAGTTGGTTCAATTAGATCTTACGATGACTAAGCATTTCAATATAGAACTTAAAACGACTCGTTAATCAAACTGGTTTGGAGTTTGCTTATTTTTTTAAGTCATTTTGGCTTCTCTTTATTTAATTGCTTGTCATCAGTAAGACTAAGACATCTTGAAATACAATATGGGCTAACTGTTACTTAATTTGAATTTGTATGTCTCTTCATGACCACTGTGCATTATTATACATTATACATTGCTGTTTATTTTCTGTACCTGTGTTAGCAAAATTGGTATTGTCATCACTGAGTTCTCATTTTCTTCATCATCGTTTTTAGATTTCACGCGTATTTACTTTTGCACTCACTCAGTTTTAGTGCGTCTAGCAGGCACTACAGACTTTCAGATTCTTTCTATGAATCCTTAACCTACATCGATTCGTTTGGAATTAATAAACGTTTCCGGTCAGATAGATTTACGATCTGATTTAGTAAAAGGAATTAGGAAATGGCTAAAACTTTCTTTTACAAATCTAGAAAGTGACATTGATACTGGTACTGTTAATTGGGATTTCTGGCTTTGATAACTTTCAGTTTTAGAAATCTATCTATATATTTTTGTTAAATGCTACATAGAGCTTATGCTACAGCTTTGAGGCGTGGTACCTGAGCAGACAATGCTATTTATATCCCTTTATAAAAAATCTAGCTGACCCCCGGGGCTTCGCTCCCGTCAAATGACTATCCTGCCAACCCTGCCTACCCTACCTACTAATTGTTATCTATCATCAATAGTTTTCACAGCGCACGCCAATGAATGAATTTTATAGGCAACATTTTGCTACCTTGGGTTACATTATTGCAATTTTCATAAGGATATCTAATTTTTTTTTTAAATATTTTATAACCTATGACACTCAGGAATAATGTAGCTTTCTACTGGTGAATGAATTTTCAAAATCGGTTAAATAGATTCAGAGATTACCCCTTACAACGTCACAAACTCACACACTCACAAACTTGTCAATATTAGTATAGATGCAATTCCTACCTATCATCAATTTCTGCAATATCATGGGTAATGGTATGCACATCATTCTCGGCCAATGACCGTTATGAGACTGAGCAAGAGAATGTATCATTAATGTCAGTGATGCTAGCTATTTGTCGCGATTCAGTCCCGTAACCCGCTGCCGCCAGCTGCCGACTCACGCGCACCCGTTAGTTAACCTACTGTGAATATATATTTCTCTTAAATATTTAGGAGGAGTTTTATATTTAAACTTTATTACCAAAAAAATTAAGGTTATGTAATATGCACAAAGGAAAACGTTACTTTTTGCCAAATTTCGATATAAATAGGTTTTCGACCCAAAACCGGTTGACCTAGAATTGACAATTTTGGTTAAAAGCAAGGTCTTACAGCAAAAGGCAAAATTCCGAAAAATAACAAAAGTTGGAAACTAAGGTAAATTTTGGTACTTATAAGTTTTCGCAAAAATCTAAATCTGCTTATATATTTTTATCATGTTGACTCAGGACCTTGATTTTTATACACCTAATAGGGACTATAGGCTTCAGTATCTTGTGTGTATGTATCATGTCCTTTGTCTGGAATTTCGCTATACTCTTGAAACATATACAAAGTTGCAAATCTTAAGTCCTACAATCCAGAGATCTTGATAGTAGAATAGATTTGAGGTGATGCCATTGGCATGTAAAAATGTGGTCTATTCTATATGGACGACGTTCATGACTATGCAGACTGCACAAAGCTCGCTTAATAGAATTAAAGTTTCGGGCAGAGAGCTTTACCATAATCCCCATTGACTCTTTTATCAGTATCGTTTTACCGGGATTTAAAGTTCGCTCGTGATGTACATACATACGTATACAGGGTGGAATTTTATAATGCCACCTGAAGGGAAAGTACTCTTAATACTATAGATAGAAAATGTGACTCTAAGAAAACATTCCTTTATTTTTGAAAAGAAAGAAAACTGCATTCAAAGATTTTCGAAAATTAGCTTGCCACACCCAAGAATCGAACTGACTAAAATATTTAAAATTACACCTTGTACTTTTATTGCATCGATCGTTAGGGTCAATTATAAGGATGAAATCTCTCTAACAAACTTGATAAATTAAATGAAAGGAAAACCATGAAATCTTAAATTATTTTAATTATTTACAAAAAAGGGTAAATCAACTAATTAGTTGCTTAAAATGGGCTCTATTTTCTTGGATACATAAATTTATTCTTCCAACGGATTCTAGTCATATCTGAATAGTAATTCGTCATTTTAATGGGTAAATGCCGTCAATGATAATTATTAATTACTCACATAAGGATACAGATGGATCTTTGAGTAAAAGTACTTTAACTTGACCCATTGAATTTATAAGTCCAGATTTAATAGTTTTCCTTTCATTTAATTTATCAAGTTTGTTAGAGAGATTTCATCCTTATAATTGAGCCTAACGATCGATGCAATAAAAGTACAGGGTGTAATTTTTAAAGATTTTGGTTGGTTTTCTCGGGTGTGGCAAGCTAATTTTCGAAAATCATTGAATGCAGTTTTCTTCCTTTTCAAAAATAAAGGAATGTTTTCATTGAGTAAAATTGACTATCTACAGTATTAAGAGTACTTTTCCTTCAGGTGGCATCACAAAATTCCACCCTGTATACTTGTAAGCGTCTCCGTCGGCAGGGCGCAAGGGGAGGCAAGCGTGAGTAGGGAGTAGGGACTCGAGTAGGCAATACTAGAGTTTACCTCGTAACGGTAATTGTACATCGGGAAATGTAGTTCCCATCCGTGTCATCATTTAATTAAGCGTATCACTGCTACTAAACAAGTGTTAGCTTGTGTCTAACCGTAAATGTGCGTAGAAAGCGCGACTCGCACTCCCTACGATTAGACGCGATGCGTGGCGGAATGACTAGCGGTCAACAGTATACCACGGTCCACGTGGACACAGTATAAATATGGACGAACAGTACGGACACTACCTACAAACGCTCGATCGAAACGGCACACTCACACAAACATGCGCATTGACGAGACCCCTAAGCGGCTCGCACTATGATATAACTGACAGCATCGCGAAAACCAGTGCTGCCAACTCGTTTAAGCAAAAACGCGCTGTTAGCTCTTTGAAAACGCGCTAGAACGCGCTAAATGGTCGCTGTCAAAAAATCGCACCCAAAATCGGTCAAATTCAAACAAAACTCCCAATTTTTTGAGACTATAAATGTATAAACGCAGTTTTTCTTTATTATTTAATCAAATTATGTCATATAAAAGAGATTAGAGTACTTGTTTAGTAATAATAAAAAAGTAGTGACGTTATAATGTAATTATTTTATAAAATAAAGGGATTAAATTAATTCATTATCCTCTGATTCTACTACAATTGCTTCTGAGGCTGAAATAAGGTTGGTCTTGATCAGTTTTGGACTTGAATTTATATTTATCTGTGGATGAAATTGTCCTCAACACGTCGTTGGGAAGTTGAAAGTTTGCGCAGTAACTCTTTTTTTAAAGAAAGTACAGAGTTTCAAAAAGCGCTAGATTTAGCGCTAGGCGCTAGAACGCGCTATTGACCAAAAAAAGCGCTAGATCTCGCGCTGAAAGCGCTAAGTTGGCAGCACTGGCGAAAACTGCTTAGGGGTCTCGTCGATGCGCATGTTTGTGTGAGTGTGCCATTTCGAGCGTGTGTAGGTAGTTTCCGTTCTGTTTGTCCATATGTATACTGTGACGTGGATCAGTTACATGTAAAGAAATATTAACCATTCTTATTCAAAAGCATGTAAAACCAAAAGGAAAAATCCTCAAATCTTTTGTTCTCTTCGGCCGTGCAGTATAACTTATAGCTACCAAAGTAGAGTTATTATTGTCTTTGTTGTTGTGAAGGGAACCATGCGTCCGGAGTAGCTTTGATCATGTCGTGTTCTTAATTGCGCTGCTTCGTTGCGGCAGGTATCTCTCGACTAAGTTACCATCTGCGCAGAGGCTTTGTAATAGAAAACAACCGGGTGTTGTTAATGGCTGCGATCCTAGAGAGCTCGCGGATAATGGCGGAGCGTAATGCCGTTTTGGCGGGAAGCGACGCGGATGTTGGGTGCGCTGAAGTAACTTCCCCTTACTCCAATTTATGATTTTGTAATTTAAAATGAAGTAACGTTTTATAATTGTTAAACTTATTACCGTTTTAGTTTTCCGGTGCGTTCTGCCTTATCCTTTTCGTTATTATTGTTGCCACCTACGATACCATCTATGGACTTTAGGGCTCTTCACCTATGCCGTGATATCCGTCATTTCACTACCATGAATAGCTTCAATGTGAAATAGTTGTTACGTATCAATTACAGTGAGAACAACTATTTTACAAATTCTTTTAGTGTTACCAGTGAAAGAATTTAGTAATTGGATGTAGCAAACGATATGAAGGGGTATCACTAGAGCGAAAAGTGCTTTTGGAAATAATTGCAATGAAATATTTTCGGAAAATGAAAAGGCGACGGCGACGCGACGATCGGCAGCGTAGTATTTTCCTGGCGTTGAAAACGCAATATGAATCGAAATTACTTGGAATCGCTGAGCAATTTCCTTGCTTACCTGAAATATAATATTTGTTGAAAATGCAAAAGAGAGAATCTTTTCCATTTTCAACAAATATATTTCAGGTTTTCGATTTAAATTATTCATTCGGCGATGTTCGTCGTATTTCCGACCTAGTTGTTCATTTGAATTTTATGCAAGTGAAATCTTAGTGTTAAATAAGTGTTCCGTGTATCGAACGCAAAAACTGTGTGGAACGCAGTGAGGCGTTAACGATCGGATGTGGAGATTCGCAGATATTGCAGACAGCCGGCAGCGGCGCGGCTCGGTGGAGTGCCGTCCAGTGTTGCCATACTGTAGGGACTAGAAATCTGTACATCTGACCAAAAAATCCGTACAAAGTCCGTACGTGAAATAAATCTGAAACTCCGTACTAAAGAAACCTAAAATTAAAAGCAAATATCACTTATACATGTCTGTATTCTTTTTTTATCATGTCATTGTCAACATTCAAATCAAAACAAGGTGTATTTGCTAAAACAAATCGTAATATATTTATCTCTTTCATTCACTACTACAATCAACGTCAACCGTGCAACATGCTATCTTAGATAAAACATGAAACGGTAATTCCCCGTCATAGAAAACCACGTACGTTCTTTATTTTTTAAATCCTTTTCTTGTCGAGAGCCAAAAAATTATCGATATATCGATGTTTTTTATGTATTGCATTTAACCTTTATTGTATGTAGTACGTATTATAACGAATAATTGGAAATCCGAACACATATCCGAACGCAAGTTTGATCCGTACGTAATGGTCCAAATTCCGTACGTGTACGGACAAAGCCGTACATATGGCAACACTGGTGCCGTCTGCGAGTGCCCGCAATGATGAGCCACGCGAGACCAACTCTTTGCTCGATCATATCTACGATAAACAAGACCTATATGCCATGGTTGGGTGCACACGGCACGTGTCATTTACGACTACAATCCAACTATTATGTACTTTTACCTTTGTGGATTTTCTAAAGTACCTATGGTCAATTACAGTGAAACTTAAGTGAAAACATGGTCGTTAGTGTAAATCATGGATGATACCAGACCAGTCACACCAGTTCATTTCTATTAAGAAACGTTGTGGGTTCATTGTTGAGATGGACTAGTAGCAAAAGCACGTAGGTATGTATTACCCAAAGCAGGATAATAAAGTGTTTTCACGGGTTACCAGCGCTAAGAAAGAAAATATGGTTAAAATAAATCTCACTAGATGGCGCGATATGCACCGATTTGTTATTGAATTGTGTCTAAAATTTGCATTTTCTGGAATTGAACCTAAAAATTGTATGTTCAATGTTTAATCAACTCTCCTAAGCACAAAATTATGGCATATTGGGCTCTTTATTTACATTCCAAAGATTATTTGAACGGATCATTTAGAATTGATGCCAATAGATGGCGCATATTTAAATTTCTGAGGCATTCCACTCGATTGTTCAAGTATGGTAACACATTTTGGTGCAATGAAACTGAAAAACGTGCATAAAAAAAAACTACAAAACAAATCGTTACTGTCATCATCATCATATCAGCCGAAAGACGTCCACTGCTGGACATAGGCCTCCCCCAAGCGTCGCCACATTGACCGGTCCCGTGCGTCTCGCAACCAGCGGATCCCCGCAACCTTCATGAGGTCATCGGTCCACCTGGTGGGAGGCCTTCCAACGCAACGTCTTCCGGTTCGCGGTCGCCACTCCAGAACCTTTCTGCCCCATCGGCCATCCGTTCTGCGAGCAATGTGCCCTGCCCACTGCCACTTAAGTTTGGCAATTCTTCGAGCTATGTCGGTAACATTGGTTCTCTTACGGATCTCTACATTTCTGATTCGATCACGCAAGGAAATGCCGAGCATAGCCCTCTCCATTGCCCTTTGAGTGACTGTAAGCTTTCTGATGAGGCCCATTGTAAGCGACCACGTCTCAGAGCCATATGTCATCACTGGCAACACACACTGGTCATAGACTTTTGTCTTGAGTCTTTTGTCTTTGTCTTTTGTTTTGTCGATCGTTACTGTATTTAAATATAAAAATATTCACTAACCGAGTAAACCCTTTTACTTGCAAGTCGCTGCTAACACCATCTATTTATCGCCGTGGAACGGAACCGAACTCGATCGATGTACAAAAACTAATCAGTCTAATCGTACGTATGGGATGAGGGGATGAGGCATATGTATGCTAGTATTATATTATCTGTGGTGTTTTAAACCATATAAAGTTAGAAAATGCAATACAGCAAAGATCGATGTTATTTGTCGCATTCTCTAGAGCGTTACGTGGCATGCCTGATGTCTGTGCCGTCCTCCAATCACGTTAGATCAACCGTCGCTAATGCCCTGATGGTAGCCAATCCACCTTCACGCCTCGCGGCGTCGGCAACCGTGACGTAGATAAATATTGCACCTGCCCGGGGTCGCTGAACCCTGCCAGAGCTACTGTGCAAAATATTCAGTGGCCTGATGCTTCCAATTAAGAGACATCGTGTTAATACGAAACGCATGCTGTTTTTACTGTAATTGTCGTGCGATTCCATCAAGAATAGATCAGCGAAAATCAATCACAGTGGCTGGTAGACTCGACGACGTTGTAAACGTGTACGCTAATGAAAATGTATTAGGTGTTCTAGGTTTTTCAGTTTTTGCCAAGATAGGGAAGCTGCATAAAAGATGAGATAAGAATCTATCAATCAATCAAGTTCTCGTTAAGATATTGCGAAAGTCCTCTAGGGCTTAAGAACGTGTATGTTTAAACTAGAGGCAGCTGGTGCCTTTTCTTCCCTTTGCTTTTAAGAGCTTCGCCTTTTACATGCTACTTTAAACAAGTTTGTGTTACTGACCGGTACGTGAATTGCAACAAAAAGTCTTCCTCCTTTATTTGTAAAGCAAATATATCGCACACGCTACCGTTTTAATTTCATTTCTACAATATAAATTTGGGCATATCTTCTGGTTTTGTGAAAAATGAAAGGTGAGTTTTTTTTATGTGTAAAAAGACTTGCATTTTAGTGTGTATGTTACTTTTCGATGAATTTATTTGCGTTTGAAGTAGATATTTAAAAGTTACTTATTTATGATATAATGCGGAAAACCCCAGATTCATAGAATAAAATGCGTATAAATTTTGAACGGGTCAACCCATTTTAATCAATATTATTATTGTATAAGTAAGTTATATTATATTGTACACTGTACATTGTAACCTATCCAAAGGTTGTCTGTAAGAGATTGCCCTGTGCGATAAGACCGCCCATTGTACACTTTGTTTGAAAATATTTGTTCTGTATGTATTTTTTTTTATGGTTTACAATAAAGAATATAATAAATAAATATTATCTAATAACTCTCTTGACAAAGCCACCTTTCAAACAAACAAAATCATAATCGGTTCATCCGTTCGGGAGCTACGATGCCACAGACAGACACACACAGACACATACACGTTTTTTCATCGGGGGTTAAAAAGGTAATTTCTCGATGATTCAATTTTCGATAGTTATGTCAGGTGTTACGGCAGCACCACGTTTTAAACTGTTGAGTTAGCTCAGTGCGTGTCTGACTGCTAATGTACTGCCAACATCATTATTATGACCGTCAGGTCCGCTCCGACCAGTCGGAGGACAACAACCAACAAATTGGACGCGTCGGGAATACTTAGATATTCTGTTTATGTCGTTATTCGGTTAGTTGTCGATGTTGAAGCAGCGAACAGTAACGAATCGGGTTTAACCTCGCTGGCATGCGGATTGCGATGACGGTGGCGTGCACTCCGGGTTCATATGTCACGACATTCAGAGATGAGCATTCTCGCACTTGACATTTGTAATACTGTTTGTTAAATTGCATTTATTTAAATATTTAATTCACTGTTTTTGACGATAAATGTCAATGTCGAAAAGTGAGCATATTTTTGTCAACCTATATTGTCTGCTGTGCAAAGGTCTCTCCCCCATAGCATGCCGCTTCTCCCGGTGTTTTGTCTTCTTTGGCTGATATCAAATAAAATAATAAACGCCTCTAAGTTGTCATTCCAGCATTTCCTATCCTAGGAGGCCTGGCACTCCTTCGGCAACGACCCTCGACTTCTGATTCCCATCACTATTTATGTGAATTAAATCGACTTTTTGGCTTTTTCTCCAAAATTAAACTATAGTGAACGTAGTCCCTTTCATATAAAAACTGGCCAAATGTACAGTACAAACAGCTAAATACACCAACAATATTAGATAAAAATACTGAAGTTTATAAACAATGAAAGCACCGAACTTTGCTCTAACGAAAACATTTTTATTTTACTTTTCCTAATACATTTTATAAGTTGGTCGACTATTACTCGAAAACTTGTAAAGCCTATTTAGCTGTGACAGTTTTCCTTTTAATTTCGTTATATATACTACTGCCGTGAATTTTTTCACATATCCAAAAGCAACCATTTAGCTGGCAGGGCGGGAGGCCACAATTGACTCTTAACAAATATTATCAATTTAAAGCTTAATTTTACGCAAACGGAACCCTGAATCGAAAAATAGTTGTCAAAGACCCGTAATATTTTTGGATGGCCTATCCAATGATACTCCACACCATGGGAAATAGAAGAGAAAAAACTTCCCTTTTTTACGTGTACAAGAGGCCTAGGTGCCCCATTGAGATAATATGTACTACGTCATTGAGGTAATAATGTACTACGCACTACATATTACCTCAATGTATTTTTTAGGGTTCCGTACCCAAAGGGTAAAAACGGAACCCTATTATTAAGACTCCGCGGTCCGTCTGTCTGTCTGTCTGTCACCAGGCTGTATCTCATGAACCGTGATAGCTAGACAGTTGAAATTTTCACAGATGATGTATTTCTATTGCCGCTATAACAACAAATACTAAAAACATAATAAAATAAATATTTTAGTGGGGCTACCATACAACACCGTGATTTTTTTGCCGTTTTTTGCGATAATGTTACGGAACCTTTCGTGCGCGAGTCCGACTCGCACTTGGCCGGTTTTTATGATTACCACTTTGTCGGCGTGTTTAATATGTATATCCATGCCAAATTATAGCTTTCTAGTACTAAAAGTCTCTCAGCAAAGCAACGGACGGACGGACAAGGTGAAACTATTGGCAGATTGTTGTGTCTTTTCTCTGGGAAAGAGCAACCCTGTATATATGTGCAACACCGCAAAGCCGCAGATGCCATCACATACGCAATCGCATAGGTATACAAACACACTCAGACCCCCAGAGACCTTTAGATATCTATGGGCACACACCACTTAGGTTAGTGTGTACGATGATCGCAACATAAACGGTATATGAGTAGACATAGTTGGCTATGTATTGGGAAATCGCTAGTGCGAATAATCTGATAAACACGAGTAGCTTTTGTACAAAAAGGTCGTTAGGTAGGAGCCTTTAGAAATCAAAGTTTGATCTAGGTAGGTAGTAGAACACACCCTTGTTTAGTCCTAGGACGTAAAGAAAGGTCCGCTGGTTTCATTTGTTATAAATTTATATGGAAACCTGTAACTAATAATGTGACAAATTTGTCAAATAAAAAAAAGTTAATTCAATACCCGACTGGTTTTGGTCAGCCAGCTCGCGAATATGTATCCTCCGACTTTTTAGTTCGCTTATTAAGCATGCGGGTTTTTTGTTTTAATTATCTTATAATTTTTTAGACAATTTTTTTTTCATATTGGGTACAATCACGGAGCACAAAACCAGTGGAGAGAGCATCGGCACATTTTTGTTCTAAATCAAAGTCACCAAATAACGGCGGGGGCAGAGGTAAGCTTCCTCCGCAGTGATTGGCTAACAGATTGACAACCAAATGACAACTGATTCTTTAGGGATTCCAAACAAGTAATGAAAAAAATATCGATATCGATAGTTGTTTAACTTATTAATAGTATAAGGATTTCTTTGGGATATAGAGATTACGGGTTCTATTTTGAAATAAAACAGGTGTTTATTAAATTTAAGGCATAATTAAAAAATAATTAAGTATTTACTGGTTTTTAAAATGGATTAGCTATGAATATGTTTTTCTTAAGTAATCTTTTGGGCTTGTATTATTTTTCGTAATAAATGTCAGTCGAGTATCAATATATTTTTTTGCTACACATGAAGCTAAGTCAATTAAGTGATTAGTAGACTCTACATCAAATTGGTGAAAGTTTATATCTGGAAATAAATCGTATCCCACAAATGATTTAAGAACAACCATTGTGAAGTAATCGGAATTGTATTTTGATGTAAAAGTTTTTCCGCCGCATACTGCCAAGGCTCTTTTGATGTAAATTTCACTGCGGCGACATATGGTTATTACTGTTGTTGAAGCGTACATAAGTTTGTCTCTCACATCTTTCTGATAACTATATCTGACTATGACTGTTTTCTTTTGGACCTCCAAGCAACGCTCCAATACAAATTTGGCACTTTATTCTTTTTACCAAAGCGTGGACGATGTAACCTGCTATGTATTCAACCACTTTCGTGCTAAATTCTGTGAAACCAATCTCTTCTTGCAATTCAACATCAAAATCGTTACTGGTGTCTGATGCAGTATCTTGATCCTTGCGCCGTGTAGTAATATTAATACGATCTAATGCGGATGTACATTGTAAAATCGATATCTGATTGAGTGCTCCACAATTACCGGTGCCCGTGTTCTTGATTTGGGCATATGTTAGTGATTGTTTATATATGTTTTTAAATACTCGAGCGGTTGGGTTGTTGTTCGATCCACCGTGGCTTCTGACATTGCCAAAAAAGTGCTCAAGGTGATCTTGACTTATTTTGTTCAGTGGCAAATACTTCATTTGGCATCCCTTATTATAAGAACCAACTCCTGAATCAAATGTTTGGCATTTTCAATGCAGATACAAAATCCCAAAAATCCGGTATGTCGCGGAGAACCAATAAGTTTAATTAACAGTTTTTCATCATTTTCATAGTCATTCTCGTCTGTCATTTTCTGCTGCACCAGGAATGTTATCGTATTTTATGGATTTACACTGGTAATCACAACAAACAAAAGAATTAATTTCTTAGGATCTTCGGTACGTATAAGAAGAAGAAGTACTAGTACCCTGGCGACCGAGCTAGGCTCGGGTGAAAATAAGGAAAACGACGTTTTCTAAAAATAAAACCTAGCTAGATCGAATTATCGCCCCCGAAACTCACTGCCTACTAAATTTCATGAAAATCGTTGGAGCCGTTGGATCGTTGGTTTCTGAGATTCAGATTATATATATATATATATATATACATATGTACAAGATTTGCTCGTTTAAAGGTTAGATTTATGATATGGTAATATATAAAGATATGTATGGTATGAAAGTATTGTATGGCATCCTATAATCTAAATTATATTAATTATGTCAATAAATAATTATTATTATTATTGTGTAATGCTTAATAATAAACAACGCATTCTGAGTATTTTTTCACTCGTCGAGCGTATTCAGTCTTGGAGCCTAACATATCGATATAATCGCCGTGATGCTGGGAACAGCACTATCGAGAAAAAAAGAGAACGACTAATGCGCAAATCAGTGTACCAGAAAGAGACAGCAGCGGAACCATCCAGAAATAAAAATATTTGATTTTACGTAATGAAATTGATTAAATGGAGTAGAAAACCATTTACCTATGGAATGTTATCCCGTCTTTTGTGTAACTTGAAGTAGTAGAACACTTTCCACACCATTTAATTGCACAATTAGGCATTACTTTTCAGTTTATTTGTTTTAAATACGGAAGCGCGTGACGTTCGTACGTTCAACCTACGAATGCTGCGACTGACTAAAATTTCGCCACATAAGCTTGCTATTGCATACGCTTGGCGCCCGCGGTAGCCCCCGCACGCTCTCTCCATTGGTTTTGTGCTCCGTGGGTACAATCTATACATATAAAATGCTTTGTCCTGAATGACTGACTGACGGATCACCGTACAGCCTTAACCGCTGATCTTAGAGACCTGAAACTTGGAGGGTGTATTCATTCTATGACGTAGGCATCGGATAAGAAAGAATTTTCCGAAATTCTACCCCTAAGGGGGTTAAAAAGGGGAACAAAGTTTGTATGGGACAACGTGATTCCTTCGGCCAAAATTCTTGATACTTGGTACAAATAATAATCTTAGTAAATGTTAAAGGTTGTCATTATTAGTTTTTGGAAACTACCCCCAAATGATGATTTAGGGGATGTTGAAGTTTGTGTGCAAGAATCTGATTTCTTGGGTCAATAAACCTAAAACTTGGCACAAATACTACCCTAAATGAATAGTATTTTTTTAAACTACCCCCAAAAGGCGATTTAGGGGTGTTAAAGACGATTTTGAAGAATCATAACTTCAGTTGATAAACTTGAAACTTGACATAAATACCAAGCTAAATAAACAGTAAAGGTTTTCATTATTAGTTTTTCGAAAAAAAAAGAAAGATTATTTAGGGGTTGTTATTTTTTTTTAAATCTTATTTCTTGGGTTAATAAACATGGAACTGGACATATATACCAACCTCAATAAACAATAAAGGATAAAATCACGCGAACGAAGTCGCGGGCGAAGTGCTAGTAGAACATATTTTTGAAATCATCTCTTAAAACCCTTTTATTTTGATATAACACAATATGGCGCCCATAATCCGCCATTATCCAATTTTAATGTAACCAGTGTGTCAATTGCAATTTGTCAATTGCAAAACCTTAGTTACTATTTGCTTTCTTTATCACATCACATTAATATTATAAATGCTAAAGTTTGTGAGTATGTGTGTTTGTTACTTATTCACGTTCAAACGGCTGCACTGGATGAAATTTGGCACAGAGATAGATTATAGTCAGGAATAGCACTAATTGATACTTTTTATCCCGGGAACATATTTCCAGGACTCACATATTAATGTGTTGAAAATGAATTAGATAATTTATGATTAGATTTTAACGAATGAGAAAAGATTATAGTTACTATAATCATCTTTTCTATGAAACATTTTACAAGTTTATTTGTTGTTGCATCAAACTCATTCGTAGGTTCATTCAAAATGTATCCTTTTTGTTCAATATAATCATCCGTCTTCATTAAACTCCTCAAATTAAAGCTAGCCATTGTTTATTTATTTGTATAAATTAATTGCTAAGCTTCAAGATTCTTACAGCATATAAATGTATATAACTTTCTTTAATTTTGATGTAGGCTAATAAAATCTAATGATATAGGCAGCTTTAATATCTTCTTCGGTGTTTACTTTAACTAAATGTCAGTTATGGCACAACTTTCTACTACAGTGATTAATTAAATGAATGAAGATAATTATCATTTTTATAACATTCTATAAATTGCTAAAGCAATATAAAACTGGTTAAGTTTTCTTCGCCTTTTATATTAGTATTATAAATGCCATTATATTTTTTTTTTGTGACAGTGATAATCAATGCGAAAACTAATAATAAAACTCATACAACTGTTTTCGTAGAAATAAACAAGCAATTAGGGATGGGCAAGTGAAAAAAATATATCGATATTTATCGTGTCCATATTTTGAAACAGTATCGATATATCGTAAGTTTTTGCATGATTATTCATACATATTCCCAACGCATTCAAAATTCGTAAAAAAGAATAGACATGAAGAAAATAATATTTTTATTAATGCTTGAGCGATAGAGTTAAAATTACACTATTCGATCATTGTTCGATACAAACGTAGTCTGGCGATTACTCCACTGTTTGACGATGTACGTTCAAAATAAAAAATGTATCAATTTGTCTCATCGTTATCTAGCCCTGTATGGAAACAAAAAAGAGAAAAAACAAAAAAAAAGTTCGGGCGTCGAAAGTTCCATATTTCAACACCAATTTTAACGCTTTTTTGGGTGGAAATAAATACCATAAGAAGAAGGAAAATTGAAAAACTGCAACCATATAGGGATAGATTAGTAATTCAACAATGCAAATAATTTTATTTTGAAAATATACATTAGTAATTTTTTTATGATATCTAGACTCCCAAAGGTCTGTTTATAAAATTTTCGTCCTAAATCATCATCTATTTCGCTGCAAACTTGCTCGCAAAAGTGCTAATTCGTACGCGAACTAGCTTCTTACTGCTCATCACAGCATCTATCTCTTTCGCACGTGTTGTCGGATGAGATAGAAAGCATTTTAAATTTTTAACCACGCACACAAAATAGTTCGTGCCGTCGACTAGGGCAACCTTAACGATGCGCGTGTAACATTATACACGAAACCAAAGCTAAGTTAAAAAAGAAACGAAATTGATACGAATTCGATACTCTTATGGAATATCGATATATCAAGATTAAAAGTATCGATAAGATATATCGATAATTGTATGAAATAATATCGATATTTTGAAATATCGATATTTTCTGCCCATGCCTACAAGCAATGATAATTTCTAGTCTAGTAGACTAGGAAATGAAGCTACACCATAATGAGAAATCATCAAATACAGACATATTTTGGATCTTTTTAAAAACTCATTAAATTTCTGATTGAAAATTAGTAAATTTTTTCGCCACAAGTAAAATTTCAAAATTTTAGAAATTCATCATCATTCACATTTATCTTACGAAAAGACCCCGATTCAAACAGTAAAACGCCCATAACTTTTGAACGGCTGAACCGATTTTATTCAAACATTGCTTAGAACACTCGACAAAATCACCTTTCAAACAAAAAAATACTAAATCAAAATCGCTTCATCCGTTTAGGACCTATGATACCAGAGACAGACACACAGATATTATTTTATTATTATATTATTATTATTTTATTATTATACACACAGCAACACACGTCAAACTTATAACACCCCTCTTTTTCCGGCGGGGGTTAAAAACAAAACTGCAACGACAGTACTAAAAGACTGCTACGATTTTTTTATTTTTTTTAATCTGCTTTAATTTCTACACACGTCGTACGTATGAATGACTTGTTTGCATGGATTGATGTATAGGTGTAGCGACTCGTACGTTTGTAAACAATCTAGGTACTGCGAGTACCCAGGTTCTCCCACGGACAACTCTCAACTAACCTGCGGCACAGTTACTCCGCCCATTGTCTCAGCTTCCTCGCCACGGGCTTTTTGTCCACTCTTTGATCTTGGGTGAAAACTATCGCAAAAACCAAATCCGTGTTGAGATGCTATTATGCTGAAGGTTACTCAATGTCATTTGACATTGAATAACGTAAGAAGTAACTACAACTTCATTGTTAATATTCACTGCTGATCAACTACAGCAATGGACGAAATCTTTAAGCTTGTATCCATTCTGGTTTCGAATTAACCCGCACTGTACCGCATACATTTATAGATACGACGTGTAGCTAGCTTATGGCACTTCAATATGTATGAACCAGTGTTATTTTTAGGGTTCCGTACCTAAAGGGTAAAAACGGGACCCTATTACTAAGACTCTACTGTCCGTCTGTCTGTGTCTTTCACCAGGCTGTATCTCATGAACCGTGACAGCTAGCTATCACAGTTGAAATTTACACAGATGCTGTATTTCTAGTTCTGCTATAACAACAAATACACACAATAAAATAAATATTTAAGTGGGGCTCCCATACAACAAACGTGTTTTTTTTTGCGGTAGTGGTACGGAACCCGTCGTGCGCTAGTTAGACTCGCACATGGCCGGTTTATCTGCGTAACCAGAAGATTTAATGGCTGCACTCAATTTCGCGCTCAAAGCCCATCAGCGCGGCGCGAGAGGAATGCATACATTATAAGAGGACGGCGTGGACCATGAAATGGACCTCGACCATAGCTCCCGTGGAACGTCCGTCTACTCCGTACCGTCCGTCATAAACTCGCCAGTCATTTGAGATTTATGACGAAACTAATAAATAGCCGCAAAAAACAGCCAACAAAATGTAAACTTCTGGATCTATATATCTATACTAATATTATAAAGAGGAAAGATTTGTTTTTTTTTCGCGCTTGGCCACTATCTCACCTGATGGTAAGCGATGATGTGGTCGATGATGGAGCACGCTTGCCTAGAAGTAACCTATTCGCTCTTGACTTAAATACCCCTAGATTGTAGCTATCGGGAAACACAGACTCCGGCAGGGAATTCCACTCCTTAGCTGTACGCATAATATTTGATTGATTTGTATTTTTGTATGTAACGAATAATCCTAAAAACTACTTGACCGATTTCAAAAATTCTTTCACCGTTGGGCAGCTACACTATCCCCGGGTGACATAGGCTACGTTGTATCCCTGTATTCCCACGGGAACGGGAACAACGCGGGTGAAACCGCGAGGCGTCCGCTAGTATTTACTAAACACAAGTTTGTTAATTAATAACTTTACGGGCATCTTTTATGTGCAGCCGTCGATTCGCTAGAGGCAATTAAAACGAGTTCCCGAAGCGCAATGCGAGCTCCGTGAATTAATTGGCTACTGAATTTCACGGGTAACACTACCCGCCGCGCCGCCGTTGGAAACTGCGCAAGCTGCCTGCAGGGATGCTTGTACCTGCCACTTGTTACAATTTACTGACCGGAATCGTAGCCTTCCGGAATGTATTGTTCAACTTTGGAACTAACGTCACTTTGCTAATTAATGTATGCAAATAATTGTCTTAAAGGATAGCTATTATTCAAGTTTTAGCGTTTCTGTTGAAGTTGCTAACAGTTATATTTTCTCCTTCCTTGTTGGAACAGTTTATGTTATGTTCTGAACTAGGTATATTTTAGACAAAGGTTTTTTAGAAGCACCTCGTTCTGACAGCAACACTATAAAAAGCATTTAATATAAGTGGTACTTAGGTAAACGTTCTGGCGACTGGAAGTGTGGCAAAGGCTTTTTACGGCACTTAAGCAATTTCATAAATTTTTGTGGAGTCTATAAGCGAAGAAGATCATTCAATATTACCTTTCTTTTTACCCGACTGCCGAAGGAGGGTAATGTGTTTATCAATCTATGTATGTATGTATGTTTGTTCCTGGCGTTCCAGAGACCAAACACGTTGGCCGATTTTGATGATTCATACGTCAATCGATGCGTCTTAACCCTGCGAGTGTCATAGGCTACATTATAATTGGACAATAGAAAAATGGCGGATTTTGGGTGGCATATTGTGGGGGCCCAATTTTTTTTCGCCCAAACCCATCGTGTGGGGTATCAAAATAAAGGGTATTAAGAGTTGATTTCAAAAATATATAAAAATTATATGTTTAAATGTATCTAATTCGAAAAAAAACTAACTAAAAAGTTATAAATAAAAAAACTTGATTCAAAAAATCTAAAAACCCGACTGTTTCAAAAGCGAACTAAAAAGTCGTAAACATGGAAAAAATCATGCTGTGCAGTCGGAGATACATATTCGCGCGCTGGCTGACCAAAATCTGGTGTTTCCTCCGTCCTCCGCCTGCACAGCATGATTTTTTCCTTGTTTACGACTTTTTAGTTCGCTTTTGAAGCAGTCGGGTTTTTTTGATTTTTGAATTAAGTTTTTTTATTTATAACTTTTTAGTTAGTTTTTTTTCGAATTAGATACATTTAAACATATAATTTTTATATATTTTTGAAATCAACTCTCAATACCCTTTATTTTGATACCCCACACGATGGGTTTGGGCGAAAAAAAATTGGGCCCCCACAATATGGCACCCAAAATCAAAATATTGTCCAATTATAATGTAGCCTATGACACTCGCAGGGTTAAGACAAATCGATTGACGTATGAATCATCAAAATCGGCCAACGCGTTTGGTATCTGGAACGCCAGGAACAAACATACATACATACATGTATTTAAATTCAAGTATGCTTGATCGTAACTATATAATACTAGCGGAAGCCTCGCGGTTTCACCCGCGTAGTTCCCGTTCCCGTGGGAATACAGGGATAAAAAGTAGCCTATGTCACCTGGAGATAGTGTAGCTTCCCAACGGTGAAAGAATTTTTGAAATCGGTCCAGTAGTTTTTAAGTTTATTTGATACATACAAAAATACAAATCTTTCCTCTTTATAATATTTACAGTATAGAAATAAGCATGACTCGTAAATTAAGACGACGACTAACGCCAACGACCTTGAGGGAACAAAACGCGCACTCGTTTCACACCCGCGCGACCCGAAATTTAGTAGTTTTTTGTACTTTTCTTATTATTCTATGACTTTAAAAAAAAAAGCTTCAGATCAAAATGTAGATATGGTGTCAATTTCATTAAAATACGCCCAGCGGTTTTGTTGTGATTGTCGTGTTTTTGTCCGTTTTAGACATAACTTCACAAATTAATTACACTATGTTATACGAATAAAACTCAAAATGTGCTCAGATGAAATTGTTAAGAAAATGGTCTAATATAACATATATTTTTCCAATAAATTACGACTAGCCGTTTAGACGTGACGTTTCTCATTTTAAAATCAGCTACTCAAGGGAATCGGCGCCTTAAGAGAAAACAGAATGTGCGCTTTCCTACCTTCGTAATACCTAGGTATAAAATTCTTCGATATTCATAAATATTGATAACGGTATTTCTCAGATTGAGGGGGTAGGCAGGCGGTGGATGACAACGGCGGCAGATGACAATAGGACGGACTCGCTCATGCAATTAGTTTTCAAAGATGTATTTATAAATCTAAACTAATATTATAAAGCTGAAGAGTTTGTTTGTTCGAACGCGTTAACCTCAGGAACTACTGGTTGCAATTGAAAAAATCTTTTCGTGTTAGATAGCCCATTTATCGAGGCAGGTTATAGGCTATATAACATCGCGCTAAGACCAATAGGAGCCGAGCATAAATGAAAAATGTTGCAAAAACGGGCAATAATATTCCTTTTTAACCCCCGCCGGAAAAAGAGGGGTGTTATAAGTTTCACGTGTGTTGCTGTGTATCTGTGTATCTGTCTGTGGCATCATAGCGCCTAAACGAATGAACCGATTTTGATTTAGTTTCTTTTGTTTGAAAGGTGATTTTGTCGAGAGTGTTCTTAGCTATGTTTGAATAAAATCGGTTTAGCCGTTCAAAAGTTATGGGCATTTTACTGTTTGAATCAGGGTGTTTTCGCAAGATAAATGCGTCGGGGGTTTTTTAAATTGTGAAATTTTACTTGTTGAGAGCTTCCGTTGCGTGCGCTGCGTAAGTGGTTAAAGTAACGCAACATTCATGTATGTAGGGTAGGTAGGGTAGGGTAGGTAGGTAGCCAGTTGGCGAAGCCACGTGGGACAGCTAGTAATTAATAAACACACTTTTATTTTACCGCAGATTTTTTCATACGCGCGAATGTTTATAAAACAAATTCTCGTAAAGAGATACAAATTGAATACAATGTTATTCAAATGCAAGTCATCGCAGTCAATAACATCAACAATACTTCCAATTTCACGTTTCTTCTAATATTTGTCTGAACTGATAGGAAAAGTTTAGTTACATGCATAATGAAGAAAGGAGTTAGATCTTTTGTTGATCGCGATCGCGGCACGTCGGGCTCGAATCTCCTATTATAGAGACAAAACTAGTGTTTTATTTGATTTCTCTTTGAAGAAAAACACCACGTTGATAGGTAAAAGTAAACAGGGTGGCTATTAACGAAGTCGAAAGTCCGGAACTGACTTAGATGGAGCGGCTGGGTGCTGGGGCCCGGGCCTCCCTGTCGCCGCGGGGTGGTCGCCCCTCCGTCGCCGCCTCTACAAATACACTATTAAGCCGGCACATAAGAAAACTTTGTCAAGTAAACAAACCACCAGAGTTAACTATTGAACGAGCTAAACTGGCTGCTCCGAACCGATCTCATCGAAATCGCGTTTATAAAACGAAACGATTCTTTGGAAAGAGTTGTTAACGCTATGTCGCACTGAGCTTCAAAAATATCAAAAAGAACCGGACAAGTGCGAGTCGGACTCGGGCACGAAGGGTTCCGTACCATTATTGAAAAAACTGCAAAAAATATAGGTGATGTTCTTCAGAAAGGCCTAGTGGGCAGTACCCATAACTGGCGTGTGTGTATGATTAGATGTGGATGTGTGAGGAGATGTGTGATGTACAAGAAAATCACGTTTGTTGTATGGGAGCCCCACTTAAATATTTATTTTATTCTGTTTTTAGTATTTGTTTGTTGTTATAGCGGCTACAGACATACATCATCTTTGAAAATTATAACTGTCTAGCTATCACGATTCATGAGATACAGCCTGGTGACAGACAGACAGACTGACGGACCGTGGAGTCTTAGTAATGGGGTCCCGTTTTTACCCTTTGGGTACGGAACCCTAAAAAGTTCGTATTAGAGAAAGTGCGCGATTGGCATAGTCACACGTGCGTCTGTGGCTGTCACGATGCGTCTCGCGAGACTCATCATGATGACATACATACATACATATGTACAAGTACATGCATTGCATTCTATGCACATCTATACCAATATTATAAAGAGGAAAGATTTTTTTGTTTGTTTGTACCGTATAGGCTCCGAAACTACTGGACCGATTTTAAAAATTCTTTCACCAATAGAAAGCTACATTATTCCTGAGTGACATAGGCTATTTTTTTCCCGAAAACGGGTCCTGTGGGGTGGTCCACGGGGGCGAAGCCGCGGGGAACAGCTAGTTATTATATATGTATATATCAAAACTCCCTTCGCATCAGCTCGCATTATCCTCGGGCTGGTAAAACATTAAGGGCTACTTTTCAGGCAAATCCTCTTTACAGCAAATGACTGCCAGAATTTGTCAAAAAGTCAAGTCTGAATGCCTTGACTTTTGCATTGGCTTAACATGTTTACGACATGTTTAAACACTCAAAAAACATTTGGGTCAATATCATAAGCATGTTATTAAAATAGAAAGCGTTGTAGGTAATTATAAATTATTCATAAAAAAGAGATTTAAACTACCCGGAACAGGTGTCAGATATACCGTACTTTATTCATATTCATAGTGATTTATTGGCAAGGGATTCCGTTGGTATGGAAGTGGTGTTATCTCAAATGTATCTCCTTCTCTACTTTCTCTGATCGGGCGGACAGGTGTAGTTTTATGTTCAACAATGATGATAATTAAATAATTAACAAGTATATTATGTTGAAAACTGTGCAATAAGGTACGCTCGTGCCGGTGGCTGTACAGTTTACGCACGCTAGATCATTGCAAGTAGGTCAACGTACGCGACGAGACAATTTTCTGTCAAGCTTTATACGCGATAGAAAATTCTTTCTCAAGTAAATCTTGTCCTCAATAAACTTACCATTTTGTGGCAAAATCTTGATGACTTGGAAAATAATCCTATGATTGATAGAAGCTGATTGCACTGCTTCTAGCACTGTCACTGTGTTTTTTTTTTTTCTCCTTTTACAAATCACCGATGGGTTTCATCCTTGGATCACAATGGGAACTCTCTCACTTTCGGTGTCAGCAACCGGTTATGCACAGGTTGAGCAGTGCGGGTCCATGTCTGCGCGGGATGCGCACGCGGCTGTCGTCGGCGGCGGACTGCTGGCGGCGCGGGCCCCCACCAGCGCTTCCTGACCTACACCTAGTGGTTGTTGCTGGCGCCTGCCGCCTGCCGCACCGGCTCCGGTAAACAAACGGTTCAGCGACCGATTGCACGTCGAGAATCTTAGAGCCGCGGCCTCAGCGCTCGCCTTCTGCCCGCCAACGCATTTGTAATTCAATGTGATAACGGTTCCGAGAGCGTTCGCGCGTTTAGCTCGAGTTCCCGTTGATTCTGGGTCGTGGCACACAAATCGAGATCAAATCGTTCTGATTCCGACAGCCGCAGGTGCGCTCGTAACAATATAGCAAGTCAATTGTGCTGCGGTCTTGCTACACTTAAGGATTTGCATACGCGAAAGAGAAAATACATGTTCCGTGTGTTACGCGAAAACATTCAGTATTTCAAATGATTCATATTTTGCTTTCTTTTGGAGGTAGTATTTGTCTATTTAAAATTGCGTTTTAAGTGAAAGTTGAGACATGTTGGCGTAGTACGTGTCAGTCGTTGTTTTTCGAATGTAAAAAGATTTTTGTTTATGGTTGTATGTATGATACTGATGAACTGGTAAAAGCTTTATTTAGCTATAGTAAGTCTTGTACTGTCGCATCAAATCCTTAAGTCTAGCTTTAGGATAAGGTAATATCATGATATCCTAGATGAATTTAGTTAAATTTAGTCTTGTTATACTTTTTATTTTGCCTTTGTATAGATTCTTTTACCGATTGTTTTGTAAATGTGTGAACATTGTAGGCCTTCTAGATGCTTGTTAACATTTGTTAACTTTTTAATTCGTTTTATTTTCTTTCGTTTATATTTTTTTTCTCACGACTTATTGTCGGGCCTACGTTGTCCCCCCATAATTATCTAAGTACTAATGATGTATCATGGAAATATTGTAAAACCAAACCATTTTTTAAAAGAGTAACCGTGGAGTTTCTAGCCGGTTCTTCACCATAGGAAACGACCAACCCGAACCGTGCACCTTTTGTCGACGTTTTATAATTGCCCATGTAGGCCTATCGGCATCATCATATCAGCCGAAAGACGTCCACTGCTGGACATAGGCCTCCCCCAAGTGTCGCCACATTGACCGGTCCCGTGCGTCCCGCATCCAGCGAAGCCCCGCAACCTTCACTAGGTCATCGGTCCACCTGGTGAGAGGCCTTCCAACGCATCGTCTTCCGGTTCGCGGTCACCACTCCAGAACTTTTCTGCCCCATCGGCCATCCGTTCTGCGAGCAATGTGCCCTGCCCACTGCCACTTAAGTTTGGCAATTCCAAATAATAATAATTTTCAATGTAGGCCTATGTGAAATAAAAAATAAAAAAATTGAATTAGATCGTGATAATCTCATATCAATCTACAATAAATTCCGCTCGCTTGCTTTACACACACAAGTTTGAATTTGAAGTCTATGAACGTGGAGCCGAGGAGTGGAACCAAAGCCGAAACACAAACGAACAACGTTTTGAATAACGTTTACATTTCTTGGTTTAACGTTTTATTGTAACTTTAATATAACAGGAACAACGGTTATTATGCCACTGTTTCTGTAACAAACACATTTACCGATTCACAGCTTGAACCCCGCCATAATTGCGTTTTCATTTCAGTGGCAATAAAATGCCGGTTGTGAGAAATCCTTATTAGTAACACGTTAAGCTTTGACCTGATTGTTTGTTACCGTCCATTGATGTCGAAGCCAACACTCTTTACCTAAACATGTACTATTTACCCGACTGCCGAAGGAGGGTAATGTGTTTAACAGTCTATGTATGTATGTATATAAGTATGTATGTATATAAGTATGTATGTATGTTTGTTCCTATATGGCGATCCAGAGACCAAACGCGTTGGCCGATTTTGATGATTCATACGTCAATCGATTCGTCTTAACCCTGCGAGTGTCATAGGCTACATTAAAATTGGACAATAGAAAAATGGCGGATTTTGGGTGCCAAATTGTGGGGGCCCAAATATTTTTTTCTTCCAAACCCATCGTGTTCGGTATTAAAATAAAGAGTTTTAAGAGGTGATTTCAAAAATATATAACACTTATATGTTTAAATGTATCTTATTCGAAAAAAAACTAACTAAAAAGTTATAAATAAAAAAACTTAATTAAAAAAATCTATAAACCCGACTGCTTCAAAAGCGAACTAAAAATTAGTAAACAAGGCAAAAATCATGCTGTGCAGGCGGAGGATACACCAGATTTTGGTCAGCCAGCCCGCGAATATGTATCCTCCGACTGCACAGCATGGTTTTTGCCTTGTTTACTAATTTTTAGTTTGCTTTTGAAGCAGTCGGGTTTTTTGATTTTTTGAATTAAGTTTTTTTCTGCATTGATTTTCAGTACTCATTCCGTTCGTTTTGGTTAGGCAGGGCAATTTAGTTTGTTAATAGGGTTATTATTCTATAGATTCACATATATATATATATATGTGATATTTGTGAACGCTCTCCACGTGTAGGGCGTAATTCAGAACGGTAGGTTACTAGGATGTAACCACTTCGTTTGAAATAGAGTTAAAAAACTGAACAAGCTTCAAATCTAAAATATGGATTCCTCAGCGTGCATCTCAGGTACTTATTACGTAGAGATTTGGTTTAGAATCCATGTTTTGATAAAAAATTATATTTTTTATTCATTATAGGCTCGCGCTTGACCACTATCTCACCTGATGGTAAGCGATGATGTGGTCGACGGTGGAGCACGCTTGCCTAGAAGTAACCTATACACTCTTGACTTAAAGAACCCTAGATTGTAGCTATCAGGAACCACAGACTCCGGCAGGGAATTCCAATAGATTAATATAAACATATTCCAGTTAGTAATCACTGAAACGGAATATTGTGTTTCCTTGTCCACAGAGTTGCGGAAGGCGATCCAAATGCTCGCACTTGCTTGCTCCATCAGAAGCTGCAACTTCTCAACTGCTGCATCAAGCGCGCTCTGGAAGGTACCAATCTCACCGGCAACTCTTCGGACGACGAGTTCTATGATTGCTCTGAGGAAGAGAATGATGAACAACTGCCCTGGGACAGACCAGTTGGTCGACTCAGTCGATTCGATGATGCTACCATGAAGAATGGGGCGCCCCTGTATATTCCCCGCACACAGGTGTGTTCTTAAGCTTAAACTGCTACACATAAGTACTTAATATTCCTACTTTGTCTTTTGAAACTGCAACCAAAGTTTGTAACTGTATTTTTTGGCAATGAGGTTATCAAGTAGAAAGCTATCAATTCAAAACTAGTCGATATAACTGTTGATGTATATTCATATAAATTTTATGACTATGAATCCGTAATTAAATGTTATATTCATGATTCACGTTTGCATAATTTCTCTTTGGAATGCAGGATCCTGCACCAAAAACCGAAGACCAGTTAGAAGAGGACGCGGAACTGATGGTGCGACTCGGCGACGATGCCAAAGCGTCCGAACTCCGAGCGAGAATGATGAGCGCTTCGCTTCTGTCTGATATGGAGGCGTTCAAAGCGGCCAATCCTGGCGCAGAGCTGTGCGACTTCGTGCGCTGGTACTCGCCGCGGGACTGGAAGCCCGATGACGGCGGTGCGCTAGGGGACCGCATGTTGCTACCAGGTAATGCTTGGGCAGAGGCGTGGAGCGTGGCGCGCCCGGTGCCGGCCGCCCGTCAGCGCAGACTGTTCGACGAGACGCGCGAGGCCGAGCAGGTGCTACATTTCCTTCGGTCCCGCTCCGTAAGTTCCGCTGCTGAACTTTTGCTCCCGGCTGTACTTCGAGCTGGAGCAGTGAAAGCGCACGAAGAGGGTGTGCCTCACGGGAGTACATCGCTCGGCGGTGTTGATATTCGGCGAACATTTGAAATAGCTGCTCGGGAGCTTCACGACGCTGAGAGGGAGGCCTGTAGGGCCCTGTGTGTTCGCACGGTGCTGGGGACTAGCGAGGAGGGCAAGCCGCTGGACGTGGCGGGGCGCTCTCGGCTCCTGAGTGCGGCGGGCGGTGGGCTGCCGGCGCCGGCGCGGCGCGAGTTCACGCTGCGGGTGCGCGACTGCGTGGCGCCGCAGGTGATGCGCGCCGCGCTCGCCAGCGACATGACCATCATCGGTGCCTTCACCGAGCGCATCGTGTGCTTGTAGCAGGCCGCCTGATCAACTGCATCCGTCCCACGGGGCATCGGACTCATCTGACAGTGCAAGTGTACATTTCAATTTGGTGAAAATAAAATTGTTGCATGTAAATGAATTGTTGAACTAGTTCGTAGGTGTATATTAATTTAGGCCATGTTTAGGTTGGAATACGGTTATGGTAAGCATGTGATTTTATAGACCTAAATATTGTTAACTATCTTTTCTCTACATATATCTTTACATTCATCATACTTGCCTAAATGGATAACCTACTTACAGCATTTAATACACTCCTCATAACTTTCCATCGTTACTTCGAGATTTGTACAGTTTAATGAAATACAGGCGCTTCTTATGGTTACATGAAGTTTTTATTGTCTTTGACGTGACCTTCCTCAACCCCTTGATTGCGACCAATTAACTTGATGAGGGCAGTTGTATGTTATGGCAGCCGTTTGTTCGTCGCAAAACTTGAAAACGAACTTCAAACAATAGCCACTGAACGCGATGACCTGCGTACCGTGTAGATAGATGTAGTAGTCACTTGTACTTCAGGCTATTGTCGAAGTAAGCATGTTGAAAAAGTTCGTCCAAGCCGGCTATTGAGGAGCAGGGCACTAGAGGCAAAAGAAGGAAATCACGCAGTCCTCCGATGAGGACGCATGGAAATGATACGAGTTGGGGCACAGTTTTGAACAGAGTAAGTATTAGCAGGTACTGCTTTTATAACAGTTAGTACATAATCATCATACATAATCACAATGCAATAGTAAGGAGAAACCCTTATGATGTCGCAGGTAGCTATAGCTATCGGTATTCGTAACTCAACACTCGATCCGATCTATCAGTTACACTAGCCACTACGCGCTATCGCATAGTGGTAATGACATTCAACAGAAAATACGGCACTGCATTGTGGCTGTCCACAGCGAAGTGGTGACGTCATATTTATGATTCTTGTCCTATCACTGAGCACTTATTGTGCGGTGGGTGACTGGTCGCAGATAACAGCGCGTACGCTGTTGATTGCTATGCGTGTGGGGCAGGAGCGCGCGGCGGCGGGGTGAGGGCCGGTAATGTACGCGGTGTGGCGGCGTGGCAGTGTGGCGGCCACTCGGCCAGGCCGGGCCAGGCGTGGGCGGCGCGGCACGCATGCGCGCGCTCGCCCGCCGCCCGGCGACATCCTCAGTGGCGCGGCGGGACGCCCGGTCGATTCCAGGGCGCGCGCAAACTTCACTGTTTGAACACCGTACCCATCCGTAAATTTCACAGAAAATTAAATCGCGATCACTCAAAAACATCCTAATTCTATGACATAAAAAAAAAATCTTCAAGTGTTTTTCATCCCGCTCAACGATTATGTCCGAGAAACAATTTAATCACGGTTATCTTACAAGAAAATCATGGAACATATCTGGACATCTGCTTTCGTGTAATTATTAAGTACACCCACGGAATGTGAACCTAATAGATGTGTAGATAAATGATAAATGTTACTGGACACGACTTGTCATTCATAAATACTACCAGTCGAAGTGTTGTTGTTGTGTAATTGTAGTTATGAAAATATTTATTGAATGGTTTATATGTAAATAGTGGATGTCTACTATCACCTGTGTTATGCGCTAACAATTCTTTCGCCGAAGAAAAGGCAATAATGATCGGCGGTTTAGTATCTTCGGCGCTACTACCCACGGTAAGTGGATCGTTGATTTTGTTAGAATTCTGTAGTGAAACATCTCTACCAAATAATTCGTTACAAGGAAAATCTTTTGATACTTACATGCGAATCGTATATCTAGATATATTTTGATACAGCTCCATTGTGAACTCTGATGAGTGAACTGAAACTCAACTTCGCTGGTTCTCGTGAATCTGTGCTCGACACCGGCGCGCTATCGTCAGCCCGATGAGATCCATTATCGAGTTAGACGCGACAAATATTGGCAATTCAATAATAATACCAGCTCACATCATAATTGAAGGACACGGCTGATGCTCACCGCTTCTATGTACTTTGTTTATATACAACAATATATAAATTAGGAAGATAACGACAGCCATTGTCCATCCCAAACGCTAATTCTCTCGGGGACCAGAACTTAATAATTGGGGAGTTGGTTTTAGGAAACCCCATGAGAAATTTGGAGGCAAATAACTAAACGGCATTCGATTTCCCACTAATTTACTAGGTCAAACGACGAACGCCGTAGTTATTTATAAAATTATGTGTATATAAGTATGAGAATATTATAGAGAAAATAAAGCGGGTGTTACAGAATAGCTGGGATGATTGACGGTTGTTTATATTTTGATGAATGGCGAAGGAAAATGTTGTGCAAGTGCTAACGTTTTGTTATTAATACGAAGGTACGTATGATTAGAACGACCCCAATCGGGACTGTCTTGGCTCTCTGGTGACGTGAAGCATGCGCGGCTGTTAAATGGAGCGATGCTGGCGTGCTCCATGTCCACTGAATGGC